>CM072079.1:4451806-5080668 GCA_036785405.1 Coenonympha arcania | reverse complement strand
GCACTGAGTCATTGTCTTATACACCTCCACGGTTATTTTATCGCAGTCATCGTGACTAATATCTACCTACCTGTTATTTATAGCGTTTGTCGTTACAAACTGATAAATGACCATTTAAGGTCATTATTTTTGCGAGCTTGTTAAGGGGATTTATGGAATTTATTTTTGTCTTTCTCACTCTCACGGAGATTTGGTAGGTGCGACATGCAGCGTCGCGGGAGAATATAACAGAAAAACGACCTTTTACCTAATTACTCAAAAACTAAGCTGGTTATCAAAATGTGTTTCTTAGCGTTTTTGGATATTATTATTACGGACACTTTAAAACAAAAATTACCATTACATCCAATGTAGTGTACGATAAAAACTCGAAAAACTGAGATTTTGGAGCAACTTTTGGGAGAACTTTCTATCGAGAAAATTATATCCAATCGTGTTTCTGCTTGCTTCTTAGCGATTTTAGATTAAAGACCCAAAATACATGACGTCGTGTAAATTTGAAAGTAATTCTCTTTATAGTTTTTGCATAAAACTTCATTCAAAATCGCTTAAATACGGCTTCTACACCGTTAAGTTAATATTTAGTACATATCGATCACAGATATCAATAAAAGTTTGCAAAGACAATTCCGCACGTGTACTGAATCATCATCAGCATAATTATCTCAGCCTGCGGACGTCCACTATTGAACATATGCCTTCCCAAGCGCGCGCCACCACACCCTGTCCTCCGCCTTCCTCATCCAGCCGCTTCCCGCCACTCGCGCCATATCGTCGGTCCAGCGGGCTGGAGGTCGCCCCACACTACGCTTACTCGTACGCGGTCTCCACTTCAGGACTTTCCGGTTCCAACGGCCATATACGTACCATATATGGCTCCACGTGTACTAAATAACGTTTTTATTTTTTATATTTGCGAAAAACAAATCATTGAAAATAAATATTCTAAATTTTTATCCTTATTTTATAAAAATAAAATATTAATTCTCAAAATCTACATTTATTCAAGTTAAATATTGGTTATCCCAACCGAACATTTCATGTAGTTGGTGACCCAGATTTGCAGCTGTTGGAAATTATTTTTTTTACACTCTTCAAGTTAGTATACTTGACAGTTGTCTGCGATCTCATCTGATAGTAAGTGACGATTTAGTCGAAGATGTAATCATACAAACTTGTAAGGAGTAAGTAAACTCACCACTAAACTCGGCGCGGCGAACCTTGATCCCTATGACAGTTCGTGTTAGTGATGGGTCGTGTCTTTGGTCGTGTCGATAATTTTTTTTTAGACAAAGGCGTGGCTTGCATTCAGCTACGTTGGTAAACATGTTTTAAAAAATATTATAATGTGCATATTTAATGTCCATTGTTGTTGTTGTATTAATTTAAGATTTTTGGCATAGATTAAGTAGGTAAGTAAAATATAATATATTGGGTATAATATAATCATGTGTATGTATAAAATGGTATGATCGTAATATTCTGTTCCATTCCATAATATATGAACTAAAATGTGAGTATGAAAAAAAATTGTGCACTCGTTTCCATTACCGACATTTTTTTATCGATACTTGCCGCCCTAGTCGATAAACGTCACACGACGTAAGTTTTGCAAGACGTAAACATAAATTCAGATTGAGATAACTTCTTGTAAATGTTAAGAATTGTTATAAATATCAACGGAATATCATTACTAATGGTATAAAGCTACGTAAAATTTATAAATGGCATTTTTAGACGCCCCCAATATGATCCCAATTTAATGGTGACGCCACTACAATGTTATATGGTGACATTAGCTGTCAGTGTCATGGGGATCAAGGTTCGCCGCGCCGAGTTTTTTTTTTTTTTTTTTACTATTATATTTAAGGCCATTTTAGTTTGACATTGTTTAAAATTATTTTTGACATTTTATTATATTCTGTAATTAGCCGTTATCAATAATTTATTAGTAAATATTTTAATTCTAAATGTAATAAATAACATATTAAGGGGAAAATAATAATCATTATGTGAAATTGCAATGTCCTGACAGGGCGTCTGTGCACGCTTGTGCTATGTAAGTAAGTTCTAGCAGAAATTGTAAGCATGTACATGAAGCAATTTAAATAAATAAAGAAGAATAAAGAGTATAACTATTCTATCCTTTTGAGTAATAATGAACTACTGTAAATATACCAGCTCAAAACCTCGTAAACTTAGTTTTAAGTCGACTTGTAGTTATCACCCTATACATCGCGAATATCATATTGACCTTTTACAAGAGCCTGTAAGTTAGGCCTATGTGAAATAGAGATATTAAGAATTTTTAATTTTACACAGCAGCTCGACACTAAATCGTTTGGCGTTACATATTTGCTGGTATGGTTGTAACTATAGCCACGGCCAAAGCCTTTCACCAGACCAGACCTTAGCCTATTTAGAAATCATAAAATTCGGAAAAGGTCCCTTGGCGGGAATCAAACCCGCGGGCCGCGACCTCCCATTCGAATCCGAGCGCGCCGCCACTGCGCCATGGAAGTCGACAAAAATTCCTTCACAGAGATACCGTCACAACTTACAAAACAGAGCGTCTAAAATTCTTGTTCAGACTCTCACAGATTTTAGCCTCGAGTCATGTCTGAATCAATCAAGTTTTCGAGTTTTAAGTGCCCACTTACAGTAACATTAATTCTTGAATGGGCATAAATTACCATAAAAACACTCGAAAACACTTAACAGCACAATTTTACTATTGGCTCAAACACTCGAATCAAGTGTTTTTAACTCTAACAAAAAACTTTCAAGATATAAAAATTCGAGTGACAGCCCTTATCTGCGGTTGGTTTAATAATAAATTTGAATTAAGGGCGCCGTGGCCCGTGGCGCGACAATTTAGTTTGAACCCTCGTAATTCGAAAATTAAGTCTATAATCGTATGAATTAGCTAGTGGAAAGCTTTCGTGGGTGTATGATGCTTTTTGTACAAAAATATAATTTTATTAAAAATGCCTAATACTTAAGTAATTTTGTTTTCAAAATTGTTCGAGATTATTCGGAATAATAACATAAGAAAATTATCTGTGGTGTGGGATCGCAGTCCATAAACGATACTGCAGTCGGCTTACTACTGACGCCGTTGGTGTCAAAACAAATTTTGTTGACACCAGTAAAGTGGCGACATTTTTTGCGCGGTTCGCCAGGTCATACAAATACACATGTATTTGTCTATTGTCTAGAGACTCCAAATTTGGGATATAGGTTCCGTATATGAGGTCTGGTGGTGCATTAAGGAAGGATTGTTCAAAACTCACCCCCTAAGGGTGTGAAACAGGGGTCCAAAGTTTGTGTGGAGAACAGTCCGTTACTACTGAACCGATTTAACTGAAATTTGGAACGGAGGTAGATTATTTTCTGGATCAACACATAAGCTACTTATTATCCCGGAAAAATTCATGGTTCCCGCGGGATTTGTGAGAAACCGAAACTCGCGGCGCCGCTGAGGCCCAAAATATTGACTAGCTTGAAATATAGACGACCGATTGGCGTAGTGGTAGCGAACCTGCCGTCTGCGCCGGAGGTCGTGAGTTCGATTCCCACTACTGGTAAATGTTTCTGTGTTGAGCATAATGTTGTCCAGTGTCTGGGTGTTTTTCAATATAATATTATACTTATGTATATTAGTGTGTATGTATATTTATCAGTTATCTATTACCCATAACACAATCTGTCGCTTACTTTGGGCAAGCCCCAATTGCAATGTGTGTAATGTCAGGCCAGTCTGACTTATCACGTGACCGTCCCGGCGACAAGTAGAGTTTCGGACTACCACATTTCAGATGGTTGCCGCTCGCGGGCCGAGTTGTACGCGCTAGTTCTGTACGGTGTACGGTCTTTTTTACGCGCCGTCTGACTACGGCAGCCCTAGTACGTCGTACGAGACAAAGTTAGGCGAAGAGACTACAACATTGCGTTTGTTGCGTGTCGATTTTGAGAGCGGGGCCAGGCGCTATTGCGAACTGAATTGCACTTTTTGTGTCAGCGCTAGAGTCGCTATTTCTTTAAATTTTCGTGCGGAGTGAACCCTCTGGTACTATTTAGTGTTCTGTGGTAATGTTCTGATATATATTTATTTCAATTACTTTTTAATAAAACACAGTCGGCGGCCTTCTGATACGTAAATACCTGTTTATCCCTCTGAAGTCTGATGGTTGCGATGACGACGGTCGCGATGGCGACTATATTATGTAGGCGTCGATCGGCCATCATTGTTAAGACCTTTTTCCACTATAAGCGAAACTATCGGCGCTTCGGTTATCAGTTATCGCTAAGCGATGTCGGCAGAAGTTTGAATATTAGACGATATATTTTGTATTTGACATTATTATGACAATTTTTATTATTTTTGACATTTCATTGTAATCTCTGAGGCAATCTTTAGTACTTATAATTTTCTTTCTTACCTAGAACAGTGGGCGATACTGATTACTGACATTATTATAACAATTTTTATTATGTTGACATTTATTGTAGTCTTTGAGGCAATTTTTAGTACTAATGATTTTTTATTTTTCTAGAATACTGAGCGATGCAGATACCTAATAAAATTTTGTGAACTGATAATTTTATTTTTTTTGTAATAATATGTACCTTTATCAGCAAATAAATAAATTGAAATTGAAATTGATAGTTTAGTACGAGCGAAACGAAGACTGCCGAAGCCCGAAGTGGATACGGGCAGATGCTATTGTAAGTATTGTGAGCTAACGCCCCTTTTCATACACGTATTGTATGATAGATATTTCAGTCCACGATAACGTATGACGTATGAGCGTACATCCTTATTTTTATTCTAGTTTATTATAAAGTAATAATATTTATCAAATTCAAATTCAAAAGTAGGAAAATACCCAATTGTATAGAATGTTTGATCCCTATGATAGAGATCAGCGCGATATATACACTATAGATTATACGAAATATATATATACACTATAGATTATACGAAATATTTATATTATTATAAATTTTATTATTATAATAAAATAACGATTTTATTTATTATAATAAAATAACGATTATACGATATATACACTATAGATTATACGAAATACGCGACACTATAGATTATACGAAAAAACTCTTAAAATATTAGTTAACACATCTAAAAAACTCCAAGATAGCAAACGTATAAAAAAATCGAATAATATAATGAAATGCACTTGGAACATAATTAAAGAACGAACCAATAAAAAAACAACCAAACTATATAACAATATTGAACTATTGATCCACAACAATCTAACGTCTAATCCAACGCTAGTTGCAAACACGTTCAACGAGTTTTTTGCATCGGTAGGTCGACTAGATAGTAGGGACGGCCGGCCGCTCCCGCGCGGCCGCCCAGTGCTCCACCCGACGCCGAACACCATGTTTCTGCGGCCGGTAGACGCGCGGGAAGTAAGACGTCTCCTGCGGACTCTAAAGAATAAAAACAGTTATGGCGTAGATGAGCTACCACCCTCCCTATTAAGAAAATGCGCTGACGAACTTACGGGACCTCTGACTAAATTAATTAATCAATCCTTTTCTGAAGGCGTATTTCCTGACGCACTTAAAACTTCATTGATTAAACCTATCCATAAGAAAAATAAAAAAACAGACCCAAGCAACTACCGCCCTATCGCCCTGCTACCTTCAATATCTAAAATATTTGAGAAAGCTATGTGTAATCGAGTGTACGGTTTTGCGAAAAATATAACATTTTCGATGACTGCCAAAATGGCTTTAGGAAAAATAGATCAACCATACTCGCTACGTACAAATACATTAACAAAGTACTGAACACACTAAATAACAGAGAATACGCGATAGGTATATTGTTAGACATGACTAAAGCATATGATAAAGTAATTTATAACATACTTTTAAATAAACTGTACGACGTGGGGATTCGTGGTTTCGCACATAAGTGGTTCGAGTCATACCTAAGCAACCGAAGACAATACGTGGAAATCACACACTACAACTATAAATCGGGCGAAGTTAAAAATATTCGGTCAGATGTTGAATACATTAATAATTCGATACCGCAAGGCAGCGTGCTCGGATGTCTCCTATTCCTGGTTTATATTAATGATCTTCCAAAAATACTGCAGGACCCTTGCGTGTTGTTTGCAGATGATATTTCCATCCAAACAACATGTAAGAGCGCCGACGGTTTAGATCTTAAACTAAAAGAAATCCTCACTAGTGTCAATGGTTGGCTGAGTGAGCATAATTTAGAAATAAATTTTCAAAAAACGAAATTAATGCAATTTAGGCCATATCAAAAATTACCATTAAACATAAACTTTGCATTTGACAATTACACACTAGAATGTGTCGAATCATTTAGTTTACTCGGAATAGACATCGACTGCCACTTAAACTGGAAAACACACATCCAAAAAATAAAAACAAAATTATCGCGGTTCACATATGCGTTGAGAGAACTAAAAAAATCCACCGACACGGAAGCGGCACTGTTAGCCTATTTTGCGTATGCGAATGCATGGCTGAGTTATGGGGTCATATTGTGGGGTAACAGCACAGAGGCACATCAACTTTTTGTGCAACAAAAGAAATGCGTAAGGATTATTTATAACCTAAAAAACAGGCAAAGCTGCGCACCACACTTTAAAACATCAAAAATCCTGACTCTGCCAAGCATATACATATTAGAATCATGCAAATTTGTTAGGAAATATCCAGAACTTTTTAAAAAACTACAAGACATGCCACGATCAGATAAATTACGACGTGAGCGAAAATATAATTTAGTTCAGCCTAAATCAAATTTAACTATTCACAGTACCGGTCCAAACCCCATGTGTACTAAAGTCTATAATGGGCTCCCAGAAAAATTAAAAGCAGAGCAAAATACAAATAAATTCATAAACAATTTAAAAGAATTCCTGCAAAGAAATGCGTTTTATCATATTAACGAATTTTTGAACCAAAAATGGAACTAGCTAACTAATATATTCGCCACAATAGGTCCGCCTCTCTGGTTACAGCGCCCTTACAGGGTTCCGTTGTTTGTATTTATAAATTATTGACATGTAACTTATAACAATGTTGACATCTTACAAATAATGGACATTGTAACCGAATAAATGAATGAATGAATGAATGAATGAATGATATACGCAATGAGGGGGCGTGCCTCGTTTCTAATTTATATATTCTTAGCTCTTTAATCGCTTATCGACGGTGTTGGAACGAGTGCCTTATGTGTTTTCCAACAGAATTATTCCTGTAACAAGTGACAACCCTCAGTAACATGGTTGGCTTAATATCAATTCGTAACGAGGGAGGGTGGCTAGTCGGCGCCAGCGCGGTAATCGACTCAAGGGCGAAGTTAATAAAGTTTAATTTCGTTTAAGCGGGCTCGAGAGGAAAAATATTGTATTAATGCCGCGTATTTTTAGTAACACAATTAGTGTTTTATTATATAAACGACTACAGGAAACGAAATGAAAATCTCTTTATTTTTCCCGTAGGCTTAAATAATAGGCTCCTATGAAAAGTCAAAACTCTACCGCCAGGTTCGCAAGTCAGGTTTGCACCGAGAAGAATTGGCAAGGAACTCGGCACTTGCTCTTTTCAAAAAAATGTCATTATATACAAACTAGCTGTTGCCCGCGGCTCCGCTCGCGTGAATTTAGGTTTTTCACTACTTCTGCGGGAACCATCGCTTTTTCCGGGATAAAAAGTACCTTATTGTGTTAATCCAGGTAATAATCCATCTCCATTCCAAATTTCAGCTAAATCGGATTCGTAGTTGCAGCGTGAAGGAGTAACAGACAAACACACACATATATACAAACTTTCACCTTTATTATATTATAGTGTAATGTGCACATATAAAGGACATTGTCATAATTCGCCTACGAATCAACATTCGTTTGACATATATAGTAATTCTTATCATATTTTAAATTATTTACTCCAAATACTAGAATTTCACGGACACTTCAGAATAATTAAAAATAATTAATAAGATACTTCAATGATTTCTGTACTTTTCCGCATAGATTTACGTCGTCACTGGCGCATTTCCGTTTATCGAACAAAATCCAATAATCGCTTTCAGCGCTTGATCCTACTGATGTAATAACAGCTCAATTAGTAGCTATACAGCTTATCTTAGCGTTCGAGTGAGATGGAACACCATCGTATTTGTTTTCTTTAAAGTCTATGTTGTAGGTACTCTGTGCAATCGTCTTTTGTAGATAGATCTATTTAGTTGTCTATGAACAGAGATAGAACAATCCTCAGACCAATAATCCCATAGACACAAGGCTAAAATAAAACAAAGTAAACGTATATCTTATTCAAGTTTCTAAATAGTATCAGTATTAGTGTGAGTGAGACAAAAATCAGGTGTCAGTTTTTATTTTTTTTGACATGTCACAAGGTCCAATTATTTTGCAACCATTTGCAACCTTTTAATACTGCCAATTTTAAAAGTATTTGCGTTTCTGGTCGAATTACCTCAGTCGTCGTATATATTTAATTTTGTCTCATAATATTTGTTGATGTTTCGTGAGAAGTGCTGAAAAGATTATTTAGATTTTCTTGTGAAAAAATGTGAAAAAATTGAGATTTGTATATAAATTTAAGTATAATGTGAGATGATTAAAAATGTCTTGTTCGGTAGAGGGTTGCAAAACACGTATCTCACAGAAAGAAAACGAAAATAAATCAGTTGGATTGCATCGGTAAGTTTAAAGCTATTTTTTTCATATTATAGAAGTAAGTATTTTGCCCAGAAAAATGTAAAGAAGAGGCGCAATTTAGTAAACGTCCGGGTAAACACCCAATTACAAGATGGTTTACGGTAATTAAAATTTTTTTAAATATTTCGGAAAACGCAATTTTAGGTTATTAGTGTTGTGAAATTTAACTATATCGATAGTGAATAAATAAATACTCTTTAGATTTCCTAAGGATGAAGATTTGAGGACGAAATTTTTTAAACTTTCGTGTACGAACATTTTTTAATAGTTGTTGTTTGTTATAGGAAACACCATCACCAAACCCCAGAGAGGTGTTGAACAATATGGCTGAGCCAAATATTTTGAAAAGAAAACTTTCGTGTACATGTGGCACTAATACTGAAGATTAGTCCTATAAAAGAATACAAATATTAGAAAAAAAGTAGAATATTTTAAAAATGTTTCGAAACGCCGCCTTAAGAAAATCAATACCCTTACAAAAAGAGTAACGCGACTGAATGAAAAATATATGGCAAAACAACGTTTGAGGCGTTAACTAGTCGTCGTAATATATAACATTGTCGTGTCAGTGTTTGTATGTTTGTAACCAAACCCCTTCAAAACTGCTTGAGCGATGTCTCTGAAGTTTTTTGGGTACATTCTTTAGATGTAAGTATAGGTTGTAAGCTATTTTTTATATTTTAAATGGCAAAACAATGTTAGCTCAGTCAGATTTATTAGGTATTATAATAAACTATTTTAAAAATAAAATGAAGTTTTCTTTCATATCCAGTAATAAAAAGTCTAGATATGTCCAAGTCTCTTCAGAAGTTATGGTGGTTTGTAGGCAGTTGTGTAAAATTCTCATAACCCAAAATTTTGGGTTACGCTGTGGTTATGCTACAATTTTTAATTTATCCGCGAATCACGCGATGTTTTTTCCGGATAATTAATAGTGGCTTTTGCTAGCCAAGAATAGTGTCACTTCCTCTTGCTGAAGAAACTATAATAATGGTTGGGTAAACAATATTTTATCTTTTATATTTATTATATATTATTATTATTATTTATTTATACCTTTAAACGAGCAATTTTTGTATAGGTATATAACTATATATATTTCTATATAATCTGAATCTCGAAAACGGCTCGAACGATTTTCATGAAATTTAGTGTACGGGAGGTTTTGAGGGCGATCAATTGATCTAGCTAGGATTCATTTTTAGAAAATGTAGGTATTTACCAAAAAAAAATAACGAGCAAAGTTCAGTCACCCGACTAGTTAATGTTAATCGTCGAATCTAATCGACTCCAGCTCATCACTAGCATAATCGAACCTTGTGACAACCTACTAATTTTCGAAAGAGGCATTATGGAATTGTCTCTTTTTAGCAACCTACCAAGCACATAAGTAAAAAGAGTACAAAAATAGTGCATGTCGTTGCTATTTTAACTGTTTATCTATTGGATCATTCATCTGAGGAACAATCAAAAGATTGTTTTCTCTCTGTTCATTAATTTGTCAATCGTCATTTATTATGTCAATTCATTATTTAGGTACCTACTTTCTTTGAGTTTGTTCAGAGCAAAGATATTAACACTAACAAGATTGAGTACTAACCATTGTTGCTGAGCTAAATTGACACTTATTGCTACCAAGTTAGAGGAGCTATTATCTTACAAGCAGTAGCTAGCTAAAAGCGGTCCTGAGCGAGACGGATAGATTTAGTCGTCGTGTCCTTGTCTGACATCTTGATATTGGGTTTGGTAGAAACGGTAGATTTTTTATTTTTGTTTTTTTTTATAATATACCAAATCGAAACATCTATAAACTCTGAAACTTATTTTAATAAGTTTCTACAGTTATTATAATTATTTTAAATGATAATTATTTCGTTGTAATAAAAAAAATATTATTAATGAGTAAAAGTAGTATTTATGTCCTTGGGACTACTGGTATTACTAAAAGTAAGATGGCGGTTTGTTCACTGCTATTCTGTAGGGTAACCATGAATTACTTAGATCAAAGATTTTTCTTGTAGTAGGACTTTAATTGCAGATGTAAGTATAATAATAGTCTACTATTATAATAAAATAAATCTCCCATGTTTATGTGTAAGCACATGCCTACCTTTACTTCCGATCGACTGCACTAAATTGGATATTTAATTTTTTTATTGTGTATGATATAATTGTCAGGAGTTGGTTTGATTAAAAAATATTATTCGAAATTCCCGGGCGAAGTGATAAATGAGTCAGCAGTCAATAAGTGGGTAAATCAGCACAAGCATCTAGATACATGTTATATCAATATAATTATGTATACACAATCATTTTTAAAAATAATTTGTCCTGTGAATTTTTTTTTCATCATGGTCGCCTCAAATTAGAAAGGGACGCACTAATTGAGGTGCCCTCTCACGCAGACCGTTTTTTTCATCATAGTGCTCAGTCTTGTTATAGACTATAGTATAATTTGTCTTTGGTTTAGAGTGTAAAATATAACCTCAAAATCGAAAAGATTTTTGTTATTAAATAAATTCTCAGAAGTGTCCCTTGTTTTATTCTGCTTTCAGGGATATGAAGAGGTCATTTTGAACCCATTAATCACTATTTTATGACTGTTGGTTCTTAGGCGAACTTTGTATGGGAGCTGTTCAATGTCCTTTCGTACTTTAAATACGCCGCTCCCAAAATATGTTCAGTGCTAATGCCGAGTTTCACGACTCTTTAAACTTCAAAAACACGGGACTTTCATACAAACTCCCAACCCCTATTTCACCCCCTTAGGGAAGGATTTTCTCAAAACCGTTTCTTAACTGACAACTACCCATTAGAAAGAACCTACTTTCCAAATTTCAAGTCAACAGTAGCAATATTAAAATTTTCACTTAAAAACTTTCATCCCCTATTTTACCACCCTTAAAGGGGAATTTTCCAAAACGACTTATACAAATTTTTAATATCTGAAGCTGATAACCTAAATGACGATTTTAACGTCTCTAACTTCAAAAACACGGGACTTTCATATAAACTTCCAACCCCTATTTCACCCCCTTAGAGGGGTAGTTTCTCAAAATCGTTTCTTAGCTGACAACTACCCATTAGAAAGAACCTACTTTCCAAATTTCAAGTCAACAGTAACAATATTAAAATTTTCACATAAAAACTTTCATCCCCTATTTTACCACCCTTAAAGGGGAATTTTCCAAAACGACTTATACAAATTTTTAATATCTGAAGCTGATAACCTAAATGACGATTTTCACGTCTCTAACTTCAAAAACACGGGACTTTCATATAAACTTCCAACCCCTATTTCACCCCCTTAGAGGGGTAGTTTCTCAAAATCGTTTCTTAGCTGACACCTACCCATTACAAAGAACCTACCTTTCAAATTTCAAGTTTGTAGGCTTTATACTTCCTGAGATATCGTGATGAGTGAGTGAGTGAGTGAGTGGTAACTCTCTTTTATATATATAGATTCTTAAATAATATCAAAAATTTCTTAAATACTGTTTGTACTATTTTGACATTTTCATACTGCTTGTATGGCCCCTGAGCCTAGTTAGAAATGATAAAATTCTAAAGTGGCCCTTGGCATGAATCGAACCCGCGACCTCCCAATCGAATTCGAGCGGGCACCACTGCGCCAGAAAGGTCGTCAAGTTGGAGATAGAGTTACGAAAGAGACGCAAGTTATAGGCTTACACCTGTACTGCACTCTACTACGTTGTAAGCTGTATTGCACTTTACTACGCCGTATCTAAGGTCGCTATTTGCATAAATGATTGATAAAGTACATAGGACATAAGTGGACGCGGCCGCAGCCCAGCTGTTACAACTTACACTAGCAATCAGCTGGGCATTGCGTCTAATCACTGAGTTGAATCATAACCAATCTGTATCAGTACAAGATACAAAGGAAATTGTATCTTACACAGTTACAACAAAGTCGATTTTTGTGCGATTGTTTGGAGTTGTATAAGATTCACGTTGCAGGGTTGCCACTTGTCGTACAAAATACTTTTCATAAAGTCATCAGATAAGTTACTATACGCCTATTCCCAAATTCAAATGTTTGAGTTTACAGACATAGTTATAGTTACATATTATAACTGTGAACTTGTGAAATTGTGCATATATTTATTTGTTCTTTAGGATTCGTTGTTATAGCGGCAACAGAAATACATCATCTGTGACTATTCCCACTGTCTAACTAAATATTGAATGGCAGCAGGCGTTATTTTGCGGAAATCCATAATTAGCAGGACAGATTAATTTGTTTTGCTATAATCCGCTTCAAGTTGCGGATTATAGCAAAACAAATTAATCAGCCTAACTGTCCAACTATCACGGTTCAAGAGATACAGCGTGGTGACAGAAAGGCAGATGGGCGGCGAAATCTTAATAAGAGGATCCCGTTTTACCTTTGGGGTACGGAACCCTAGAACAGCAAAGATGGGACATATTATGGCTAGAGCTGCTGGGGTCGGAAGCTGTTGTTAAGAAAAGTTTATTCATCGTTATCGTTAGAAAAATCTGCCCCCCGATTGGTCGACGTAAATCAGGGAACCAATCAGCAAGCAGATTTTGTAAAGAATTACGATAGCGATGAATACGTTTTTATTACACTATCCAGGAGCTGAATAGTAGGCACACAAAATGTAGGTACATGTCATTTTCTGAGAGAATAATTAGAGTCCCTTAAAATTCTTCAAATGATTTTCTTAATACGGTAACTATCATGGTCATGCAAAATAAACAACTAAATGGTAGGACTAAGATGTTAAACATTTTCTTAATATGTCATTCCAAGGTAAAAACATCATCATCGACAACCCTGGTGGCTAGCAAATACTCGTACACTCAAATCTGCACAATTAAAATTGAGCTGTACCCGCATACAATTACAGTTCACTTTTCTCGGGCAAACACTCTTCTTGTAAGATTGAAGAGATTTCGTTAAAGGAATTTAAGTCGTATGCCTTTGTAATAAGGAAGGTAAACGTGTAGATTAGCGAAACAAACGGGATATTCGCGATGTGTTATCGCTAACGGTCGCAGGAAATGCAAGGAGTCGGGGTTCTTTTTGTGAAGCTTTTTATATCTTTGAGTTTCGGAGATAATAAGATGTGCTTACTTTAATGTCGGTACACATTTTTATTAGGGCGAATTAAGCGGTTCTCCTGCCAAATTAAGGGGAATCGAGGGGGATTTAATTTAGTTTTTCGCAATTTTTTTTTATATATCAGGACCTTACACACATCTCAATCTAGCCTCAAAATAAGCGATAACTTGTGTTATGGGTACTATATAACTGATAAATATACATACATACATAATAATATACATAAATATTATTTTTATCGAAAAAAAAACAAAGAAACTGGAAAACATTCATGCTGATCACACAAACATTAACCAGTAACGGGAATCGAACCCACGACCTCCGAAGCAGACGGCAAGTTCGCTACCGCTACGCCATTCGGTCGTCAATGAGTTTCGTGAGCATAACATTTATTAATCTAGGTACAGTACGCGCGGCGAAAGTTTGGCTTTGACCGTTATTGCGCAGAAATCAGAAATTGGGTATCAACCAATCAGAATTATCAGAAATTGGGTATCAACCAATCAGAATTCGGGTACCCATGCGCAGTAATCCCCTCCACCCGAAGGTCAAAGCCAAACTCTCGCCGCGCGTACTGTAGGTACATAGAATCGCTCTTAGAACTCCAAGTCGGAGACCGGGCACACCTCCGGCGTAAAGACCCCCTAAAGACTGGAGGAATGTAAGCGGATCGCACTCACGCTGCATGTGTATGTGCTGTTTGGGCATCTTGTAGTCGGGCGGGTAGCATCGCTCGTAGAACTCCACGTCGGAGACCGGGCACACCTCCGGCGTCGGTACGATGAGCCCCGTGAATACGACCCCTAAAGACTGGCCAGTGTGAGTGGAGGGATGTAAGCGGATCGCACTCACGCTGCATGTGTATGTGCTGTTTGGGCATCTTGTAGTCGGGCGGGTAGCATCGCTCGTAGAACTCCACGTCGGAGATCGGGCACACCTCCGGCGTCGGTATGATGAGCCCCCGAGCCCCGTGAATACGACCCCTAAAGACTGGCCAGTGTGAGTGGAGGAATGTAAGCGGATCGCACTCACGCTGCATGTGTATGTGCTGTTTGGGCATCTTGTAGTCGGGCGGGTAGCATCGCTCGTAGAACTCCACGTCGGAGACCGGGCACACCTCTGGCGTCGGTATGATGAGCCCCGTGCCCGATATCGCCCTCTGCAGGTGGTGCTCCTGTTGCCAAAAAGACCAAACATTAATAAATCTCATCGTGTTGAATATTATTTATAAAAGTTAAACCTATTAATACCCGATCTCTTGAA
Organism: Coenonympha arcania; assembly: GCA_036785405.1. NCBI lineage: Eukaryota > Metazoa > Arthropoda > Insecta > Lepidoptera > Nymphalidae > Coenonympha > Coenonympha arcania. The sequence goes on along the minus strand of CM072079.1, from coordinate 5,065,533 downwards.
TTAACTATTACCTAGACGTAACGCTAAATCTAGTGGTCTGACCCTTATCACTAAAGACATAAGGATCAGACCGCCATATTTAACTATTACGTTTCAGTAAAAATTACTTCAAGATACCGGGTGTTACTGGTTGGTACTGACTAATATTTCACAGCCAAAAGCTGTGTCTAGAGACCCCTTGGGCACATACTACTACTAAACTAAGAAAGGGGTTTATAAAACTCAAGTCTGAAAACTCAACTAAAGGGTGAAACGGGGGTCAAAAGTAAGTATGGAGAAATAATCTCTCATCCCTCAACTTTTGAACCGATTTGGCTGATACATATTTGGAATGTAGGTAATATCGTTTCGAACGACGATGCTTGGGATCAAGTATACCTACGTATAATAATGTATTATTAATATTAAGTAAGTATAATAAAATTCTCTCGCTTTTCTTTGTTACCAAACTCGTCCGAAACGGCTTGACGGATTGTTATGAAATTTTCAGTGTATATTCTCTGGGTCTGGGAGCAGGTTGTTATCTATTTTTTATGTTACTAAGTGAGAATTTTTTTTTATGGCAAAACAACGTTTGCCGGGTCAGGTAGTATTAAGTATATTTTCATATTGCTACATTGCTTGTTTATTGTTTATTGTTTGCAAATGAAGCCGCACCAATTACAGCAACTGTTTAAAAACCTTCCCGGAAAACGAATTCACGTGTTTGGCGAACTTATTATTAACCGACTTCAAAAAAAAGGAGGAGGTTCTCAATTCGTCGGAATCTTTTTTTTTTTTTATTTTTTTTTTTTTTTATGTATGTTCCCCGATTACTCAAAGATGCGTGGACCGATTTAGAAAATTCTTTTTTTGTTTGAAAGGGTATAGTTCACAGATGGTCCCATAGTCACCAAGTCAGGATCTGATGATGGGATCCTGGAGAAATCGAGGGAACTCTTCAAATTTTATAAGCACACTTGAAGTGATTTGGGTATTGTTTAAAAGAGTAATTTTTTTCAGGTTGTATTATGGTCATCAGCGGGCTCATTCTCTATTTCAGTGCCTATGAATTTTAGTTGTACACTGGCATATTTTTTTATCCATTGAAGGTTTGCTATTAAATAAAAATAATATTCTCGTAGCAAACCTTCAATGGATAAAAAAATATGCTAGTGTACAACTAAAATTCATAGGCACTGAAATAGAGAATAAGCCCGCTGGTCGGGATCTGATGTTGGGATCTTGGTAAAATCGAGGGAACTCTTCAAATTTTGCTAGTATACTTGAAGCGATTTAGGTATTTTTTATAATTACTATTGCATTTCCTTGCAGTCATCCAGCAATGACTGTATTCATCAAGTCAGAATCTGATGATGGGATCTTGGAGAAATTGAGGGAACTCTTCAGATTTTAGAAGCATAGGTACTTCCAGCGATTTGGGCATGTTTTCCAATGCCTTGCGCATTACTTGTTTTCCACTAAAAAGTAAAAAATAAAATGGAAAATTCTTTCCAAAAACCAACTTCAAATGCCACTACAAAGAGTGAAATAATTTTTAATGTACACCAATTCGAAGTCGGGCAATGTTTCGTTCATTCATTAATAGTCCTCCGTATTGTCGATAATTTTGTCGTTTCTTTGCACATAAAGTTTTATAATACGAAGGACTATTAATGATTGAACAAAACATTGCCCGACTTCGAATTGGTGTACATTAAAAATTATTTCACTCTTTGTAGTGGCATTTGAAGTTGGTTTTTGGAAAGAATTTTCCATTTTATTTTACGCAAAATTTTCCTTTGCACACCCAAGTTTATAATATTCTTATTAAAAAAGAGATAAGTGCGAATCGAACTTGCAGACGAAGGGTTCAGTAGTTACTTACTAAGATTCGAAATAATATATATGTTTTGAAGAGGTCGTCAAAACATGTATATTATTTCGAATCTGGACCTACCTCCCTGGCGCAGTGGCGCGCGCTCATATTCGAGTGGGAGGTCGCGGGTTCGATTCCCGCCACGGGCCACTTTGGAATTTAATATTTCTAAATTGGCTCAGGTCTGGTCTGGTGGGAGGCTTCGGCCGTGGCTAGTTACCACCCTACCAGCAAAGACGCACCGCCAAGAAGTTTAGCGTTCCGGTGCGATGCTTGTAGAAACCGTTGGGGTAAACTTACTTGTGAGATCGCAGTCTAGTACTAATTTGTGTAGGCAAAAAAAATACAGAGATAGGTAAAGAGTGTGAGGCAAAAATCATATTTCTTACATGAAAGACCCTGAAAATAATTTTTGAAGTGAAAACTTCTTAAGGTGCGTTGGACGTTTTTGAGATTTTACATATAAGATTTTTGGTGAGCGGCACTAAAAATGCGTATGGAAATTTTTACTGCCTATATCTATGACACGAGACTCCGATTGCTGGTAGTACGGATGGCGGAGGTTCAGCCTTTGCAAACGGAACCCTAAGAAGTGTACATAATATAGGTAGGTATATAACCAGTTTATATAAGGCAACATTCCAGCGCATCCTCCCACGGTAAATGATGAAAAACCGCATCGTTGCATAACCGTTTCACGTAAACATCATCATCGGTGCAAAGTTATAAACCTATCAGCGGGAACCGTTCTAATTCTTCAATTTTAATCATAATTACTGGATAATCGATCGCGTTTGCAAAATATCCGAATTAAAAGTAAAAACTCCAAAGCCTTGAACATCGTCGTAAGGTAACCTGTCTGTCGGTATTCTATAGAATATATTTCGGAGAGTGTGCTCAGGAACTTTTTAATTTGGTCTTTTTAAAATTCCCCCGTCACCTTTCTACCATAGAACGGCAAGGCATCGTAAAGGCTTCCACCCATACATAGTTGACGTACCAACGACGCGTACGAAGCGGTTTGATTCCTCGTTCCTGATACGCACTGCAAAGGCCTGGAATACCCTCCCAGGCAGTGTCTTTCCTGCCACTTACAACCCGGGTGCCTTCAAATCAAGAGTGAATAGGCATCTTCTAGGCAAGCGCGTTCCAACATAGACTGTATCATCACTTTCCAAAAAGGTGTGATCACAGTCAAGCGCTAGCGGCTAGCCTATATTATCTATATATATAAAAGAATGAGGTATTTTGGTTGTTCCACGGATTCCGCCAAAACTATAGGTCGTAGAGATCTGAAATTTGGTACTTAGGTAGATATTAGGTCATGAATTCGTACTAAGACGGGGATTCCAGAAATTCCATGTTTAAGGGGTAGAAATAGTACATTAAAGGGATTTCTCCATACAAAATTGTAATTTTTTCGTTGTTCCAGGCATTCCAGAAAAACTAAAAGTCGTAGAGATCTGAAATTTGGTATCTAGGTAGATATTAGGTCATGAATTCGTACTAAGACGGGGATTCCAGAAATTCCATGTTTAAGGGGTAGAAATAGTACATAAAAGGGATTTCTCCATACAAAATTGTAATTTTTTCGTTGTTCCAGGCATTCCAGAAAAACTAAAAGTCGTAGAGATCTGAAATTTAGTATCAAGGTAGATATTAGGTCATAAATTCGTACTAAGACGGGGATTCCAGAAATTCCATGTTTAAGGGGTAAAAATCATACATTTAAGGGTATTTCCCATACAAAAGTAAATTTTTTTCTTTGTTCAGGAATTCCCGAAAAACTAAAACTTGTAGAGATCTCAAATTTGGTACCTAGGAAGATATTAGGTCATGAATTCGTACTAAGACGGGGATTCCAGAAATTCAAATTGGAAGGGATAAAAATCCTACTTTTAAGGGATTTTCCCATACAAAAGTGTAATTTTTGCGTTGTTCCAGGCATTCCAGAAAAACTAAAAGTGGTAGAGATCTGAAATTTGGTATCTAGGTAGATATTAGGTCATGAATTCGTACTAAGACGGGAATTCCAGAAATTCCATGTTAAAGGGGTAGAAATAGTACATTAAAGGGATTTCTCCATACAAAATTGCAATTTTTTTTGTTGTTCCAGGAATTCCCGAAAAACTACAAGTCGTAGAGATCTGAAATTTGGTACCTACATTGACATTAGGTCATGAATTCGTACTAAGACGGGGATTCCAGAAATTCAAATTGGAAGGGATAAAAATTCTACTTTTAAGGGATTTTCCCATACAAAAGTGTAATTTTTGCGTTGTTCCAGGGATTGCAGCGAAATTAAAAGTCGTAGAGATCTGAAATTTGGTACCTAGGTTGGTATTAGGTATATCATGAATTCGTATTCAGAAAGGGATTTTCGAGATTCAAATTTTGAGGAGGAAAAATTTTGAATTTTTTGGCCGCCATTTTGAACTTTTTTGTTACTGGGCCGATTGCTTTGAAAATCGATATTTGACTATGGCAGCAAGCATAGAGAAGGAATTTGTGGTCAAAATTTAAAAAAGTGGCCGCCATTTTGAACTTTTTTGTTACTGGGCAGATTGCTTTGAAAATCGATATTTGACTATGGCAGCAAGCATAGAGAAGGAATTTGTGGTCAAAATTTAAAAAAGTGGCCGCCATTTTGAACTTTTTTGTTACCGGGCCGATTGCTTTGAAAATCGATATTTGACTATGGCAGCAAGCATAGAGAAGGAATTTGTGGTCAAAATTTAAAAAAGTGGCCGCCATTTTGAACTTTTTTGTTAACGGGCCGATTGCTTTGAAAATCGATATTTGACTATGGCAGCAAGCATAGAGAAGGAATTTGTGGTCAAAATTTAAAAAAGTGGCCGCCATTTTGAACTTTTTTGTTACCGGGCCGATAGCTTTGAAAATCGATATTTGACTATGGCAGCAAGCATAGAGAAGGAATTTGTGGTCAAAATTTAAAAAAAGTGGCCGCCATTTTGAACTTTTTTGTTACTGGGCCGATTGCTTTGAAAATCGATATTTGACTATGGCAGCAAGCATAGAGAAGGAATTTGTGGTCAAAATTTAAAAAAAGTGTCCGCCATTTTGAAATTTTTTGTTACTGGGACGATTGCTTTGAAAATCGACATCTGATTATTTCACCAAGCATCGAGAAGGAATTTGTAGTCAAAATTTAAAAAATTGGCCGCCATTTTCAACTTTTTTGTTACTGGGCCGATTGCTTTGAAAATCGATATTTGACAATGGCAGCAAGCATAGAGAAAGAATTTGTAGTCAACATTTTAAAAAGTGGCCGCCATTTTGAACTTTTTTGTTACTGGGCCGATTGTTTTCAAAATTGATATCTGATTATCGCAGCGAGCATAGAAAAGGAATTTTTGGTAAAAATTTAAAAGAATTGGCCACAATTTTGTACTTATATGTCTTACCATGGTAGCAAGCAACCACGGCCGGATGGACGAACGGACGGTGGAGTCTTAGTAAGAGCTTTTACCCTTTGGGTACGGAACCCTAAAAATGGCCACCATATTTAACTTTTTTGTGACGATCGAATTTTTCAAAATCAATATGTGACTATTACCAGGAAGCAAGAGAAAATTTTGTGGTCAAAATGGTGTGTAATGCAGGAATTTTGGAAATTAAACCACCATAGTAAAGCATAACTCAGAAGTTAACGTGAGCGAAGCCGCGGGCGTTTGCTAGTATAGTATAAAAAACAAACTATTCTATCCTCTTCCAAGAGTAACAACTAACACTTATGTATACTTATACTAGCAGTGCCCGCGGACTCTATTCCGCGTTAGAAATATTTTTGTTCCGGCCCGTTTGTCCCCCGTAATACTTCAGGGTAAAAGTTCGGGATAAATAAAAAAAGTATATAATTTCGTACGTCAACACCCGACCTGTCTATATCGCCACGCAACGGTCGGGACGGCGCGCACCTCACGTTTTTATTATGCTAATATCTTTGAAGATATTTGATTAAACTGTATAGAGTAAAGGGCACAAAAAATTTCATACAAATCGCTGAAGCTGTTTGGGAGGAGTTTTGTTACGTGGAACATACAGTAAGGGGGGAGGGGGAGGGGTGGTCACCCGTTCATGAGAAAGAGTGTAATAAATGCTGCTGTACACCTGCAGACCGATATCAAAATGATCCGAAGTACATACTTACTTGACGACCGAATGGCGTAGTGGTAGCGAACCTGCTGTTTGCGCCGGAGATCGTGGGTTCGATTCCCACTACTGGTAAATGTTTGTGTGATGAGCATGAATGTTTTCCAGTGTCTGGGTGCTTTTCAATAAAGTGTTATGGGTATACCCATAACACAAGCTATCGCTTACTTTTAGTCCAATCAATAAAGGAGTTGTAGAATGCATGAGAGGGGACCTAAGCAATTTCTTCTGAAACTTGTTCAGGGTACTTAGGAAGTTAACATACTAGAAGTCCTGACGTCTCGGAGGTGAGCCGGAGTGGGGAGGGGGGGGAAAAGGTACCACTTTTGGGTTTTTCACTAATATCTCAGAAACGGTGCGTCATAGAAAAAAAAAATCTTCTAATAAATTAAAGCTCATAAAATTATCTAAAACTTTGGTCTTATTCAATTTTGCCGTATTCCTAACCGTTTCCGAGCCACACGCTCCGGAAAAGTTAATACTACAAAAAAAACCTTTAATCCGGTCAAGTTAGACATAAAAATAGTGTTCAAATAACAATAATTCCGACAGAACCAAATCTTCGTAGCGACCTTAGGTTTACCAGAAGGAATAAAGTGTCAAAAGTCCCCATCAATCCTATGTGTGCAACAAAAGTTATTCGGGGTCAAATATCAAAATTTGAGGTTTTTTGGATTTTTCTCGAAAACGGTAAGTTTTCTCAAAAATAAATTCAAGCCAAAGTTGTAGGTCTTAAAATTATCTACAAAAATGGTCCTAATGATTTTTTCCTAAGAGTTAACATTCCTGAGATATCGCGATTCTAAGAGTCACATTATACATGATATTCACATATATATACATAATCAGGCAATTACAATTGTAGTTGCTGAAGATATTGATTTCTTTGTAGTTACTACTTACTGCAAGGACTCCAATGGATAAAATAGATTATTTTCTATAACTTCCTAACATTAACCGTTTACGCAGTGTACGCAACGGAAACTCTCAATATGGAACAAATTTTCCCATTTTTGCAACATTTTTCATTGATGCTCCTATTGTATTGGTCGTAGCGTGATGTTATATAGCCCATAGCCTTCCTCGATAAATGGGCTATCCAACACAAGAATAATTTTTCAATCAGGACCCGTAATTTCTAAAAAACAAACACGTTGATCCCCTATTTCGTTTCAGCGAAATGGCGATTGCCATAATTCTGTTGCGTACGCTGCGTAAACGGCTAAGGTCTCGCAAAAATCATGTATTGCGGAGTTGATCTCCTTTAATAGTTCTATAAAATAATCCACAACAGCAAATACCTATCTCTAAGTTTGACTCGCTATAATTTTTTTATTATGGCAATCGCCATTTCGCTGAAACGAAGGAGCGGATCAACGTGTTTGTTTTTTAGAAATTACGGGTCCTGATTGAAAAATTATTCTTGTGTTGGATAGTCCATTTATCGAGGAAGGCTATGGGCTACGTAACATCACGCTACGACCAATACAATAGGAGCATCAATGAAAAATGTTGCTAAAATGGGAAAATTTGTTCCATATTGAGTTTCCGTTGCGTACACTGCGTAAACGGTTAATGTTAGGAAGCTAAAGAAAATAAACTATTTTATCCATTGGAGTCCTTGCAGTAAGTAGTAACTACTAAGAAATCAATATCTTCAGCAACTACAATTGTAATTGCCTGATTATGTATATATATGTGCATATCATGTATAATGTGACTCTTAGAATCGCGATATCTCAGGAATGTTAACTCTTAGGAAAAAATCATAAGGACCATTTTTGTAGATAATTTTAAGATCTACAACTTTGGCCTGAATTTATTTTTGCGAAAACTTACCGTTTTCGAGAAAAATCCAAAAAACCTCAAATTTTGATATTTGACCCCGAATAACTTTTGTTGCACACATTGGATTTATGGGGACTTTTGACACTTTATTCCTTCTGGTAAACCTAAGGTCTCTACGAAGATTTGGCTCTGTCAGAATTATTGTTATTTGACAACTATTTTGATGTCTAACTTGACCGGATTATTATATGATAAGGTTTTTTTTGTAGTATTAACTTTTCCGGAGCGTGTGGCTCGGAAACGGTTAGGAATACGGCAAAATTGAATAAGACCAAAGTTTTAGATAATTTTATGAGCTTTAATTTATTAAAAGATTTTTTTTTCTATGACGCACCGTTTCTGAGATATTAGTGAAAAACCCAAAAGTGGTACCTTTCCCCCCCCCTCCCCACTCCGGCTCACGTCCGAGACGTCAGGACTTTTAGTATGTTAACTTCCTAAGTACCCTGAACAAGTTTCAGAAGAATTTGCTTAGGTCCCCTCTCATGCACTTGTGATAGATTGCGATGTGTAAAATGTCTAATAATAAATATAAATGTAAATAAATATAAAAATGTAATATAAATACTTATAAGTTTCTCAGTTTTATTTTCGTAGGCCACTCCGCATAGTTACGTCACCGGCTGACAATGAATCGCAGTAATCGGTGACGTCACCGGAGATTCCATCGATAGTCGATATTCGAAACCGATCGGGACCCCGATAAGATTGATAGCTGACTAACATTTCACTCGGAGCGCGGCCGTTTAGGTTTAGCTTTTATAAACATTGGAGTCCCTCCCATTATTTACTTTCTGGCTGATGCCTATTCCAGTGGACCCGGTCGTTTACCGGGATAAGTCTGGAGTATCCTATGTTAGACCGGGATACTATACAAGTGTACATGTTTGTGTGTATATGTATAAGTGTGTTATCTGTTCATGAGAAAACTTGTAATAAATGGTGCACAGCCATAGACCGATATTATAAAAATAATTTTTAGTATATTATAAGGTTCTCCGTTTTACTTTTCTTGGCTACTCCCCACTCTGCATCGTTACGTCACCGGCTGACAATCAGTCGCAGTAATCGATGACGTCACCGCAGATTGCATCGATAGTCGATATTTGATGCGCGCTGATAAGATTGATAGCTGACTATAGTAGTGTTATTATCTCGCTGCAGACTCAGTCATAAATCATTAGTGTTTCGCTTTTGTTGTTCTACAGTAATGCACAACTCAACAAAGAACAACAAAAGCGAAACACTCGAATGATTTATGACCGAGTCTACAGCGAGATAACAACACTACTATAACATTTCACTCGGCGCGCGGCAACTTAGCTTTTATAAACATTGGACGGACGGACGACGAAGTCTCAGTAATAGGTCCCGTTTTTTACCGTTTTTGGTACGGAACCCTAAAAATCGAAATCCACACGGGCCGAGCCGCAAGCAAAATCTAGTATTATAGATCTAAGTAAATCTAGGGATTCATAACATTATAGTTACCTAAATAATATACTAAACTAGGTAGGGTGGAAAAGCGTGGGATCTTTATCCGCGTCTAATAATAAATCTTCCACGAGCCTTGCGAGGTTAGGGTTACCATATTTCAGAATGTGTTCTCATATTTAAGGACTTTTGGACTCTTCCCGGGATTGCGGCCGTATTTTGCAAATCTCAGGATTTTTAGAATTTTCGATAACATACAGCTTTCATTTTGAAGATCTCTACTAAAGTGAAACAAAACTTAAGAAAAAAATCTTCATTTGGTTAATTACAGCACAGTTAAATTCAACACTTATTTATCTACTAGCGGCCCGTCCCGGCTTCGCACGGGTAGACATAAATAGGTACAGATATTTAAGTTATAAGCATGCTAAATAAAACGACCATGAATCACTAAATTAGAAAAAAATTGTATGCTTATTTTAAAGCCTCCCTGTACACAACGTTGGCTGTGGTATTTGTAGGTGGCAACAAAACCTACTGATTTTCAGGAGATCTTACTCGAGAAAGTGCCACATACAATTGCCCGTGGGAAAAGCACTCTTTCCTTAAGTCGATACCAACTATGGAAAAAGTTTGTCCCTGGGATTTATTTATTGTTAGGGCAAAGGATATTTTTAAAGGGAACTGTAACCTTTTAAAATATATGAGCAAATCATTTGGTATCATCGGGATCCGCGGAACATGTGCGAGCTGACCGGCCGCGGGACCCGTATTTTTATTTTAATTTCATGATATCTTTTGAATGGAATGTCCGAATTCAATAATTCAAAAAGTAATCATCAGGTATCAGACAGTCTTGAATAATAAATAATTTATTTGGATAAAAATTTATAAATGGTATGGATAACACGGTCTGATTTTGATCGGCATTTCTATCAATTTGTTAAATGTAAAAAAGTAGTTATAGTGACGTAACTACAACAGTTAGACACATGGTCTCGCGAAGTTTTTTGTAGATATTGATATATTCTATAATATTGTCGAACATTTTTTTGTCCTATCATTAATACTCTTCGCAGCGTATGCGATGAAAGACATTTTATGGCTAACTTTTTTACACCTTCGGTTGGTTTTAATAGGAATTTCTAAAGATTTCTATAGTAATCTAGTACTAAATATAGCCTATGTTACTCAGTAATAATGTAGCTTTCTAATGAAAAAAGAATTATTAAAATCGGTCCAGTACTTTTTGAGTTTATTTGTTACATACAAAAATACAAATCTTTCCTCTTTATAATATTAGTGTAGAAGTGTAGATAGTGTAGATGTAGATGTAGATAGTGTAGATGTAGATAAGTAGTTATTAATCAAACTAGATTAATGTTTGCAGGAGTGAACGACATCCGCAGTTAAGATGATAATATTTTGACTTTTTACATTCTTAAGAGCGTTCATGCGCCACGGTGTGAATCGCATTTCGCTCCATACAAAAAATGAATTCGTTGGCACTGACGCAATTTAGCGTCGAATATGGTATTACAAAAAAAATTATAGTAAAATAAATATACAACTTATTAAAATAGTAAATAACCAGTGACATTGAATGAATATTAATTGAATTAAATTACTATAATTCAGAAATAACAAAATATCTTGGATTTTATCCTAAAATAATACGTTCAATTTATCGAAAAATGCTAAAAATGACACTTTTCGGTTTATGGTTTTTGAATGAAAATCTAGGAAAATCGTGTTTTTTTTTGAGACATTTTTTAGTAAATGTTCTAAATATGTCAGTGTTATAAGTTTGTGTGATGAAACATGGCAAATATCTTGCATCAAAATAGAGCTTCCACCGCTAAGTGAGTAATTAGCCTTTACCTTGAACTTTCTAATGAGAAAGTTATACACATATTTTCAAATATTTTTGAGACAAAAACTAGATTATGAAATGCCAAATAATATGATGGCAATTATCTAATTAATAATTGAACACATGACACTCTTATGTTACGTCGAAAATTGTCAATTTTGACTCAAGCATAATTCCAACGCATGAATGGTCTTAATTACTTAAATACGTTTGAAAGAAAATTATAAGGATTTTCTAGTGGGAATCAAGCCTTTTTCCGGACTTTTCATTTTTGCATCTGGTAACCCTAAGCGAGGCAGTAGGGCTGTGTGGGCGAAGTAAATATTTTGTTCCGAACGGAAAATTCTGAGCAATATCTTAAGTGTTTATGTACCTAATTTTTTGCCTGATATAATTAATGTTAATAAATTGTTCTTGCATCAAATTTTCAGAGATTATTCTGCAAAGATGCAGATTATATTATTATTACATGATTACCCGCCATACGTTGTTTTGCCATATAAATTATTTCTCAGACCTACCGAATATTTAATACACAAAAAAACAAAGATCGGTCAAGGATATTGAATGGAAGTAGGCGTTATTTTGCGGAATAAGATATGCCCACATACACGATTTCGCATTCTGAAGTCAACATCTCCGGTGACGGGACGAAACGTGCGTCGAAGAAAGTGTTGGAAGAATTTTATGTGTGGTATTTCATGTGGGCGGTGTTCCTGCATATTGGACCATACATATAATCTTTTCAAGTAGCGGAATATACGAGTAGCAAAACAAATCTGTCCTGCTAATCTGTCAAGGAGTTTCAAGGGAGTTTTAATTGTTACTAACTAACACTGGAAAGACTGGAAAATCGTAGTTTGGTAAAGAGACAAAACCATGGAACGGAATTGCAATAGAAATCACGAATCACGATCTCTTTTTCCCATTTATGGGTGCTGGGCAAGTGTGAGAGAGTCAGAGGCCTTTTCATGTGACCAGAAGGCCTCGTAAATGCAAATAAATGCCATTAATATCATCAGGGCCCTTTCGGGCGTGTAACAAGCTTACGGGTGCGATATAATTAATCCAATCAGGGGATCGTTTCCAATTTTCCCTTTTGTTTACCGACGTATATAACAGCAATAAAGGTAGCTAAAAAAATAAGGCAATGTTCTTAATGAAATCTCACTTAATATTATAAAGACGAGTTTGTGTGTTAGTGTGTGTGTATGTTTGTTACTCCTTGACGCCGCAACTACTAAACCAATTTGGCTGAAATTTGGAACATAGATAATACCCGGATTAGAATAGATATAACCCGGATTAAAACTTTTTATCCCGGGAAAATTCATAGTTCCCATGGGATATTTAAAAACCCTAATTTTCAACAGTAATCTATAGCTACAGCTATAGGTAGATTACTTTGACAATCATTCCTGAAAGTAGGTGTAAAGGTCATTGAAAAGAAAATTCAATTTTTTCTCGGGATTAGTAAAAAATCGAATTTAACGAGCGCGGGGCCGCGGGCAAAAGCTAGTTGGACATAAATTGGAAATCAGAATCGATGGTGGAAACTGGAGACGCTATGGGGAGGTCAGAGTCTATTAATGATTTGTGCAATAAACATTTGTAATTCGTTAGGTACTGTGGGTTTTAAAAATAGTAGCTGTTGCGCGCGGCTTTGCCCGCATGGATTTCGGATTCAGATTCAGAAGAAGTACAGCCTTTATATCCGGCCCTCGATCCCGCAGCGAAGCGAGGGCCTCTCGAGATATTGGTCGAGGCCTCGTTAATAGGCCACTGACCGAAAAACTACAACATAATACCATTATGACTAAATTTTTACAGTCCCGTAGTCAATTTTCCTCCCACAACCATAAACACGAAACGCACCATGTATTTTACTATAATTATATAGGTTTGATTATAGTTTAGCTGTTTATTTTTGCATCTTCTTTTTTTTTGTTCATTTTTCTCCGTTTTAGTAGTTTATACGCAAACAAAATATATTTGCATGTTATTAGACGAAACATTGCATGTTATAGGTAAACCGCTATAAACTTGATCCTCCCGATGGTCTGCGGGACGCGGGGTCGGGAGTCACTCAACCTAGCCTGTCACTGTCCGCTGACAGCGCTGCCGTATCATATAGCCAATCGCATCACCCGTCCCGCGTCCCACAGACAGCAGGGTCAAGTTTATAGCGGTTTACCTATACGTTCTTAGAATTATTGTAACATCTATTTTATACAATGTTTCAAGAAAATTTTCATTTCATTTCAATATTTCAAATCTTTCAAATAAATAACGCAGAGCTTTAGAGCTTTATTGTAAAGCAGGCACGCGTAAATAGGAAAGTTCCCTGTGTCGGGATTCAGTTCTAGAAAGCATTTAGAGCGCTTCGGGCGTTTTATGTGAAAGGTCACGTTGAATTTACTGTTTTATGGTTTTATTAGGGTTCAAATTAAAAACTAGTATTTCTACTTTAGGTCCTGTGGCCTGATTCTGTATCGTTAGCTAGCAACTCGCACCAGGTTATTAACTAAGAAAACGGTGGCAAAAATCCTATTTTTGTATTATTTTTGCACATGTTAGGCACTTGCATGGTATGTTGACATGATACCATACCAACCTAAGTTGGTGCCTTTGTGCAAAAATAGGATTTTTGCCTCCGTTTTCTTAGTTAATAACCCGGTGCGAGTTGCTAACTAAAGATACAGAATCAGGCCACTGTTATTAAGTAGGCTTAGGAAAGAGATGCGGGTTAAGTCATATTATATAATTTATAGTAATATATGTATATATCATGTACAATTCTACATAAAATATAACTATTCAAATAAAATAACTTTCGTGTCAAAGTGTTTGTAACAAAACTCCTCTATCAACATTAACCGATTTTTATGAATTTTTATGTGTTTGCAGGTCTGGAAATTAATAGGCCGTAAATTAATTAATATTGCAAAACAACGTTTGCCGAGTCAGCTGTATATGTAATGTATATTACATTTAACGGTGTAGAAGCCATATTAAAGCGATTTTGAATGAAGTTTTATGCAAAAACTATAAAGACAATTACTTTCAAATTTACACGTCATGTATTTTGGGTCTTTAATCTAAAATCGCTAAGAAGCAGAAACACGATTGGATAAAATTTTCTCGATAGAAAGTTTACCCAAAAGTTGCTCCAAAATCTCAGTTTTTCTAGTTTTTATCGGACACTACATTGGATGTAATTGTAATTTTTGTTTTAAAGTGTCGGTAATAATAATATCAAAAAACGCTAAGAAACAGATTTTTGATAACCAGCTTAGTTTTTGAGTAATTAGGTAAAAGGTCGTTTTTCTGTTATATTCTTCCGCGACGCTGCATGTTGCACCTACCAAATCTCCGTGAGAGTGAGAAAGACAAAAATAAATTCAATAAATCCCTTTAATTAAAGTTTGTTATAAAATATTCAAATTCAAATACATAGCAAGTAGCAACATTACTCTTTCGAAACAGAATTACCGAAATCAGTTTAGATTCGATGTAATACTTAAAAACAAATAAAGAGTGGTCATCAAAATACGCCAATTATTATTATTTTACGTAAAGTGTGAATTCCGCATTTTATCGATGTCATTTCCAAATTCTGCTTAATAATTATAATAATATATGACTCAGCAGTGCAAATAAAATTAATTTTACTAAACGTGATACGAAGAACGAACTGAGAATAAAAAAATATAAAAAAAATCTTGGAATTCGTTCACGTAATATACCTAAGTACCTAATATGTTGAACTGTTAAGCGATGTTATTCTCAATGCTGTGTGAAGTCTACCAGGCCGTACTTAACTACCGCTTAGGGCTTTGGGGCGAAACCCCTCTATTTACACGACTGCCCAAAAAAGGAGTGTAATGTGTTTAGGGTTCATGTATGTACATGAGTTTCTTTATTCCACTATAACTCCTGCAGGGCTAGACAATGTCACCTAAGCGTTAAGCGTAGTCGCTAGTAGAAAAACCACGTGACCGAATCTACCTAGTCTATGGTTAGCGTTGTTGTCGGCTGTCAATTGGAATTGTCATGTGACGTATCTGTCATTTGCTGAGCGCCGATGTCAATAATTAACTATTAACTAAATTATTAATTAATTAACTATTAATTAACTATAGCACTGCAAGGAATATACTACTCTCTAACGATAGAACTTTAAGTTCTTATGACTTCTAACTCTAGCAACCGCGACCACACTGAAATAACTAACACTAGTTTAATTAACTATCAGCAAAATAAACACTCGAAAATCCAAAAAAACACGCCACGATGTTTTAAACGAAGTTGTGAACTTCGTCTAAAACACCACACACTACAAAAGCAAAACAAAATGGAGTCTTGTTGTGATCTCAATTGTTGTACCAAAGACTAAAGAGTACTAAAAATCCCAACAATTCCGCCATTTTGTAGCGTACAATGACGAAGTACGCTAAAAGTTATCTACAGGGTATGAGCGATCGCTAAATAGTCGTAGTCGAATTTCAAAAACAGCGTGATTTCCTCTATTCTGTCACTTGGTTTTTCTACAGTCACGTGATGGTCACGTGGTTTGTCCATACATTTTGTCGACTAGCGTTAACGCCAAACGCTTGCGACTTTGTCTAGCCCTGCTGAACGACTGAAGATATTCGGACATAATATGGAGTATCGTTAAAATCCTTACATCATTCCGAGTAACATAGGCTATATTAATTGGAAAAAGTAGCTTTACCACAGGGCAGTCGTGTTTTCTTAATTAAATAATTACTTGTTTACAAGCTTTTACTGAATTTTCAATTACATAGTATGTTTGCTATGGGACGAAAAAAACGAGGAAGACCGAAGAAGAGATGGATGGATTGCGTGAAAAGGAGAAAAGATATGCGTGTGAAAGGAGTGGATTGCGAGTTGACGGCTGATAGGAGCGAATGGAAGGAGAAGACATGTTGTGCCGACCCCACATAAAGTGGGAAAAGGCCAGGAAGAAAGAAAGAAAAGTTTGCTCGGGACTTCGGGTCGAATCTTGCAAGTTGCAACTCAATTTTGTAGCAAATAACATCTTTAACCTATACCTATTAAGTTCCATTTTGGTTTGAACGACAATACAACATGGTTAACTATGTGACATCATTCTAAATCCAACATGGCGGACTAGTTTTTTTAACGCTATCCTACAAAATGGGTATCAAATCAAACGAAATGGTTTGCCGTAAAGGATACGGATAAATTGACGTAAGTAAGTATAAACACTTGGTTTTAAAATTTTTTGAAAGATAACTATTTGAGACCAGCGGTCCTATTGCGTGAGAAAAAAGTATTCATCATTATCGTAATCGTTAGTAAATTCTGCCCCCCAATTAGCCGACGAAAATCAGTGAGCCAATCAGCGGGCAGAACTTGTAAACGATTACGATAACGTTGAATATGATTTCTTTACACAATCTAGGGGCTGATCCGTTCCTAGTATAGTGCGATTCACGAAAGATGACCACAAATGGCGGGTCTTTTCGTCATGTACACTCATGAAGAAAAGACTTAAGCCAAAATAATTACCATATATTAGTTAAATAAGACCATATATATAAGTTAAAATAAATAAGACCATAATATTAGTTAGATAAGTCCAAAGAGACCTAAAATAGGCCCGCCATTTGTGGTCATCTTTCGTGAATCGTACTATAATGGACCTTAAAACCGGTTAGAGACCGGTATATTCCCTCACTATAGTAATTAGTTGTTACGCAATTTGGTTACATAAACCATAAATAAATAAAATAAATATATACGGGACATTTTACACATCGCAATCTAGCCCTAAAGTAAGCGATAGCTTGTGTGTTATTGGTGCTAGATGACTGATTAATATACATACATACTAATATACATAAAAATATTATGAACACCCAGACACTGGAAAACATTCATGCTCATCACACAAACGTTTACCAGTAGTGGGAATCGAACCCACGACCTCCGGCGCAGACGGCAGGTTCGCTACCACTACGCCATTCGGTCGTCAAACATCAATGGAATGAATATAATTACAGCAGTGTGCCGTTGTTTAGTAAAATACAAATGTTTGGAAGACCTTGAGTGGAACTTCGGTAACGATGCGCGCGCGCAAGTGTCCACGCGTTTGGCGGCTGCGTCAAGGGCGATGAACTTTGGAATTTTTTTTCAAAGGATCTCTCGAATAATATATTATGTTTTTACTTTAATGTTATAAATGAGCTCATAAAACCCTGTTGGAATACCGAAGATATTTATAACGCAATACCTTTTAACGCAAAAACAAATTTCATATTCACATTCCTATTATATCGGCCCCTACCGGCAAAGACGCACCGCCAAGTGATTTAGCGTTCCGGTGCGATGCTTGTAGAAACCGTTGGGGTAAATTTACTTACCCTTACAAGTTAGTACGATAACATCTTAGGCTGCATCATCACTTACAATCAGGTGAGATCGCAGTCAAGTACATAGGTACTAACTTGTATAGAGTTAAAAAAAAGAAGTTTTTGCTAGTAATGAGCGTGCTTATGGGCAAGAAAATAATTTTGAAAATACTCTAATTAGACCAGGGTAGATCCCCTTTAAAATAATAAAAAACGAAAAAAAATTACAGTAGGATGAAACCCATTAGAAAAGGAGGGGAATATGATCAAAATGAAAGGAAAAATAAATTACGGTCGATCCGAGTTCGGGAACGGGGGGAAGGGGGGGTTTAAGTGTAAAAAATGGTTTTCCTTGATTTCCAGCAAAACTACAAGTCCTATGGAAAAAAGTTAAATGGCAAAGTTGTAGGTAATAAAAAGATCTACAACTTTTGTATTTGCAATTTTTCCCATAACCTCAAAATTTAGGTGAAAAATTCAAAAAACCAAGTTTTTGGTTTTTTATTTAAGTATATCTTTTTCAAAAAAAAAATTTTCTACGAAATTTGGTGAAAACTTACCTTATTATGTCCCAAATACGCTGTAATTTATGTGATTTAAAATATTGATTTTTTTCACCTTATTTTGAATTATTAATATCGAAAAAGCACCCTAACTTTCTGTTAAAAATGTATGTTTTCTGTTAGTTGAAATCTCTACTTTCCGATGGTGAAAAATATATATATTACTATATTAAGTAAATCTTCTCAGAAAATGCAAAAAAACTCGAATTCGAAAATTTTTTTTTTTTATTAAGTATTATATACAATTTTGAGCTATTTATTAAAATTTACACTTTAATTACTCGAGAAACGTAAGATTACATGATAGTAAATCTACTCAGAAAATGCAAAAAAAACTCGAATTCGAAAATTTTTTTTTAAATTTATTATATACAATTTAGAGCTATTTATTAAAATTTACACTTTAATTACTCGAGAAACGTAAGATTACATGTTACATTGATAAAAAAAAATACCTGAGTGACCTACGAAAAATTGTAGCTCAACAAAAGGTATTTCATAGAGAAGTGGGGAAGGGGCTAGGCGGGTCTGGGTCTTACTATGTACTTTGCATTTTCTGAGAAGTTTTACTATAGTACTTAACATATTTTTTTTTTCACCATCGGAAAGTAGAGATTTCAACGAACAGAAAACATACCAACTTTTTGAAAAAAGCTGATATTTTGACGTCAGAATTTTCGATTGAAAATTAGGGTGCTTTTTCGATATTAATTCAAAATAAGGTGAAAAAAATCAATATTTTAAATCAAATAAATTACAGTGTATTTGGGACATATTAAGGTAAGTTTTCACCAAATTTCGTAGAAGAAATTTTTTTTTTGAAAAAGATATAAATAAAAAACCAAAAACTTGGTTTTTTGAATTTTTCACCTAAATTTTGAGGTTATGTGAAAAAATTGCATATGCAAAAGTTGTAGATCTTTTTATTACCTACCACTTTGCCATTTAACTTTTTTCCATAAGACTTGTAGTTTTGCCGGAAATCAAGGAAAACCATTTTTTACACTTAAACCCCCCTCCCCCCCTGTTCCCGAACTGGGATCGACCGTAATTTATTTTTCCTTTCATTTTGATCATATTCCCCTCCTTTTCTAATGGGTTTCATCCTACTGTAATTTTTTTTTGTTTCAAAAATTATCGACCCTGGTCTAAATAGCCTGCTTCAAAATCTGACCACTTTTCTTCGCCGAAACAATTAGTTCTAAAACTAATGTAATGAATCTTAATTATTGGTTGCTCTAAAGGTTTTGCAGCAACTGTCAGCATTGTATAAAACCGAGAAAAAATGCAATGCATTACTATGCAAGATACGGACTCTATTTTCCTTTCCCGATATCGCTACGGTTCGGAACCGATCCTCGATAAAGCAATGCGCGTAAAAAACCATCTTACACTGTTATAGGGGAACAAACTCCATACAAACGGGTTTGCTAAGACATTGCCGTTTTTTTTGGACATGGATTCCATGACAAGCCGTCAACGGACGAGACAACTTGATCGACGACATTACGACATAGGGCTCGATTGCCAAGTGCCAACCCACATCATAAAAATTTACAAAATATTATATATAAATAATTCAACTTGTATAATTTTGTAAGTTTAGATAATGGTATAAGAAAACGTATTCATGGTGATCGTAATCGTACACAAATTGTGCCACCTGGGGGGCGATTCACGTGACGTTCACTGGGTGAAGTGAATCAAGAAATACAATAAAAATATCACTGGAAAATAAACTTTACGTCTATTGGTTTACAGTGTAAAATTAAATGTAGGTAGGTACTTCTACAAAGGAAATATCAATAAAAATCCGTCCATTCCTTCCAACTTTGAATGTTATAACCAAAGTGAGAAGACAACTGCTATGGTCATTATACAATATACACCCTTAACGGCGTACATTGTACAAGCCGTATTTAAGTAAGTAAGTGATTTTGAATGCAGTTTTACGGAAAAACTATAAAGACAATTACTTTCAAATTTGAACGAGTCATTTGGGTCTTTAATCTAAAATCGCTTAGAAGCAGAAACACGATTGGATAAAATTTTCTCGATAGAAAGTTCTCCCCAAAGTTGCTCCAAAATATCAGTTTTCCTGTTTTTTTGTCGGAAACTACAATGGGTGTAATTTAAATTTTTGTTTTAATGTGTCGTTAATAACAATATCCTAAAACGCTTAAAAACCGATTTTTGATAACCAGCTTAGTTTTTGAGTAATTAGGTAAAAGGTCGTTTTTCTGTTATATTCTTCCGCGACGCTGCATGTCGCACCTACCAACGTATCCGTGTGAGTGAGAAAGACAAAAATAAATTCAATAAATCCCCTTAACTTATAAATTCAACTTGTTTAAAATTCCAGGGACAGCACTCATTAAATAAATATCCTTTATTTGCCAAATTGTGGGTAAATAACAAGGTGAGAAAGTAAAATAAATACACCAACACAATCTACTGTCATTGACAGTGTGCAAATACTCAGTCAAAGTTGCTGCATTGTCTTCAATTAAGACATTCCCCCACGTTCGTCTTTACGGTACCATTCTTATTTAAATTCACACGAAATTGCATAAAATACACGCACATAATTATGGAACAAACACGAGGTACTTAATATATTTTTGGCGATTAAACTTTTTAGATTGCAGAGGTCAGATGACTTACGGCTATCAATAAAATAAAATTAACTACTAGGTATACAATTAAAAGTAATTTTTCTTCATACTTTGATTATTTTCCATCGCAGAATACGGAATAGTCTAGTAAGGGAAACCATGGAAAGAAAAAATATTAGGAACTGCCATATACCGGTTGGCGGTGTATCTTTATCGCTAATCGCTAATCACTGATTGTTACGGTGGTAACTAGCCCCGACCGAAGCCTCCCACCAAACCAGAGCCAAATTATAAATTATAACATTCCAAAGAGGCCTGTGGCGGGAATCGAACCTGCAACCACCTTCCCGAATACTTCGCCAGGGAGGTCGTCAAATCCCTTACTCCCGCCAGCAGGTCCATTCATGGACGCAGACAGTTTGTACGATTGGAAAGCCCCATATACCTAGGTAGTTCCGCGAAGACGCTCCCCACTCCTTCACAATCGCTTATGTTACGTCCGATTTATATGGGGCGTGTCTTCGTCGATTGAACTACATATATACCTAAAACCCCTCCGTTTCTGACTGACGAAGGGTAAGCGTCAGGCCTTTGACGCTGGTAAAAAAAAGTAATAAGTACATAATTAAGTATAATTTATATACATCCTGTATAATATACAGGGTTATATACAAAATACCAAATCGCTCTCGGCCTGTAGTTGTTTACATTTACACTAACAACTTTTGTCCTACAACTTTTCAAAATTCGGTATTTATTTATTTCATACAAAAAAAATGTTATTTCTATAAAGTGACATTACACTGTTGTGGTTTCGCGCCGCAAGGCCGTGCGCCGTCGCGCCGGGCCGTTGCCACTTGCCGACGTTTACATTACAGAGTAGGAACAATTAGAGTATGTATCTCAAAATCTAAAATATTGAATATTTGATATTATTCAAAATATTGAGTAAAAAAAAGTTGTAGAACAAAAGTAGTTAGTTTCAATGTAAACAAATACAGGCCGAGAGGGATTCGGTATTTTTTATATAACCCTGTATATTAAGTGTCAAAAACACAGGGCTCGTTGAGCTAATTCCTGCGTTGCGTTGACGCCCTGTATTAAGCTAATTAATTGAATTCACTAATGCAATCAACGTCGCCTGCCACCCACGCCCGCCTGCCCTGGATCGCATCGCCGGAGTATTATTATAATCTAAAACAGATACCTACTTTTCTCCACCCCCTTTTACTACCCACGGGCCACGTCAGTGCACAGGTATTCTCCCAAAATGAGAACGGTTATTAGGTTAGATCGATACAATCATGAGTTATATAATACTAGTTGAGTGACCGAGCTTTGCTCGGTAGTATTACAGCTACTTACAAATAGATGGCAGCAGGAGTTTACTGTAATAGTTTTACTTTAGCGCCAATAGATGTCAGGTATAGATTTATATTTTTTTTTGTAAATACGACATTTTCTAAAAATGAATCCTAGCTAGATCAATTTATCGCCCCCAAAACCCCTTGTATACTAAATTTCATGAAAATCGTTCGAGCCGTTTCCGAGATTCAGATTATATAGAAATATATATACATATAGAAAGAAAGAAAATTTATTTTTTCCAAGCATACAAAAACAATACAAAAACAAAGTGACTTACGTACTATTGCTAAATGCTTATCTATTACAACAGCAAAAACAATCTCATGACGTCCCCTGCTTCCCAAACTAGTAGTAACTGTATCTTGGAAAGCAGAAATATATATATATATATATATATATATATATATATATATATATACAAGAATTGCTCGTTTAAAGGTATAGGATATTTGGATGGTTTATGATTTTTCTTTCAATAAAATACACCACCATACGCCAGCAATGGCGTACGCGTTAAAAAGGACACTTTTTCGACTTCGTGTGCCGGATGTGTGATATTTGGTGAGCCTAACGTAGTCCAGCATATAAAGATCGCGAGATTGCAGTGGGCTGGACACGTACAACGTATGGACGAATGCAGACCACCTAAAAAGCTCATGGTGTCACACCCAGATGGACGCAGAAGTGTGGGTCGGCCAAAGCTCCGATGGCTGGATGGTGTTGAGCAGGACGCAAAACGAATCGGCATACGCAATTGGAAAACGAGCGCTAGCGATAGGGATAGGTGGCGAATTCTTCTTGAACAGGCCCGGGACCACAAAGGGCTGTAGCGCCAGTGATGATGATTAGGTTAGATCATCTACAAGATTGGTCTGAGGTAATTTTTTTTGTTAAATGTACTTATAAAAAAAAGTAATGGAGCAAAAACGAACATTTTTTATAAAAAAATTTAAAAAAGAATTTATTTATTTTTGACGACCGGATGGCGTAGTGGTAGCGAACCTGCCGACTGCGCCGGAGGTCGTGGGTTCGATTCCCGCAACTGGTAAATGTTTGTGTGACGAGCATGAATGTTTTCCAGTGTCTGGGTGTTTTTCTATATTAGTAATTAGTAAGTATGTATATTTATCAGTTATCTAGTACCCATAACACAAGCTATCACTTACTTTGGGGCTAGATTGCGATGTGTAAAATGTCCCGTATATATTTAAATTTAATATATTTAAAAATATTATAACTATAATACACTAGAATAAAAATAATGACGAACACTAAAAAAATTAATTAAATCTATCAAATAACAAAAAGTTATAAGCATTTAAATATTTCTGACAGGGATAGCGATATTAATTTGTGACGTCACCGGTCACACCTCATGAATGCCATAGTAGCTTCGTGCGGCTTCATACAAATTTTCGTTTTGCGAGAAAAGGATAGAAGACCCTCCCACTTTTGTCAATATAAAAGTCATTCCTTGCTCTGTGCTCCCCACTACAAAATTAAAATGCCTGTAACTTTGTAAATCTTTGTTGGATTTTAATTTTTTTTTCAGCGTACGTCATTATTTGTGTTCTACTTTATAATAAAGTAATAATATTTATCAAATTCAAAAGTAGGAAAATACCCAAATGGAAATCTTTAGGGAGACCTTCATCGAAAGAAAAATTGTTGATAAAATAATATACAAATAATAAATAAACAAAATCAAAATACATAATTCAAGGTTATGATTAATATTTACTGAAAAGTTATTATAAAGGAGAATGACCAAAGGTTGTATCAAGTTTTCTCATGAACCAAAACCAAAATATTCTAGGAAAATAAAATAAGCAATATTAAAATGGCGACCATTTTTTATTCATTTCGCTTGTTCATTTACTTTGTTTTCTATAATATTTCAAGCCATGCAGATATAACTAACAAGTAAACAAACGAGCCAGTAATTTTACATTCCGTAATGTACAATAGAACATTGTAAAGTCTTGATGAACTATAGCCGTTGGACAGCAATAAATAACTAATGCGTTTTTGTTGCTTTATCGGAAACGTTAAACATTTCTCGCCCTCCCCTTCTTGCCCCCTTACTCCCCCATGTTTATCCACATTGGTATTCCCGCCGATGACGCATCCGTCTTGTCTATAATATTGTTCCTGCCACCCGCGTATTTTTTTTAATAATAAACTGGTTGACCCGGCAAACGTTGTTTTGCCATTACGGATGTAAAAAAAAAAAAAAAATTGGTTGCCTGTAAAGTCAGTTTACTGACGATAGTTGAACGTGACCACGTCTTCTTTGTCGCTCGTTCCGCGCTCTCGCTTGCACTTCAAGCCTTACATGGAACGCCTCAGAGCGAGGTAACGCCGCATGAGCGAGGTAACGCCGGTAACGCCGGATGAGTCATGTTTTTGACGTGACAACGTCTTATAAATCGATAGAGCCGGTTGCACGCACGAAAAAACATGACTCATCCGGCGTTACCTCGCTCATGCGGCGTTACCGGCGTTACCTCGCGAGCGCGGAACGAGCGGCAAAGAAGACGTCACGTTCAACTATCGTCAGTAAACCGACTTTACAGGCAACCAATTTTTCGTGCGTGCACGGTGCAACCGGCTCTATCGAATTATAAGACGTTGTCTAGTCAAAAAAAATGTACCTTACAAGTCAAGACCTACTCTCAGACCTACCGAACCTACACAAAAATTCTATAACAGTCTGTCGATCCGTTACGGAGAAGTTTGGTAACAAAAATTGGCACGAGAATTTTATATATTAGAGAGAGGGAGAGAGACAGAGAGATAATGATGAGACTAGCAAGACGTTCATCAGATGTTAAGTGATACGCATGCCCATGCCTGATGCAGTGTGTCCCATAATTTTGCATTTAAAGTTAGCTGTCAGTTGTAATCTTGGACAGTAATCTCGCCCGGTATCCTGTCCCACTATGTAATAACATGAGATCTCTACTATACATTAGTCTGTACAAATGACGCCACCCACCACGCGTCTGGCACTAGACGTAGACAGCTCACGGCAGATGTTACATAAGACTGGAGACACACTCATTACACGCCATGCTCTTAGCTATGTAATTTAACAAGTTTTCATTTAAGTAAATTACTTTTTTAATACGTTTGCTCAAAAAGTAGACATTTCCATATGTGTTTTGCGTGCGGAAAGTTATTCTTTTCCGCACTAGTGTTTTTTTGTTTTCCTCCTGCGCGGCACCGGAGCGGGCGCACCAGGACGCGCACGAACACGAGCACGGCACGCAAACACGTAAAACCGGTATTTTTTTTGGTAAATGTATTAAAAAACGTCGGTCAATGCACGTGCGGAATAGTCATATTCTCTACTCGTCCCTATAGTTGAGCCGCGCCTTCTGCTTGGGTCAACAAACCGGGACTCATAAAGAAATGACAAACATTCCGCACTTATATTGAAATGTACTATTTTTAAGCAAACTTTTATACGTTTAATCCTCCTCTCAGTAGAGTACGCGCGGCGAAAGTTTGGCTTTGACCGTTATTGCGCAGAAATCAGAAATTGGGTATCAACCAATCAGAATTTGCAGAAATTGGGTATCAACCAATCAGAATTTGGGTACCCATGCGCAGTAATCCCCTCCACCCGAAGGTCATAGCCAAACTCTCGCCGCGCGTACTGTACCACGCGTACTATCTAGCACCAAATTACTCGTCAAGGCGAATCAAACAAGCCCAAACTCGATGCGGTTATGTCGTTTAATCACTGAGTTCCCATGTACCTCATCAGACCCTGGTAAACATCTAGAATCATCTAATGTTTCTAGCTCCATCATCAGACCCTGGTAAACATCTAGAATCATCTAATGTTTCTAGCTCCATCATCAGACCCTGGTAAACATCTAGAATCATCTAATGTTTCTAGCTCCATCATCAGACCCTGGTAAACGCAGGGTCTTCAGGCTTCGCAGACAATATGTTAAAATAGGTCCCCACATAAGCAAGGAAGATACTATTGAATATGGTGTGCCTCAAGGCAGCGTTCTTGGCCCAACTCTGTTCCTAATATATATTAATAACCTATGCCAGATGAATATCCCACACACTAAAATCATATCTTATGCTGATGACACTGTACTTCTGGTTCAGGGACAGAGTTGGGATCAGGTGCGTATGCGTGCTGAATCTGCGTTAATGCTCGTCATGAACTGGCTAAATATAAATTTACTGACACTAAATATCCCCAAAACTAAATTCATTACCTTTGATACCACCATATACACTCAACCTAAGTCTTTTTCGATCAAAGCTCATTCTTGTAATCTGCCTGATGCGAACTGCTCTTGTTTTTCAATACAAAGAACTACTGACATCAAATACTTGGGTGTAATAATAAATAGTACTCTCAGCTGGAAAACACATATAAATGTTTTGGTAAATCGCACTCGAAAGCTTATGTTTATCTTGAGGAAGCTGAGAACGGTCTGCGACCGTAAATTATTAAAAACTGTGTACTTCGCACTAGTGCAGTCCATACTTTCATACTGTATCACAGCTTGGGGTGGCTCCAATAAGACTTACATGTTACGCCTAGAGCGCGCTCAAAGAGGTATTCTTAAGGTTTTGGGAAACCGACCTCGCAGGTATCCTACGACAGTACTTTACCAAGAGTGGGACGTAATGAATGTTAGGCAACTCTTTATTTCCACGGTAATTTTACGTAAACACTCAGACCATAATACTCAATCTGAAGTTAATGCTAACATTCCTCAAAGACGCAAACAAAAAATATTCAAAATTTCTCCATGGAGAACTGCACTTGCCGGTCGACAATATCTCTTTCTTAGCACAAAACTTTACAATAGAATAAATGACACGCTTGTTATATCTAAGCTTAACAAACCCAACCTAAGAAAAACAGTTAACGCCTGGCTAAAGACTCTTAGCTACCATGAAACTGAGGATTTGATCGCTAAAGCGAAATCATTTTAAGTTGTTATGTTCATGTTTACTGTCTACGCATACACCACAACCACACATACAAACACTCACACTCACACTCTCACACTCACACACACACACACACACACACACACACACACACACGCACCATTTATCATGTTATTTGAATAGTCAAAATTTAAGTTTGTACATGTACAGTTTAAGTATTCGATGGATCCAAGGGAAGGCTATGGTGCCCGTAACACAGGTTTTCCTAGTACGGACGCCAAAGCACTCCATCAGGTTAAACATCATCTTTTTTTTGTATGTACCTATTCTGTGCACTAGATTTAAGGAGATTTTTGTACTGTGCAATAATAAATAAAAAAAAAAAAAAAAAAAAAAAAAAACATCTAGAATCATCTAATGTTTCTAGCTCCATCATCAGACCCTGGTAAACATCTAGAATCAAATGCGCCCTGCCATTGGAGAGAAGTCGCCCACAACATACTCAGCCGCGAGCTAGTAAAATTAGAGGAATTCACTATCACTCCCAAGGGCTTTCACCTAAAGCGTGGCGATATAATAGAGGTATTTAACGCATGCGAAGGCGTGGCCGCCCACTAGTTTAGTGAAGCAATTTTTACTGCCCAGCCCCTGGATTATGTAAGAAAAACGTACTCATCGTTATCGTAATCGTTTACAGATTCTGCCCGCTGATTGGTACCCCAATTTACGCCAGCCAATCGGGGAGCAGAATTTACGAACGACTACGATAACTATGAACACGTTTTCCTTACGCAATCGACCCATTAGGGGTCTGATTGCGTAAGAAAAAGAACTACAAAAAGGGGTTAAAACAAACAACATTTTAAAAGGTGAAGAGGCCTTTTTCCTGGTAATTTGATACGATTTTTATGCCTGGCTTAAGAGGAAAAGTACATTAAAACAATTTTAATGGTATCACTCGCAAACAAACAGGAAAAAAAGTTAATAATATGCATTTTGGTTTTTAGCAGTTCCAATAAAATTTATATAGGTACTAAAGTCACGCGGGCCTCTTTAAGAGTGTTTATCTACCAGAGATATACTAATATAAAACATACATAACACAAAGGGTAATTTTTATCCCGGAAATATTAATGATCTAATATATAAAATAAAATCTCGTGTCTCGTGTTTTTGTTACCAAACTCCTCCGAAACGGCTCGACCGATTGTCATGAATTTTTCTGTGTATGTTCTGTAGGTCTGAAAATATATTAGGTCGTAAGCTATATTTTATTTATATCCCTATAATGGCAAAACAACGTGTGTCGGGTCAGCTAGTTATCGCAATCAAGCCCCAAAGTAAGCGATAGCTTGTTTTATGGGTACTAAATAACTGATGAAATACACACGATATTTAATACATAAAAAACAATATACATTTAGAAAAACACCCAGACACTGGTAAGTATCTCAAAAATTTTCCAGTCCTGGGAATCGAACCTACAACCTCCGACGCAGAGAGAAAGAACACTACCGCTGCGCCATTCCCACGGGATTTGAGAAAAACCGAATTATTTTATTATTTTACACGGGTACATAACTACATACCACGATTTTAGGATATTTCTTAATTAAATAACTAGCTGACCCGGTAAACGTTCTTTTGCCATTAGGGATATAGCTTACGACCTACTCTCAGAACACCCGAACATTTCATAATAATCGGTCGAGCCGTTTCGGAGGAGTTTGGTAACAAAAATTGTCACGAGAATTTTATATAATATAGAAAATACCCGCGTGAATCCGATGAAGATATCTCTAATAATAATTTTATGTTATTATAAAGAAAGAAAGAAAAATTTTATTCCACAAGAATATGCCACATGTAACAAAACAATACACCTTAGTGACACCTTACGTACTAAAACGATGCCTGAAGATTCCCCCACTCGGGCAACAAAAACCAATAAAATTGCCCAAGTGACGGAAGCACCAGACGGCAGACACCGCCTGTCACATGTGGCACAACCCAGAATAACCTGTCAAGTGCGAGTCGGACTCGCGCACTGAGGGTTCCGTACTACAACCGGAGGAATAAAACCATAAAAACCACTTTTCTTATCGAACCGCAAAACTAACTTTGTTTTCAGAGGTTTTATTGTAAATATCAAAAAAACTAATTACTAGATCTCGTTCAAACCAATTTTCGGTGGAAGATTGCATGGTAATGTACATCATATATTTTTTTTAGTTTCATCATACTCTTATTTTAGAAGTTACAGGGGGGGGGGGGGGGGGGGAAACACATTTTACCACTTTGGAAGTGTCTCTCGCGCAAGCTATTCATTTTAGAAAGAAATGATATTAGAAACCTTAGTATCATTTTTGAAGACCTATCCATAGATACCCCACACATATGGGTTTGATGAAAAAAAAATTTTTGAGTTTCAGTTCTAAGTATGGGGCACCCCCAAAATTTATTAGTTTTTTTTTTAAATTTTGTGTGAAAACCTTAATGCGGTTCACAGAATACATCTACTTACCAAGTTTCAACAGTATAGCTCTTATAGTTTCGGAAAAAAGTGGCTGTGACATACGGACGGACAGACGGACAGACAGACATGACGAATTTATAAGGGTTCCGTTTTTTGCCATTCGGCTACGGAACCCTAAAAAGGCCCCAACTCAGCATGGCAGCATTAGAGATGTCTTCATCGGATTCACGCGGGTGGATCCGCGGGCAGCAGTCAGTAGAGGTGGGCAAAACGGCTTAAAACAATAAGCAGACTTTTTCATTTTACTGTTTTTCAAAAGTCACTTTTAATTAAGAATTTAAGCTGTTATTAATTAAAGTAAGTTAAATTTCGTTGTTTGGTTAAAAATCTTGCAAAATAAAACCAACCTTACTGCTCATTAAAAAAGATCAGCCCCCCGATTGTGTAACTTTTGACGATGAAATGGTATTCATTTGATGGCCGTCGGCATCAAAGTAAAATAAACCATAACAACATTGAATTAGAGCTCAATTTTGTGTATGCGTTCTTATACGTTTAGGTATGTACGATACGCTCCATAACGCTCCATGTTGAAATCGTTTGTAATGAATTTGTGACTTTAAACTGATACACTTAAGGAATATTTTACTTTGATGGTCAAGAATTACCATTTCATCGTAAAAAGTTACACAATTCGTAGCAAATAAAAATCAATCAATTTAAAAAAGCAATCGAATAATAAATGGACTTTTTCTAAGTAACGCGTTGTTGTGTTTATTTAAAAAAACGACTTATAATTTACGCTTTCGTTTAAATGCCCAACGCTAGCAGTCAGTAGTGCACTACACAAAGTCGCGCGATGATAACAGCTTACAGCAGCGTTGCGCATGCGCAGACGCCGCGTTCATCGCGATAGTGAGTCATCGTTCGCGGTCACGTGGCGAGTGGCGTGGTAGTGTAGATCGCTGAATGGCGCACACTACAAATGCGTATGCGTAAAACAGCTATTCCGAGACACATGTTCCACACGTTGGCCCCGACGTTGGGTCCAGTAATGTCGCCCCAATGTGTGCGGGATATTTGCATTGGTCCCCAATACACTTGTAACCAAGTTGAGCTAATAATGTGCTAGCTATTGCGTGCGGTTTCTAAATAAATTTCGGTTTCTACATAAAATTATCCCGTTATATGAGTGAAACTTAAAAAATTGAAATGTGGTGTCGCAGACTTTCAAGGAGAAGAAATTTTCGGTTTTTACAAATTCCCCGGGGACCATGTACTGTGCCGGGAAAAAAGTAGCCTATCTAATAAAGTAAATCTCACTTGCATCAATATAAAAAAACTTTTATTCACAATTAACTGACTTCAAAAAAAGAGGAGGAGGTTCTCAATTCGTCGGAATCTTTTTTTTAAGTAGGTATACTTATATTTCATAACGACATTTTTTGGCACAACAAAATTATCTTTTTGCAGTAAGGTCAAAATACGTTTTAAAAGACCACTTCGAAGTTCTGAATACGCTTTACGAGCGAATCCACGAGGAATTTTATGGAAAATGATTGTTTGTATCTCATTACTTACGTATAAAACCATTAGCAGGCTGAAGTGGCAGTGGGCAAGGTCAAATACTATGTCGTAGGAGCGATGGACGTTGGAGCCGGAAATTCCAGGAGTCAAAGAAGACGGGGCGATCTCCAGCCCGTTGGAGCGACGACATGGCGCGGGTGTCGGGAAGCGGCTGGATAAGGAAGGCTGACGACAGGGTGTGGTGACACGCGATTGGGAAGGCCTATGTTCAATAGTGGACGTCCGCAGGCTGATATGATGATGATGAGTTACGTATAACACAGTATTGCGTACATATTATGTGTAGTGCCTTTTATCGTAAGCTCATTAAATCCGTTGACTCTATTTTACATGTACGCCGCTATCGGAGTCGGACAAAACGAAATTCCATTGCGTGCTATGCTTTGTAAATAATTTCATGATAAGAACACCAGGTCGCGGGGAATTTTTTCGTACTAGATGTACTACAATGGAGTGTCGAGTTTAAATTACCAATTTTAAGGTGGTTCGGAAAAAAAAAATTTATTAAGTTTTTCGCATTCAGTTTTTTTTTTTCTTAGACACATTGTAGGCATGTGGCAACGATAATTGCGCAAACAATAGTGTCACAACACAACTACATGTTTTTCATAAAAACTTTCCGCTCAAACCTCCTCTAACTGCGGTAAGTGAGGATTTTTGAAGAATTGAGTTGTCAATTCTTCCAACTCTCTGGGTTTATGACATATTTTATAGAAAATAAGAGAACAAGAATTGTTTTCTAGAAAAAAA
This sequence comes from Coenonympha arcania, assembly GCA_036785405.1. Taxonomy (NCBI): domain Eukaryota; kingdom Metazoa; phylum Arthropoda; class Insecta; order Lepidoptera; family Nymphalidae; genus Coenonympha; species Coenonympha arcania. The sequence goes on along the minus strand of CM072079.1, from coordinate 5,033,658 downwards.
ATGACGCTGTCTGTCTTTATTTAAAACTCGCTCTATCATAGTGTGTATTGAATTTCGTATATTGAATTTAGATTAATTTTTTGTTTAGTTCAATAAAAGAATAATAAATAAGAGAGTATAATAATAAGTATATCTAGAGTAAAATAATAAGTACCTATAAATGTATCTGGGTTTTTAGCAATTTAGTATTGGACTGGGGGCCAGGGGTTTTACACTCCAGGGTAATCCTTCTTCTATTATGTTCAGAATTCAGGCCTTCTTTTATTATGTTCCCTTATATGTTATATGTTGTTGGCCTTGTTTTATTATGTTTATCTATGGAGCGCCTTAAGGCTGTAGACGGTTTTTATTTTTGTCCTCACTTTTACGAATAAGTTGGTGGGTGCGACAGGTAGATTTTACGGGAGACAACTACAAAAAAACTAATGTAGTCTGAGGTTTTACCTAATTACTGAAAAACTAAGTCAGTGATAAAAAAAACCTGAGCGTTTTTGGAAATTATTACCGTTACTGAAATGTTAAAAGTTTCCGATAAAATTTCAAAAATCGAGAGATCGATCTAAGACCAATTTAAGGGAAAGCAGTCTATTGAAAACAGTCTTCCAATAATAATAATATTAAATAAGATATAGTAGTGAATGTGAGAGATATAGAAGATATAATAGTAAATAAGAAAAGAAAGATATCGTCTTTATTGTTCTTAACTTGCAGGTCACTAAAATCGCTTAAAAACCCTTTAGCCTGTTAAAAACAAAATGAATAACGATATTAATTCGTTAAGTGAAAGTCAAAGATAATAAATGACTTTGTTTAACTTTGCTATAGTTTAAATTCTACATTCAGTTTAAATACTCGTAATTAGGGACCTATATTTACTTTTTACGTCTCAACCACCCACCACCCTCTTCCTTTTTAGACACGAAGAAATTATTTTAAAAGCAACCGAAAATCATTAAAGTTGTACGTAAATAGCCAGACCCAGACACTGTGGTAAGAAGCAAAGAATGGCAAGAACGCGAGAAGATATTCGCAAATGTCATACTCTGTTGAAGTACATGACCACTGGGTCAGCTAAATTAAACGTTTTTATAACAAAAAATAGATACTTATTCCGTGCATATTAGTATATAGGAGTAAGAATAAATAAATAATAATTAAATAGGAAGAGGAATGCTCACTGCAAAATAAAGTAAAAAAACGAATGCATCATGATCATTTTCCATGTTTTAAAAATTCAACTTGCTTTTCTAAAAAAAGAGAGTCGTAGTCTAAAAGGTAAGCAGAGTCTACTTTTATGGAGTTTGGAGCAAAATATTTTTGTTCCACCTGTATGTGCCAGTATTGAAATTATTATATTTTATTTAATCAGACGAGAAATACGAGATCTACTCTCAAACGAGTAAATCTACGCTTTGAGAGAACTCGTGACATTACAATATTATTTTAGTTCTACCTGAGTTACGCGGGTAACGAAACCTAGCCTCTTTTATCCAGAGCAGGATGACAACTGATAAAGTCTACTCTCAAGCAAGCAACTCTATGCATTAGGGGAGTGTGTAACAGAATAATATTATTATAGTTCTTCCTGTGTACGCAGATCCGTAACCCTTTCCCGTCTCCCCTTTGAGGGTAGGTAACTAGGTACGTAAATTAATTACGTAGTTACCGGTACGGGAAGCGATGCTATTTTAGTCTCAAAAAAACAAATTATCTTTATTTCATTGTAGCTGTTTCCCTCGAGGAATTTTCCGTGACAAAAAGTATCCTGCATGTTAATCCAGGGCATAATTTATCCCCATTCTAAACTGCCAAATCGGTTCAGTATTTTCGGCGTAAAAGACTAACAAATTAAAAATGGTATTTAGATCCTATTAATATGATCAGGGTGAAAATTTGTAAATGTGTCCGTGAGTGTATGTATGTATGTTCGTTACACCTTTAACGACACTACCCACTGAACTGAGCGATAGCTTGTGTTATGGGTTAAAATACTAGATAACTGATAAAGATACCCACATAATACTGAATACACATAATTATTAAATACAATAACACCCAGAATCCAGATACTGGAAAACTTTCATACTCATCGCACAAACATATTTCAGTTATGGGAATTGAACCCACGACCTTCGACACAAAGGGCAGTATACCTACCGCTGCGCCATTCGGTCGTCATTACCACATACGCTAATTTTTATTCTGTAAAAATCAATTATTTTTACGTAATTTGGGAAAGCCTAAATTAACGCGGGCAGTGCCGCGGACAACAGCTAGTATAAATAATAGAACATTTATACAGCAGGCAGTACGTCTGAGTGAACGCCACAGAACAGGAGCACAAGTATAAGTAATGCAGTCGCTTGAGAGCCGGGTGCGCGTCGACCAGAAGCTCAATAGACTCCTATACAGCTCTATACACGACCTTTTAATTCGATGCAGTAAACTGGCGTTTCGTATTTTTCTAAACTCCAATAAATCTGCTATATTTCACTTTTATAACTTAAATATTATTAACAACAAGAAGTATAAACATACATAAATTCTCTGTACTATTATCCGAACGCTTCAGTAATTCGAACGGGGGGTAAGCCTTCGAATTCGGATTAAAGAAGTCCTGCTGAAGTGTCTAATGGATACGTCGTCAAGGGCGCAGGTAACGCGGCTGCTCGCGGGCCGGCCGTGAAACCCGAGAGCCCACCGCAATACACGTAACTCGTGCTGTGCTCAGGTTCGCATATTACAGCACATATTATGACCAAACTATTTCCATTAGTTTATTTTCTCTTTGACACATGAAACAGATATAGCAATAGCAAGGTACCAGAAAGACACCACTTTTACCTTCATCTCTCTCTGGTCCGTCGCTATTGCTATATCTGTTTCACGTGATTTCATGTGTCAAATAGAAAATAAACGAATGGAAATAGTATACAAGACACCGACTGAGTTGAGGAATCATTATCCGTTTACAATACTATTAGTTTTATCTCATAAGATATGACCCTATAAATTCTCTGTACTATAATCCAAACGGGGTAAATTTAAACAGAGTTCGGATTATAGAGGTCCTGCTGTAATGTCTAGCGAATACGTCGTCGAGGGCGCAGGTAACGCGCCGGCCGTGAAACCCGAGAGCCCACCGCAATACAACCAACTCGAGCTGCGCTCAGGTTCGCATATCACAGCACACATGAAACAGATATAGCAATAGCAAAAGACCAGAAAGAGACCACTTTACCTTAACTCTCTCTGGTCCCTCGCTATTTCTATATCTGCCTTATGTGATTTAATGTGTCAAATAGAAAATAAACGAATGGAAATAGTACACAAGACACCCGATTGAGTTGAGGAATCATTATCCGTTCACAATACTATTAGTTTTATTTCATAAGATATGACCCCTATAAATTCTCTGTAATATAATCCAAACGGGGGTTAATTAAAACAGAGTTCGGATTAAAGAGGTCCTGCTGTAGTGTCTAGCGAATACGTCGTCGAGGGCGCAGGTAACGCGGCTGCTCGCGAGCCGGCCGTGAAACCCGAGAGCCCACCGCAATACAACCAACTCGAGCTGCGCTCAGGTTCACAATTATTATAATAGCACATAATATGACTACAAGACACCGATTGAGTGGAGGAATTTTTAACCTTTCAAAATACTAGTTTATTCTCATAAGATATAAAGTCTGTGTACCTATATGCTTCAGTAATCCGAACGGGGGGTAGATTTAAACAGAGTTCGGATTAAAGAGGTCCTGCTGTAGTGTCTAGTGGATACGTCTTCGAGGGCGCAGGTAACGCGGCTGCTCGCGAGCCGGCCGTGAAACCCGAGAGCCCACCGCAATACAACCGACTCGAGCTGCGCTCAGGTTCGCGTATCAAAGCACCTATGACTACACGACACCGATTGAGTGGAGGAATTTTCAATACCTAGCCAACCTGCAACTGTTACCGTGTTACCTTTTTAGGATTCCGTAACTAAAGGGTTACGACGACACACACGACTGCCCTCTGCAAAACGACTTTAACTTTTAGTTTTTCAAAAAAATATAGCCTAGATGTTACTCTGAATGATGCAAGGATTCTAACGATACCCCTGATACGATATGTTCAAATCTCTTCAGTCGTTCAGAAGTCATGGTGGAATAAAAAAACTCTTCAAAAGGGGACCCAATTACTAAGGCTGGGCCGTCCCTCTTAAACCATGACAGTTGAAATTTTCACACATGATGTATTTTTTGTAGCAGGTATAACAACAAAAAACAGAATAAAATAAATATTATAAGGGACTCCCATACACCAAACGTGATTTTTTGCTTGTTTTTGGCCGATGATCCAGAACACCCAATATATTACATGTATAGTAGTGGTAGTAGGGTATAATTGAGCCTTCTGGCTTCTGCATCATCAACTCCCTACATTATTATGGTTCGGAACCCCTCGTGCCCTAGGCTAACTCGCACTTGACCTAACATTTTGTCTCTGTAGGAGTAAAATCTCATGAATGTCATTTCACATGCCGGACGACACTCGGAGAGGTGGTAAGCCTGACCTACGAACCTATGGACTAAAAACCTACTACGCTCTCTGGCCATCCCTCCCCAAACCACACAAAGCATTACTTCAGAATGTGAGGGTTTATCTATAACTGCCTCATTGGTGTTAAGTGCTGATTTCGTATGGCTTCGGCTGTGGCTAGTTGCCACCCAACCAGCAACGCTGTGTAGAAACTGTTAGGGTTGAGTTTACCACCTCCAAATTAGTACGATAACATCTTAAGATGCATCATCACTTCCATCAGGTGAGATTGCAGTCTAATACTAATTTTTATAGTGTAAAAAAAATATCAAGGTCCTGAGTTCAATTTCCTGTTTGGTGCAATAAATTTAGTTCCTAGTATTCATAATATTAGTTCTGAGTTGAGAGTTTAAATGCACTAAATTTAGAAACTTTAAAACCAAATCGCTGCCAATCAATCGCTTATATTTAAAGGCAAATAATTATAGTGTCAGCATCATAGAATTTTCCTTAATAGTTATTTGTAAAAACAGGAAAATAATGTTTGAAACTATCAGTTTACATAATAATAATATTTCCGTAACAGAGACAATCTGGATATTTGGCAGGCAAGATACTTTTAAATTCCAGAAAAATCGCCAAGTGCGGCCAGATTACAATAATACTAAAGGTTTTTTTTAACATTGAGAAATCAATCTTTCAGAGGCTTTTCTATAATTTATATATACATTACTAGCTGACCCGGCAAATGTTGTTTTGACATATAATTTTTTTCTCACATAGGGGCATAAAAAATAGATAGCCTGCTCCCAGACCTAGAGATCATACACTAAAAATTTCATAACAGTCGGTCCAACTGTTTCGGAGAATTTTGGTATCAAAGAAAAGGGAGAGAATTTGATATATTAGAAGATACATATATTAGGTTTACATATAAAATCATTAGGTTTACATATAAAATCAGTTGGGGGACAGAACCTGGGAGATAGTTTTTTCTTATATGTATAAGAGCTTTTTGTGACTAAACTAACGTACAATGTACATTTTTTTTAATTTCGTTATTTGTCATATTGAGGTTGCATTATATATAAAGTTCTCATGTAACAGTGTTTCTAACTCTTTTGAAACAGCTTTCAACCTATTTTTAATAAACTTGACACATTTAGCAACACATTACATATTTAGCTATGGGCACTTTGCAATGGATGTAAACTATTTTCTATACCTCTAAATAATTAGTAATGTACATGGCAAAACAAGGGTTGCCCGGTCAGATATGTAGTTTAATATTATTTAGCAGTGAATTAAAACGTTAGCATTAAAGTTGATTTGATGTTTAAAAATCAATAAGTAACAAATCTAGTAAAATTAGTGATAAGGAATTATGAGATAGCTCCGACAACTAACACTCTTTGATAACCATACCTTAGCTTCAGGTATGGTGATCAGTGATAGTTGACTTTTGGAACAATTATTGAAATTCAATTCAAATATTTTTATAGAAATTATCAGTTTTGAACAGATAAAAAGTTCCAAGAGAAATTGTGATATTAATTCTTCAAGATCTAAAAGTAGTTAAATAACATTCAAATTGCAACAAAGTAGCAATAAATACAGGAATCAAAGCCATCTCGACTTATCGGTATCTCGAGTAAACATTATAATATTGTTTATTTAATAATAATAAAGTACAAATTCGTCAATCGACGACTACCGGCGAAATTATGTTTGTAAACAAAAAACATATGATCGGATGGCCGGCGAACTTTCGATATTTTTTTATAAATTCCTCGCTCATTCCCGCGGCGGATACCAAAAGAACAGCCACGTAGAACGCAGGCCATTCCAGAAAACAGCGATCGAGTAAACCATGAGTCCTAACCAGCACCAGTTAAACACCATGTGCGACTTACACGCGCCAAATTTTGACATATTTTCAAATGCGTTCAGAACAGTGGGGCTTTATGTTTTTTATAAATTTCAGGTCAAAATACACGAAATATTCGATGTGTTTGGGGTCTCATGATCAGTAAAAACTAAATATTCGCAAAAACAATATAATCTGAGTAATTCTACCGCCCCTAGCGGTAGGAAAACGAAACGGAAACATAATGGCCGACACGCATTGATGACTTATTACCTAAATGCGCAAAATACTTACACTTTCCTCCTCTTTTTCCATACCAGAAGGCATTTGAGGCACAGCTCGATTAATCGCCGAGTAGTCCGGTAAATCCGGAAGCTCCTCGGCGAGATATATCGGCATTGGTTTCGATGCATCCAGGGCCCTCGCCCTAAACGAGAGCTTCGACATTTTGTTGACAGAACAAAACACGCTAGCGTCGACACACAAATGCACTTATAAAACACTTTGTAGCTCCACCGGGAGGTCCTAAAGGACCTTAAACTGCACTTTGCACACTCTAGTTCGTTCCCATGGTTAATTTTTGCACGCACTCAGTCACAATTAATGAAAAACATAAACGAAACTTTGCATATTGGGCGTACTTTACAGAAAGCCATCATGGCGGCTTTCCGTTTGGCGGACGACCATGACCAACTTCCACCTACCGAGACGTGCGCGGGAAGGAAACACGCGGAATCAAATTCGACATTTTCATGTCTTCTTTATTTTTTTCATCAAAATATAAGTTTAAATGCATCGGATTCAAATGATTATAACAAAAATAATTTTATTTTGCTTATTTTAGTAATAAATATTTAAGTAATTCACAAATAAATTAAAAAACTTTAGAATGACGTGAAAACGTGGGCTGTCAAGTATTCTGTGCATAGACAACCACAGCAGAGAGATTCTGTGTTAAATTATTATTTTACTCTATGGTGTTAAAGCTTGTCTATGGTCGAGGAATAGACAGTCATGTTGTTTTTCTCAACGTTCCATTACACATTAGAATTAGAAGGAACAGGAAAAGAAATGTGGTCTGCTTGAGCTGCCGCCTAAGACCAAGACTGACTTTATCTAAGGCTGCCGCCATTATTATTTTTTTTAATAACTGGCTTTACGGCTCTGGGTTCCAGCCCTTCTGAGCCTAGCTGCCGCCAGTGTGGGCAAGACCACAGAGCAAGGAATGACTTTTACATTGGGCAAGCACGACTGGATTGATTCCAGACACTCTCTGCCCCACAGAACACATATGCTCTCTGACGAGAGCTCTGCCCGCAGCAGTGTTATAAATAAATAAATAAATAAATAAATAATAATCCTTTATTTGCCAAATTGTGGGTACACAACAAGATGAAACTAAGCAATTACGCCAACACAATCGACTGTCATTGACAGTGTGCAAATACTCAGTATTATAATAGTATCTAATTATAGTTATGTAATTATAAAATTAAAATTTGTTTAAAAAAATTAAAGATTAGTTATGGCCTTAGGTGCCGAAGTTGCAAAACTTAAGAGAATTAGTAGAAAGAAACAGTAAATTGATAGCTCGTGAATGTCAATGCGATGACTCAGACGAAAAATTGGTGCCTGTTGTAAATAATGCTCAAGGCGCAAAACCTATGCCTGTTGTTCCTCCAAACCAATCTGGTGGGTATGACAGCACCATACATGACGCAATTATCAATGAATACAATATAATTCACAAATTCCTAATGGTAATGTGTTGAAACAGAAATCAAATACAACAGTACCTCAACAACCTATAGTAAAATTAATTTTGGATCTTATTAAATTACATTCTAATTCCGGTAAGTTATTTCCGAGTGAAAACTCTTCTTCGTCCAACGTTTTCTTCATTTATTCTAAATATATAGTTTATAGTAAATATAATAGTATAGTTGTAAATATACTGCGTTCAGCGTTATTTTGCCTCTGACAGCTGTTTCTGTTAGGTTGGCATTACCCGCCATTCTTGCTGACAAGTACCTTTAACACAGTGTGAAGCTCCTTGCGTTTTCTTAATTTTATTTTATTTTAAACGTGTTAATCATGCCAAAAAGGATTCAAAGTAGCGGCAGAAAAATTGTATCCTCAGTTCGTAATTTTTGTGAACGGGAAAAAGCTAATGGAGGACCAATAATCCCATTTGAACATGTTCGTCAACGTGTAGCCGCCATGACTGGTAAGTAAATTAGTGTTACCTGCTTTTCATAGTTTCCCGTTATTAGGGATCGAAAGTTATTTGTTTTGCTAATAGATTATTGTTTGTATGTAGGCACGATGTTTTAATTGTAATACATTCCGTACATAGGTATATGTATAATAATTATATTTGTTTTAAAAACATAGTATTTGATTCTTATTGTATAAACTAGCTGCGCCCTGCGGTTTCACCCGCGCAAGTCCCGATCGGTGTTTTTTCTTTAATACAAACCTTTGTTACATTATGTATTATTTAATAACAAGATTAATTAAAAAAATGTACAATATGCATGTTATTAATGTAATGTTTTGTATTTCAGGCGTTTCTGAGAGAACTGTCACCACTATTACCAAAGAGTGTGAGGTTGCTGCTTCCACGTCTAAGAAAATATGTACTTCCAGGAAAAAACGCTGCCAATCGAATAAAATTCAGTTCGATGATTTTGAACTATGTGCAATCAGAACTAAAATACATCAAATGTACGTAGTCAGAAAGGAGTTGCCTACTTTGGGCAAGCTTTTGGCTGAATTAAAATTTGATATTAACTTCAATGGAGGTCGTACCACACTATGGAAAATAATTCGGCAAATTGGATTTAGATTTAAAAAAATGTGGTTCTAAAAGAAAAATTTTAATGGAACGATATGACATTGTAGCCTGGAGGTACAGATACTTAAATATTTTAAGACAAAATCGAAATGAAGGCCGACCTATCGTATATCTTGATGAAACTTATATACACGCTTCATATTCTGTCAACAAATGTTGGCAGATGGAAAATGAACAAGGTGTTTTAAAAAGCGATTCAGTTGGTGCACGCTGGATCATCGTTCATGCAGGTGGCGAAATGGGGTTTATTCCAAATGCACAATTAATATTTAAATCGCAGTCGAAATCAGGAGATTACCATGATGACATGAACAGGACGAATTTCATGAAATGGTTAGAAGACAAACTCATCCCCAATTTACCGCCTAATAGTTTAATTGTTATGGATAATGCGCCCTATCACACTGTAAAGGTGAACAAGGCACCAACAATGAGCTCTACCAAAACTGATATGCAAAATTGGATCACAAATAAGGGGTTATCTTATCTTCCTACTATGGTGAAAGCTCAATTATACGAAATTATAAAAGAGCATAAAGAAGCTCCAAAATATGAAGCTGATCAACTTCTTGAAGCGCATGGACACAAAGTTGCTAGGTTACCACCATACCACTGCGAACTTAATCCTATAGAATTTATGTGGAGCCTGTTGAAAAGGCGTGTAGCTGCTAAAAATGTTGGACAGGAAGCAGACAAGATACTACAATTAACAGAAGAAGCGTTCCAATCGATCACTGCAGAAGACTGGCAGAAGCAGTGTCAACATGTGTGCCATATTGAACAACAGTTTATTAAAACAGATGGAATTATAGACTCTGAAATCGATAAATTAGGGTAGGCATAAAATCAACATCTAAGTTTGTCACTGCTCTCATTTAATTTCAAATAAATTATAATTCTATTAGTTAAAAGTGCTAATGATATAATAATTAAGTAATTTTTAACCCCACATTACCTGGTGCATATAATTTCATCACTCGCAAGTAACCTTCCACAACATGGATTTGCACTCACAGTTATTATGTTGTTATGTTATTTATTATACGTATTTTTTTTATATTATGTATTTCATTTTTATCACTAGTTATTTATATTGTTTATATATGTATATATATATATATATCTTATATTTTATCAATAGTAATATACAATTTTCAGTACCTACTCAGCATTTCCAAACTTTATTTTTCCCACATTCAAGGGCTCCTGGAAGAAATCTCTCCAGTAGAGATAAGCTGTCCTTTGTGCACGTCTTTTCTTTGTATAATTATTTTTAGTTAAGTTTCTGGTACATAAATAAATAAAATAAATAAAATAAAATAAATAAATTTATTATAGAATTAAATGACGAGTCTGATACAGAATCGGACAGCAGCAGTTCCGACGATTCACGTTCATCAGCAGACAGTGACGAACCACTAGCGACCCGCTTGGATCAATCTTATTCAAAATAAATAAAACCTATAAAAATGTTGTTTTAATTCAGTCATATATTACCTATGTATATAGATAAATGCAAACTTGAGGTACATAATACTAATTGAAATACCTATCCTAATTATTTTAAAGTACCGGCGCCGCACCGGCGCCCTGCAGTTTTACCCGCATAAGTCCTGATCGAGTCCCGCATAAGTCCTGAATCTGCATAAGTCCTGAATCTCGCCAACGATCGATCGATCGTTGGCGAGATTCAGGATTTGTATAGCCCTGGAACAGCTTCGTAATAATAAAGCACCGGGTGATGACGGTATTACAGCGGAGCTTCTGAAAGCAGGAGGTACACCAATCCTGAATGAACTGAAGTGTCTCTTTAATGCCGTCATCACGACCGGAACAACGCCAAAAGAATGGAGCAAAAGTATTACCGTGCTTTTCTTCAAAAAAGGTGACAAGAACTTGCTAAAGAATTATAGGCCCATCTCACTTCTGAGCCATATTTACAAGCTGTTCTCTAGGGTTATTACGAACCGACTTGCCCGGAGACTTGACGAGTTCCAACCTCCGGAACAAGCCGGGTTTCGAAAAGGCTACAGCACCGTAGACCACATCCACACTTTGAGGCAGATTATGCAGAAGACCCAGGAGTATAATCTGCCTCTGTGTCTTGCATTTGTGGACTACGGGAAAGCCTTCGACTCCATCGAAACCTGGGCGGTTTTGGACTCACTGCAGCGATGCCAAGTCGAAATTGGCGATACATCGAAGTGCTGAGATGTCTCTACGACGCCGCCACAATGACCGTTCAGGTGCAGAACCATGCAACACATCCGATACCAATTCGAAGGGGAGTAAGGCAGGGGGACGTCATTTCTCCGAAACTGTTTACTTCCGCTCTCGAGGATGTGTTCAAGGTTTTGGACTGGAAAGGTTGTGGCATAAACGTAAATGGCGAATACATCTCACACTTACGGTTTGCAGACGACATAGTAATATTGGCAGAAACGCCGCAGGAACTTGAGCAAATGCTGACCGACCTTAGCACTTCTTCCAGACGAGTGGGTCTTAAGATGAATGTGGACAAAACGAAGATCATGTTCAATGATTACGTCATCACAAGGCCCATCATTGTCGAGAATGCCAGCATCGAAGTTGTTCAAGAATATAACTACCTAGGACAGGTAATACAGTTTGGTAGAAACAACTTCGACAAGGAAGCTGACAGAAGAATTCAGCTGGGATGGGCAGCATTTGGAAAACTGCGTCAAGTCTTCAACTCGCCGATACCCCAATGCCTAAAGACAAAAGTCTTCAACGCCTGCGTCTTGCCGGTCATGACATACGGAGCAGAAACGTGGACACTCACAGTAGGCCTTGTCCACAAGTTTAAAGTCACTCAGCGTGCTATGGAGAGGGCTATGTTGGGTGTTTCTCTGAAGGATAGAATCCGCAACGAGGACATCCGTAGGAGAACCAAGGTTACCGACATAGCCCAACGGATTAGCAAGTTGAAGTGGCAGTGGGCGGGCCATATCTGTCGCAGAACCGACGGCCGTTGGGGCAGACGTGTTCTGGAGTGGAGACCGCGTACCGGTAAGCGCAGCGTAGGACGACCTCCTGCCCGCTGGACCGATGACCTAAAGAAGGTCGCTGGTAGCGGGTGGATGAGGAAGGCGGAGGACCGTGTGTGGTGGCGCGCTCTCGGAAAGGCCTATATCCAGCAGTGGATATCAATAGGCTGATTAAGTAAGTAAGTAAGTAAGTCCTGATCCCGTACCTATGAATATTGGGATAAAAATATACCCACAAACCAAATCCAAAGATTACAAACTTAAATTCTAACATCCAAACTTACTTTAATTTAGAAATTTAACTACGAAAATATTTCGCAGTTTCATACCGGGTATCTTCCAAACCTTAAGCGGCAACACAGAGCTCAGGTTAGGCAATATGACAGCCAGAGGCAAAATAACGCTGAACGCACTGTATATTATAGTATGCCATTAAATATTCTTTCCTATCCTTTTCTGATCCTTTTCAAAATTCCGTTACTTATTACAAAATTTTAATTTAGATTGTAAATGAGTTTCCTTGTTTTATCAAAAATAAAATTATTGAAACGAACAATAAAATTGACAATGGCTCAATCGCTCTACGCGTGGAGCCAATATCTCAAAAGAAGAAGAAGTTATTCCCTAGTCTGTGGTCCGACCTGTCCGAAGAAAAATAGGCCTTAAAAGACTGGTATTCAGGGCCGTAAAATAAATTAAAAAAAAAAGAATAACGTATTATCCTCTGAAGGCTCTGACCTACCATAGTCCATGATCATGGATGGTCTGTAGCAAAAATACTCTAGTCTTGGTCTTGGTCCGTACAATCCATCGGGCGCGAAAAATTCAAATTTTATTTTTAAGAGAGGGAAAATAGTTTTTCGCAAATAGTGGATAATCGTGTGTAATGTGTGATTTGATATAACGAGGCTGTCTCAACCATAGAGTATATTGAATATGTCTTAACCATTGATTTTACATAATAAACATGTTACATTTAGCGTAGCATAATCCAATAATTCTTATTTCAATAATTATTAGCAATAATTCGTCATTGGAAAAAGCGCGGGAAACTTCTAATTTGGTGGACGTGTTTTTTGGTTTATTGATTTTAATTGTTTTATAAAGTGGATCAGTGGAGGTTTTTTTTGTGTAAAATAGTAGTTAGTTAATAGTTTTTACATATTTTTATTGATATTTTATATAAATAGTGTATATAGGTACTACTTATCTGGTAAGCGTATAGTTTTCTACTATGGGCCCGGGGGTTGACCCACCCCCGGATAACCCCGGACTGGGGGGTCCAGGGCCAGACACTGGCCCTCCTAGTCCTGTAGCTTATAATGTAGTTATTGACGACTCATCGATGGACACTGAGGATGGTCTTATTCCTCTCTCAGAACGGAAAAGAGTCAAACCACAAAAAAGGTGCCGAATTTGCAAAACAAAGAGAAGTAGAAGTAGGAACGGTAAACAGATTACTCATGAATGCCAATGTGACGATTCAAACGAGAAGTTGGTCCCTGTTGTGAATAATGCTCAAGGCGAAAAAACTGTGCCTGTTGAAACTCATGTCCCTCCTTTCAATAATAGTGTCTCCGCTACACAACCCACTGGTGCAGGTCCCTCACAACCGCAGTTAGTAAGGAAATATGTAAGCACAGATTCAGGGCCGTTCACTGTTCACATTCAAAGGATAACCACATCTCCGAATGATCCTGTTACGCTGCATCCTATTCAATTCGGTAAAGATTTAAAAAAATATAATATCAATAATATAGTTAATGGTAGCTTAAAACGTATTGGCAGAAATAGAGTTTCTATGGCATTTACCAACTACGAAGATGCTAATTTGTTCACAGATAACCCACTAATTGCTAATCTCTCATACAAGGTTTTCATACCTAGTTTTATTGTCACAAGAGTAGGTATTGTAAAGGGTGTACCCCAAGACTGGGCTGAGGACGAGATTCAGGAAAACATTACTGTTCCTATGGGTTGTGGAAAAATTATAAAGGTTAGGCGTATTAAAAGAAAAACACCGAAAGATGATGGTACTAGTTCATTTATTAATACCAACATGGTTGTATTGACGTTCGATGGTCAAATATTACCAAAAAGAGTTTACATGTGCTATACAGCGCTCCCTGTTGAATTGTACATATTTCCAACTATACAGTGCTACAACTGCTGCAAATTTGGTCATACTAAATTGCAGTGCAGGTCAAAGCCTCGTTGTTTTAAATGCGGGGACGAACATGTCTCAGACACTTGTAACATTATCTTGGAAAATGCTTATTGTCTCCATTGCACTGGTCGCCACTTTGCCACTAGCAAACTTTGTCCCGAGTTCTCGAGACAACAAAAAATTAAAATTTCTATGGCCCAGAGCTGTATATCTTACGCAGAGGCAGCCAAAATCCATCCCCCTTCTTCAAAACCTTATACCGATGTTGCAGCCTCGTCGCCTCAGTTCGAAAATAAAAATATTACACAAACAAATGACCATCTTCGCCCAATACAAATTCTCATAAAAAAACAGAGTATATTCAGCGCCGTGTACCCCCAAACCAAACTGGAGGTTACGACCGCACGAAATTATAAAGGAATACAATAATAATAATTCTCAAACACCTAATGGAAATGTACTAAAACATAAATCAAATACGACAATACCTCAACAATCTATAGGTCAATTAATTTTGGAACTTATTAAATTACTTTTAAATACCAGTAATCTATTTCCGAGCGATAGCTCTTCACCGTCCAACGCCGCCGAATCATTATTGACAGCTTTAAACAATTTTTTTAAGTATGGATCACAACATACTTCAATGGAATTGTAGAAGTGCAATAAGCAAAAAAACTGACATTATTTACTTATTAAATAAATATAAGCCCATGGCTATGTGTCTCTCTGAGACATGGTTAAAACCAGAGTTTTCTTTCAGGATCTCTGGTTTCGTTACTGTGAGAAGTGATAGACATGATGGGTATGGTGGAGTGGCCATACTCATTAACAAAGCCTTCTCACATAAGATTATTTCACTCCCTCCCCTCAGTGATGGTATTAATGCCATTGCTGTAATTGTAAATAAAATTTGTATAATTTCTGCTAGATTTCGTATTGTGAACAGTGATTTGTGCGAGTGTGGTGAGGTGGGTGACCTGAATCATATAATTTTATCTTGCCCAAAATATAACCGGGATCCATTTTACCAGGGTCTTATTCAGTGTAATATACCACTTCCTACTTCCGTTGACATCCTCTTGTCCTCCGATATATCCTGTGTATATAAACTGTTTTCTTCATTCATTCTATTAAATGATATTAAGTTGTAAATATGTAGTAAGTATAAGTCTTAAATAAGTATTCCATTATATTTTTATCTATCCTTTTCTGATCCTTTTTAAAATTCCGTTGTATATTTCAAAATTTTGGTTTAAATTTATAAATAAGTTTCCTCGTTTTATTAATATAAAAAAAAAAATAAGAAAGAAAATAACAAAAATTTGACAATGGCTCAATCGCTTAACGCGCGGAGCCAATACCTCAAAAAGAAGAAGAAGAATTCGTCATTGGTCTCAACCAACTTAACCCACAGAGCTTAGCTTAGAAACAATAATATGTGCAAAAGTATTACCGTGCTTTTCTTCAAAAAAGGTGACAAGAACTTGCTAAAGAATTATAGGCCCATCTCACTTCTGAGCCATATTTACAAGCTGTTCTCTAGGGTTATTACGAACCGACTTGCCCGGAGACTTGACGAGTTCCAACCTCCGGAACAAGCCGGGTTTCGAAAAGGCTACAGCACCGTAGACCACATCCACACTTTGAGGCAGATTATGCAGAAGACCCAGGAGTATAATCTGCCTCTGTGTCTTGCATTTGTGGACTACGGGAAAGCCTTCGACTCCATCGAAACCTGGGCGGTTTTGGACTCACTGCAGCGATGCCAAGTCGAAATTGGCGATACATCGAAGTGCTGAGATGTCTCTACGACGCCGCCACAATGACCGTTCAGGTGCAGAACCATGCAACACATCCGATACCAATTCGAAGGGGAGTAAGGCAGGGGGACGTCATTTCTCCGAAACTGTTTACTTCCGCTCTCGAGGATGTGTTCAAGGTTTTGGACTGGAAAGGTTGTGGCATAAACGTAAATGGCGAATACATCTCACACTTACGGTTTGCAGACGACATAGTAATATTGGCAGAAACGCCGCAGGAACTTGAGCAAATGCTGACCGACCTTAGCACTTCTTCCAGACGAGTGGGTCTTAAGATGAATGTGGACAAAACGAAGATCATGTTCAATGATTACGTCATCACAAGGCCCATCATTGTCGAGAATGCCAGCATCGAAGTTGTTCAAGAATATAACTACCTAGGACAGGTAATACAGTTTGGTAGAAACAACTTCGACAAGGAAGCTGACAGAAGAATTCAGCTGGGATGGGCAGCATTTGGAAAACTGCGTCAAGTCTTCAACTCGCCGATACCCCAATGCCTAAAGACAAAAGTCTTCAACGCCTGCGTCTTGCCGGTCATGACATACGGAGCAGAAACGTGGACACTCACAGTAGGCCTTGTCCACAAGTTTAAAGTCACTCAGCGTGCTATGGAGAGGGCTATGTTGGGTGTTTCTCTGAAGGATAGAATCCGCAACGAGGACATCCGTAGGAGAACCAAGGTTACCGACATAGCCCAACGGATTAGCAAGTTGAAGTGGCAGTGGGCGGGCCATATCTGTCGCAGAACCGACGGCCGTTGGGGCAGACGTGTTCTGGAGTGGAGACCGCGTACCGGTAAGCGCAGCGTAGGACGACCTCCTGCCCGCTGGACCGATGACCTAAAGAAGGTCGCTGGTAGCGGGTGGATGAGGAAGGCGGAGGACCGTGTGTGGTGGCGCGCTCTCGGAAAGGCCTATATCCAGCAGTGGATATCAATAGGCTGATTAAGTAAGTAAGTAAGTAAGTCCTGATCCCGTACCTATGAATATTGGGATAAAAATATACCCACAAACCAAATCCAAAGATTACAAACTTAAATTCTAACATCCAAACTTACTTTAATTTAGAAATTTAACTACGAAAATATTTCGCAGTTTCATACCGGGTATCTTCCAAACCTTAAGCGGCAACACAGAGCTCAGGTTAGGCAATATGACAGCCAGAGGCAAAATAACGCTGAACGCACTGTATATTATAGTATGCCATTAAATATTCTTTCCTATCCTTTTCTGATCCTTTTCAAAATTCCGTTACTTATTACAAAATTTTAATTTAGATTGTAAATGAGTTTCCTTGTTTTATCAAAAATAAAATTATTGAAACGAACAATAAAATTGACAATGGCTCAATCGCTCTACGCGTGGAGCCAATATCTCAAAAGAAGAAGAAGTTATTCCCTAGTCTGTGGTCCGACCTGTCCGAAGAAAAATAGGCCTTAAAAGACTGGTATTCAGGGCCGTAAAATAAATTAAAAAAAAAAGAATAACGTATTATCCTCTGAAGGCTCTGACCTACCATAGTCCATGATCATGGATGGTCTGTAGCAAAAATACTCTAGTCTTGGTCTTGGTCCGTACAATCCATCGGGCGCGAAAAATTCAAATTTTATTTTTAAGAGAGGGAAAATAGTTTTTCGCAAATAGTGGATAATCGTGTGTAATGTGTGATTTGATATAACGAGGCTGTCTCAACCATAGAGTATATTGAATATGTCTTAACCATTGATTTTACATAATAAACATGTTACATTTAGCGTAGCATAATCCAATAATTCTTATTTCAATAATTATTAGCAATAATTCGTCATTGGAAAAAGCGCGGGAAACTTCTAATTTGGTGGACGTGTTTTTTGGTTTATTGATTTTAATTGTTTTATAAAGTGGATCAGTGGAGGTTTTTTTTGTGTAAAATAGTAGTTAGTTAATAGTTTTTACATATTTTTATTGATATTTTATATAAATAGTGTATATAGGTACTACTTATCTGGTAAGCGTATAGTTTTCTACTATGGGCCCGGGGGTTGACCCACCCCCGGATAACCCCGGACTGGGGGGTCCAGGGCCAGACACTGGCCCTCCTAGTCCTGTAGCTTATAATGTAGTTATTGACGACTCATCGATGGACACTGAGGATGGTCTTATTCCTCTCTCAGAACGGAAAAGAGTCAAACCACAAAAAAGGTGCCGAATTTGCAAAACAAAGAGAAGTAGAAGTAGGAACGGTAAACAGATTACTCATGAATGCCAATGTGACGATTCAAACGAGAAGTTGGTCCCTGTTGTGAATAATGCTCAAGGCGAAAAAACTGTGCCTGTTGAAACTCATGTCCCTCCTTTCAATAATAGTGTCTCCGCTACACAACCCACTGGTGCAGGTCCCTCACAACCGCAGTTAGTAAGGAAATATGTAAGCACAGATTCAGGGCCGTTCACTGTTCACATTCAAAGGATAACCACATCTCCGAATGATCCTGTTACGCTGCATCCTATTCAATTCGGTAAAGATTTAAAAAAATATAATATCAATAATATAGTTAATGGTAGCTTAAAACGTATTGGCAGAAATAGAGTTTCTATGGCATTTACCAACTACGAAGATGCTAATTTGTTCACAGATAACCCACTAATTGCTAATCTCTCATACAAGGTTTTCATACCTAGTTTTATTGTCACAAGAGTAGGTATTGTAAAGGGTGTACCCCAAGACTGGGCTGAGGACGAGATTCAGGAAAACATTACTGTTCC
Source organism: Coenonympha arcania (assembly GCA_036785405.1). Taxonomy (NCBI): domain Eukaryota; kingdom Metazoa; phylum Arthropoda; class Insecta; order Lepidoptera; family Nymphalidae; genus Coenonympha; species Coenonympha arcania. The sequence continues at coordinate 5,014,668 of CM072079.1, read as the reverse complement.
TATGGGTTGTGGAAAAATTATAAAGGTTAGGCGTATTAAAAGAAAAACACCGAAAGATGATGGTACTAGTTCATTTATTAATACCAACATGGTTGTATTGACGTTCGATGGTCAAATATTACCAAAAAGAGTTTACATGTGCTATACAGCGCTCCCTGTTGAATTGTACATATTTCCAACTATACAGTGCTACAACTGCTGCAAATTTGGTCATACTAAATTGCAGTGCAGGTCAAAGCCTCGTTGTTTTAAATGCGGGGACGAACATGTCTCAGACACTTGTAACATTATCTTGGAAAATGCTTATTGTCTCCATTGCACTGGTCGCCACTTTGCCACTAGCAAACTTTGTCCCGAGTTCTCGAGACAACAAAAAATTAAAATTTCTATGGCCCAGAGCTGTATATCTTACGCAGAGGCAGCCAAAATCCATCCCCCTTCTTCAAAACCTTATACCGATGTTGCAGCCTCGTCGCCTCAGTTCGAAAATAAAAATATTACACAAACAAATGACCATCTTCGCCCAATACAAATTCTCATAAAAAAACAGAGTATATTCAGCGCCGTGTACCCCCAAACCAAACTGGAGGTTACGACCGCACGAAATTATAAAGGAATACAATAATAATAATTCTCAAACACCTAATGGAAATGTACTAAAACATAAATCAAATACGACAATACCTCAACAATCTATAGGTCAATTAATTTTGGAACTTATTAAATTACTTTTAAATACCAGTAATCTATTTCCGAGCGATAGCTCTTCACCGTCCAACGCCGCCGAATCATTATTGACAGCTTTAAACAATTTTTTTAAGTATGGATCACAACATACTTCAATGGAATTGTAGAAGTGCAATAAGCAAAAAAACTGACATTATTTACTTATTAAATAAATATAAGCCCATGGCTATGTGTCTCTCTGAGACATGGTTAAAACCAGAGTTTTCTTTCAGGATCTCTGGTTTCGTTACTGTGAGAAGTGATAGACATGATGGGTATGGTGGAGTGGCCATACTCATTAACAAAGCCTTCTCACATAAGATTATTTCACTCCCTCCCCTCAGTGATGGTATTAATGCCATTGCTGTAATTGTAAATAAAATTTGTATAATTTCTGCTAGATTTCGTATTGTGAACAGTGATTTGTGCGAGTGTGGTGAGGTGGGTGACCTGAATCATATAATTTTATCTTGCCCAAAATATAACCGGGATCCATTTTACCAGGGTCTTATTCAGTGTAATATACCACTTCCTACTTCCGTTGACATCCTCTTGTCCTCCGATATATCCTGTGTATATAAACTGTTTTCTTCATTCATTCTATTAAATGATATTAAGTTGTAAATATGTAGTAAGTATAAGTCTTAAATAAGTATTCCATTATATTTTTATCTATCCTTTTCTGATCCTTTTTAAAATTCCGTTGTATATTTCAAAATTTTGGTTTAAATTTATAAATAAGTTTCCTCGTTTTATTAATATAAAAAAAAAAATAAGAAAGAAAATAACAAAAATTTGACAATGGCTCAATCGCTTAACGCGCGGAGCCAATACCTCAAAAAGAAGAAGAAGAATTCGTCATTGGTCTCAACCAACTTAACCCACAGAGCTTAGCTTAGAAACAATAATATGTGGACTTGCCCCGTCTACAAAATTAGCGTGACTACTTTAAATCTGCCAAGTGGCGTATAAGATGGCATCCCCTAGGGTAGTAATTCAGTACATGAACATTTGACATCAAATCTTGGCGCTCATCATGTCAAAGCTAGAATGAATGATAGGGCATATCCATAGTTTTGTTATCTCTGTGGTCTCAATTAATTAAAAATCATATTATTTTAATATTACAAAATTTTATGAAAGGCACTGGAAAAATACCCAAATCGCTTGAAGTATGCTTCTAAAATCTGAAGAGTTCCCTAAATTTCTCCAAGATCCCATCATCAGATCCTGACTTGATGTATACAGTCATTACTTGATGATTGCAAGCAAATGCAATAATAACTATAAAAAAAACCCAAATCGCTTCAAGCATAGGTACCTACCTATTAGCAAAATTTGAAGAGTTTCCTCGATTTTACCAAGATCATCAGATCCCGACCTGATGAGTGATGAACATAAGACAACCTGGAAAAATTACTCTTTCAAACAGTACCCAAATCACATCCAGTGTCCTCAAAAAATTTGAAGAGTTCCCTCGATTTCTCCAGGATCCCCTCATCAGGTCCTGACTTGATGACTACGGGACCATCTGTGTGTGTCCCCTTTCAAACAAAATAAGAATTTTCTAAATTGGTCCACGCATCTTCGAGTACATAATCAGGAAACAAACATTCCGACGAATTGATAACCTCCGCCTTTTTTTAAGTCGGTTAAAAAGGAGCGCCATTTGCCAAAATTTCCGCTAATTGGTACGCCGCAACATGGTGGAAATCGGTCCTGCGGAAACTCGCGTGCGGACTGATAACAAGTATAGTGATTACTCTGCCGTCAGCTTACAACTTCTTCTTCTTTCCGAGTCGACGGTCACCTCAAATACTGGAAGCCCAAAAAGCTGCAACAGCGATAGCTCTTTCGCTAGCCTCGAACAGCTCCTCGTCTGTGCAGGTCGTCGGGAACGCAGGGCACCCGGTCATCTGCGCAATGGTCTGTCTCGGATGGCCACAGAGGCACTCCGTATCTTTTTCGGAAATGTAGCCCCACTTTGCGAGGTTTGCTTTGGACTGTCCCACCCCTGACCAGAGGCGGTTGAGCGATTTCCAGATAGGCCAGCCGAGGTTATATCCCTCGGCTAGCTTTTTCGTTACGCTGATGTTTGGATCAGGGGTGTTTAGCCGTGACCTCCACACTCCACAGAATTAGGCGCATAGTTACAGCGCGCTGCACTGAATGTAGGAAACTTTTCCTGGAGCGCAACCTGGGCTGTGCCGGTTTATGGTTGCGTTTGTCCACTGTCTTTTTTGTCCTTTCGACTGAGCTAGCGACCGACCTTCGCACCTCCGAAGGTGGGGCTATAACTGCTATAGGTGATACAGTTTGTCTGTCGGTGTTGGCTTCAAACAGACCGTTATTAGACGACAGGACTCATTCAGCGCTGGTTGACCAGCTTACAACTGGCGCTGTTCGTGTCAAAACTCAAAACAAACATTTTTGACACCCAGTGAATTGGCGACATTTTTTCGCGCGGTCCTGCGTGTATACGTCTATTATTTAGGTTAAAAACTCTCGACTTTGCTTCTATGAGGTCTGTTTAAAAAAACGAGGCAAGTTTACAAATGAAACAGCGAAATACAGTTAAAACAATAATTTATTCAAATTCGTTATCAATAAGTATAAAACAATCATAATGTCTATTTATTTGTTAGCGTACAATAAAAATAAAAAAATCCATAAAATGAGTTTTGTAGTTAATTAATATTATAATTTATGTATACATAAATCAATATATAAAAGATTTGATTTTTCAATGATTGCAATTAAAGCTGATTAAAGAATATTCCAGAACAATAAATAATTAAAAAAAACTTTCAGAGCATTTCTATAATCCGTTCGTAGAAGCTTTTCCCTCCCAATTCAAAAGACCGCGACCAACACTTTTCTATTGTCAGACGAACGCAGGTCGCGGTGTTATCAAATGGGAGGAAAGTCATCGGCAAAGTTTCTGCGAACGCGTAGTAATATCAGGTCTCTTTAACTTCAAAGAATGGTTATTTTACCAAAAAATTCAGAAAATTACACAAAATTTATTTGAATGTTATGAAGACGTACAAAAAAAAATATGATAATATGTTTGTGGGTTGCAATGCCTTATTCCACCATAACTTCGAAATGTCCTAACTTTGAATGTATCGTAGGGGTATCGTTGAAATCCTTGCATTTAAACCCAAGTGATAGTAGTTAATCGTTGAAATCCTTGCATCTAAACTCAAGTGATACTTAATAGTTAAAAAAAAAACAATATGGCGGATGTATAGCGCCATCTTTAAAACTACAATGCGGCCGATAAAATCATTGTCATTTTATTTTTAATTCTCATTTAAATAAATACCCCATAGCTAAATTGATAAATAGATTTGTCTAATAATGTAAGTTTTGAAGTTGATTATGATATAAAAACAAAAATTAAATTTTTTATAAAAATTCGAAACCAAGGCAATAAGTCGCGAATAACGCTAGTCAATGTATAAATGAATAAAGATTTATTTGTAATCATTAAAAAATCAAATAGAATAGTTTTAAAATTATCACTTTTTCGAATTATAACACAATTTACTTTACAACCTTTTTACGACCTTTCGACGACCGAATGGCGTAGCGGTAGCGAACCTGCCGTCTGCGTCGGAAGTCGTGGGTTCGATTCTCACTACTGGTAAATGTTTGTGTGACGAGCATGAATATTTTGTGGATGTTTTTCTGTATATTGTATTTATGTACATTAAATATTATGTATTATTTATCATGACAAACTTTCCAGTTTTGGGAATCGAACCTACGACCTCCATCGCAGTAAGCAGGACCATTCGGTCGTCGTATCTTTCGAATGAAATCGCTTCACGAAATTTTTCGTCCTTTTTTGGGTTCCATCTTATTTTTTTCTTGTAATAATACAACCTAAAGTTTACAAAAGACATTCATACTTCATGATCACATATTAAAAATCTAACGCTTTCATATTAAAAAAAAGAAGGTAGAATCCTACTTATAACACGCCACGCGACGATTTCTAAGCCATTTTTTAACTGTACAAAATATAATATGCATTCCTGTTACTAAAATTATAAGTTATATATTTTGTTATACATAACAACTGATTAAAAGGAATTGTTAGTTGTTGTAATGAGATTACATAGTAATTCATAAATTATATCATAGGTATTAAATTTCATTTCTTAACTTCCATAATCCATCCCATAATTTGGTTTTCAATACTGGTGTTAAACTTCTTTTAAAAAAAATCGCCTGCGATTTACTTTTTATTTAACTCTCGTATTTTAAAAACCTTTGCTATGTAGCAGAAAATACATGAAAACCAAAAACTTGTCATTAATTTAAAAGTTACATAGCGTGTTATAGTGTGACACTACCATTACTAAACACTTTCTTCGCCAAAAAAAAAAAGAAAAAAAAACTCTACAAATGACATTAATATTACAATAATTAAAAAACGTTCATAAATATTAAATAATTTCGATTTTTAGATTTGGCAACACAGTTTCCAATACAGCAACTAGCAACACTATTATATATATTTTTTTAAAAAGGACTTGTATCTAGAGCTGTTTTTACAACATAAGAAAAAAAATTAAGTCAAATTGTTATTATCGGCGAGCTTGAATATTAGGCTTCGTTCACACTAAAGGTTTTAAAAACGACAAAACATTTTGTCATCCAACTGTCTTACAAACTTCTTTTTTGACATTTAAATATGATGTCATTGCCAAACATCCCATTAGAACCCAGTATTATGAACAGTTACTTACAAAACAATATGTTTTGTTATAGGTATAGGTCGCACAGCGAGAGTTGAGGCGAACATGGCACTCACACTAACGTAATATTTGCATACAAGGTGTTTCATTTTTGTAAGATGTAAGACGGGACGTCAGTTTATACAATTCAGTCATAATTATATTAGATCCTAAAATAATTCAACACATTAAATACATTTTCACGACTTTGTCCATGTAGTGTTTTGCCGCGTCCTGTGTAGAAGAAGATTCCTAGTAATACCGTCACAAAATATAGTTACGTGCTGGGGTTTGAAGATTAGAAGAAAAATACCTGAAAACCTTTTATTTTGCACTTCTTAATCGAAATATGTCTGTATTGATTGACTGCTTGACAGATTGACTTAGCATAAGGTATAAGTTATGGTATTCTGAGTCAATAGGTACAAATAATAAGTATTTTATAATGAGTCATATTTAAATCTAACGTTGTATTGTTATAAAAGCAAAATCACAATCAAAACAAAATTATAACTCAACTTCTATTAAAAAAAAGTGAACCGCCTTCAAAAAACATATCCTAAAAAAATCCAATAATATAAGCGCAAAATAATTTTCTAATAATATGCTTAGTTTTCATGCAACACTCTGTATCAATAACATTCAAATGTCAAAAACACTGCTATCTCGCTCTTGCTAATTATAACTGATTTGTGCAAGCGGGACCACTGCAAGACGTCAGCGCATCGAGCGTGTACAGATACATAAACTTTGCATGTGTTGTTCGCCTCAACTCTCGCTGTGCGACCTATACCACCAACCAGAATAAAATAAATGACATTTGTTTATGTTTGACTAATGGCGGTTCCCAATACTCTATGTATCTTCCTTTTGCCCTACAGCCTACTAGAGATATCAATGCGACATAAGCTCCATACATGTTACGTCAAATTTCTATCTCTAGTAAGGCAAACCATGGATATATTGAATATTGGGTACCGCCTATAGGATAATAGGGCAAATGGAAGATATATAGAAGATTGGGAACCATCAAAGACATCTAAGGTGTTTTAAGTCAATCGGTAGTAAGGTAGCTGAAAATTCTAAGTCTAATTATTATGTAAGAAAAACTTTTTCATGATAATCTTAATGAAAAGTTTTGTCATTCAAAAACGTCCAGTGTGAACGACACCATAGAGATCATATTCCGTTGTCACATTGTTACATACATTTTTTATTAAAGCCTTTTAACAGTGAATTTTTTTTTATCATTACATATTACATAATTATTATAAAACGGTTAACTTCTATACAAAAACAATTCTTATTTCGTCTACCGTAGGGTGCACTTTACATGTTAAGCTATATTGGTGCCGATTTGGCTGTAAAATATTTTTTAAATACTTTAATTCCGGAACACTCGAAATCGCGTGATCATATAACTTGGTAATTTTGCCCGTCACGCGATGTCGAGTGATGATACTTCTATAAATGATAATGCAGCTGAAGATATCTGGGTGCGGCTCACAAAAAATGTACCATAACACACTGGAGATTGTAACACACGATAACACACTGGAAATACGTAACACACTGGAATTAATGTAAAGGTTAGTATCTATAATGGTAAACCCTTCGTGCGCGAGTCCCATTCGCACTTGGCTGTTTTCTCGACAAATTATATATTACTATTTTTTATTTCTAAATATATAAAGTTAGAATAAGCATTCTTGTAATGAATACTTAGCTTTATATTTATCACGTGTGTTACGTCACACAATTTTGTAACACACATAACGCACGTGAAAACACACAAGTGAAAAAGTAACCTCAAAGTCATGTAGCAACTTCAAATGCAATATAATTTACTAAACAACTACATTATTCAGTCGTATCAAGTAATAACTTTATGTCTCTAGACACCCAACAAACTATATCATTATTTACCATGAAAAATTAATTCCAAAAAGTCAAGAAAATCCAATGACGAACTCGTGACACACACTGAGTAGCATTTTTAAAGCAAACTAAGATGGCTGTCAGATCACTAACTTTACTATTTGATGGATGAAATGTTGCCAGACCAAAAAAAATAAGTGAAGTGTTTCTATTCATAATAAAAAAAAACTTACACGTATCAAACTGACTAATAACACACGTGAAATAAAATAGGGACATTTTTTAAATCCAACGTTTTTATTATTTTATCTGTATTAATATCGGTTTTTTGACGCATTATATGTAGATTCATTCCAATGCCATTGTTTAATAATGCGATGGGCCTATAACTACAGGTTATATGATGAAAAATAATTTTTAATGATTTTTAGTCGGGGCTGGGACATTTGTTTTTTCTATGGAACTAAAAATTATTCCTACTGATTGCAAATGTTTTTGTTGTTATTATTAATGTTTTAACTGCTACATTGGCCTGATACTATTACAAGTGAATTGAAGCATGTACAGATAACAGAAAATCTTTTCCTTGAATGAAAAAAAATACTTATTTCTTTTTTCAAAGGTAGGGTCACGAAAAATTTGGAAAAGGTACATTTTTTGTGAGCCGCACCCATCTTCAGCTGCATTATCATTTATAGATTTATATGTTCAGTGCTCTGTTGCGAACTGAATTAAACTTTATTGTGTCAGCGCTAGAGTCGATATAAATTATTTAAATCATTTTAATATGGTATTCTATGCTTTTGGTTAAATGGCAGATAATATCGGGTAATTTGGACAGAATAGTAATTTGAAAGAAACACCTATTCGCTAACAGAACAAATTGTAACAGTATTTCTATACAAGTATTTATATAATATGCATTTTTATGGTAGTTTGGTGCACTTTTGCTTTTAGACTAATTCATATACATTAAATTCAGGCAGTCACTATATATTATTACGCATACAATATAGCCTAAGAGCCAACAACCATAGAATGTACCTCTTTTAAACGTTATTGTAGGTGCAAATGGTGGAGCTACTGTCTATGGACCTGTCAAACGAATATTATTATTTATCTGTAACATATTGTTTAAAACTATAAAAAATAAAATTTGCCGCGCTGGGTTTCGAACGTTGAGCATTTATTATTTTAAAAACCCACTACGCAAAGTCCTTGAAAAAAAGTTCGAGAAAATCAATCAAATCGTCAAAATTATCTTATCTTCCGGTCACTCGCTCTTATTCTATTAACAATTATTTTACACAGATTAAGTAGATACAATTTTACACAATACAATATTGATTTGTCATTTTTTTAAACATAATATATTTATTGAGACCCTGGTTATAGAAAACGGGCTATAATTTTGATTATTTTTTTTTTTTTATCTGAGCGTAAAACGTTGATTTATTTAAGCGATTGGAAATGTTAAACTTTTTTGTTATTTGATCGAGAGTTTTTTCGGTTTTCGTTATTATTTTCATCCTAGTTTATAATGAAGTGATAAAAAACGTTGAGTCAAATACCTAATTTAACGCAGGATGATAACTAAACCATTTTAAATCGCATAGTCAAGGTGCTACTTGGTACTGAGTTGGTTGCTTGGTGTCCGGTATGAAAAAGTCAGTCTGGATGTATGTCCGGGAGTCACTGTGGAATCAGCTCTCAGTGGTCGGGCAGTCGCCTTGAGGTACGGACGGCTTGGCGCTTTTGCCCACGAAGATCTCTACCTCCTGAAAAAAACAATAAAAAACGAATTACTAGTGTATTAGTGACAAGGAAATAATTAAAAAATAAAAAAAATATGGGAATCGAACCCACGACCTCCGACGCAGACGGCAGGTTCGCTGCCGCTGCACCAAGCTGTCGTCATGTGTTTTAGACAATGCAAAGTGAAAGCGACTATATAGCTTTTGTTGTTCTTTGTTGAGTTGTGCATAATGCACAATGCATTACATAAAGAACAACAAAAGCGAAACACTCGAATGATTTATGACCGAGTCTGCAGCGAGATAATAACACTACTATAAGCAGGTAAGTTAGTGCTGGCATAGGCCGGAATAAAATCTAATAATCAGCCAAGTGCGTGTCGGACTCGGGCACGAAGGGTTCCATACCATTATCTTTATAAGGTGGTGTCAAATTATCTGCCACCGTTCCAGGAGGTGAATGTGCCGTACGTATACACTTCAATAGTGAAGAAATCTCAGTCCCCATGTTCAATTTTTTTTTAATTAAAAATTACGTCGCAACCCAAGGTCTCACGCCGCACCCAAACAGCTGATTTCCGGTACGAGGCGATAACTGTACTAAACATGTACTCAAGTTTGACTGATGGACGTGTTAATGCAACATGATGCGATATGTTAATAATGTTTAATTTAAAAAATTTCAGTCCGGAGACTGAGATTTCTTCACTATTGAAAAGTATATGTACGGCACATTCACATCCTGGAACGGTGGCAGATAATTTGACAACACCTTATATAAGGTAGCGAGATCCCTCAAGTCAGAACTCTCAATCTTACTACTACTCCTATACATACAAGTAGAGAAATATTGGGAGTTCTAGACCATCGACCAAAAACGAGCAAAAAATCACGTTTGATTTGAATCAGCTTGATACGGGATTCCATATAATGATATATCCATGGTCATATTATTCTTTAGCAAGCGTCTCACCTGGCTGCCTTCGATGGCCATCTCGTTGTCGCCCTGGTGGCTGGTGGTCGGAGCCGCGCGCGCCGCCAGCTGCCGCTCGCGAGCAACGCGTCTGCAACACATCACATCGATACAATATTTTTTTTTACTCTATACAAGTTAGTACTTAGCTGAAGTGGCAATGGGCGGGGCACATAGGTCGCAGGACCGATGGACGTTGGGGACCCAAGGTGCTGGAATGGCGGCCACGCACCGGGAAGCGCAGTGTCGGTCGACCCCCCACCAGGTGGACGGACGACATTAGGAGGGTCGCGGGTAGTCGCTGGCGCCAGGCGCAAGATCGTGGTGTTTGGCGGTCATTTCAGGAGGCCTATGTCCAGCAGTGGACGTCCATCGGCTGAGACGACGACGAAGTTAGTACTTGACTGCGATCTCACCTGATGGTAAGTGATGATGCAGCCTACGATGTTATTGTACTAACTTGGAAGGGTAAGTAAATTTACCAAAACGGTTTCTACAAGCATTGTACCGGAGGGCTTAATGTTGGGTGGGTCTTTGCTGATCTATATCTAATCTAATTCTAATAAATAAAAATCTTGTGCCAATTTTGTTACCAAACTCCTTCGAAACGGCTCGACCGATTGTTATAAAATTTTCTGTGTGTGTTCGGTAGTTCTGGGGATAGGTCGCAAGCTTTTTTTCATACCCCTATATCACAAGTACCTGCGGTGTTCCAGCATGGCCCTCCTGTCGGCCTCCCGCTTCTCGGCCGCGAGGCGAGCTTTCTCGTTCTTCACGACGGGAGTGCGCGAGGTCCGGCCACGTGCCGGAGTCGCCTGCGCTGGCTTGGACACCGGAGACGCGACCTGGAACATTCAATAATAACATTACAACCCAACCGCTATAATGGCGGCTGTACACACTCGTCGAGATACCCCGAGACAGGCCGAACGCGAGTGTGTACAGCGCGCTCTCGTCTCGTCTCGCGCTCTCGGTGGCTTGTCGGTTTTTTGCGCCCGAGTCAAAGGGTCTCATTGTCGCGTAAGTCTTCAGTTCAAATGGAACGAGTGTGTACAGGCATGCTCTCGACGACAGCTTGTTCTCGGCCGAGGCTCTCGGCAAGAGGCCCTCGTCGAGTGTGTACGGCCGCCATAACAGACTTCTGCGGGGCTAGACAAAGTCGTTTAGCGTTCACGACAGTAGATAAAAATGTATGAAAAAAACAAGTGACTGTAGAAAAACCACGTGACCGTATAGAGGAAAACTCGCTTTTTTTTAAATTCGACTACGACAATTTGAACGCTCCCGGGCGTTCTCGCAGACCTTGTGATAACTTTAGCGTACTTCGCATGACAATTGACAGCCGACAGTGAACAACGCTATAAACATAGTAGATTCTGCTTCTATTTGTTTTCATTCGTCACGTGGTTTGTCCATACATTTTAATCTACTGTCGTGAACGCTAAACAACTGTTACTTTGTCTAACCCCGCGGGACCTGTCATATTCCCTTTTTTTATAAACAACGCGAGCGAACGAGCGGCCTGGTCACCGATGATAAGCGATCACCGCCGCCCATGGACATTTGCAGCACCAGAGGAACTGCAAATGCGTTGCCGGCTCTTATTGCATGTGCGTGGATAGAAAAATCTGGCATACCCGGTGGTTGTGGATTGCCAGCCATTCAAGTGGGATGGACGGAACATGTTTCTACGCCGGAGTGTATGCACAGAGAAAGTGGAAGGAGGAATCACTTCAAACAGCTCTTCAGAGCACTCCCCATTGAACAACGGATGGAACACACATAGACTGACGTCTCTATAGTGTACTCCTCTACTCATATGAAGAAGGTTGCAAGAAGAGAGAGAGTGTGTGCTTACGTGGTTGACGTCCAACAAACTCGCGCTAAACGTTTTTTCCACGTTTCTGATACGAACCGCTAAGGTGAGAATCATTTTTCCACCCTCTGTGTTTTCGACCCAAGAGAAGAGTAAATAGGCATTTTCTAAGCAAGCGTACTATGTCAGAAGCCCTGCAGGTCCTCGAGCGTGGTGGGGAAGGCCTGCTCGACGACATGTACTCACTTCTTGCCAGTTGTTCTTCTTCAGCGTGTCGATGTGCTCGTACAGAGCGTCCACGTTCCTCACTTGCAGGCACACCATGTCCCAGAAGCCCTGCAGGTCCTCGAGCGTGGTGGGGAAGACCTGCCCGACGACATGTACTCACTTCTTGCCAGTTGTTCTTCTTCAGCGTGTCGATGTGCTCGTACAGAGCGTCCACGTTCCTCACTTGCAGGCACACCATGTCCCAGAAGCCCTACAGGTACTCGAGCGTGGTGGGGAAGACCTGCCCGACGACATGTACTCACTTCTTGCCAGTTGTTCTTCTTCAGCGTGTCGATGTGCTCGTACAGAGCGTCCACGTTCCTCACTTGCAGGCACACCATGTCCCAGAAGCCCTGCAGGTCCTCGAGCGTGGTGGGGAAGGCCTGCTCGACGACATGTACTCACTTCTTGCCAGTTGTTCTTCTTCAGCGTGTCGATGTGCTCGTACAGAGCGTCCACGTTCCTCACTTGCAGGCACACCATGTCCCAGAAGCCCTGCAGGTCCTCGAGCGTGGTGGGGAAGGCCTGCTCGACATGTACTCACTTCTTGCCAGTTGTTCTTCTTCAGCGTGTCGATGTGCTCGTACAGAGCGTCCACGTTCCTCACTTGCAGGCACACCATGTCCCAGAAGCCCTGCAGGTCCTCGAGCGTGGTGGGGAAGGCCTGCTCGAGACATGTACTCACTTCTTGCCAGTTGTTCTTCTTCAGCGTGTCGATGTGCTCGTACAGAGCGTCCACGTTCCTCACTTGCAGGCACACCATGTCCCAGAAGCCCTGCAGGTCCTCGAGCGTGGTGGGGAAGGCCTGCTCGAGACATGTACTCACTTCTTGCCAGTTGTTCTTCTTCAGCGTGTCGATGTGCTCGTACAGAGCGTCCACGTTCCTCACTTGCAGGCACACCATGTCCCAGAAGCCCTGCAGGTCCTCGAGCGTGGTGGGGAAGACCTGCCCGACGACATGTACTCACTTCTTGCCAGTTGTTCTTCTTCAGCGTGTCGATGTGCTCGTACAGAGCGTCCACGTTCCTCACTTGCAGGCACACCATGTCCCAGAAGCCCTGCAGGTCCTCGAGCGTGGTGGGGAAGGCCTGCTCGACGACATGTACTCACTTCTTGCCAGTTGTTCTTCTTCAGCGTGTCGATGTGCTCGTACAGAGCGTCCACGTTCCTCACTTGCAGGCACACCATGTCCCAGAAGCCCTGCAGGTCCTCGAGCGTGGTGGGGAAGACCTGCCCGACGACATGTACTCACTTCTTGCCAGTTGTTCTTCTTCAGCGTGTCGATGTGCTCGTACAGAGCGTCCATGTTCCTCACTTGCAGGCACACCATGTCCCAGAAGCCCTGCAGGTCCTCGAGCGTGGTGGGGAAGGCCTGCTCGACGACATGTACTCACTTCTTGCCAGTTGTTCTTCTTCAGCGTGTCGATGTGCTCGTACAGAGCGTCCACGTTCCTCACTTGCAGGCACACCATGTCCCAGAAGCCCTGCAGGTCCTCGAGCGTGGTGGGGAAGACCTGCCCGACGACATGTACTCACTTCTTGCCAGTTGTTCTTCTTCAGCGTGTCGATGTGCTCGTACAGAGCGTCCACGTTCCTCACTTGCAGGCACACCATGTCCCAGAAGCCCTGCAGGTCCTCGAGCGTGGTGGGGAAGACCTGCCCGACGACATGTACTCACTTCTTGCCAGTTGTTCTTCTTCAGCGTGTCGATGTGCTCGTACAGAGCGTCCACGTTCCTCACTTGCAGGCACACCATGTCCCAGAAGCCCTACAGGTCCTCGAGCGTGGTGGGGAAGACCTGCCCGACGACATGTACTCACTTCTTGCCAGTTGTTCTTCTTCAGCGTGTCGATGTGCTCGTACAGAGCGTCCACGTTCCTCACTTGCAGGCACACCATGTCCCAGAAGCCCTGCAGGTCCTCGAGCGTGGTGGGGAAGGCCTGCTCGACGACATGTACTCACTTCTTGCCAGTTGTTCTTCTTCAGCGTGTCGATGTGCTCGTACAGAGCGTCCACGTTTCTCACTTGCAGGCACACCATGTCCCAGAAGCCCTGCAGGTCCTCGAGCGTGGTGGGGAAGGCCTGCTCGACATGTACTCACTTCTTGCCAGTTGTTCTTCTTCAGCGTGTCGATGTGCTCGTACAGAGCGTCCACGTTCCTCACTTGCAGGCACACCATGTCCCAGAAGCCCTGCAGGTCCTCGAGCGTGGTGGGGAACTGCTCGTCGCCGCGTTCGTTCAGGTTGTTGTAGCAGAGGCCTGGAATTCCGAGAGAAAATTTTGAGATACTTTTCAATGTACAATGATATCAGGCCAACCGCAATGAGTCCACAATCCAAGACTCATTCCCCACATTTAACTGAAACATCATTTATCATCAGGTGTGATAATAGTCACATGCTGTGGAGTTCTTTTTACGCTATAATTGAACAGGAGAATAAAAAAAAAAGCAGGACAGATTAATTTGTTTTGTTATAATCTGCTACTACTACTGCTACTAAGGATCTGTATGGTTCAATATGCAGGATATCACCAGCAGTTTATTATAATTATTGATCGGGCTGCCCTTCTTGGACATAGGCCTCCTCTACAACCTTCTTGTATAATGCCAATCTGCGCCACACCCTCAACAAGTCGTCTTCCCATCCGAACTACGAATAAGATGTTATTCGCGGTAGTCCTCTTGTTCGCTTACTATCTCGGGGGGTAGCAGCCTATGCAGCGTGTTCACATAGAATTAATTTTGTCTACTTTTATCTACGTCTTTTCTCTGCTTATCTATAGACATTAGAGAGAGATACGAGTTCGACAAAAGTAGACAAAATTATCCCTACGCGGCTACATGCACATCTTAGCCTTGCAGGAGATGAACCACAGTCTAGAGTAAAAGAATAGTACCTTCAAATTGCTGCATCTTCTGCGTGGCCAACAGTCGCGCTTTGCCGGCAGCGGAGCGCAGGAACCCGAGGATCTCCTCGCTCACTCCCTCTTGATTCTGAAGTCAACATTCCAGAGAAAAATTTTACAGCTGTTATTAATTATCTTTTTGATTAGTGTTTTACACACTTAGGATATAATTCCTATTTTAAATATGAATCAAAATTTTTTTTCTGCTTCCGCTGCGAGTGAAAAAAGTCTCGCGTCAAAAGTCTCCTGCCAAAAGTCTCGCGATTGTGAGGTTTCGTACTGTCATTCCATTCGTGATTGGCCAAACATCAACCAGCAAACTACTAAAGTTATTTCAATCCACTTTCTGTTCTCTGTCAAAGTCGCTTTTGTTTTATTCGTTTCCTATGGAGTTTGACAGAGTGGGGCGCGTCGTCGTGGATTGAAATATCTATTACCTATACTAAGTAGACTTTTAAATGGGTTCTATTTGAGCGGAATATATTATGATTCCATGCTTTAGTATTTCGGTGTGCCTAGTGAAAATTTCTTGTTTACATTAAACTCTTTAAAGTTTGAAGTCTCTGTCATCGCCCATTTTTTATTTGAATTGTATGTATGTATTTGAACAAGTAAAGATAATAAATATTTAAGTAACATCCAAAAAAAAAATTTTTGATTTGTGTTTAAATTTATAGGAATTACAGCTGTTATATTTTCTAAGAGGCCTGAGCCATATTATGCCACACTATACTATACACTAGCTCCGCCCGCCTGAATATCGGGTTTTCATCATTTCCCAAAGAACCATGCATTTTTCTGGGATAAAATAATTGTTAATCCAATATATAATCTATATTCATTCCAAATTGCAGCGGAATTGGTTCAGTAGTTGTGGCGTGAAGGAGTATTTTTCCATACAAACCGTGATCCTCCGTCTTGCCCCTTTATGGAGGAGAGTTTTAAAAAAATCCTTTCTTGGTGCACTCCTAGACTTCATAAGGAAGCTATGTGCCAAATTTCTCAAACTCAAAAACTGCGAGTCTCTAGACCCAGTGGTTTGGACTGTGCATTGATATGTAAGTCAGTCGGTCATCAATCAGTTGGACAGTCAGTTTTTTATATATATTTAGATTTGTAGTGGGGTTACAAGATGACATATGTGACTCCTCTCTTTTAATGAGAATAAAAAAGAAATTGAAACAATACCTGTAAACTCTCCAACTCTTTCTCAGCTCCGACCGCTAAAGCGATCAACCTCTCCGTTTCTTTCTTCTCCAAATCCAGGAAATAATGAGCGTCCTTCACTCCAGTGTCCCCGTTCACTTTGCTCACGCCGTTACTTTTACATTTCACCTTGCTTTCACTGTCACTTTCACTCACAGATTCGTCTAAATTTATCACAGATACACCATTCGTCACATCACTAGTTTGGGATTCAGTCTTAATTGGTTCGGGAATGTCACTCTTCTCAGGAGACAGTTCAGGTTTTGAACTCTTCCTCGGAGACAGTACTGGTAGTTGAGCTCTAAACTCCGGCCTTAAATGCCTTAATACTGGAAGGACAGACGGATCCCCTTTCGGACTGCAATTTTCATCATAACTATCATTAGACTTACGTCGAGACAGATATATTTCACTAGAGCAGTTCAAGGATTTCTCTGTTAAAACTGTAGGGTCATCATCTTCTCCTGTGCTTTTAAGTTTATGCCTTTTCTGGTTAAAGAAACCTTGGGCTAACGCTCCCGGTCCGTATAACCTTTCCACGCGTTGTTGAATGAAGCTTTTCATTGGACTTGTCAACTGTTCACCATTCTCCTTTGTAATCTCAACACGTTTCGATACCCCATTTGAAGATATCGTATAGGACTCCGATGTTAATCTAGTCTCTTTGCTAGACGTAACAGATTGTCGGAAGTTAGTTTCAGAGTAACTGGACTTGAAAGTTATTTCCTTTGCATTATCGACCTCATCCTGATGAAGCATTGAGGTGGCGAAGTTCTTGCTTTCGTTGGAAATGTAGGAACGCGTTGTGGTCGTCATACTGGGGCCGAGGAAATCGTTCTTCAACTGCTTGTTCTCCGCAGCCATGAATGCATGCGATGGAGAAGATATTTGGGGGTCGGTGTGCGCCTTTGAAGGCGCTCTCGATGTCAGATTGGTTCTGGTATCATGGGGAGTGAACGCTGGCACGAGCAGCTTATTAGCACTGACAGGCACAGGGACTAAGAGTGAATTGCTCTCGCTTTTGTACTGATACGTATGAGTTATAGGCCTTATTGGTGACGCTTCTCTGCTTTTATTGATGTCTTGACGTAATTTTGAGTCATATGTAGTTAGATTCGTGTATCCATTGACCGAGCAAGCTAGGTTGAGATAGCTGGGTTTCTTTGAAGGTGTCTCATCTCTCCTTTTGAGATGACTCCGGGATCTGTGGCTTGATGTGTCAATGAATATCTTCGGAGGTGGTTTAAGGAGGTTGTCTGTTCTTCTCGGAGTAGGGGTGGAATCGTCAGGTGTTTTCGCTGGTGACGGTTGTGGGGTGTTCGGTTGGAGATTGGATGCCCGTTCCTGTATCCTGGATGTGAAATCTCGTATCCTACTAGTTGTTGAGGACGGCGTGAGGAGATTGAGGCTTCCGGAAGTGGTATCTGTAACAATAAACAGGAATCGTCAGTATTGATGTAGAAAGCCCTTTTTGTTTATTTCACTGGATTAAAAGAAGCTGATAGAGTCTGTGAAATCTTACGCAGTTGTTTATTGTATAACTTTATACAATAAAATATTACACTTTGTGACCCTAGAGAAAACAAATTGATAATTAATTTGTAACTTTATATCGTGTCTCATACTTTTTGTCAGGATATGTTGAACTTGTATTATATTTAAGACATAAATTATTATGCCACCATGTTATGTTCATTCATTCAATAATTCAAACATAAATGATGTATGATTCGTTTGTAGACTGCAAGTTTTACTTTATAAATAAAATAAAATTATTTTCTACATAATCTATTACTATTGCAGTTTAGTTCAAAATTTCACACTTAAACTTTAATATTAATTTTTGGTTTATGGTGAGATTTAGCATAGACAAAGTTCCTAGTTTGTCGAGAAGCAGCAGTGCAAAAGCCAACATAACATACACTATGAATAACACAATAATAAATTAGTCAAAATATCACTTACAGATAAATATTAAGAAATAATCACACATTATTAAATATTAAGGTTAAGAGGGATTAGTTACTTAATAAATTTTATTATAAGCAAATAGAAGACTTGAACTTAGTAATGAAATAAAAACTGAATTAAACTATAATGTTAGCTAATCTACTCGATTAACACTTATCATATCAAATCAAGGTCCATGTTTTGATTAATTTTGGAATACTAAAATAATGTAATAGTAGATTATATTATTGTTGTTTGTTAACTAATTATTAAATACTACTGTGATCAATGTGCAATACCTAGTGCTTTCTTTATAACAATGTTATGTTCTCATGTTCATGTTGGATGCAGTGTGTCCCACAAGTTTCCATTGCAACACACTGCACTTTTTTTTTATAGACGAAAAATGCCTAACGCATACCCTTCCGTCAGGGGAAAATGGATGGGTTATGTGGGGCTCGCACCCACTAAAAACTGTCGGTTTCCACTGCGGGCCTGCTGGTGGGAGTACGGGATTCACTGTTGCATTCACTCTCTGTTACTGCTCTTTCCGTTACAGTACGTACGTTACAGTACGTCTTGTCGTTACAGTACTTTCTGTACTGTAAAAGACTGCTCTGTGTTAATATCCTGAGTAGTGATGCAACGGAAGTGTCTTAGCGGAATCAGAAACGGAAACAGATGTCAAAAGTAAATTTTAGCAGAAATGGAAACGGATGCCGTAACTGAAGTGTAAATAATATGAAAAAAAAAACTAATTTATTAATATATTTCTTTATTAAGTATCGAATACACCAAATCTAGATTAGAAATAAATATATTTGAAATCTACTATAGAAAACAACATTGCAAGTTTGCAACTGAATATTCTGCTTGTGCAGAACTCAACAAAGAACAACAAAAGCGAAACACTCGAATGATTTATGACCGAGTATGCAGCGAGATAAAAATACTACTATAGTTTTATAATGTGTTAAATAGGAAAACTCCTTTTTTCTGAACTCTGTTAAAATTTTTTATAATGTGTTAAATAGGAAAACTCCTTTTTTCTGAACTCTGTTAACATTGGTTAACTATCTCTCTTATTATTTTCCTGAGATGAAGGTGAAGAGATACAATAACTGCACACATAATTCTTATACCTAACTTGCTAAGTGGCCTCTAGTTAGTGCATGCTTACAAAAGTTTGCAAATTTAAATCCCACGCAACTACCATACTGGAATTGATATTTACATTACAAGGTTCATGGTGTAAGGAAATCTGATGAAACACTTTTATTTTTTTAACAATTTTTTTATTACACCAAATGGTGTAGCGGTAGCGAACCTGCCATCTGCGTCAGTGGTTGTGGGTTTGATTCCTAGTACTGGTAAATGTATCACCCCAAGCCGGCTGGTCAATCACCCCAAGCCGGCTGGTCACCGTGGGGCGAAGAGACCATCACCCTCCATCATCATACAATCAAAATAATACAAATACGAATAAAAATAATAAATATAACACAAACAAAAATAAACAATGCCTTAAAATATGCACATTCAATGTGAGATCCTTGTCGACGAAAGAAAGATTTTTAGAACTAAACTATGCTATAAATAACATAAAATGGGATATAATAGGACTCGCAGAGGTGAAAAAGATGGGATATACCATCGAAGAACATAAAGAATACATATTTTGCTACATAGGAGAGACACGGGGACTTCACGGAGTAGGCTTTTTAATAAAGAAATCACTGATGGGCAATATATCAAGCTTTCTGGGAATTTCTGAAAGAGTGGCCCTCCTAAAATTGAGTTTCAAGCAGGGACCATTGTCACTGATACAAGTATATTCTCCCACAGAAAGTTCAAGTGAAGAAGAAATCACAAAATTTTATAATGATTTATCAAGGGCACAAGAACTGGCTGATAGAAACAGGCTAATCATCGGTGATTTCAATGCCAAAATTGGTCAACCAAACTCACATGAAAACCTTGTAATGGGAAAATATGGGTATGGCATACGGAACGCCAGAGGCGAACGCCTAATACAATATGCACAGGAGAACAGGCTGGCAGTGATGAATACATACTTCAAGAAGAGAAGTTCCAGAAAGTGGACATGGATATCACCAGATCATAAAACAACAAATGAAATTGACTTTATACTAAGCTCCAACCCAAAATTAGTAACAAATGTAGAAGTTCTAAACAAAATAAGCTTCCCGTCTGATCACAGGATGATAAGATGCACCTTCAACAACCAAAACCCTAAACTGAGCCGAAGGACATTTACATCTGTATCGAACAAATTGAAGTCTAGCAAGGACAAAATCAACTACATACAAAACCTGAAAAAGAACTTAGATAAATCCCAAGAATTTATAAAGAAAAATAAAAATATACAGTCCCTAAGTGACAAACTGGAAGAAGCAATAACAAAAAGCCTGGAACAGGATACCAAAGCAAACAACAAACAAAAAGAAAAGATTATTAGCGAACACACACAAAATTTAATCCGTAGAAGAACTGAACTTATGTTCACAAAGAATAAGTCTAAAGAAATGCGAGAGGAACTGAAGGAACTGTTTAAACTAAGCAACAGATCCATTAAACAAGATTATGCCGACCACAGAAGGAAAATCATAGAGAAAAACATGTTTAGATTCCGAAGCTCAAAGAGAGCCTATAAAGAATTATCCACACATAAGAACTGGATACAAGGTTTGAACAATGACAGGGGTGAAAACCGGGATAGAGAAAGTATAATTAAATGTGCAACGGCCTTCTATACTTCTCTTTATACAAAACTACCACATGACGGGACACAACTTGTTAAAGAGGATATTAACAACGCAACTGGTGAAAATATAGATGAAACATTTATAGACCCAATAACGGAAGGTGAAATCATGGCCCAAATCAACCAGCTTAAGCCCGAAAAGAGCCCAGGCGAGGATAACATCACAAATGAAGCCTTGAAAATCGGAGCACCAGTTCTGACTACATATTTAGCGGAACTCTTCAACTTAGTACTGAAAAATGAGCAAGTGCCATCACAATGGAGTAAGTCAAACATAATATTATTATATAAAAAGGGAGACCCGCTCGACATTGGCAACTACCGGCCTATTAGCTTGCTATCGACAATATACAAACTCTTTTCATCAATCATCTTGAGAAGAATAACACCTAATATTGACAGGAACCAACCAATAGAACAAGCAGGTTTCCGAGCTCACTACTCAACGATAGACCATATTCACACTGTAGAACAAGTTATAGAGAAGTTCAAAGAATTCAACAAACCGCTCTACATAGCCTTTGTGGACTACTCCAAAGCGTTCGACAGCATAGTACACCCATCAATATGGACTGCTCTTAGGAATAATAACGTAAATAAAACATATGTAAATGTCATAAAAAATATATATTCTACAAGTACAAGTAGAGTTAAACTGGAAAAACAAGGAGAAGAATTCAAAATTGAAAGAGGGGTGCGACAGGGAGACCCGTTGTCCCCAAAACTATTCATAGCTGTGCTTGAGAACATTTTCAAAAATATCAATTGGAAAAACGAAGGCATATGGATTCAAAATAATAAACTAACACACCTAAGGTTTGCAGATGATATTGTTCTCTTCAGTGAATCTGCTGCAGGCTTAGAGTCAATGCTAAGAAAACTTGACTCTGAAAGCAAAAAAGTCGGCTTGTGTATGAACGCATCCAAAACAAAAATACTCACTAACAGTCTAAAGAAAACAATCAATGTGGATGAGAACCCGATAGACTATACAGATGAATATATATACCTAGGTAAATTGGTGTCCTTCGATGCAAACAGCAACGAAAACGAAATAGATAGGCGAATAAGTACCGCTTGGAAGAAATACTGGGCCCAAAAAGAAATCCTAAAAGGGAATTATAGCCCCAGTATAAAAAAGACTATCATGGATTCTTGTGTTCTCCCGAGCCTAACCTACGCTAGCCAGACTTGGGTCTTTACTGAAAAAGTAAAGAACAAAATTGCATCATGTCAACATGCAATGGAACGTAGTATACTTAAACTACGAAAAATACAAAAAACAAGGAACTCAGTCATCCGCATGAAAACTAAACTAACTGACGCCCTTCAATTTAGTTTGAAACAGAAGTGGAATTGGGCAGGACATTTGTCCAGATATAAGGATGAGAGATGGACTTACCGAACTACTAAATGGTTGGGCCCAAAAGGCAAAAGAAGTGTGGGAAGACAGAAGAAAAGATGGGCCGATGATATAATAAAAATAGCAGGAACAAGTTGGATGCATTTGGCCAAGAACAGAGAAAGGTGGAAAAGGATGGAGGAGGCTTTTACCCAAGAAGGGGCTTCATAACAAGTAAAAATAAAACAAATATTTCATTTAATTAACTCTGTTATATATTTTTTGTTATGTGGAAAATAAAGCTATAATAATAATAATAATAACTGGTAAATGTTTGTGTAATGAGCATGAATGTTTTCCAGTGTCTGGGTGTTTTTCAATATATTATATTTTTGTATATTAGCATGTATGTATATTTATCAGTTATCTAGTCCCCATAACACAAGCTATCACTTACTTAGGGGCTAGATTGTGATGTGTGTATATATTATTTACTCATTGATTATTATTTGCACATTTAATTTAACTCTCACACCTGGCACATGATAAATATATATAAAAGCCAAAGATGTATAATAAACTTACTTAAATATTCCAATTACTATTATAGACTAGCAGCCTGTCCTGGCTTCGCACAGCTGTTAGTGTTATAACGATAATAGTTGGACATATGGTACTTATCACGAAGTTTTTTTGTACTTATTGATATTTTCGTTAATATTGCAGAACATACTTTTGTTCTATCATCAACAGTTTCCGCAGCGCATGCAATGTTTATGGCAATTTTTTTACATCTTGGGTTACACTACTAAAGTTTTAAACGAATGACTTAGATGTAAAACAAATACTTTACATTGAATAAAATTAATTGTTTACATTCATACAGACAATTCAAAACATAAATGGTATGCCAATGCCGAACACATATTTATGTGATGATTAAGGAGGTATATTGCTCTTTAACATACACTACATGTCTTGTTCTTTGTTCTCTATAATGTTTTTACATCTCTGTGAGATCTGCCAACACGCAAACATGGCCTGTATGTAATGTATAACCAAACTTCTCATCCTGAGAAAGTTTCAGTCTAGGACCACTTCTGGGCATAGATCTATCGTGCCCAGAAATGGTCTTAAATTGAAACATCAAAGACTAATGCTGAGTTAAACGAAATAAATTCAAAAATTGAGGTTGTACAACTAATTTAATCGCAATCAATGTGAAAAAATGTATGAAATTTTGACTAATATTTAAGAAGTTGATTTGTCTGATAAAAGGAGACTAATAAAGTAGACAAGAACTTTAAGAAAAATGCTCCGTGTCAATAATCTAGTCAGATAGATACACTTACCAAAGTACTACTTTATTAATTACAAAAATTGACACGTTCATATTTGCAACTAGTTAGGTAGGCAGGACTACAATGAACGAACTAAGTCCTTAACTGCATAATGGGACTGAAATGTTGTTCTTGCGTACGCTAAAGGTACCTATTGCATTACTCATCTTTATTGGAATCCTAAATTATAGATACGTGCTTCAATCTATGAATAACGCAAAACGCGAAACTTTTCAAAGATCTTCGAATATGACAGTAGAGTAGAAAACCCTAGTCATCATTGCGAAATTTACTTGAAAAATATCAATTATATTGACTTACCGTAACTAAAACTGTGAGAAAACTAAATTACACAACATTTCGGGGCGAAAACACTATAATTCTTACAATTTTCCCGCACTTCTAAAACACTTTTCGACGAAACAAATAATTAAAAATTACGAGACGAAATCAAAATTCAAAGTGAAACAAATGTCAAACTCATACGTTATTTTTTTTTGAAACGTCATTCACCATTCACCTTGGAAAGGAGGAATAAGGACTCGCCGGTCAGGTTTTTCGTTCCGTTTCACGAACGATGACCGTGAAAATAACAGGTTCTTAAAAAAATGTACCTGTGACGTAATTATTCTGTAGTGTTATAAAATTATAATATTTCAACCTCAGATTTCAACGTAAAACTTGACAATTAATACAGAGTTATTTTGCGAGCGTATCCGTCAAGTGTTTGGACGACAATGACCGATCTACTAACTAGTGATACGCGTAGGTGTGTATCGAGGCCGGTGTCTTAATTTAAGCGAACTATTGTTTGTAATGCAATTCAAGGCATGCGATTTCTATAGGTATATAATGACCCAGATATTGGGGACAACTGTAATGCAATAAAATGATAAGAATAACATTTTTTTAAGCAATCATATTTTTTTTAAACTCTTAGCAGGAGCCTAATAGACTTTAGTCCTCTAGATAGATGGACAGAGATCGGAGAGCGAGTCTGTTTGTGTATGCTTTGTAACATAAAACATATGTTATCCTGTAGAGATGTTTATCTTGAGATGTGTTTGGTAAGAAGGATAATTTTATATATAAAAGTGAACTGCAAATGCAATATAGCTTGGCAAACATGATTGTTTGAGAGAAATATGAGTTAATACAAAGAAAACCTTGGATGCATTTCAAATTCGATACGAAAGTGGCACAATACACATACGTATTTGCAATACGTAAACAAAATTTTGCCAGAGCTGACATTTCCAATGTGAATATGAGTCACGGATTTACATATTATTTAAATTCGTCATAAATTATACTGCAAAAGGTGTATTCTATTTCTGCTTATAATATATATGTGTGATAATCGAATCGACATTTTAATATTACCATGCTAATATCATAGAAATCCAAAAAAGTTATTTTTGGTAAGTATGGATTGTTTTGGCGGAAGTAGAACGAAGTTGAAGTCTAGATTTAGTCGAGTAGTAAATATGAAATTAATGATAGCCTAGTACCACTAACCTATCGCAGTTAAATGCGTTTGTGGCAACATACTACCGCTTGTAGACGCTAGTTGTAAGTGATACAGTCTAAGGTGGAGCGCGATCTATTCACTCTTGATTTGAATGTGCCCAAGTAATAGGTGGTGGGAAAGACGGTGCCTGAAAGGGTATTCCAGACCATCTCAGTGCGTATCAGGAACAAGGAATCAAACCGCTTCGTACGTGTCTTTCGTGCGTCAACTATGTAGGGGAAAGCCTTAACGATTCCTTCATAGCAGTAATTGATCATCAACTTGCCAGACATCTTTAGTTTCTACATTTCAATAAGCCCATTAGTAGGTATGTAGTAGGTATAAATTCATAGAAAGCTAAGTGGATGTCAACCGACCGGCTACAGACGAAGGGTGACGTAAGATTGGATCTAAAATCTAGATCGTCTAGATCACTAGCCGTTTAATTATTCCGCTTAGCAAACGTGTTTAGATTACTAGAATGAGTGTTTATGATAGGTGAAAACTGAAACACGTGTAGGTGGGTCCACTTTTAAAAATAATTACCATTTGAGAGATAGGAAAAAAAGAGTTCTCTTGTTTTTGCAAATCTCGATTCTATTTACTTACGGTACCTAGTCCTGAAAAATTTTGCATATGAACTATTGGTAAATAATTGGCCTCGGAACGACAAGAGACTTACAAGAAAAATACTTTCAATTGCTAGTTGCTTCTGGCTACATAGCAATTTGTGTCAAAATGCATCGAAATCAAATATCGTTTTTGAAACGTATTTGTCAGTAGAGAGGTGCTACAGCTGAGACGTAAGTTATTTGATTTATAATTTACAAATTCCCAAAACGGCCCATTCCAGCGATGAAACCCGGGACTATCTACTTGAATACAGCGAGCTCACTTCTGTTAGATAGAATTGCGTCAAAATAACTATGTTTTATTTTTATTTTGATAGGCTGGCGCTTGACTACAATCGTCTGATGGACAGAAGGGTGGAGCGCGCTTGCCTAAAAAATGCCTATTCACTCTTCTTGTGAAGGCACCCAATTTATCCTTGGCAGGGAACACAGAAGCTGGAAAGTCTGCTGAAACTGTTTAAAATTACAATTGTTTTAAATTACATAGTAATCACAAAATGTGCGAAATGAGCTTTAGATTTTTCTACCATTACTTTCTCTCAAACCTATTTGCATAACACGTTTTGTGTTTCAACGTGTAAAAGAAAATAAATTGATATTACAAAATAAATAACTTGTAGGATGTTTACCCTATCGCCTCCCACACGTTATAATAACGTTCCAATTCACGTTATCTGTTTCGCATCACTTCGCCGGTGAACCGTTTAGATAAAGCAGCCGGCAAGAGCGGTAATTTGCAGAGAAAATTATTTATGCAACTACTACCTCAATTTACTCCGTATTACATGTATATAGTACCAGAAACTTATCTGGCCCATTGAGGGTGTCGCTGTTGATGTTAGTGATGGTGTTTAAGCAGATAAAACTACAATACGAAAATAATAAGGTGTAAACAACAGAGAAGACAGAAAAGGATTAACCGCGACGTTAGTTCCAGTTTTCGCCACCAGGCACTGATAAACAAAATCAGGATATGGGCATCCGAACGATTTACGTAAACCTTTTTCATACAAGCAAACAGTAATCAAAATTCTATAGGTGGTCGTTGAGCGAACTACTGGATGGCCTTAGTGTGGTGGAAAACAAGCATTTTTAGTGTGTTATTTATTGTGTACTGTGTTATTGTTTGCGTAGATAACGTCCCAGTTATTAAATTTTCAATGATAAAAATGAATGACGCACTTATTATTTACCCATCAGCAAACGTTATACTTATCGTATCGTATCATTATCGTACCTAATATTTAATCTGAAAACTTATCATCGTATTTCGATTGATCGATAGAACAAGGGGTTACTGATAACTCAACGCACATCACTATTCACCGACCTAAATAATTAACATTTTTGTGCTAATCTGTGTGAAGCCAGGGAGGAAAAAGAAACATGTTTTAGTTGTCCATTGCGGGTTAGTTACAAAGCCTGGTAACATTTACTAAGTGAAGCAGTACTGTATAATATCAAATAACGATTATTTAGTAATGTTACGAGTAACGGTTTGCGAATAACGCCCAGTCCAAGAAGATTTGCACGTTTTCTACGCTCTAGTGGTCTATTCTGAAGCACTTATGCAATTCATCATTGCGGTATTGTACGTCAGCCGTCAGTGTACCGTAAAATAAATCTCAGAGTGGCACCGTAACGTGAATAATGCGTGATTTACTATGAACAAACGGTGCTATCTATCATAAAGTGGCACTCAGGGAACAGAAGTGAAAACAAATGTGTCGGTTACGGTATCAGGTGGCGAATTCAATGGTTTTTTCCCATCTCAAAAACGCCCAACGCGGCTGAAGAAGTTTTCACATTAAAAAAGAACGAGAAAACGTATTACACTATATCAATAGCTGTAAAGTTAATTTTTCATTTCATTTAAGGATTCACTTCACTCAGTGTATGCAAATGTTACGCGAATCACTACCCAGTTCACTTACGTACAGAGGTGTCGCGGTCGGTAAACTATTCACCAGTTTTCACCCATTTCAAAAATGCACAACGCGCTGGTGTCGGTTACGCAACGGCAACGAGCCCGCCGATCCCCACTTAGTCAGCGTGGTGGGCAATGCCCAAAAATTATCTTATTCTGAGAGAAGATAATGCCCAGCAGTGTGAGGACGTAAATAGGTGTTGAGACTCGATAAAAAAAAAAGGCAAAATGGCAGCCACCTGAATTGGGTATTACACTACTTTTGAATTTAATAAAAATTATTACTTTATAATAAACTAGGAGAAAATAATGACTGAACAAAAGTTACAGGCATTTTAATTTTGAAGTGGGAGGGTTTTCTAACTCATTCTCGCAAAACGAAAATCTGTATGAAGCTGCACGAAGCTACTATGTCATTAGTAATGTGTGACATCACAAATCACAATCCCTGTCTAATCAGAAATATTTAAATGTTTTAGAGCTGATTTTTCAATCGCCAGATAATCGTTAAATAAGGAATAAATATAACGTTTTGACCGTTTTTCTATGGAATATGTTTCAAGTTTATTCCTCAGATTTAAAAATCAGCCCTAAAACTTTTTGTTATTTGATAGATTTAATTGTTTTTTTTTTTAGTTTACGGCATCATTATTATCCCAGTTTATAAAACAGTGATAATAAAAAAATCGGAGTCAAATACCCAAGTGAAAGTAATGTACGTAGCAAACATCAAAATACGAAAGAATAAAAGAATTCAATACGCAAGCATTCACAACCACGTTACGAAAGAGGAAAAAAGAAAACACAAGAAAGAAAAATATGAAAAAATACATTTATTTTATATGAAAAATATAGTTAAAATAAATGAGTCTACTTACTTCAAAATAATTATGTTTAAAGATTAATAATTATAATTAGCTAATTATAATTCGCGATAAACTTCTGTTCTTCCCACTGGCGTACCACGGCTGGGACTATTACTAGCAGCGACAGTAATATTGCAATTTTATGTGTGGATTGGAACGCAATTCAAAAAATTTATGATCAATTTAGTTGCATTCCTTTTCACGCATATCATATGGCTAAGTTTCAAGCTTTGACTTCCATATAGACTACTTTAACCCACTTTTTCATAAACGTATAAAAACGGCGGAAAAATTATACTCTCTTTTGTCTTTCTTTGTCAATAGTAATTTGGTATTCGAAGCAAAAGAACAAAACAGAGAATAACTATTCCACCGTTATTTCGCGTTTATGAATAAGGGGGCTATTTTTTAATCATATTTTTAGGAGGAAAAAAATAGAGCCATAGGGGAAACAAACGAAATTTCGGGTTTATTACGATATAATTATAATGCCTGAACAAGAAGTTTGTCGCGATTTATAACGGAACATACATTATAATATTATGATTAACATCAATACAGAACATGCTATAAACACGAAACTCAACTAATCACTCGATTTACCTGAAAAATCCGTACTCGCGTCGACATCTAGCGAGCAGCTGCCAATCGAGTCCACCGATTTATCCATCACTTTTACGACCAATTGTTTCGAGCACTCTTTCAATAAGTCAGACTCTTTCACTTCGATTTCATACGCGCCTATACTGTCCAGATCATGGTCTGATCTTATTTCGTTTGATTTAGGCGACACTGTTGAGCTAGGTAGCTTTATATCTGTTTCTTCCGTATTAATCGTCAGAACTGATCCAGGTTTTAACGTCCCATCTCCTGGGTTATTCTTGTCTAGTATCAACGTACTTTGGCTTGTAAAGTTGCTTCGTATCGGCTCGATGTATTCAACTTCATCGTCATAAACGAATAGGTGGTTCGAATGCCCACTCGGTCCTTCCCCTTGGTCGGTAGCATCAGCTGGTATTGCATCTATAACCGCCCTGGTTTTATTGAGACTTTTATAATAATGATTTTCTAATTTCTCCAACTGTCTTTTAGTATCTGATTGCTTTTTACGCACAGAGTCTATAATCACGGGCAGATTTAGTAGATCAGGTGTCTTTTCTTTGCTCAAATCTCGTCTGAAAAGCGGCGAATCGTCGCTTTCTAGTTCGAAACGCTTATATTTAGAGGAGCAATAGTCATCGATGGAGGAGGTATCGGATTTCTTGTCGAAAAAGGTGTCTAGAGAAAAAAACGATTTGCGTTTCTTTTTCGGTTGGTTGGCTTTTTCAAAATTTTGGGGGAGGAATGGGTCTCCCGATTTATAATTCTGGACGCAAATGTTACTAGTGTTTACGAGGGATTTCGGCCTAGTTTCTTGGGGCAAACTTAGCACTCTATTGGTCTCAATTTTACGCGAGTCTAGGCTTAAAGTTTTGCGGAACCTTTCGTTTAGATTGGCGAGTAAGAAGTGTCTTCTTTCCGTTGACTTTGGGGTTACGTTATAGGAATTTTGTTTGCTACTAGACGGCTGGGCGTCTGGTGTGTGTTCTGTATATTTAAACTCGATTTCGTGTTCAGAACTATCTCGCAAATCCCTTGTGTCTGCTTTCCCGTACGGCTCAGATGGGCATAGAGACGACTGTCTGTTCTCGGGTCTATGGAAGGAAAATGACCCTCTGTTTGATGACGATTTGTTCCTGTCACATATGCAGTTCCTTACGCAACTTAATTTGATGCAAGGCTCTCTAGATTCTGACTCTATAGATACTTCGTGTTTAGTATTTGGAATGTAGGTGTCTGGTTTATGTTTGTGCACGAGTAAGTCTTGCCTGATTTTCTCCAATCTCTCATCTCCATTGAGACCTCTGGTATATTTGGACTTTGGGGGGCGGAAAAATCTGATAGAGCCGGAAGCGTGCGGGTCAGTGATTCTTCTTCTGAAAAACGGTGAATCCGATATCTTGTTCACTCCTAAGAGCAGGACGGGTGACTTCTTGTCTTCTTCATCCGGAAGGTCGCTGTAAGAATAAAAAGCAGTTACTATTTGGAACGTTATGCTTATGCGGCTGAAACGATGTATGGTATTAAAAAATGTTGATGTTATTTTTTTTTATTAACTATGACCAACGTTAATAATTGCATTGTAGAATATGCAAGAAATAGAATGTTGAAAGTTTTAAATTTTTTTTTAATAATCGCAAACATAAAATGTTACAAAAACAACAATTAATGTATGTTAGTTTCATTAAAAGACAAACAACAAAATTCAAAAACAACAATTGTTATTGCAAAAACATGAAAAACGTCAAAGAGTTAAAATATAAAAACCCATACTTACACGAACAAAAAAGCGAGTTATTTTTGTCGCAGAAATCAACAGAAATGTAGGTAATCTGGGAGATCTATGATCTCACACTGAAATATTGCATAAAGCATTGTCTGCTAGATACTTAGCTTACTTAGCTGGTTTGTTATGACGGAAGCCATATTTGAACCGTGAGAAAGTTACCTAATAAATGTGCTTGTCGGTGGCGACCATATACCTACACCATACCTACTGTAGGGTTAGTACAGGTTTTTGTACAAATTTCGAGTCGAGCTGAATTCCTTCGTATATTTACAGCCAGCGCCATCTATTGACAGTCGCATGTGGCAAGTCCGACACGAAATTTGTACCCTACTGTACCAGGGGGATTTCACTGGCAGTGTACAACTTACAAGTATAACGAACCCCTTAATCAGGACCCCTGAATCGAGGGTTTTACCAGGACCCCTGAATCGAGCCGGAAAAACAAAGAGGGAAGATAAGTAACGCAACACACAGACAGAAAGAGAGCACAACGGTTAGGTTCATAAAGTCGTAGGTATAAGGCGCTGTGGCGAACTGAATTGCACTTTATTGTGGCACTGCTAGAGTCGCTATTTATTTAAATCGTTTTGCGGAATGAATCTTCTGTAGCGTATGGTAGTATTATAATATTATTCTGTGACTGAACACTATACGGCCTTCTATCATGAGCTTAGTATCTTTCAGTTACTATGACGGGAGTTTCACAAAATATTAGACCCTCAGATAGATCGTCCAAGCCTCAGATTGATTTCCCAAAAAAAACTTTAATATGACCAAGTTTATATAATGTTACAATTTACAAACATGTGAATATAATACTACAAATCCCGCTACCTATTGCCATCACTATAAAATAAGCTACTTATATTGGTTTAAAATTTGCAAAAAAAAAACAATAAAATTTGAATTTGGTGAGCTGGGGTTTTCAATAGGTTATGGACCTAAAAAGTGTCCAATTGGGCATATTTTAGTACCAAAATTTATTAAGAATTTTGCAAATATTTAAAGTAGTAGACGTTAAAAGATGTTTGAGACGTGAGACTAATTAAAATCTTACTATGCAACACATACTTGTACCTAGATCTAGTACCTGGAATTAAAAGAAATCTGAAACCGGTCTCCATTAGAATATTTTAGTATTCCTAACACCTGGCGTTACTGGTTCTTAGGTCTAAGAGTTTAAAACCTACATGTTCTTAGAAATGTATTTTGAAACTGCAACATTAGTATACTTACGGGGATTTTTTTTAACATTAATGAGGCAAGCATGGCATTGGTATCGAAATCTCTAAACTATACTCTTTCCATTCGTTTATTTTCTCTTTGACACATGAAACAGATATAGCAGTAGCGAGGGACCAGAAAGAGACCACTTTACCTTTATATCTCTCTGGTCCCTCGTTATTGCTATATTTGTTTCATGTGGTTTCATGTGTCAAAGAGAAAAAAAATGAATGAAAAGAGTATAATTGGGCCCATCTTAAAATAGTGCAATCCTTTTCCACTCATTTCGAAAAAGATAGCACTATTTTTAGACGCGTCAAATTAATTTTTCAAATCTCAATTTTTAGGAATTGGCACCATTATATTTAAATTTTTATTAATAAATTTACATATTGTAAGTGAAAGGAGTATTATATACGTAGTCTTAGTTTCTAATTTGACTGTCTAATTGCGGCTGTTTCATATAATATTAGTGCCGTAGAAACCGCACTAATTGTTTTCGTTGGCATTCGGATAAATGAACAACAAATACATAAACAATCAAACAATCGAACAAGAAACACATATTATCAACAAAATACATATTATCAACAAATATATAGACATGACGAATCTATAAGCGTCCATTTTTTGCCATTTGTCTACGGAACCCTAAAAATGTATGGGAGTGACAGTTGTCAGAGAAATACGCGATCATTCTCATCCATTTATTTGAATATCGTTCCTTTCGTTCCATCCATTAAAAGAAAATACCAGCAAATTAAAAACTGATGAAGAAACTGAAACATGAAATTTTAGAAAACGCTTTCATAGTTGGTCGAAAACCGATCAACCGGGCAACCGATATCTGGTAGTTTGCTGTGTGATATCTGATCTGCCCATGATTATATGTATTTGTTGTTTTTAATTAACACGTAACATTATATTCATATCTTTGCAAAAAACCCACTTGCCTTCATACATTCGGTTAAATCCGGATTTTCGATTTTCCGAATAATCGAGTTTTTACTGTAATCGGATCCAGTAACTGGCATGGTGTAAACCCGCCGCTATGCGCAGGGAATACAATATTATTATGTATGCGATAAACTGCTTTTTATTGGCTATAATCGATCAAATGGTACGGCAATAGCTTGGGTTAATTTCTTCCTAGCTTTTCGCGTTTTTGTGTAACGCTGGGGATTATTGCAGACAGTCACGCGAGCTGAACATGCGAAATGGCGTTTTATCAATTCTTATGCCATACGCAAAAACGATGGGGTATTATAAATTTGATGCGCGCTAATTGTGCTAAATTTTAAACACATTTATCATTTTTTGGGCTTCTTCTCAGTGTAGGGTACTGCCCCACCATCTCTTACAGCAGTATTATTGTAATATTGTTTTGCCACTTTCATACAATGCCAGTATTATAGCCCCAGGTAGACGATTCACTTAACGCGCCGGCCACATTTCGTGAAGTGAAACGTTTAAAAAGGTCATGGCATTTACGTGTAGCAGACGATATTGAAATCAATAAATTTTTTGCAAACACTGAAAAAATAATTTTACCAGGATTGACTTAGAGCGTAAAATTGAATGTAGTTCCAAAACGCAACTTGGTCGAGAATCGTGAAATTAAATTTAATTTGCAAGTTTGAAGGATTGAAATTCCTATGTTGAAATACATTCAATTTTACGCACTAAACCAATGGAGGTAAAGTTAATTTTTCAGTGTCAATTTTGTATTTTATATCTTGATTTACATCACTCAGGCTCAGTGTGTGAAAACGTTACGTGATTTGCCCCCCTGATCGACAAATTAAGAGGATATATTGAATTTATTATTGTCCTTCTCACTTTTACGAATAGATTGACACTGACAAAATTCAAAATATATTTATTTCACATAGGCCTAACTTACAAGGCACTTGTAAAACGTCAACAATATATTTTGTTACATAATATTATGTACGGTGATAACTACAAGTCGACTTAAAACTAAGTTTACGAGGGTTCCAACGCGCCCTGCACTGAGAAGAAGCCCACAACAAACTCAGCCGGGTTTTGTTTTCGGTTATCACCACCTCACAAAAGCTCTTAAAAACTAGTTGAGCTAGTACTTCACTACATAGTATAAAACAAAGTCGCCTTTTCTGTCCCTATATCCCTATGTGCGCTTAAATCTTTAAAACTACGCAACGGATTTTGATGCGGTTTTTTCCAATAGATAGAGTGATTCAAGAGGAAGGTTTATATGTATAATACATGCATCATATACTAAGGCAACATTGCTAATTTTAGAGGTTTCTAACGTGATGTCGTAAATTAACCTATTTTTTTGGGCTTATTTAGCAATTTAGCAGAAACGCTGCCTAAACCCTACGAGTTAGATCAAATTAATGTACTACAGTATTGTACACCATAAAAAGGTCTACAAAAAAGTCCGCGATGCTATATGTTTATATTTTAGGGATAACCCACATTAACCATTTTTATTGTTTACTTTTTACGTGAAAAAATGGCTTATTTACGAAGCTATTTTAAGCAATACAGCATTAATCCTTATCGAATTAAGTACCTTAAATACAGTGTGCAATTAATATAGATCAATATGGTTCCTTACAGCATGTAAATTAAACAAATATTTTCGGAGATATTACAAATTTAAAATATGCGTTTGCGGCGGGCGGTACCGGTCGGACGGACGTTGCAGGCTTAGATTTGAGCGTTGACTGTTTTTCACATGGCCAACTGTATGTCGCTCTTTCAAGAGTGACCTCAAGAGAAAACATGTTTGTATTATCGACATAGTATAAAACAAAGTCGCCTTTTCTGTCCCTATATCCCTATGTGCGCTTAAATCTTTAAAACTACGCAACGGATTTTGATGCGGTTTTTTCCAATAGATAGAGTAATTCAAGAGGAAGGTTTATATGTATAATACATGCATCATATACTAAGGCAACATTGCTAATTTTAGAGGTTTCTAACGTGATGTCGTAAATTAACCTATTTTTTTGGGCTTATTTAGCAATTTAGCAGAAACGCTGCCTAAACCCTACGAGTTAGATCAAATTAATGTACTACAGTATTGTACACCATAAAAAGGTCTACAAAAAAGTCCGCGATGGTATATGTTTATATTTTAGGGATAACCCACATGAACCATTTTTATTGTTTACTTTTTACGTGAAAAAATGGCTTATTTACGAAGCTATTTAAGCAATACAGCATTAATCCTTATCGAATTAAGTACCTTAAATACAGTGTGCAATTAATATAGATCAATATGGTTCCTTACAGCATGTAAATTAAACAAATATTTTCGGAGATATTACAAATTTAAAATATGCGTTTGCGGCGGGCGGTACCGGTCGGACGGACGTTGCAGGCTTAGATTTGAGCGTTGACTGTTTTTCACATGGCCAACTGTATGTCGCTCTTTCAAGAGTGACCTCAAGAGAAAACATGTTTGTATTATCGACAAGAAAGCTGTGAACGTTGTGTATAAAGACATCCTGTAATATATTAATTGTTGTAAAAATAAAATAAATACCTAGGTAAAAATATAAAAAGTAAATAAGTAAAAATGTGTAATGTAATAAAAATTGTATGAATTTAGATACATATTCCAAAGATAGCAGGAAATCTTCATAGTAAGTATAGGGAAAGAGGAATTGTTTTACTCCAAATTTAATGCGTGCAGGCCAAGGGCAGTAATGAATGAATCAAAAATACTGGAACGATTTTAATCATGTTTTCATTGAGTGACATAGGCATATATATTTTATACCCGTGCAAAGTCGGAGCGGGCCGCTATGTTTTTATATACAACGTTCATAGTTTTTCTGTAGTGTATTTAATTTAGTATCAGCATTGCACCCGTGCGAAGCCGGGGCGGGTCGCTAGTAATTATAATACAGCAGTATATGACAGTCACTATATCTACTCGTTCCTTTGCCACAACCTAAGGGGAATGGGTATGATTTCAATACAAAGGTTCCCAATAGCTCCAAATCTGGAAAATGCAAAAAATATCTTTTTTAAATCGTTTAATAAATTTTAAGTTTCTACTTTCTATAGCGAACGTAGATAAGTAACATGGCTAAGGCTGCTAGTTTGTTAATAAATAACTATTAAATCTATTGTCTAATCATCGAGTCTGTCTGGGCCTTCAAAACTGTATCAAACGATTACGTACGCTAAAAATTTACATGGCAAAATAAACCTTACGCACAATAACTATAGAGGTGAAAATAACTTGAGCTGAGTGTTAATAAAGCGTTGAAAATAAATCACCTGCCAGTCACGAACGCTATTTTACGAGTTCACTGACCTTTTGTGGCGTAAACTTTTTTTACGTGGACTTCAAAAAAAGAGTTTTTAGATTTGGCTCTTTTTGGACGTGGACTTCAAAAATCTAGGTTTTAGATTTAGCAATGTTGTCACGGGGTGGCCTGAAGAAGGCGCAACAGCTCGCTGTACGCGGTGTAATAAAATTAGGCCCTAAAGCCCGTATGTGCGACAGAGATGAGAGAAGGCAACAGGCAGTGCAGTACGTCATGGGACATTGCAATGCAGATTCCTGAAACACCTTTAGACTAGTGTTGCCCAAAATCAGTCTTGGTCTTGCAGTCTTGGTCTTGTTCTTGCATTTTTGCAAGACTAAGACCAAGACCAAGACTGCCTAATTGTCGCAAGACCAAAAACAAGACTGCGCAATGCAAGATTTGAGCAAGAACAAGACTAAACCTGCGAGACTCTTGCGTCTTGCAGTAAACGTGAAATCGCACCCTCTGCCCGCGAAATTCAAATTTTATGTTGTTTTTCGCAATTATTTAACTAATCCAATGAAGTAGGCTTATGGGATTCATCGTTCGTCATTCGAAAAACGTTAAATATTTACGTAAAACAAAATAAAATTTGAATTTCGCGGGCCGATCTCCGTTTTTTTTTACACACTATAAGTAAGTGCTTGACTGTGATCTCACCTGATGGTAAGTGACGATGCAGCCGAAGATGTTATCGTACTACCTTGGAAGAGGTAAGCAACCCCTAACGGTTTCTACGCTACATCACACCGAAACGCTTAAATCGCTTGGCGGTGCGTCTTTGCTGGTAGGGTGGTGACTAGCCACGGCCGAAGCCTTCCACCAGACCAGACCTGAGCCAAATAAGAAATTATAAAAAAAAGTGGCCCGTGGCGGGAATCAAACCCGCGACCTCCCATTTCAATCCGAGCGCTCGCCACTGCGCTAGGAGGTCGTTGTGGCTATTAAGAGTATAAAGACTGAGTATTGTTTCGGGGAGTGTAGGAGTTCGGGACCAGGGTATTAGGGACTCTACTTCTAGGAGAGAGAAAAAAATAGTTCAAAAAATTTTGGAAAATTGGACATATGCGCATTGCGAACAGTACCATAACTCATAAGCATACATAGCGATTAGCGAATGAAAATATCCATTAAAAGATCATCCCTAGTTTGTCCATCGGCAGTTTGATAGTGCCCAGCGGCGTCTTGTTGTCGGCATCATCAAAGGTCGGATACTGACCAAGAGAGGGAGGTCGCGGGTTCGATTCCCACCACAGGCCACTTTAGAATTATACCTATAGTTTCTAATTTGGCTCATGTCTGGTCTGGTGGGAGGCTTCGGCCGTGGCTAGTTACCACCCTACCAGCAGCTGTGTAGAATCCGTTAGGGTTTGCTCACCCCGTCCAAGTTAGTACGATAACATCTCCGGCTGCATCGTCACTTACCATCAGGTGAGATCGCAGTCAAGTACTAACTTGTAGTGAGTAAAAAAAAACCTATGTTAATTCAAACTAAAAATGTATACTTACTCAAAATGTTACATTGTTCTCACATCTAAATGACCGTTTAATAAATAGCAATAGGCTAATAGGTATCTTGCGAGACTCTTGCTGCAAGACCAAGACCAAGACCAAGACTGGGAGTGCAAGACCAAGACCAAGACCAAGACCAGATGTACTGGCGCAAGACCAAGACCAAGACTGGCTGAGTCTCGTCTTGTTCTTGCATTTGGGCAACACTACTTTAGACTTTCTTGGCGCAGTGGCGCGCGTTCGGACTCCAGTCGAGGGAGGTCACGGGTTCAATTCCCGAGAAGGGCTACTTTAGAAACAGACTTAATTTCTAAATTGGCTCAGGTCTGTTGTGGAGGGAGGCTTATGCCGTAGAAGGTAACCAGTTACCTCCCTACCAGCAAAGACGCACCACCAAGTGATTTCCCGTTCCGGCGCAATGCTGTGTAGAAACAGTTAGAGGTGACTTTACGTACTAATTCCAAGTTATAATATCATCAGGTTAGTATTTGTCAAATACTAACTTGTAGTAAAACTCAAAAATACTCAAAACTCAAAATATCTTTATTTCACAATAGACGTAACGTACAGGCTCCTGTAAAACGTCAATATCATATTTATCAGTTCAAAGCAAACGCGCCCTGCACTGAGAAGAACCAGCCCACAACAAACTCAATCCGGTTTTGTTTTCTGCAAAAAAAAAATACACTGAATCGGACTGCAAATATATTTCCTATATAATAATAATGACCCGTTGGTCATGATCACAGAAAAAAAAGGGATATGTGCTCTGTCGTCATGATATTTGCAATCACCGTGAATTCACAAGTTTTTCAGAACTTTCAAAAGTGCAATCAAATTACTTATATGAAAATCGGCCCTTAATCATCTCTGACTTTCTTCATCGTCCAGAATCTGACGGTGACAATCAACATAATTGAGGGTCATCCTTCGATCCTTGATTCAGCACAATAATAATTGACACACGTCG
Source organism: Coenonympha arcania (assembly GCA_036785405.1). Lineage (NCBI taxonomy): Eukaryota > Metazoa > Arthropoda > Insecta > Lepidoptera > Nymphalidae > Coenonympha > Coenonympha arcania. Next base: position 4,975,633 of record CM072079.1, on the reverse strand, counting down.
TGGGCCTTGACTCAGCCCAATAATAACTGACACACGTCGAACGACCGCTAATTCAATACCGCCTGTTGGACCACTAATTCGACAATAGGGATGATTATTCAATTGATGTTTTGAATTTTAGGTATAACAACAATTGCTTAAAAGATATACTATGGATATTGTATTTTGCTTGATACATATTGTATTTTGATAATAATTGATACTAAATACGTCTGTGAAAGACTGGCGACTTTTGACACTTTCATCCCCTGAGGGGTTGAATATTTGAAAATGCTTTATTATAATAGTGCTCGTTTATGGCCTATAAAAATAGCTGCTTTTATTCATAAACTATACTTATTAATAAGTGTGTAGGTTTGCATTACGTATCATAATATTTTATTAAGCTTTCAGGAAAGGATTTTTGAAAATTCGTCCCCGAAGAGGGCGGATTTTTCAAAATCCAGACACAAGGATTTCTTTTACAACACGAATAATTCACATGTTCATTTGTTCTTCGCTCCCGATTAAAAAAATCGGCAAATAAAAAAAAATAGGGGATTAATATTATACGTGGGGATGAAACTCGTTAACAACGGTTCGTTTCTTTTATCGATGATTATTATTTATTGATTGAAGTAATGACTAATAACGACAGCTATTTCCATAGCAATAATAATAAACTGTAACATAAGACGTTAGAAAGTAAGTGTTTCCCACAGCGAACAATCGCGTCTAGTGTTTCACTAGACGGTTCGTGTGCACGTTCGCTCGTAGCTCGCAAACTTTCGACATCGTAGAAAGTGTAGCGATTTCCACGCTTTTATGTGTCGCATCAAGCTTTTTATTTAGTTTCACTTGATAGGTGATACTGTAATCAACCGACTTCACAACAGTAGAAGGTTCTCAGTTTGACTGTATTTTTTTATGTCTCAGCGACTCGGGTAATTCGATTTTGATGATTATTTTTTCATTTGAAAGCTGATGCTTCCCGTGTGGTCCCATTTCATTTCATTTCAATGTGTTTTAAATAACTCTGACAGTGACATCTATGTGAAAACTATATAAATCTTCACTATGTATGTGCGCGACAAATGGACTAATTAACTCAACATCACGTTAACAGATTTCGATTAATCTTGATGACGATGTAGGTACTTCAATAGTGATTCCACAAAGACCTTACAAAGTAGCTGATGATTTCAAAAAGATCTAACAACGGTACAAATAAGCAGACTGGAAAACGGGGGCATTTTTAACCCTTATAGGGGTTGAAACTGCAGAACCGTTGAAACTCGGAGGTATAGGAAAAAATTGCGTCATTGCTTGTTGGATTCAACATGTGGCCAATTTGGTTGGCTAGCTCAAAGGCATTCAAGAAAGCATAGTGCCTCTTTTCTTGTCCAAAGTCCAAAACTGGAACTAACGTCGCCATTACTCGACAAGAAAAGTTTGTGGGAAGTTAACGGGTCCAGCATTTTGGAAAAAAATCCCTCGGACAGCAGCAGTCGACTTCATGTATTGATAGTTTGGTAAATATTTTCGTGGAAAAAAAAGCTTTATGTACCTAGTTCTCTAAATAGTGCAATTCAGACAAATGTGTGCCTATTAGATAACACAAATGGGTGCGCCTCGGCGACTTAATGCCTTGACGTTCTTTTAAATGGGCAGGGGACATAGCACGGGCCACTTTCTTAATTGAAAACATTTTAGGTAACACACGTCACGTGCAAGTGAAAGAAAGAAAAAACATTTATTTTCAATGATTATGCTATTAATAAAAGCTACACTTGCATTTGTACTTGTGATAACTGGCTTGGTTTTTTAGTAATAAGGTATAACGTCGTTTTTCTTCCGCAACGCTGCATTTCGCACTAATGAACATATTCGTAAGAGTGAGAAAGACAAAAATAAATTCAGTAAATCCTCTTAATATAAAAATGCTGTGGTAACTCTAGTAAAATTAGTTTATTGTACAGAACAGCCGTTATTCGTTGCATCGGGAAGTAGCTGTCCAAACTGTTAAGAAGTACCGTTCTTTTAATACGTAGGTACCTGCTCCACCTTCTACTATTACATACATAATAAAACGATAATATATTACTAGTATGAACTGTACTGGAAGTTTTTGTAATATTTGGAAGTCTGGGGTTAAATACCAGATTGTTCAGAGCATGTTGAAATCGTTGTAGAAAAAAAATACATCAAAGGATCAAGAGGTTTTCTTAAAGCCAAAGATGAGTTTCATTCTATGTACCTACATAATACATCTTTTGATTCCATCATTAGTTTTTTTTATTTACACCAAAAAAAAGAATTTTAGTGACCTACCGTTCTACAAAACGTACGGTACGTACGAACGTATCGTACTATAAAAACAATGACTTCCAAAGTTAATGGTTATGTATTTCGGATCTTTAATCTAAAGAGGCAAAAACACGATTTGTAATAATTTCTCAAAAATATCTTATTATACCCTAAGTAGTATTTTATGTATTTTTTTTTAATAATAATTTCCAAAAACACTCGGGAATAAATTTTTGATAACTGGTTTAGATTCTTTGCATTCATCCACCAACGTCCAAGTATTCGTATTTCGTGAGAGTGAAGAAGACAGTAATAAAAACCGTCTACGGCCTTAATGGAGGCGAAATCGCTGCAAAAGATCTAGTGACTGATAATGATCTTATCTCGGAATGGTCAGCTGCAGATGAAACAAACTGCCAGAGACTACCCAAGTTGAGCCGTACAGTACTTTGACGAGCAACGAACTCGAATAATAACGGAGATGGCAATTTACCCGCACATCAGATCAGCGGTTCAGAATCCAGATTATACGATTGCACACTTTACAGACAGTCATTTTTTTTATTTTTACAAGTTAGTACTTGACTGCAATCTCATCTGATGGTTTGTGATGATTCAGCCGAAGATTTTTATCGTACTAAGTTCACGGATCTCAAAAAATTGTACGGAGAAATATTTAGTAAGTAAAGGTATTCCTTACTCAGACAGCATAACATTCTTTGAGATAATGTTCTCTCATTCACGATGTTAGTAGAGCTATCAGTGTTGCATAATGATAGATAGCCATTTGATAACAACGGATTACCAGAAATGACTGATTAAGACGCGGAACACGAAAGAAAAATTGAGGAGGACATAATCATCGTTTCAATGACGGACGTCCATGCTAAAGGTGAAATGAATGAAAAGGAAAAGAATAAACTTAATTTTTTACAAAGGCCTAATATAGGTACAAGTCAAACTTTACCGCCAGGTTAGGAAAGCAGGTTTGCACTGAGAAGAACTAACAAGAAACTAGGCACTTGCTCTTTTCAAAAAAGTCATTAAATTTACACATAACACTTCTTACATAGTTATGAATTACATCATTTTACGATAATTTCGTAAGGAGATGCAAGCATATAATATATCCCTATGATTCCACCCCACCATTCCATAGAGGATTATTTAATTTGGGTTTGCGCAATTTTCAAAATAATACGACAAAGTGAACTTAAAAAAACCTGACAAAAATACTGGAAAGATTAAACCCAAAAGGGACGTTAAACTTCATTGAAACAGAATCAATAGTATAAATAAGGTGAGCCATAATCTTGATCGAACTACAAAACTAAACTTATCGATAAAATGTATTGACCAATTAAGACAGATAACTAATCTATTCTTGTTTTTGTAAATCCTTCGAATCGATGGATTCAAAAGAAGTCACAATCGGCCTTATTTTCAAGACTGGACTTATTTTCCGAATAATGACTCGTACAAATATTTTTCTCATTAAAACCTACCTTAGTAGGCCTCGAACTAAATAAAGTCTCTATTGATTCGTGACTCTATTCTCTGACTTCGAATACGTTTCTAATAATATCCATTCAAATCATCAGTACAAAAAGTGATGTGGTGAAGTGGTGAATTCTTCTAACACTAAAGAAGTGCATAAAAAACTATCTCCTAATGCAATAATAATTAAGCTACAAAGATTGGGCAAAAGCATCTCTATAGCTATAATAATAAGAATCATATTAAAAGTTCCTCACATGAGTTCGCTATACGACCTACTTGGCTTTTTTCTCACCTTAGATATTTTGATTTTACTTTCAAAACCATCATCAATCATCAATTGTTTAAAACAAAACATTGACATTTAATACTTACACATCTCCTGCATTTTTGAGTCCAAAACAATTAAATTTAAATCATTTTTTATAATAGAACCCTAGTTTTTGTTTTTATGTTAGCACATTATTATATGAATGACTGACTAAGGATTAATTAGTAATTTGCAATTCGAAACACTTCATTCATTACAAACAAACAAATAATTGAAACTTATACGAGGTAACTTCACTTTTTTTTACTTAGTTCAATCTTGCACTGCATTAAATTATAATAACTATTTAATTACTGCGGCACTAATATTCCACCTTGGGAGACACCTTTTCACGAAAAAGAAAAATGACTCAATTTTTTACTGAAAGCACTCTTGCGCACGTCCTTTGAACCGTGGGCGGAACAACAGTATGACGTGTTAGTACGACTGGTAATGCCAATCAAATAACGTGCTACGCTACGTTAAATGTTCCACTTCACGTGGTTCACTCAATCCAATGCTTGTTTCGAGTCAACTTCTATAAACTTGGGTTAAGCTGAAACTTCAATGGATGTGTTGCACAAAAGTGTCATCGAGCATTGGAAAGGAAAAGTGGACGGAGTAGGCGGGTGAAAAAGAGGGGAATTGACGCAGGCGCAATGGCTGTCTGTACTTGCTATGGTTTATTTTACCGTAAGAATTCTACGAAATATGGGACCGTTTTCGATACAAATCGTTTCTTTTTGAGCACTTTTTACTCTGATAAAACTATATTGTTGTGCTTCTTCAACCTTAACTCATCAGATACATAGGTACTCCATGTAAAATCAAATATAGCCTAGATTTTCCTATAGGTAGGTACTTACTTTGGCATATAAGCAAAATGAAACCACATACTTTTGTATACGACATTATATGATAATTCATCTCTGAATTATCATAATATAATATCGTCACCTATTAATGATGAGATCAATCTGACGCCAAAATTTTTCAAACAACAAGATAAAATATTTTAAACGAACATTGAAGACGAATCTTCGTCTATCTTAAAATATCCTCTTTTCGAAGTTATAGAGGAACACAGTTGAAACTGTTACAAAATACCGGAAGAATCGATAACCGCCATGTTTTTCGGTTACAAATAAAACAAAAACGTCTGGCTAAAACTAATTTGACTGTACTTTGTATATGTTATAAGTATGTTAGGTGGCGCGTGCTTAGTATCCTCGTGTCTGGTAATTAAGTGTTGATTTGTTTGCACCAGATGCTACTCCTCGGTGTGGAATCGTGTGTTTTCTGTTAACGATCCCATTATTGTTTTGGTGTTACAACATTCGGCAGTTAAATATTCAAACTTTTATTGCGTTAGTGAACCAAACAGCACAGATAAACATGGTATAAGATGAATTGACTATACGTATGGAGAACTCACAGGCCAGCCGGTTTCCTCGCAATGATGTTCTTCAACGCAAAATCGGTTAAAAGATGATTTTTTATAGTCATCGCGAGCAAACGATCGTGCGGGTCACCTAAGGATAAGCGATCACCGCCGCCCATGGACATTTGGCCCAAGGCATTTGGCATCGGCATGGACGTTGCCAGCTCTGAATAAAGTTTATGCGCCCCTTGAATAACGCCATGTTATAGTTTTGAGAAAACACTTTTGCTGGCAGCTGGTTCCATAGGTTGCATGTGTGTGGAAAGAAAGATCTGGCATACCGGGTGGTCGTGGATTGCCAGCCATCCAGATGAAATGGATTATGGATAGAACATAAGCAGAACGCTATAGCGTCGCTTAAAAGGACGGATGTACCTCGGAATATCTCACAATGGCCAATTACAGAGTTATGTCATACTTATTGTTTCGTCCATAATGATCCGAATCTTGCGAACAGTCGGGAAACAGGATGCGAGAAGCGGGTAATAGAGATGTTGAAATGTAGTTATTATAGGTCGCATTCAAGGTCCTAGCAGCTACCAATTTATTGCCGGCGTTTTAGTCGATCCTCTTATTTATCTACTAGGTACTACTACTTCTTCTACTTCATAAGTTTGGTGGGATATTAGTTTTTAAGAAACAACTGTGCATCTATTGAAATAAATTAAAAAAAAAAACGAACAATATACCTCTTATCATTTTTGCCCTTTTTTAGAGGTTTCTTTGACCTGAAATTCCCGACGGTAAAAAACTTGTAAAGTCGTACAATTTGTACACACCAAGTTTTAACCAGATCACAATAGACAGGATCCGGCGAACCACTCAAAAAATGTCGCCAGTTTACCAGTGTCAAAAATGTTTCTTTTGACACCAACGGCGTCAATGGTAAGCCGACCGCAGTATGGTCTATGCACCGCGGTCCAAAACACAGATACACTACCTATATTATACGAGTTATCTTTCATTTCGCATTTCCACAGGGACGGTTTCCGCCATTTATTCGCGGAAAATTTGACAGATGGCGCTACTGTTTTCTTTTGTGAAGAAGGTTTACGTAAAATGTTCAGATGTGCTCATCCTTAGGTTCATATTTTTTATTTTATTTTATTTTATTTATATTAGTGCAGATAAATAAAATACGACCTACACAGAAGTAGTAGGTTAGATTAGGTTAGGTTTATTGTCTAGTGGGAGGCTTTGGCCGTGGCTAGTTACCGCCCTACCAGTAAAGACACACCGCCAAGCGATTTAGCGTTCCGGTGCGGTGCTTGTAGAAACCGTTAGGGTAAATTTAATTACAAGGGTAATTAAGTAAGTACTAACATCTTAGGCTGCATCATCACTTACCTTCAGGTGAGATCGCAGTCAAGTACTAACTTTTATAGAAAAAGAAAGATAGGTACCGAAAAACTGACGATGGAATGCATACGAGTATTTTTCCAAGTTGAAGCAGAGACGTTTCGGCAATTAATTTAAACTATGTAGGTACTAGGTAGCTCATCTAGCCTTACTTCGCCTGGGTTTTATGGTAATTAATCCGTCAGGATTTCTTAAATCATCATAAATGTAAAAGGGGAAGGTTAACTGATAATAAAACTATTGATGTATTGTGATGCACACACAAACATGCATTTTCCTTAGATTTATTAGTAATTAGAATTTTTATAATAACAACATTCAATTTTGTTATTTCAAAACCACACAAATAAAAAGAAATAAAAAATACCTTCGAATCCATCGAAAGAATCTGTTCCCGCCTTTCTTTCCATTGGGTTTCTTTTTCTTCCCCATTTTTTTCAGAAACCATAGAGCACTAGAAACTTAAAAAAAAATAAACCATTGTCTTTGTCCTCAGAAGTCCTCGAGTTTGAACAAGGAACATGACTCGTCCCAACACATCACTTAGTTTAAATATGGAATAGCACTGGGTTTAAATTAGGAACGCTGTCTCTGGCCGATGCAGGACTCTATGCTTCGTTTTATAGAAAGTAAAGAAACCTTTTTGGTTACTAATTAATAACCTCTACGTATTATTTCTAGAACAAATCAATATTCTAAGACTGAAAATTTTCCACTACATGTTTATAAAAATAAACGCCTTACTAATTAGGTAAATACATTGATTTTATCTTTATATATTTACAGTTAATCACAAACAAGCAGGGTAGGAATTTAGGAAATCAAACCAAAAGTTAAGATTAATAATGAAAGTCCTTTTTCTAAATATTTACCACACCAAAATATCTGAACCTGTTGCCTTTTAGACCAAAAAAAAAAGTCATTCACTAGGTGTTTTTTTTTTTATTTGCCACAAAAAAGTTCCGTATTGTGACCACAGATCATAGACCAAAAAAAACACACCACAAAGAATTTAATTAAAAAGTAAAACCGCTCCGTTCAGAAATGCGCGACGCGATGCGCACGCGTCGAGACTGGCGCGTGGCCACGTTCAAATTTAGAATTCGAAAAAAACCACGATGCATTGAAATGCAGCGGGTGTTGGTGGTTTTATTTTCGTTTTGTGTCTACGAAATGAAAATACACAGCACATGATAATTTATGGGGCGACATTTGTAAATGCTTAATAATGTTTATTTTATTTTGATTATCTGAATTAATCCAAGGAACCCTCGTAAATTTACATGTAGTTTCGGGTTGTGACATAGTTATCTCCATTATACAAACAAACCCTTACCGTCTTTTCATTAGTGTCTCTAAGTTTGAAAGGCGAAATAAAAGTTCAAACTATATTTTTTTTGCTTTGCAATATCTATCAGGACGGATGAGAAAAAGCTTTTGGAAGGTTTCAAACTTCTAGCCTAACTAACCTAACACTAACCAAACACAATTTTTGAATTTGTCAAATTGATCAGTGAGATAAGTTATTGAATTGATGAGATATTGCGTAAAATAATTTTTCACTTCTCTGACTCCAAAAAGGCTGCTTTATATTTCGAAATCCGCGCCATAAAGTCCACTTTAACCACTAGTGTGAAAAATCTTTTGAACCTATGTGTAAACGAACGTATTATGGCATCAGGAGCTGTGTGCGGTACTGTAGAGCTAGAGCAGGGTCTTTAGCTTTTTCCACCGGTTATGATAACGAAGTGGCTGTCCCTAAGATTATCGAGCTAGAATAAACGACAACACGTCATAAGGTGTGACGTAACACACAATGACACAAATCACCTGGCTCTGTGCCAGGTAAACCGTCGATACATAAGACTAAGTACCTATGTGTTAAAGAAAAACCGCGAAAGTGAGTCATCTTTATTCAAGATGAAAGATTTAAAATCTTGGCTAGAAATAGAAAAAGTTGTTTCAATTTGATGGCGTCCGACACCCATTCAACAATAATCCGCAATTATTCCAGGCGTAGCTGATAACAATTTGTTAAGATATGGGCATCCGATGAAAACTCTCGAAGACTCCGAATTTGAAGCTTAAAATAACAATGCCACAGACAGTCTTCTAATTCGTTGACAGTAGAGAGTATAATCGGAGCAGAGGATTTAAACTCCAGAATTGGCATCTGAAAATCGGTTCCATACAAGTGGTAGGACTCTTCTTGCGAATCCCGCCCTAATGGGTACCAACTACCAGCGTCGAATATTCATAATTCTGTCGTAAAGCAGTCAAAGCAATAAAAAATTGAAAGGGAATGACAGTTGTCTTACAAGTCACATGATCAATTTGTAGATATGTCTTTCAAATCCACCCCTCCGCTAGTTTAAAAAAGTACAAACGATGACAAACCGCGTATCCCAGTCTTCAACTCTTCACACACTACACGTGACGCGTGACGTAACTCGGTTGGCAGACCGCCAAAAGAGTCACGCAAGATACGACATTCGTGGGGAATGAGGAAATACGAAAATACGAGGAGAGTAGACGTAGACCTCATAATTGGGCTGATTTTATCTGTGATCATCGTGAAATATCGCCGCCATTTTTAATGTGCCATAAATTCAAAATGGCGGATGAGGAAATTGGAAATTAACAGCTTTACCTGTCGTGTCACAGTGTAAACTATACAGTAAGCTCTTTTTAAGCATATTGCTTGCACGGATGCGACTAGTTTTTATAGAGACAGAGGAAACTATAATTAGAACAGAAAGTAGTGGTTTAGTCGAATCTTATTTTGGCCTGTTTTTTTTTTTTTTAAACACTTAAGCCTAACATAGTCGTGAATTAAGCCTTAAGTGAATGTGTTGAGAGAGCGACTTTTTAATACGCTATGATCTGCATTCATTCATTTAAGTATTTTGAAAACAAATTAACGTTCAGCAAGAAAATGGATAAAATTCATTCACAATTATGTTTTTGATGCTTCACATCGATAAATGATCAGAATTGTTTTTTATTCTCCATATATCAGAAACCGGCAGAAATCGAGGTTTACTATGGTCTGGTGAACGAAGTGAACCTTGCAGTCAAATAGTCCCCACGCACGATATGTTAAAAGCTTTAAAAATGTTCCTCGTATCTCTTCAAGTATTAAAAATACCTATCAGATAAAAGCACGACTGAAACTCTCAACAAAGTTTAGTAACAACAGCTGCTAAGCGATGATTCAACATCCCTTTACATTTCTAAAAAAACAAGCAGTTTTAGTTCCTTTTTTGCTCTTCACGCTGGGCTTTCCAGTTATTGTAATTACATATTTTCAAATCAATAATGAAATCGTATTAAATTGTAATGCTGCTCTCCTTTGCTTGAACTTAGAAGCCGCTGTACTGATTTTGATGATTTTTTTTGTTTATTCAATTTTCAAAATATTCAAAATTGAAAAAAACATTACAAACAATTTTTTATCACCTAAATGACTAACTTGTAGAAATAAAGGCAGGTTTTAGTATTTAGCGACGTTTCTAAAAATTGATAATTGGGGCCAATTCTACTGTTAAACTAAACTAATTTAACGCATCTAAAAAAAGATCCTTGTTAAAATGGTACCCATGGAACCGGATAAAACTATTTTAGATGCGTCAAAGTAGTTTGTTTTAGAGATTTTGCTCAAAAGAATTGGCACCAATTTATCTTATCAGTCTACCCTTTAGCACATCTTAGCTCTCTATACACTGGTAGATGGTATAACTGATGAGTCAAACGTCGTTTCCATGAAAGCTGGCGTTGGTTTATGAATCGCATTAGTATTGGCTTGAGTGCTGAGATGACATCCGTATAAATTGAATCATTCCTGTCCTCGGATTCGCTACAGAAACAATATTTTATCAGCCATATCTACCTAGTACCTACTCTACGATTTCTACTATTACGTATTCTGGGGTTGAACATAATTACAATAATAATGTATACCTATTTGAACTCATTGTTTGTTTTGGACTCCCGTATAAAAATGGTAGAACTGGAACCCTTATGTCGAGACTTCATCCATCTGTCTGTTCATTTCATATTGGTTCGGACGATCATTAACCAGCAGTAACCCAAATTTGGAGATGCTGGGAACCAATATGACCACCAGATATTTTGTACAAATTAAAAACATGTAGAGATTGAACTGTTATTGGCGCGATTATCCACCCATTATACTACAATATGCAATAAGTCTACTATTTGCAAAAAAATTAAATAAAATTTGAATTTGGCGTGCAAATTTTACTTGTTTTAATTGTTTGCCATCAAGTAGGTAGTAAATTTATCGAAGGTGAATTTAAGCAGCGAAAATGAATAGATCACCTATAAGTACAGTGAGAGCAGAAATCAGATCTGAATATATCAGATTCATCTCGCGACGGTTCCTCTGGCAATCTTCTAAAAATATCCACTCGTAGCCATATTATGATAGTCTTATTGTAACATAAATTAAGTGGAAGGAAATCTCGAGTCCATGCGTCGTCGTTTTGATCGCTTCGTACAGAAATAATACATGTTTACATTTAAATGCGAGTACGTTTTATACATGCAGTAAATGTTTTTTGTTTAAGTGAAAAGTGCTTTCGACGCGTTGAACATTTTTTGAGATAAGTAAAAATCTCGTTACCGAATTACTCGTTGTATTAATTAATTTTAAATTTAAATTTAATCCAGAACTATATTCATTCAATGCGTGATTTCTTTCATGGTACGCGTTGTTTAGCTGTAGCTGTAGAGAAAGATATTTTTAATCTTTGGTAAAATGATATTTTACCACAAATATCTTTCTTTTTAAAAAGTAAGTTTGGTGACGCTGTTTACTTATTTTTGGTGATACTGATTTATTTAACCTGTTGAAAAGTGACATTCTTACGTCTTTTTAAATATGAGAGTGCGTTGCTCAGTTGTAACTCTATCATTTTTCTATAGATTAAGATTAAGAGTTTTTTTTTATAAATTTTAAATTTAATAAAATTGTAAAAAATTGACAGTCTTGAGTTTTTGAGACTCTGAATAAAAAAGGCTCAAAAAGCAGTCATTTTGAGGCTTTAATCTCAAGATAAAAGGCACACCTGCAATGCAGCAAACATCTAAGATTGCCATTAAAAAGATAGGTCACTGAACCCAGCCTGGCTGGTGTCCAAATCCGCGATGCAGTCTAGGCAATCATGCTAGTATTTTGAGATACGGGATAACACAAAATAAACAAACAAAATAATGGATTGACATACTGTTAACACCTGCACTGAATAAGTGAATACGTAGACTATGTACCTCCCTACTTTTTTTGTTGTTTTTATCTAGATTAGAGCTAAAACGACTAGAATCTAGAGATTCGTTTAAAACACCGACAAAATAATTTTTGATTGGGTTTTTACTAGAGCATATTTTTATTATGAATTTTTATCGTAGTGTTTTCATGCACACAAGTCACAGGCACTGGCCAGAAACAACGATTCTTAAATTTAAAATTCGAACGCGAAATCACGCGCGCCGTTCCGCATTTCGCGCCATGGACTGTCAAAGATATGGCGGGAAACGTCGAAACTATGTCAGGTGATAGAATTTTACTAATAAACCTACAACACAAAACACAATTTGTATGTCTGTTTTATTTTTTTATACGATATTACAAGTTTATTTTTCTTTTGATTTCAAACAGAAGAAGCGAATAAAATATTTATCTGTTATAATTTTGTCGAAAAAAAAGTCTTTAAAAAACCATTATTTTCTTTATCTTTTGCTGCGTTCGGATATTCGTACCAAATGTGTTTTCACTAATACTTACCTTTAGTCCTATAATGAAAATATATTTCAATAATTTAAAAGCACTTTTTACCAACAAAGTGCGTGAAAGGCTTAATTTTGGTATGTTTTTTTTCTATAAGGCAGAAGGCAATAATGCGCCTTTATTCTTCTTTTACATCTGTAAAAATACAAAACAGAACAAGGGCCTATAGGTCAGGCCCATTAAGAAAAAAAAGGTAAGATATTTTTAGTTTTGAATACAGGCATAGTCACGAATCAGGATATAGTTATGAACCAACGATGTCTAAATTAGGCGTCTAATCGCGTCCTGTATGTGCCAAATGAGATGGCCAAAAAAGTACATTCCACGTACACAACATAGTAAATATTTATTAAATATTAAAAATAGAAAGATACATTAATACGTAGTTTTTATGCTCTCTGAACTTGTCAGTTTTTATTTCAAAATATTAAAGATTACAAGATAAATTCGTCAACTTCCGCCATACTGTACCATAATGGACGTTCCTCACCATGCGTATTACCTATGTAGATACGTTATTTGGACGACAAATGCTTTTATTAGGAACATTTTATTCATATCGAAACTGTCTTTATTGATATTTTTGCATTTAACAACAACAATGTATGATAACAATATAACAATGTTATGTGTTAAATGAGTATTATTTAAGTCCATTCCCACATTCTGCAAAATAATACGTATATTGGAACGCGTTTTACGTGTTTGACAAGTGTCATAGTCTACGTCAAACGTCAATGTCATGCTTTTGCTATTTGATTGCATTGTCGTTGCCCATTTCTTCGTTGCGCTTGCGTTCACTTGCGTTCGTTGTACCTGCTGTGTTTGTGTTATAATTGCGATTATCTTGCTAATATTTTTGACCCTTGCTTATCTCTACGGACTGATACCTTCTACCATTCGATTACCTTGCTACTATCACTGGACTCTGATTTGCATTGTGTTTCGAATTTGTTTTGTGGAGATCATTATGAGGTGCATAAACTGCGGAGTAGCCATACAAAGGTTGCAAAGGCATCTTATATCCTCGCTTTCTGCACACAATCAAACAAGACTTTCGCGTTGGATAAACAATGCTGAAACACAGGTATGAAGTTGGAGTAGAAAAAACTTAGTCTGATTTATTTTTATGTTGGTATATGTGATATTAACATCATGTATCATATTTTCAGTTACTTACTTCTGGATTCATTTATTTGTCATCCATGCTTCTTATTACTAAAACCATATCAGTTTACCGTAATAATTCGCAACTGTTCGCTATTTTAAAGCGCCTTAAGTTTTTTAATCGTAATCTGAATTCTTTGTCGTAATCTATACTCGTAGACGTTTACGTCTAGTCTGTTGTAATGACAAGTTCGGTGAGTTTTATATTTATAGCAATTTAATGTGCTTGTAATCACGAATTTATAACACCAAAAGTCATTGATGTACACTAAGTTCACACGCCCATACAGAAATTGGCCATGTCCTTTATAAGGCTTTCGAAATGAGGCATGGATTAAATTAATAAGCTGTTTAACTTTTATCTATGTCTTAATAGATATAGACGTCAGTGAACATCTTGCATATCCTTCTTTCTCATTCTTCGTTTTAATAAAAACTATTAGCTCATTTTTTTAATTTTTCAAGCCCTTATAGGTCCAAAATGTAGCTGTTGTTAATGACTAATATTAAAAAATCAGAATATGGTATACTTACTTAAAAAAAAGAATGGAAAGAAAATCAAATTCCACATCCTGATTGGGTAGAAGTTTAAAACTGAACTTTTTTTACTTACTGCTTCTAGAGCTACACTAATGTGTTAAATATGTCCTTGTACTGTATAATATATTTGAGTTATTTATGCTGCTAGCAAAATATGTGTTCTTGATATGCACTGCATAGGCCTGGAATACCCTCCCAGGCAGTGTCTTTCCTGCCACTTACAATCCGGGCGCCTTCAAATCAAGAGTGAATCTTCTAGGCAAGCGCGTTCCACCTTAGACTGTATCATCACTTTCCATCAGGTGTGATCACAGTGAACCACTAGCCTATAGAGTATAAAAAAAAATTTAAACAAAACCTATAGGTGTGATCACAGTCAAGTGCTAGCTTATATAGTACTTATATAAAAAAAAATGTGTGCAATAATTAAACAAAACCTATTCAATTATTCATGCTAGAACATAGTCCTGGAATGCAGACATCAATTACACTGGATAGTACAAGTTCCCAAGCCCGACAATATGATATTAGCCCCAATTTTACAAGTCAGTGACAACAGAGCTAATATTTGTAACGTGTTTTTTTATCTCACGTCACATGCGAACAAGATATATCTTTTTTTCTCTTTCTACTAACAATATTTTCGACTTTCGAGTTATTTAGTCTCAATAATCTTTGGTAGAGTGTACTGCCATGCTGTGGTCGCGGAATCTCTGGAAGTTTTACGTAGTCTGTGATCCAGTTTGACGTTTCACTTTTCTACCGAGCTCGCAGGCGTGCAGATGCCGTCTTGAAAATTTTCATAGTTTTAAGCGATATTATGTCGCAAATAATAAATAATAACTTATTATTCAGGCAGATTGCCAAAATGTATAACAATATATAAAACGGCGCAAATGCGGTAAGTGCATTGACCTTTGGTTTTTTTAGTCACGCGTCTTGCCATGTGGACGCCAAATTAAAATCATTTTTTCTATTGTTACAGCCAATCCCTTATGGATTAGTCATTCCCTTATGGATTACGTTTTATTTCCATATGGATTTGTTTTCCACACGATTTCCATGCGTTTTCGATGGACACGTTTTTTTGGTCTATCTTATCAAACATAAACTACGCATAGCTTAACCCACGTGTACGCAAGATCGTAAGGTTTATATAGCCTGACATCGCTTTACTTCGATTATGGACTGAGCTGCGTGATGCCCTAGCTGTTTGGTGGTCCAGCTGCGATGCAGCGTCCCAACGATGACCTTTGAACTTTGAACCTTGTTTCACACACACAAGCCAGGATACCAGTGAATAGTCGTGGTGAGTGATACGAACATTTAGGTGGTAGCTCCAACATAGGCTCGGACATTCCGTTATCATCCTAAAATATAAACTTAGCCGTGTGTGCAACCTTTTAGGTTATTTTATAAACTTTAAGTAAATTGTTATGCGGCTTATTTCAACCTTATAAATTAAGTAACTTTTTGTACTGTAATATAATTAATTATAACCTAACATAAGGCAAGAGTAAAGAAATGTGGAATCGTAAATAATAAATTTGGTAAATTTCATATTTGAATATTTATTTATTCTCCATACAAATCCTATATTTAGATTATCTTAAAAGCAAACAGCAACGCCCGCCTTGAGATTAAAGGCCTAATGGACTGTCGACTCTCTCTCTATCCGGCACGGCTTCCTCCAGGGTGGTTGGCTGGCGCCCGAGGTAACTGAAATCATTTGTTTATCTTTGTTTATATTTATTTTAAATTTTTGCCAACCCCTCCTAAAATCAACAGGAATTCTGTTCATTTTATGTCATTATCACCTATAAGAAAAGAATATAAAGCATTTCAACCATTTTATTTGAATATATTATTATTTTCCAATCAATATATCTCTATATTTCTATTTTTATTTTTTTATATATTACAATTGGCAGCCCGTTGAACAGGGACCTGATCGTCATAACCTGATTGTCATGACCTGATTGTCATAACATGATTGTTTTGTCTGTTTGTCTTACATATCGCATAGGTAATTAAACCTTATTGTTCATAATAGTATTGGAGAATAAATATTTTGTTTCCTCTTTCTTGTCTTGTCCTTTTTATAATATAATATTGTAATTTTAAGGTGTTTTGTAATCCTGTTACATTATAATATAATATGTAAGTTAAATTGTATTAGATATTAAGATTTTTATCTTAACATACTATCTTAACATAGCCTATTAAGTTCTCTTTTATACTAGCTAATCTTGGGTTGTTCTAAGGTTGTATAGTATATAATATTGGCACAATTAATTTAGTAACAGGGTACACACCTAATTTTCTAATGTTTGGGAGGGAAGTTTTTCTCGATGGATCCCTACATAAATTTAATTTAATCTCTGACCCTTCGGAGTTAATCATTGGTAGTCGTTCAGATTATTCGGACGCACTCCTTACTTTAAATAATATTTTTAATAAAACAGTTAGTAATTTGGCTAAATCATATAAGCGAAATGCTAATTATTATAATCTCGGTAGAAAAGGCATTTCTTATTGTGTTGGAGACATAGTTTGGAGGCGCAACTTTGTGCAATCCAATGCTGCTTCGTTCTTTTCAGCTAAATTAGCTCCTAGATTTGTAAAATGTAAAATCATAAAGAAAATTTCAGATAATGTATATATATTAAAAGATTTAGCAAAAAATAGTACCGGTAGATACCATATAAAAGATATTCTTAAAATTTAAATAAAATTAAACTTTCAACTTTCTCCTGAAAAGAACCTAACAGATACCAATGCAATAAGGACTAATAATATTATTTTGCATAGGATTCTTGGCTTTTGTCAATCCTATTCAATTTTTTGGGTTGTGGTTAAGCACATGCTCCACATTACCAAATTGTATATATTGTATATTTTGTTTAAAGATAAGTTTGTTGTCTTTTAATTTTCCTAGTACATATGTATAGACCATATGTGGGTTCATGTTTTGTAAATATTTAGTGCCTTGTTTCACACATGTGAACAGGTATCTATTGTAAATATTTTGTGCTTTGTCTCGCACATGCGGACAAGCATTATATATAATTCATCTTTGGCCTTGTCGCACACATGTGGGCAAGTAGGCTAGGTCTTTGCTTAGGCAGGACGATGATTTCGATGTCGCTCTTTTGTAGTGCATCATTTTGGGTGGTTCGACACTGCGCGGCGAGGGTGCCTCAGTGCTTTGTTCGGTTGCATACCATTCCAAAAAATCTTTAGCTAGGTTAGTTCGTCAATGCGCGGCGAAGGTGCCTCAGTGCTTTGAACGGTTGCATACTAACTCTAGATTCTTTTATTTTGGCATAGTGTTGCGTTAGGTTGGTTTATCACTTCACGGCGTTAATGCTTAGTGGCTTGATCAGTTGTATACCAACTCTAATCACCCACTCTTCAAAAGTTTTCTTCTCTTCTTCGCTAGTTTGGTTTACCATTTCACGGCGTTGGTGCCTAGTGTTCTGGTCAGTTGTATACCAAACTATGCAACCTTAGTATAGAAACTTTGTTTTGTTAGATTGCTTATCAATCTATTTCAATAATTTACTTTTGGCTCTAAATTCTTTGTTGTTGTAAGTTTAATATTTCTTGCTTTTGCCTTGTGTAATTATTTTGGGCAAAGAAAAAAAATTATTTTTTTCTTTTTTTCTTAGGAAGGGGAAAAATGTAACGTGTTTTTTTATCTCACGTCACATGCGAACAAGATATATCTTTTTTTCTCTTTCTACTAACAATATTTTCGACTTTCGAGTTATTTAGTCTCAATAATCTTTGGTAGAGTGTACTGCCATGCTGTGGTCGCGGAATCTCTGGAAGTTTTACGTAGTCTGTGATCCAGTTTGACGTTTCACTTTTCTACCGAGCTCGCAGGCGTGCAGATGCCGTCTTGAAAATTTTCATAGTTTTAAGCGATATTATGTCGCAAATAATAAATAATAACTTATTATTCAGGCAGATTGCCAAAATGTATAACAATATATAAAACGGCGCAAATGCGGTAAGTGCATTGACCTTTGGTTTTTTTAGTCACGCGTCTTGCCATGTGGACGCCAAATTAAAATCATTTTTTCTATCGTTACAGCCAATCCCTTATGGATTAGTCATTCCCTTATGGATTACGTTTTATTTCCATATGGATTTGTTTTCCACACGATTTCCATGCGTTTTCGATGGACACGTTTTTTTGGTCTATCTTATCAAACATAAACTACGCATAGCTTAACCCACGTGTACGCAAGATCGTAAGGTTTATATAGCCTGACATCGCTTTACTTCGATTATGGACTGAGCTGCGTGATGCCCTAGCTGTTTGGTGGTCCAGCTGCGATGCAGCGTCCCAACGATGACCTTTGAACTTTGAACCTTGTTTCACACACACAAGCCAGGATACCAGTGAATAGTCGTGGTGAGTGATACGAACATTTAGGTGGTAGCTCCAACATAGGCTCGGACATTCCGTTATCATCCTAAAATATAAACTTAGCCGTGTGTGCAACCTTTTAGGTTATTTTATAAACTTTAAGTAAATTGTTATGCGGCTTATTTCAACCTTATAAATTAAGTAACTTTTTGTACTGTAATATAATTAATTATAACCTAACATAAGGCAAGAGTAAAGAAATGTGGAATCGTAAATAATAAATTTGGTAAATTTCATATTTGAATATTTATTTATTCTCCATACAAATCCTATATTTAGATTATCTTAAAAGCAAACAGCAACGCCCGCCTTGAGATTAAAGGCCTAATGGACTGTCGACTCTCTCTCTATCCGGCACGGCTTCCTCCAGGGTGGTTGGCTGGCGCCCGAGGTAACTGAAATCATTTGTTTATCTTTGTTTATATTTATTTTAAATTTTTGCCAACCCCTCCTAAAATCAACAGGAATTCTGTTCATTTTATGTCATTATCACCTATAAGAAAAGAATATAAAGCATTTCAACCATTTTATTTGAATATATTATTATTTTCCAATCAATATATCTCTATATTTCTATTTTTATTTTTTTATATATTACATATTATCATGTACTTTTTATGGTACGTGATCTTGAAGAAACCACCCTGCATGTACCATAATAGAGTACAGTGGCCAGCTAAAATTAAAAAAAAAAACAATTATCAAAGCTTATACATATTAACAACTAATATAGAGTTTTTGATATTATTTAAGAAATCGTATATACTTAATGACATTTTTGAAAAGAGCAAGTGCCAAGTTTCTTGCCAGTTCTTCTTGGTGCAAACCTGCTTTCCAAACCTGGCGGTAGTTTTGACTTTTATTTAGACCTGTGTGAAAAATAAACATTTTCATTTCCATTTTCATTTTCAATCTTCTTCATTGGCTACACTGGAATGGGTAGATTGCATAGATAATTGTCATGCTCAACTTGGCATGTGGCAATGATTGACTGGAACGTCCTACTCATAGTATGTGCTTCAAATTTGCATATTAAATGCATGTAATATACAAACATGCATATTATGAAAATGGAACGCCCTTCACTACCTGCACAATTTAAGGTTTATTATACTTAAGGCAGGTTTTTTCAGAGAGTAACAAGACAAAAACTTTTACAATGTACCTACACAGAAAGTATCTGGGTTTGCTAAACTCTTTCCATTCGTTTATTTTCTCTATGACACATGAAACTGATATAACGATAGCAAGGGACCAGAGTAAAGTGGTTTCTTTCTGGACCCTCGCTGTTTCTATAAATCTGTTTCATGTGTCAAAGAGAAAATAAATGAATGGAAAGAGAATAACCACTTTTTGCCAAAATAACTACTACCAGTACACAGAAGCTTTGTCGATAAGTACACCTCCCAGTTAGACAACTGCATTGAATGCTTATCTGCTTTAACTAATTATCTTTTTGATTAGTGTTTTACACACTTAGGAAATAATTCCTATAAATTTAAATATGAATCAAAATTTTTCACTCGCAGCGGGATTCGAACCCGCATCTCCCATCTTTCGCGGCTGGGTGCTCTGACCGCTGAGCTATACGAGTCTTATCCCCCTGCGATCCCTGCGTATTTAAGCTTATCTGCTTTGTATCACTGAATAATAAGCTCAGAATGTGGCGATCTGAAGTGGGAGGGAAACTCATCGGCAAAAGTTCTGTAAACAGGTTTAATCCAGTAAAAGTGTTGCTTACATTTCATACAAGGTAATTTACTAAATAACCCTCTTATTCATAAAGGTGAAATAGTGTTGCAATGATTTGTTTTGTCTCTTTCTTTTGAATGTCAAATCCCTGTTGACAAACAAGAGAAAAAACAGAAAATAACTATTCCACCCCTTTTTATATTAGTGGATAAGTGGGTATATGTTTAACAACCTAAATATTTTGTGTCACTCTATGAATAACAGCAAAATAATAATAATGTTAATATAATCTAATTGTTTTTTCATTTTTATGTGGGCAGTCAAAACTAACCCTTAACTAAGTCATGTCCTGTTGGAGTATAAGTTATTAAATCCTGATACAGTAATGTGTTGCTGTTCCGTTTCAAGGGCACTCTAATCCAACATAATTACTGGCCAATGTGACTCCTAAGAGCTGATATTGGTTGATAAACGCAGTCCAGTGTATTGTATGATATTGCAATGCAAAGTTGGTGGATAGCATCTGACATGGGGACGCATATCACTTAGCATAAGGTGAACAGCCCACTGTGTTAATGGTGAACATGGGCAAATTCCTTGTTTTTGCTAGTCAGTTAGTTTCTAACTATATTGACTGCCAGATCATTATTTATCCCACTCTATGAAAAAGTAGCTACAAAGTGGAGTAAAAGATAGCTTAAATCTAAAGACAAAAATAAGAAAGAAGAAATAATAAAAGGGTAGATAATTTTTATTTTTATTTTAGTGTCAGTTCATTGCAAAAATTACGGTCAATGTTTCCGAAAACTGCAAAAAAAAAACTAAAAGAAGTTCAAAGGTTCGAAGTTTGAAACAAAGACACGAAGAGGCTCTAAACTTGAACTTGTTAATAAAAAAATAATAAAAACAACACCCACCTGCCGATCCGACGCGAAGATCACGAAAAGTACAGCCACTATAGTCTATTAAAAAAATCAAACGTTAAAAAATTGTTCTAATGAAATATTCTATAGTTTTTTCACGCTTTCTTTTTTCAAATTATTTCACCAAAGAAAACAAACAATTTTTCTGCAGAAAATGCATTCTCGCGAAACAACATTGATTGATTTGCTGGCAATGTTGCCTTTGTTAAATATTTTGCATGTTGCAAGAAAATGGAAACGTCAAATTTAGGATTGCCGTACTTTATTAAGTGTAAATTCGAATGATCACAAAGATTGAAATAATGGGTCTTCCCGTCAAATTCAAATTATTTTCTTTGGTTTTCGCAATTTGAATTCTTATGCCTATCAAGTATCATCTTCAGATATTTATATTTTAAGGTATGATCTCATTGCCCCTGGCAGCGAAATTAAAATTTTATTTGGTGTTTCGCAAGTCGTAAGTAAGTAATTACTCGTAAATGACACACTATAACTTAATGATTGTAAAATTGCGGGAATGGCGTAGCATCGTTACAAGTTTATAGAAGATATTTTGCTTATACTTAGAACTTTAGGAACGTAGTTTAGTTTAGGAATGAGTGCGTTAACCGCGTTGCTTGTATTATTTTCTTAAAATTGACACTTTTAAGCACATTTCTTGCCATTGCCGCAATTTTATTGTCATAATATTAGCTAGGTACTTTTAAATATAAGTTGCGACCACAGACATATAAAGGGAATGTCTGTGGTTGCGACCATACAATTCAAATTGTACCTAGGCCTTCATTTTACAATTTACGAACGGAAGGAAGGGTGCAGGCTTGGTTGATGGTAATAATAAAACTATAAACTTAATTAAATAATATTTTATTTTATTACCCTATATGTATATTGCAATAATTCGTATGTACTACTTATCTAAAGTTGAAAGTTCACTGACATGGTTACAAAAGTTCAATGCACAACACAAAGGCTCATTTACATAAGCTATATTAATAACAGCAGAGTAAAATTACAATTATTGTGATGATCACTAAGTAAACAATAAAAACTGTTATTATACTCTTTCCATTCGTTTATTTTCTCTTTGACACATGCAATCACATGAAACAGATATAGCAATAGCGAGGGACCAGAGAGAGATAAAGGTAAAGTGAACTCTTTCTGGTCCCTCGCTATTGCTATATCTGTTTCATGTGTCAAAGAAAAAAAAAATACCCGAATGGAAAGAGTACAGTCATTCCGGGTAACTTTGGACCTGCGTTACAACATTAGACCACACCCTAAACAAACACTTTACATTATTTTTATCTGTTTCCGAATTCGCTTCAGTAAAATGCATGTATCCGAATGTGAAATATACAATCCACAGACAATAAAGATTGAATTTGACAGGCAAACAAAAGTTAAGTGTCACAACAAACAGCTAATCTTTTCGCGCCGTGCAGACGATAGAATAAATTCACTGTTTTCAATTATCATTATTTTGAGTTTCTGAGAAAGAAATACGTAGGTTTTTGCTTTTTTATGCCATTTAACTATCGTTGTTTGATTTGGTTTTCCGTTTTTAGGTCATCCACGCTTATTAATTCCATAATTACGGAATTAAATGTTGAAGTCACAATATCACAGAATTTGGGGCAACATTGGACTGGTCCAAGGGACCAAATTTCAGATCTCTACGACTTTTAGTTTTTCGGGAATTCCTGGAACAACGAAAAAAATACACTTTTGTATGGGAAAATCCCTTAAATGTACGATTTCTACCCCTTAAACATGGAATTTCTGGAATCCCCGTCTTAGTACTAATTCATGACCTAATATCAACCTAGGTACCAAATTTCAGATCTCTACGGCCTATAGTTTTGGCGGAATCTGTGGAACAACCAAAATGCCTCACTCTTTTATTTAAATAGATAGAAAATAGATAAGACTGTTGATCCTGACCGTTGAATATGTGTGTATCTTTTCTGATTGATCTCAATTAATCTGTTCCTACATAAATGTGTAAGCAATGAAACTTGTGTTTTTATAACGCCCAAAGATTACAGATTTTTCTAAAAAATACACTGGCATGGTTATTTAATCCCAAAATTATAAAATCAGCGCATTAAGCAGCGCATCAGTCATCTCCTTTAACTTGGGGCCTTTCGCATAATCAAGCCCGTTAGTATGATTTTTTTCATCTGTGGCAGTAAAACTTCGTTCGAAATGTCAACTTGATGATCCAAAGAGCATTTAACGTGGTCAAATGTTACCGAGAAAGTAAAAAAGAACGATAAAATCGGTTTTTAGAGAGAGAAAAAATGTGTGTCCAATGTTACCCCAAAATCAATATAACTTTGGACCACGTATATTTTCGTCTATATCTCAGGATTGATACATAATTTGTCCACTTTTTATTGTAATTGGTGTTGAAAACATCAAAAGATCATGTTAAATTATTCGGATTACGGGATTGGGAAAAATTAAAATTCTTTATTTTAAACTGAGACGATGTCTTTTATTCAGCAGCCATTGACAAGAAGGGATTGAGTTCGTACCACAGACAACTTACATAAATTATTACATCTGTCATTCCCATCACAGACTTGTGTTCTGTGACCACAGAGTACACATAATATTAGTTGTCTTTAACACCCCCGCTCAACTAATATTTATTTTATTTACATACATATTATGTACCTACTCTGTCTTTATTTTACAATTTTAAAATATGCTAACATTTTAATTTACACACAGATATTACAAATCCTTTCTAACTAATAACTTAAACAATTCATTTAGCAGAACAGTGGAAATTTAACAATCTATTCTTTAATTTTTCAAACATTGTTTTACCCAATGGTTTAGTTAGAATATCTGCAATGTTTTCAGAACTATTTACATACTTTAGTGAAATTAATCCCATATTTATTTGTTCTACAATGTATCTGTATCTAATATCAACATGCTTCAATCTTTTAATGTTCTCAGAATTATAAGCTAATTTAATCACTGACTGATTGTCCTCATAAATAGTTATGTTATTACATTTAATATTAAATTCACACAAAAGATTGTTTAACCAATTTGCTTCAACAATACACAAACTCAAAGCAATATATTCTGATTCAGTAGAGGACAAAGTCACACACATTTGTTTCTTACTATACCATAAGATTACACATCCAAATAATTTAAATATAAAACCTGATGTAGATTTTCTATCAAGCATGTCACCAGCCCAATCTGCGTCTACAAAACCTTCTATCATTGTATCATTACAGTTGTAAACTAGTGAAAGTTGTAATGAACCTTTAATATATCTTAATATTCTTTTCAGACACTTGTATAACAGCTGGCTTGCACAATGTTGAAACCTACTCAAGAAACTTACTGCGACACATATATCTGGTCTAGTACCACACGCAGCATATAATAAAGAACCTATTAACTGCCTACATTTTGTTTCTTTTTCACTACTTTCTGACTGTTCCCTTTGTAATATTTGAAAATTAAAATTTTGATTTATCGGGGTAGAAACAGCATTGCAGTTTAACATTTTTTACCTTTTCAGACTTGAAATTAAATATTTTTATTGGTTTAAAGTAGTTATACCGTTTCCTTGTCGTGGCCTCTTCATTTGTCAACGGTTCATTATAATATGTCATAAAACCTGTTTCATACTGATCAAGCCATTGTGGCGTCACCTTCTTCCTCGATGGTCTATTAGTTTCTTGTTCCTTCTGTCCTTGTGTACATGAAACACTTTCTTCTTGGTCGCTCTGTGAACTTCTTGATTGTTCTAAACCTTTTGGATCATTTAGCGAGAATTTGGTTGCTTTCTGTATTTCCTCTTGATTTTCTTTTTCTTCTCTTATTTGTTCTTGCTCGGTCATAGTATCCTCTTCGTAGAAGCTGTGATATTCATCTCCTTGGCTTATATCATCTTCTAAATACTCTACAGGCCATTCACATTCTTCTGATATGTGTTTTTCACTCTCACGTTCTGTTTGCTTTATAAATATTACTTCTCTTTTGATCAGAACATCATTTTTATTTGGAAAATATATCCTATAACCTTTGGTGTTTTCACCATAGCCTACAAAATAACCTTCTTCTGATTTTGAATCCCATTTAAGACGCTTGTTGTCAGGGATATGAACGGAAACTTTTGAACCAAAAACTTTTAATTGCTTGATATCAAAAATACTTTTATTTAACCATAACTCGTATGGTGTTTTTCCTATAACTCTACTCTTACCAGTTCTATTTAAAATAAAAACTGCTGTATTTACAGATTCTGCCCATAAACTTTTATTTAAACCTGAGCCTAACAGCATAGTCCTAGCTGCCTCTGTTATTGTCCTTATTTCTCTCTCCGCACACCCGTTTTGTTCCGGAGTATAAGCACAACTTGTTTGGTGTATTATACCCATTTTGTCTAACAAAGACAACATTTGCTGATTTTTAAATTCTTTACCATTATCTGATCTAATTATTTTAACTTTGTGACCTAAGTTGTTAGTGACATACTGTAGGAATTTTTCAACATATGTAACTGTTTCTGATTTATTTTTCAGGAAATAAACTGTTCGAAAACGAGAATAATCATCCTTAATTAACAAGTAGTAATTTGCATTACCCAATGAACTAACCTCCATTGCTCCGCATAAATCCAGATGTAGAATCTCACCTGGTCTTTGACCTTTGACCTCACATATAGGAAAAGGCTGTTTATGTTGTTTACCTCTAAGGCAGTCTTCACACGTTGATTCGCTATTATCACTTGATATACTAATATTACTTCTTTTTAAAATATTTTTTACCTGTTCTATGTCCTGATGACCCATTTTACAATGCCACTCTAACAAATTATTTTCAACTTTGCCTACGCAAGCTGTATCACTCATTTTTAACCTAAATTCCATGAAATATAATTTACTTTTTCTTTTAGCTATAGCACAAACTTGCTTTTGATTAGGTTTTCTAAAAATGCAGTTAGTTTTGTTCATTTCTAAGATATACCCTTTATCTGTAGCTGAACTAACAGAAAACAAATTTAACATTATATCTGGCACATGTAAAACGTTATTTAAGGTTGTTTCAACCCATTCAGAACCATTGTACGCTTCTAAATGTATAGTACCTACACCTATAGCTGGGATGACTTTACCGTCTCCTAAAATGATTTGTCTAGGTGATGATAATTGCTCGTATTTTGTAAAATATTTTATATTATGAGCCATGTGCTCCGATGCTGCTGAGTCTAGAGCAAATAAATCTTTATATTGATATGACTGTGCATTTAAGGCTGGGGACACACTTACATAGAATGCATTACCATTGTTTTTATCTCTAGACATTACTTTAGACTTATTTCTAAACCAGCACTCACTGATGTCATGATTTGACTTTTTGCAATAACCACAAAACTTTTTGTTACGCTTAGGTATGTTACACTTGTTATCGGACTTAAAATGACCTTCAACGTGACACTTAAAACACTTACGTCCCTTTTTGATAGTTTGAAATGCTTCTGATGTTGAGCTAGTCGCTTGTTTCAGTCGTATCTCCTCAACGAGTAGCCTAGAAGATAGTTCTTCATATGTCTGTTTGTCCGAGTCAACAGATTCCCAGGCAGACACGAAGTGCTTGTAAGAAGCTGGTAGCGATGAAGTAATCTTTGTGATCACCATGCTTTTAGATATTTGAAGCCCTAGTGACTCCAACGTTGCTAAGATTTCTTCAAGCTTCCCTAAGAACTGTGCTACTGTGTTGTTTTCTTCAAATTTAAGGTTGTAAAATTTTTCTTGTGCTAAGTGTAATGATAAGTTGCCCTTTTGCTCAAAAATTGTGTTTAACCTATCCCAAATTTGCTTGGCTGTTGTGCAACTTAGTATTTGTGAAATGGTCTTTTCTGCTAACCTGCTTACAATGAGGTTCTGCGCCTTTGCATCATCGTTTGCCCACGCTGCAAACTCTTCTTTTGCCTCATCCGGCCTTGGACTGGAACCGTCCACGATGCTCGACACGCCTGCCGCCTTTAGAAGTACCTTCACCCGGAACTTCCATGCTGCCCACTGCGATGCATCCCGCAGCTTGATGTCGTTGATAGCGCTGAGATTTATCGCCTCCATTGTGCACGCTTGACCACGTGCGCCGTGCTCCCGGCTGGTGCTTTACCACACCGAATTTTATATTTTTCACCAATCCAGAATCCTGTAATTAAACAGTTGCGAGCCTGGGCCCATAACCTGTTAAATTATTCGGATTACGGGATTGGGAAAAATTAAAATTCTTTATTTTAAACTGAGACGATGTCTTTTATTCAGCAGCCATTGACAAGAAGGGATTGAGTTCGTACCACAGACAACTTACATAAATTATTACATCTGTCATTCCCATCACAGACTTGTGTTCTGTGACCACAGAGTACACATAATATTAGTTGTCTTTAACAGATCACATAAATTACAATTGTTGTACAGTAGTTCTATACATTTTATTTACTAACTACCGTAAATTGTCTGAAAAGTGGTCCAAAGTTACCCGGAATGACTGTATAACAAGCGAAAAAAATTGGATTGAAGCAAATGAATTGAAAAATGACTTGTCATAATTGCCTATAAACTATATGAAAAATTGTTCATATAATTTTTCTCTACAAAGCAAAGAAGTTCTTTATGACATCAGACATCGTGTTTGACATATTTATCTTCCTGCATTAAGCTATACAAATTACTTGAATATAAATGGACTACGCATGCATTCTTTGCCAAACTATAAACATATTTTTGAATACCTTCTTATTTAATACATTATTTGATAAAGTCCAAATATTGCCTATTATTATATTATGTAATACATATTCAATGCACATAATATTCAAACAAATGCTTTCCCCATTTGAAAGGTACATGATTATTTATATAAATCCTATTAAATAAATTAAAGTTTTTATGTTTGTTAGTCAACGCAACTACTATAATAATATAATAATAATAATAAACGCTATGAGTCTTATTTTTCTAGGGCTAGGCCTGTCTAATGTGGAAATGGGGAAATGTCAAAATACTTGTAACTATTTTGTTAATTTATTAATTTCATTACTGTTGAGAGCTGACATTTATTTACATAGATTATAATATAAAACTAGACTTTTTTAAAAGTAATAATTATAACTAGTATCTTAGTTCAAATTTGTAACTGCACAAAACCCGACATGTGTGAATATAGGCACATAATCCACAGACGACAATATGGTGTAAGTTCTGTACATAGACTATACTTCAGCCTTTACAAACTGAGTATAACTTATCTTTTAAAATAAAAAAAATTAAAAACAAGCTTTTAACGTAAAATACACTTGATGCATTGTTGGAGGTTTTGCCATATTGGATTCAGAATGACGTCAAACAGCTAAACATGCATTGTTATCAAAAAAAAAATTCAGCTCAGTCGGTCAAGGATATTATCTGCCCCTAAATTGAGTTGCAAGCTTGAAGTTAAAAGCTTGTAATTGAGTAGTTGTCTCAATTTTTTTTAAGTTAAATTTAAACAAAGAAATGCAAAGGTATTTTTAAGGTTTGTCAGTTCGTAAGTTTGTAAATGCTCCAGCCACTAGCCAGTCAGAGCGGACACGGCACGGCCACGGTCCGGTCGCGGTCCGGTGGGGTGCATCACGCCGCACTCGCTCGCCCAGTAGATGTTCCCGCACGCGCCGATGAGCGCCCACACGTATGGCGTGAACTATTATACTAGTAGCCACTAGCCAGTCAGAGCGGACACGGCACGGCCACGGTCCGGTCGCGGTCCGGTGGGGTGCATCACGCCGCACTCGCTCGCCCAGTAGATGTTCCCGCACGCGCCGATGAGCGCCCACACGTATGGCGTGAACTATTATACTAGTAGCCACTAGCCAGTCAGAGCGGACACGGCACGGCCACGGTCCGGTCGCGGTCCGGTGGGGTGCATCACGCCGCACTCGCTCGCCCAGTAGATGTTCCCGCACGCGCCGATGAGCGCCCACACGTATGGCGTGAACTATTATACTAGTAGCCACTAGCCAGTCAGAGCGGACACGGCACGGCCACGGTCCGGTCGCGGTCCGGTGGGGTGCATCACGCCGCACTCGCTCGCCCAGTAGATGTTCCCGCACGCGCCGATGAGCGCCCACACGTATGGCGTGAACTATTATACTAGTAGCCACTAGCCAGTCAGAGCGGACACGGCACGGCCACGGTCCGGTCGCGGTCCGGTGGGGTGCATCACGCCGCACTCGCTCGCCCAGTAGATGTTCCCGCACGCGCCGATGAGCGCCCACACGTATGGCGTGAACTATTATACTAGTAGCCACTAGCCAGTCAGAGCGGACACGGCACGGCCACGGTCCGGTCGCGGTCCGGTGGGGTGCATCACGCCGCACTCGCTCGCCCAGTAGATGTTCCCGCACGCGCCGATGAGCGCCCACACGTATGGCGTGAACTATTATACTAGTAGCCACTAGCCAGTCAGAGCGGACACGGCACGGCCACGGTCCGGTCGCGGTCCGGTGGGGTGCATCACGCCGCACTCGCTCGCCCAGTAGATGTTCCCGCACGCGCCGATGAGCGCCCACACGTATGGCGTGAACTATTATACTAGTAGCCACTAGCCAGTCAGAGCGGACACGGCACGGCCACGGTCCGGTCGCGGTCCGGTGGGGTGCATCACGCCGCACTCGCTCGCCCAGTAGATGTTCCCGCACGCGCCGATGAGCGCCCACACGTATGGCGTGAACTATTATTATACTAGTAGCCACTAGCCAGTCAGAGCGGACACGGCACGGCCACGGTCCGGTCGCGGTCCGGTGGGGTGCATCACGCCGCACTCGCTCGCCCAGTAGATGTTCCCGCACGCGCCGATGAGCGCCCACACGTATGGCGTGAACTATTATTATACTAGTAGCCACTAGCCAGTCAGAGCGGACACGGCACGGCCACGGTCCGGTCGCGGTCCGGTGGGGTGCATCACGCCAGCAGGTCGCCGGCCGCGCGCGCGCCGCACTCGCTCGCCCAGTAGATGTTCCCGCACGCGCCGATGAGCGCCCACACGTATGGCGTGAAGAACTCCTCGGGTCGCTCCTCCTCCACGTAGCGGAACTTCAGGTCGGGGAATTTCTGGTGAGGAATATTCGAAAGTTAAAAAAAAGTACATTACTACAGCGGCCAGCAAAAGAGGCATTGATGGATTAACGTGTAAATGTGGGCCGAGGAATATGTGTTCCTTGTGTCCATCAATGCCTAGTTGTGTCCCCGTCCCACCCGTCATATCACTTCATCATAGTGCACGGTGGTGCACCTGTCAAACTTTAATCTGTCATGTGTGTCACCACCCGAAGTCTATCATGTCCTTTACACCCGTCATATCACTTCATCATGTTCTGCGCACGGTGCACCTGTCACATTAAACTCGAGTTCGTCACCACCCGGAGTTTATCATGTCCCTTGCACCTGTCACATCAAACTCGAGGTTGTCACCACCCGGAGTCTATCATGTCCCTTGCACCTGTCACATTAAACTCGAGGTTGTCACCACCCGGAGTCTATCATGTCCCTTGCACCTGTCACATTAAACTCGAGGTTGTCACCACCCGGAGTCTATCATGTCCCTTGCACCTGCCACATTAAACTCGAGTTTGTCACCGTCCAGAGTCTATCATGTCCCTTGCACCTGTCACATTAAATTAGAGGTTGTCAGCACCCGGAGTCTATCATGTCCCTTGCACCTTTCACATTAAACTCGAGTTTGTCACCACCGGAGTCTATCATGTTCCTTGCACCTGTCACATTAAACTCGAGGTTGTCACCATCCGGAGTCTATCATGTCCCTTGCACCTGTCACATTAAACTCGAGGTTGTCACCACCCGGAGTCTATCATGTCCCTTGCACCTGCCACATTAAACTCGAGTTTGTCACCGCCCGGAGTCTATCATGTCCCTTGCACCTGTCACATTAAACTCGAGGTTGTCAGCACCTGGAGTCTATCATGTCCCTTGCACCTGTCACATTTAACTCGAGGTTGTCACCACCCGGAGTCTATCATGTCCCTTGCACCTGTCACATAAACTCGAGGTTGTCAGCACCCGGAGTCTATCATGTCCCTTGCACCTGTCACATTAAACTCAAGGTTGTCACCACCCAGAGTCTATCATGTCCCTTGCACCTGTCACATTAAACTCGAGGTTGTCACCACCCGGAGTCTATCATGTCCCTTGCACCTGTCACATTAAACTCGAGGTTGTCACCACCCGGAGTCTATCATGTCCCTTGCATCTGTCACTTTAAACTCGAGGTTGTCACCATCTGGAGTCTATCATGTCCCTTGTACCTGTCACATTAAACTCGAGGTTGTCACCATCTGGAGTCTATCATATCCCTTGCACCTGTCACATTAAACTCGAGGTTGTCACCATCTGGAGTCTATCATATCCCTTGCACCTGTCACATTTAACTCGAGTTTGTCACCGCCCGCAGTCTATTATGTCCCTTACACACGTCATATTAAACTTAAGTCTCTCACGTCTGCAACCACCCGGAGTCTATTAAATCCCTTGTACCTGTCATATACGCCTTGAGTCAGTCATATCTATCACACCCGTCATATTCACCTTGAGTCTGTCGCTGGACCACTGCTCAGCGCCCTTTTTTATACACTGCAGTACTTCAGTGACGCCGAGGTCACCGCCCGAGCCCTCTTGCACCCGCTGCAGCCGCGTCGAGAAATACCCTATCACCTGTGTGCAAAAACCTTTACTTTAGTTCATTTACGAAAGATTTCCTGTAACAATAGACATTGTAGTGTTATACACTACCATCTCACTCAATCAACCCCTTCGGTAACCCCAACCTAGAAGTTGACAACCAGTTGCCTCGTCTGTGGCTTACGCCCACCTTCAAACCCAAGGCACGTCACTAGATAGTAAAACGGAAAAAGGTACATCACTAGCCGGACGTAGATTCGGTCAGCTAGTCGCACACGGACAACCGACGCTTTCGGACGCGTCTAGTCCCCTCAACTTAAAAACGGCTCACTAGCTCGATATGTGAAGCCGCATCAGGGCTCCAGATTCCCCCTGGAGTGAGCACAAGTTCATCGGTCGCTTCGCGACCACCTCAAAACGGGTGTCTAAACCCCACTCGCTCGCACTTCGCGACAGGTGCCAGCGACTTATCCCAACATGGCGGACCACGCCGCGTAATGGCCGTACTTTTTCGTAATCGGCGCTTTGGTGGACGTTTGTTTAGCTCTTGAGATCCTACCGCCAATGTAAAGTAACTATAAGTAACACAGTGCAGTGAAGTGAAGTGATCGTCGAAAATAAGTGATGCCTCCAGGCGAACGAACGCGCTGCACCCAGACGGACACGTGGTCGGGAGCCAGACCATCAGCCCTGCTCCCCATGGTACAGCAGTGAGACGCCAGCGCGTACCCCAGTACGTTCCCTGCTGGTTGGCCGGCCGCCGCCGCCAACCCTCCACGACGCGCGCCTCGGGATCCTGGACAATCCGTATCGTAAACTCTTCCTTTCTCTGTGGACTTTCATCTACCCCATTTTCGCGAGCGCTTCCCGCTAGCGTAATTCGCCACACAATTACCGTCGAAAACGGGAATAATTCGGCCTTGATTTCTAGACTAGTCGCCTAGTACTTTAGCCATTAAGCCAAGCGCATGTATTACTAACCTAATTTAAATTCCGAATACAATTGTAAATGATTTTCTGATCAATCTCTTAGTTTAATTTAATTCCCGACAACCCTGGAGTTGCAGCCATCGACGAGTGACGGATTCCAGAACGGCCCTTGATCCATAAAGGTTCAAGCCAAAAGCCGGCACGAGCTACCTCCTTTCTTTCTATTCGACAAACAGTGCAGCGTTGGTAAGTGGCGGTGAACAATCATCTTCGCCGACCTAGGTCGCATACGCCGGATAGTGCACCGCACGCTACACAGATGGCGCCCGAACGATAAGTATCATCTGTCACTCGCTTGTCTGGCAACTTCAGAGGTTAGTCGAACTTCATACAACTAAAATCTGCGAAAATATTAATCTGTGTAACCTAATGTCATTCTGTGTCTATGCCATGTCTATGCTTAAGTCACACTGACGTTTCAGCTCCATTCACTCTAATGACAAGCAAACGTCAATTGAATTTGACATCGTTATTATTTCTGACAATACGTCAATCAAGTTTTCAATTGTTTATTCTATTATATTAAAACTTAAATCTTATCGATTTCTTCGATGTTCAATTAATAAACAAACACTTAAGTCTTTGCTAATTCCAATTACTTAATAATATAGCAACGGAGTGAAACGCCTGAGTGACAATTTAATATTAATACTAGACAATAATAGACTAAATTAGTGATAACAGTGGATCCCAACCCATATTTGTGATAGCAACGAACGACCACCAGGCCCACCGCGTCTCTTCGAAAAACAAATACACTTAAGGTAACCCCTATTCTATTATTTACAAAATTTTATTCAAATCTTTGAACTTAAAGACCGAAAAATGAGTCAAAACAATGATTCCACCGGTAACCCGGAGACCAAAACAACTACCTCAACCACTGGTTCAACAACGAGAACCATAACCATCCCAACCTCTCAGCTTCCACCCCAATCATATGTTAACACTCGACAACGATACCCGCAAACAGGTACACAAGTCACCTACTCAATCTCAACACCTTTCACGACACCTAGTAGATTAGCAGACACTCCACCTGAACCTCAAAAAAAGGACTCACCACCAATATTCCATGACTTGAACTCCACTTTGAAGTCCGAAAGACCAATAATATACAATATGCACAACTTGACCAACCTCAAGTCATGGAATATAAAATTCAACGGAGACACCTGCGTATACGACTTCCTCACAAGGGTAGAAGAAATGCGAGCAGCGAAGGATGTCGACATAGAAATAGTGCTAAGAGGGTTTTCAGAATTTCTTCAGGGTACAGCTCTCCAATTTTATAGACAAATAAAAAACAACATAACTTCCTGGGAAGACATCTGCTCCCAGTTTAAAAATAACTTCCAACCAGTAGATTTTGAATACAAAACTGAGAAGGTAATCCGAACCACATACCAACAAAGAAATCAGACTGTATTTGCCTATATAACACACATAAGAGATTTAAACTCCAAACTGATGACTCCAATATCAGACTCTTCGTTACTAGAAATAATTAAACACAACCTGCTGCCAGATTATGCACCACTCCTAGCCAACAACACAATTAATTCAATAGAACAACTAATAACACTCAGCCGCAACTACGAGGCATACTCAAAACCAACTCAGGAGTCAAGGAATCACTCCGACACTTCTCATTCGAACAGAACCACTAACTATAACAACACAGATAATAACAAAACCCCCAATTGGGAAACCTGCAGAAAATGCAACCGGCGGGGACATAATTATAAACAGTGCCGCACAGTGAAAGGTATCCTATGTTTTAAATGCGGAAACCCAAATGTTCTTACCCACTCCTGCCCAAAGTGCAACCGAGCTAATCAGCAAAAATCACATACCACTACGAACAAAGATACAAGGAACCAAAAAAACTAGTACGCCCCGAGGATACAAAAACCTCCTTACTCTATAACGATGTATCCTCGGATAACGATTTATTACCTAAAGACAATAGATTATACGTCAACTTTAAGATACACCACCACAACCTGGTAGGTATGCTAGATTCTGGCGCAAACACCTGTGTCCTAGGCAAGAATTTCCATAAAATCTTCACTAAATCATTCCCCATTCAAAACACATACGTCAACGCAACAACAGCTGATGGCTCATCTCTCAAAGTATTAGGAACCATTACAATGCCAGTACACTATGACGGAACAGAAAAGACTTTAGACTTCCTGATAATCCCTTCAGTAGACAAAAATATAATATTAGGAATGAACTTTTTATACTCTTTCAAACTGTTAAATCTATTTGCACTAAAAAACAACCTTTCTTCTCAATTATCATCCGGCATCAACTCCAGTGACACGAATATATCAGAAGTCCAAGCTATAGTCCCGAGACATAAGTTAGCGCCACATCACTCAAGACAAATAAACAAGATAATAGAAAAGTTTAGAGAGATCTCACACGAACAAGTCGGTCTCGGCAAAACAAACCTAATCAAACATAAAATAAGAACCGAAGGCCCCCCTATAAAACAGAGATATTATCCACTCTCACCAATTAAGCTAAAAGCTCTAAACGACGAGGTAGACCGCATGCTAGAGTTAGGAGTCATAGCCCCATCCAGATCTCCTTGGGCCAACCCTGTTGTCATGGCCACAAAAAAAGACGGTTCCCTCAGATTCTGCTTAGACGCAAGAAAGCTTAACGATGTTACAATAAAAGACTCCTACCCAATCCCATACATCAGCTCTATATTGGACAATCTCAAGGGAGCGAGATATTTAACCTCACTTGACCTATCAAGTGCCTATTGGCAGATTCCCTTGGAAGAAAACGACCATTCATCATCAGACAACGAACTTGACAACAGCTCGTCCTGTCAGAAAACAGCATTCATAGTCCCAGGTAGAGGTCTTTTCGAATTTCGCAGAATGCCTTTCGGTATCTCAAACGCCGGTGCCGAAATGCAAAGATTAGTAGACAATCTATTACTACACCAGTTCGGTGACAAAGTTTTTGCATATCTAGATGACTTGCTCATAGCAACAGAAACCTTTGAAGAGCACATAGAGATCTTAAATAAAGTATTTGAAGCCCTTAAACAAGCAGGCCTGACCATCAAACTAGAAAAATGTAAGTTCTGCAGAGAGGAATTAAAATATTTAGGTTATGTTATAAACGAGAAAGGTCTTAAGACTGACCCCGATAAACTAAAAAGCATTGAAAACTTCCCCTTACCCTCAACCGCAAAACAGTTAAGAGGATTCATAGGTCTATGCTCTTACTACAGACGCTTTGTTAAACACTTTTCCTCCATAATAGCACCAATGACCTCCATGTTAGGAAAACGCAAGGGAAAAGATGGCATCATCTGGTCAGAAGAAGCCTTGTTAGCATTCAACCAATTAAAAAAGGCATTAACAACTGCCCCAGTCCTAGCTTCTCCTGACTACACCAAGAGGTTCACAATCCACTGCGACGCATCCTCAG
Organism: Coenonympha arcania; assembly: GCA_036785405.1. Classification (NCBI taxonomy): domain Eukaryota; kingdom Metazoa; phylum Arthropoda; class Insecta; order Lepidoptera; family Nymphalidae; genus Coenonympha; species Coenonympha arcania. Next base: position 4,938,992 of record CM072079.1, on the reverse strand, counting down.
TCGGCATAGGAAGCACAATTACACAAGAAATCGACGGAGTCGAACACCCTATAGCTTTTTTCTCGAGGCTCCTTTCAAAAAATGAACGCCTATTCTCCACAACAGAAAGAGAACTTCTGTCAGTCGTAGACTCCATAAACCACTTCAGACCCTACATAGAAGGATCAAAATTCACAGTAATAACAGACCACATGAGCCTGAAATGGCTAAAATCTTTGAACAACCCCTCTGGTCGCTTAGCACGTTGGGCTATGCAAATATCCCAATTTAACTTCGACATATGTCATAGGAAAGGCACACTAAATGTAGTCCCTGACGCTCTATCTAGAGCAGCCGTAAGTTTAATATCCTACGCAGGAGGCACAGAAAACACCAAAGACAACTGGTACATAAAAATATATGACGGTTGCCTAAAACACCCCCAAAACTTCAAAAATTATTTCATAGAAAATAATATCCTGTACCGCTACAGTAAACCAGTCCATAAACTAGACAAAACCAACTGGAAAATAGTACTCCCAAGAGAGCAAGTACAGAACTGTATAAAGGAAGGCCATGATAGCTTAGAATCCATACACCCAGGGATATACAAAACATACCACAAACTAAGAAAGTACTACTATTGGAAGGATATGCATCAAGACATAAAAAATTATATCAAAACCTGTGAAACATGTAAAGCATACAAACATTCAAACACACAACCACATGGTCTTATGAAGAATCAAAAAATAGTAAAATACCCAATGCACACCCTTTCAATAGACCTTATAGGCCCTTTAACAAAATCCTATTCTGGCCACATACACATCCTATCAGTAGTGGATATTTTCACCAAATACTGTTGGCTGCACCCACTTAGGACAGCAACCACTAAAACCGTAACCACATTTCTAGAAAATGAAATAATTTTAAAATCGGGTACTCCATATGTAGTAATCTGCGATAACGCAAAAATATTCAAAAGTAAAGAATTCACAAAATTTTGTGAAAATTTTAACATACCAAGAATCTTCTATAATGCCTACTATTCACCACAATCGAACACAGTAGAAAGATACAACCAAACAGTGCTGACATGCCTATCTATATTGGTAGAACAAGACCAAAGGACTTGGTCAAAGCACTTACCCAGAATACAACTAGCATTAAACAGCTCCATTAACGTAGCAACAGGTTACACCCCACATTTCCTCGCCACAGGTCGAGACATAATAATAGACGGCAACCTGCACAAGTTTCACTCCACATTACCCTCTCAGTTAGACGACCTACAAATCGCTGACAGAACAGACTCGGCAGTAGCACTAAACGAGCTGTCAAACATCTTCAACAACGTACAATCAGCATTAACAGAAGCCTACAAAAGAAACGCTACAAGATACAACTTGAGAAGGAAACACGTAGTATGTCAACCAAACGACATAGTCTGGCGCAGAAATTTCGTGCAGTCTAATGCCACTAACTTCTTTTCAGCCAAATTGGCCCCAAGATTTGTTAAATGCAGAGTTCTAGAAAAACTCTCAGATTTAGTGTACATACTACAAGACTTAAACACTAAAACACAAGGGAAATATCACATAAAAGACATTATCAAATTTTCTTAAACAAAACATAATTTAGGTAATACACCCAACTTCAACTTAACTCTTACCAAAACCAAAAAATATTCCGGTTAATTTTGGAGCAATCCGAGAGATTCACTCCTCTTTTGCAATCATTCGTGACCGCTTCCTTTTAATAAAAACTGACCACTTAGAAAAGAGTCACTTTCGTTCTTGCAGTCAAAAGCCGCTGCCTATCTTTTAATAAATAGTAACTACACATTGTAGAGTTTACACTCAGTAAAACTCATAACAAAAACATGAATACTTTTCGGGTAAAAATTAAAACCAAGTTTCTACAATTTACAAACATTTATTAAAGGGAACTTCCCTATCCACTGTGGATACATCCCCCCTGTCCACAGTAATCATAACCTCCCACTACAAATATACTTTCCCTGGCTACTGTAAATATACATTCCCTATCTATAATGTAAATATAACATTAATTTAAGCATATGCAACACACAACACTTAATTATAGTTCAACGAGAAGCGTCGACATAGTTAACTAAATAACGACCTTTTCTTCAAACTACAATGCATGCCGTAGGTAATAACAATAATTAAAAAAAAATATCTTAGTCTACTTAATTCTATTCAGTAAAATAAGCAAGAAAGAGAGGTGATCGACTCTACGCACATCCCTTTTCCACAAGTTATGAAGTACATGATTTTGGAAAATTCAGAATTTCCAAAAACAAATTACACATTCAGTAACTACATATAACACTGAATCATAATATATCAATATAATATTAATATATAATATACTATTCAAATTAAAATTAAAATTAAGTTTTTTTTTTCCCTAATTCAAACACTAACATCAAATATTAAAACTAATTTTGTTCCAATCCTATGAGGTACCTCAACCATTTAGAACTTAACAAGTATGCTAGATAGAATGAATGATAAAATAGAGTGATAGAGTCTTATTCAAAATTAAAAGGCGCCACAATCAAATTTAAATAAATTACAAGAATGCATGAGTAGATTAGCACGAAAGGAACAGTTCCATTTAGTTTAGATAATCACATAGGAAACCTAACAATATCTAAAAACAAAAACTAATAAATAAAACAAATTACGGTTAAATCACACACTACTCACATAACACACCCAACTACAGACTCTACTATAGAGTCATCCTCTTTTTACAACTGACCGGCCTGTCCGATAGCCTTGCTATCTTTCTCCAAAAAACGGGGTATTGTAGTGTTATACACTACCATCTCACTCAATCAACCCCTTCGGTAACCCCAACCTAGAAATTGACAACCAGTTGCCTCGTCTGTGGCTTACGCCCACCTTCAAACCCAAGGCACGTCACTAGATAGTAAAACGGAAAAAGGTACATCACTAGCCGGACGTAGATTCGGTCAGCTAGTCGCACACGGACAACCGACGCTTTCGGACGCGTCTAGTCCCCTCAACTTAAAAACGGCTCACTAGCTCGATATGTGAAGCCGCATCAGGGCTCCAGATTCCCCCTGGAGTGAGCACAAGTTCATCGGTCGCTTCGCGACCACCTCAAAACGGGTGTCTAAACCCCACTCGCTCGCACTTCGCGACAGGTGCCAGCGACTTATCCCAACATGGCGGACCACGCCGCGTAATGGCCGTACTTTTTCGTAATCGGCGCTTTGGTGGACGTTTGTTTAGCTCTTGAGATCCTACCGCCAATGTAAAGTAACTATAAGTAACACAGTGCAGTGAAGTGAAGTGATCGTCGAAAATAAGTGATGCCTCCAGGCGAACGAACGCGCTGCACCCAGACGGACACGTGGTCGGGAGCCAGACCATCAGCCCTGCTCCCCATGGTACAGCAGTGAGACGCCAGCGCGTACCCCAGTACGTTCCCTGCTGGTTGGCCGGCCGCCGCCGCCAACCCTCCACGACGCGCGCCTCGGGATCCTGGACAATCCGTATCGTAAACTCTTCCTTTCTCTGTGGACTTTCATCTACCCCATTTTCGCGAGCGCTTCCCGCTAGCGTAATTCGCCACACAATTACCGTCGAAAACGGGAATAATTCGGCCTTGATTTCTAGACTAGTCGCCTAGTACTTTAGCCATTAAGCCAAGCGCATGTATTACTAACCTAATTTAAATTCCGAATACAATTGTAAATGATTTTCTGATCAATCTCTTAGTTTAATTTAATTCCCGACAACCCTGGAGTTGCAGCCATCGACGAGTGACGGATTCCAGAACGGCCCTTGATCCATAAAGGTTCAAGCCAAAAGCCGGCACGAGCTACCTCCTTTCTTTCTATTCGACAAACAGTGCAGCGTTGGTAAGTGGCGGTGAACAATCATCTTCGCCGACCTAGGTCGCATACGCCGGATAGTGCACCGCACGCTACAACATATACGCTGGACAGGGCGGACGGTGCGAAAGAATTTCGCCAGTTTATCGGTGGCAAAAATGCTTGTTTTGTCACCAACAGTAAGGCCAAGCTGTAGTTCGTTCAGAAGCCACCTATAGAATTTTGACAGATGGCACTACTGTTTGCAAGTGTGTGAGGCACGAGTTAATGATCTCCAGCAGCATCCGCAGCACTTCGTAACGCTACGTAACGCGGTGATCACTCACCATCTCGATGTTCTGCGCGATGTGGTGGTGCGCGTGCTGCTGGAACAGCTGCTTCTTGTGCAGCAGCGCGTACACCAGGTTCAGGTTGTTCACCAGCTGGTGGGTGAGGCACGAGTTGATGATCTCCAGCAGCATCCGCAGCACTTCGTAACGCTACGTAACGCGGTGATCACTCACCATCTCGATGTTCTGCGCGATGTGGTGGTGCGCGTGCTGCTGGAACAGCTGCTTCTTGTGCAGCAGCGCGTACACCAGGTTCAGGTTGTTCACCAGCTGGTGGGTGAGGCACGAGTTGATGATCTCCAGCAGCATCCGCAGCACTTCGTAACGCTACGTAACGCGGTGATCACTCACCATCTCGATGTTCTGCGCGATGTGGTGGTGCGCGTGCTGCTGGAACAGCTGCTTCTTGTGCAGCAGCGCGTACACCAGGTTCAGGTTGTTCACCAGCTGGTGGGTGAGGCACGAGTTGATGATCTCCAGCAGCATCCGCAGCACTTCGTAACGCTACGTAACGCGGTGATCACTCACCATCTCGATGTTCTGCGCGATGTGGTGGTGCGCGTGCTGCTGGAACAGCTGCTTCTTGTGCAGCAGCGCGTACACCAGGTTCAGGTTGTTCACCAGCTGGTGGGTGAGGCACGAGTTGATGATCTCCAGCAGCATCCGCAGCACTTCATAACGCTACGTAACGCGGTGATCACTCACCATCTCGATGTTCTGCGCGATGTGGTGGTGCGCGTGCTGCTGGAACAGCTGCTTCTTGTGCAGCAGCGCGTACACCAGGTTCAGGTTGTTCACCAGCTGGTGGGTGAGGCACGAGTTGATGATCTCCAGCAGCATCCGCAGCACTTCGTAACGCTACGTAACGCGGTGATCACTCACCATCTCGATGTTCTGCGCGATGTGGTGGTGCGCGTGCTGCTGGAACAGCTGCTTCTTGTGCAGCAGCGCGTACACCAGGTTCAGGTTGTTCACCAGCTGGTGGGTGAGGCACGAGTTGATGATCTCCAGCAGCATCCGCAGCACTTCGTAACGCTACGTAACGCGGTGATCACTCACCATCTCGATGTTCTGCGCGATGTGGTGGTGCGCGTGCTGCTGGAACAGCTGCTTCTTGTGCAGCAGCGCGTACACCAGGTTCAGGTTGTTCACCAGCTGGTGGGTGAGGCACGAGTTGATGATCTCCAGCAGCATCCGCAGCACTTCGTAACGCTACGTAACGCGGTGATCACTCACCATCTCGATGTTCTGCGCGATGTGGTGGTGCGCGTGCTGCTGGAACAGCTGCTTCTTGTGCAGCAGCGCGTACACCAGGTTCAGGTTGTTCACCAGCTGGTGGGTGAGGCACGAGTTGATGATCTCCAGCAGCATCCGCAGCACTTCGTAACGCTACGTAACGCGGTGATCACTCACCATCTCGATGTTCTGCGCGATGTGGTGGTGCGCGTGCTGCTGGAACAGCTGCTTCTTGTGCAGCAGCGCGTACACCAGGTTCAGGTTGTTCACCAGCTGGTGGGTGAGGCACGAGTTGATGATCTCCAGCAGCATCCGCAGCACTTCGTAACGCTACGTAACGCGGTGATCACTCACCATCTCGATGTTCTGCGCGATGTGGTGGTGCGCGTGCTGCTGGAACAGCTGCTTCTTGTGCAGCAGCGCGTACACCAGGTTCAGGTTGTTCACCAGCTGGTGGGTGAGGCACGAGTTGATGATCTCCAGCAGCATCCGCAGCACTTCGTAACGCTACGTAACGCGGTGATCACTCACCATCTCGATGTTCTACGCGATGTGGTGGTGCGCGTGCTGCTGGAACAGCTGCTTCTTGTGCAGCAGCGCGTACACCAGGTTCAGGTTGTTCACCAGCTGGTGGGTGAGGCACGAGTTGATGATCTCCAGCAGCATCCGCAGCACTTCGTAACGCTACGTAACGCGGTGATCACTCACCATCTCGATGTTCTGCGCGATGTGGTGGTGCGCGTGCTGCTGGAACAGCTGCTTCTTGTGCAGCAGCGCGTACACCAGGTTCAGGTTGTTCACCAGCTGGTGGGTGAGGCACGAGTTGATGATCTCCAGCAGCATCCGCAGCACTTCGTAACGCTACGTAACGCGGTGATCACTCACCATCTCGATGTTCTGCGCGATGTGGTGGTGCGCGTGCTGCTGGAACAGCTGCTTCTTGTGCAGCAGCGCGTACACCAGGTTCAGGTTGTTCACCAGCTGGTGGGTGAGGCACGAGTTGATGATCTCCAGCAGCATCCGCAGCACTTCGTAACGCTACGTAACGCGGTGATCACTCACCATCTCGATGTTCTGCGCGATGTGGTGGTGCGCGTGCTGCTGGAACAGCTGCTTCTTGTGCAGCAGCGCGTACACCAGGTTCAGGTTGTTCACCAGCTGGTGGGTGAGGCACGAGTTGATGATCTCCAGCAGCATCCGCAGCACTTCATAACGCTACGTAACGCGGTGATCACTCACCATCTCGATGTTCTGCGCGATGTGGTGGTGCGCGTGCTGCTGGAACAGCTGCTTCTTGTGCAGCAGCGCGTACACCAGGTTCAGGTTGTTCACCAGCTGGTGGGTGAGGCACGAGTTGATGATCTCCAGCAGCATCCGCAGCACTTCGTAACGCTACGTAACGCGGTGATCACTCACCATCTCGATGTTCTGCGCGATGTGGTGGTGCGCGTGCTGCTGGAACAGCTGCTTCTTGTGCAGCAGCGCGTACACCAGGTTCAGGTTGTTCACCAGCTGGTGGGTGAGGCACGAGTTGATGATCTCCAGCAGCATCCGCAGCACTTCGTAACGCTACGTAACGCGGTGATCACTCACCATCTCGATGTTCTGCGCGATGTGGTGGTGCGCGTGCTGCTGGAACAGCTGCTTCTTGTGCAGCAGCGCGTACACCAGGTTCAGGTTGTTCACCAGCTGGTGGGTGAGGCACGAGTTGATGATCTCCAGCAGCATCCGCAGCACTTCGTAACGCTACGTAACGCGGTGATCACTCACCATCTCGATGTTCTGCGCGATGTGGTGGTGCGCGTGCTGCTGGAACAGCTGCTTCTTGTGCAGCAGCGCGTACACCAGGTTCAGGTTGTTCACCAGCTGGTGGGTGAGGCACGAGTTGATGATCTCCAGCAGCATCCGCAGCACTTCGTAACGCTACGTAACGCGGTGATCACTCACCATCTCGATGTTCTGCGCGATGTGGTGGTGCGCGTGCTGCTGGAACAGCTGCTTCTTGTGCAGCAGCGCGTACACCAGGTTCAGGTTGTTCACCAGCTGGTGGGTGAGGCACGAGTTGATGATCTCCAGCAGCATCCGCAGCACTTCGTAACGCTACGTAACGCGGTGATCACTCACCATCTCGATGTTCTGCGCGATGTGGTGGTGCGCGTGCTGCTGGAACAGCTGCTTCTTGTGCAGCAGCGCGTACACCAGGTTCAGGTTGTTCACCAGCTGGTGGGTGAGGCACGAGTTGATGATCTCCAGCAGCATCCGCAGCACTTCGTAACGCTACGTAACGCGGTGATCACTCACCATCTCGATGTTCTGCGCGATGTGGTGGTGCGCGTGCTGCTGGAACAGCTGCTTCTTGTGCAGCAGCGCGTACACCAGGTTCAGGTTGTTCACCAGCTGGTGGGTGAGGCACGAGTTGATGATCTCCAGCAGCATCCGCAGCACTTCATAACGCTACGTAACGCGGTGATCACTCACCATCTCGATGTTCTGCGCGATGTGGTGGTGCGCGTGCTGCTGGAACAGCTGCTTCTTGTGCAGCAGCGCGTACACCAGGTTCAGGTTGTTCACCAGCTGGTGGGTGAGGCACGAGTTGATGATCTCCAGCAGCATCCGCAGCACTTCGTAACGCTACGTAACGCGGTGATCACTCACCATCTCGATGTTCTGCGCGATGTGGTGGTGCGCGTGCTGCTGGAACAGCTGCTTCTTGTGCAGCAGCGCGTACACCAGGTTCAGGTTGTTCACCAGCTGGTGGGTGAGGCACGAGTTGATGATCTCCAGCAGCATCCGCAGCACTTCGTAACGCTACGTAACGCGGTGATCACTCACCATCTCGATGTTCTGCGCGATGTGGTGGTGCGCGTGCTGCTGGAACAGCTGCTTCTTGTGCAGCAGCGCGTACACCAGGTTCAGGTTGTTCACCAGCTGGTGGGTGAGGCACGAGTTGATGATCTCCAGCAGCATCCGCAGCACTTCGTAACGCTACGTAACGCGGTGATCACTCACCATCTCGATGTTCTGCGCGATGTGGTGGTGCGCGTGCTGCTGGAACAGCTGCTTCTTGTGCAGCAGCGCGTACACCAGGTTCAGGTTGTTCACCAGCTGGTGGGTGAGGCACGAGTTGATGATCTCCAGCAGCATCCGCAGCACTTCGTAACGCTACGTAACGCGGTGATCACTCACCATCTCGATGTTCTGCGCGATGTGGTGGTGCGCGTGCTGCTGGAACAGCTGCTTCTTGTGCAGCAGCGCGTACACCAGGTTCAGGTTGTTCACCAGCTGGTGGGTGAGGCACGAGTTGATGATCTCCAGCAGCATCCGCAGCACTTCGTAACGCTACGTAACGCGGTGATCACTCACCATCTCGATGTTCTGCGCGATGTGGTGGTGCGCGTGCTGCTGGAACAGCTGCTTCTTGTGCAGCAGCGCGTACACCAGGTTCAGGTTGTTCACCAGCTGGTGGGTGAGGCACGAGTTGATGATCTCCAGCAGCATCCGCAGCACTTCGTAACGCTACGTAACGCGGTGATCACTCACCATCTCGATGTTCTGCGCGATGTGGTGGTGCGCGTGCTGCTGGAACAGCTGCTTCTTGTGCAGCAGCGCGTACACCAGGTTCAGGTTGTTCACCAGCTGGTGGGTGAGGCACGAGTTGATGATCTCCAGCAGCATCCGCAGCACTTCGTAACGCTACGTAACGCGGTGATCACTCACCATCTCGATGTTCTGCGCGATGTGGTGGTGCGCGTGCTGCTGGAACAGCTGCTTCTTGTGCAGCAGCGCGTACACCAGGTTCAGGTTGTTCACCAGCTGGTGGGTGAGGCACGAGTTGATGATCTCCAGCAGCATCCGCAGCACTTCGTAACGCTACGTAACGCGGTGATCACTCACCATCTCGATGTTCTGCGCGATGTGGTGGTGCGCGTGCTGCTGGAACAGCTGCTTCTTGTGCAGCAGCGCGTACACCAGGTTCAGGTTGTTCACCAGCTGGTGGGTGAGGCACGAGTTGATGATCTCCAGCAGCATCCGCAGCACTTCGTAACGCTACGTAACGCGGTGATCACTCACCATCTCGATGTTCTGCGCGATGTGGTGGTGCGCGTGCTGCTGGAACAGCTGCTTCTTGTGCAGCAGCGCGTACACCAGGTTCAGGTTGTTCACCAGCTGGTGGGTGAGGCACGAGTTGATGATCTCCAGCAGCATCCGCAGCACTTCGTAACGCTACGTAACGCGGTGATCACTCACCATCTCGATGTTCTGCGCGATGTGGTGGTGCGCGTGCTGCTGGAACAGCTGCTTCTTGTGCAGCAGCGCGTACACCAGGTTCAGGTTGTTCACCAGCTGGTGGGTGAGGCACGAGTTGATGATCTCCAGCAGCATCCGCAGCACTTCGTCCAGCACCGCTATGTGTTCCATCTGCCGTATCATGGTTATATGGTGTAAAGCTATGTTGTAGCTGGTATGAAAGGTATATAAACAATGAACAGAAAAAAAAATAGAAGCCGCCGTTACGCAACTCGTTTTTAAATTCGAAATAAATTCTTTAAATAAGTACCCTAATTACCGAGACATATTATTTTTAAAACCGAATCTCTAATAATTTTTGAGTTAGCCACTGCAATAGTTTTTCCGAAAGAAATCAGACAAAACCCTTATAGCGATTGTTATGGTAAGCAATACTTTTCTTAAAAACTACTCTACGATTTCGCATTGTGAAGTCAACATCTCACTGTGTAAAAGTGTAGTAGTTCTTACAATCTCCTCGGTTTTCTCTTCGGCGTGGTGCGGCAATTCTATACTATTTATATCACCTCCTGAAATTAAATAGTTTTTTACACTGTATAAATTGGTATTTGACAAAAAAAACGATAAGGTACATGGGTGTGGTAGTATCTTGTGGGGTAATAGTTCTGTTGCACAACATCGTTTATATGGAATTGCTTGGCGGTCTTGATCCGGCTATTTTAATTTATATTAGAAATGGTTTGGATGTATTGCTTGAAGGTTTTTTTTACTCTATACAAGTTAGTACTTGACTGCGATCTCACCTGATGAAACATGCAGGCGAAGATGTTTTGAGAAAAACAAATGGCTTTTTTACAACCCTTTATTTAACTTTCCAAGTATGTTTATTCGAGTGGAATCTTGCAACTCAATTTTGAAGCAGATATTTAAACCATTGAACTGAAATTTTGTATACACGTTAAGTTTGGATGGCAATGCAAGGTTGTGTGACGTCACTCTAAATCCAACATGGTTGAACCTTCAAGATGGCGGACTAGTTATTGTTAATGCACTCCTATAATATATGGTTATTAAATGAGATGAGAATGAAACAAGAATGAGAATTTGACAAATTTTCGTATAAAAGCTTTGATTAAATTTTTTTCTTAAATGATAACTTATTATAATTTAAAAAAAACAACTAGGGATGTCTCACCTTCGATTTCGCTGCAAAGCCTAGCTCTTCTTTTGGTTAACGTTTCAAATAATGATATCAACCGTTGCGCTACGTACGGATGTAAATTTCTAAATTCACCTGAAATTAAAAGAAAAGATGATAATTAAGAAGTATTGACTCCGTATTTAATATAATTATAAAATAGTTTTCGCCCCTAAATAGACAAATTGTTTACCACTAAGTATTAATAACAGTGCAAATAATATGTGGAAGTGTTTTTTTTTTTGTAACTGTAAGTAATCGAAAGTAACTTAAAATATCACGCAAAGTATCTCATGTGATTACCGTTATTTCGACAAAAGTAGAAGGAGATTTAATATGAAATCGAACATTTATGATTAATCATCATAAATAAAACGTTGATCAAAAGTTTAATACATGTAAAAAGCACCAGTACAAAATATAACAAACAATTTTTATTAATGTTGAGATATGTTCAGTTATTTTGAATTCAACTTGAATGCTGACAGCTGAGATCAAAGATTAGTGACTATATGAGTATTTATTAATGAAGTTTTGACCATAATGCTTATGAATGAATGTTGTCTGATAGCTGTGTGAGTAAAAGATCATTAGAATATATTAGAATATATCCGAAAAAATGGAGAATGTAACCACTAGGAGGCCCATTTCAAAAACTAGGTCCGAACAAGACCTACACTACTTAACAGACGATGAGTCGATGCTGAGCACTAGCTTTAATGTCTCAACTTATAGTGAAAGGCAAACAATTGACTCAGAGGAAGTAATAGAATTAAAAAACCAGATCGAATCTTTGCAAGCTAAACTCAACAGTGCACATGAAGAAATTATCAATTTAAACTCTGAAAATTCAAGTATAAAACGCAGTTTACACGAGAAGGAAAAAACTATTAGATTACTCAAAAAAGTTTCCATACAGACATCGCCGGCTTCTCGCAGAAACAGCACTATTGAAACACCCACATCGAGTAAATATACCACCACTCCGATTGCAAGAAAACTCACAAAAGTCCGCATTAGCACCTCAAGAACATCACCCCTGTATAGTTCTAACACCGTATGCAGAGAAATTACCCTTACACCTCCTTTGGACACTACTATTAACAATGTAAACAAACATGCGTCTACGCAAACCGCAAGCAGCAGTCCTGCGTCCACGGCGAAGGAAATGCAACTGTCTTCGGCGAGTCGTCCACGCAACCCGGGAATCTTTATCATCGGCGATCAACAGCTCAGTTATCTACCTACGGAAATGCATTCTGCGCGGCTGAACACTTGGAATGATATTTATACAGTACAAGGGATTATTAGGCCATACTCCACGTGTACCCAAACGTTAATTGATAGTAATAACTTAAGCAAAACGTTGCAAAGGAATGACATTGTAATAATAGGTATTGGCTCCAATGAGAAAAACCCAACAAAGTTGTATACCGAACTATGTAGCACACTCCATACTTTGAAAGAAAATAAGGTCTTTGTTGTTAACATTCTACAAAATCCCTATTTAAATACATATATGCTTAATAATATGATACATTTGATATGCAAAACCTACGAAAATTGTACATATATCTCCCTTAATCAAAGCAAAAGTAATATACATAGTAGGCGAAATTACATTAAACAACTAAGTCATAAATTAAATATTGAGATTGACTACATTCACTACATAAAGAGTTTTAGTGCTACGAGTAGCTCAAAGTTAAACCCTACACAGGAACAAACAAAAAATGTTTTAAAGGAAACTGTTCCAATTAAACCGTCATCTACGATACAGCCACTCACTTCCCCTAATCAACATGTTTCGGATATACAATTAGCCCAGGTAAATCAATCTACAACTCAGTCACTTATTTGCCCCATTCAACATAAATTAAATGAACAATTAGTCAAAGTAAATGAACTGCAGGAAGCGACCGAACACTCAGATGGAAATACTTCGTTTTTTCGAAAGTAAAGACTATACACTTCTGCACCAAAATATAGCAGGTATTTTGTCTAAAGTGGATGATTTGGAACTTGCATTAGAGGATCTTGTGTCCAACAAATATGTCAATAGTGTTGATATAATATGCTTAACTGAAACTTTTATCAAAAGAGGGTCAGAAACTAACTTAAAGTTAAATAATTACACAGTTGCCTCTCAGTTTACTAGAACAAGGCAAAGACGAGGGGGGACCTGTATATTGATAAAAAAACATCTAGATTTCATACCATTGTGTGAACTTTATAAAATAGTGGAGCCAGTTGAAAACCATTTTGAATATTGTGGCATTAAAATTAACTCCCTTAATGTAACTGTTATAGTTATATACAGAACACCATCATCAAATATAGAACTATTCTTTGAAAAATTAGAGTCTTTGTTGTATAAATTAAATCCAAACCAAAAAAAACAAATAATCATATGTGGAGACTGGAACATAAATACTTTAATTAAAAATAAGTACTCTGATAGGCTAACATCTATACTCGATAGTTATAACCTAATAAGTCATATAAACAAACCTACGAGGAAAGAGTCTTGTATTGATCTCATTGTAAGTAATATCCCAGATACTAAGTCAGAAACATATTACCTCGCCTTACCATGAGACGGCACAATCAATAACATTTAAGGCTGAAAGAAAAAAAGGGTTTTTGCACAAAAAAAAAGTATGGTTTGAAACAAAGAGGGATTTTTCAAAGGACAATGTTAGAAAATTTGTAGCGTGTTTATCGGCATTATCATTTCAGGAAGTGTATGAACAAGATGACACTAATAAAGCTTTTAATATATTTCATGAACTTCTTACACTCTTTTATGAGCTTTGTTTTCCAGAAATTACGGTTAAGATAGTAAATAAAGAAATTAAAAATAAATGGCTATCGAAAGGGATAAAAAGATCTTGTATAAATAAACGCCGATTATATCTTAAATACTTACAATCTCCAGCAAATAAACGTCTAAACAAGAGCAATTATTTAAACTATTCTAGGCTCCTGAAAATTGTAACCAATAAATCACAATCCATTGCTAATAGAAACTTTATTTATAAATCGAAAAATAAATGTAAAGCTGCTTGGGATATTATTAGTAATAGTTTTGACGTAAAGGAAGTTGATCGAGAAATTAGAAGCATTGAATCAACAGGAAAGACATATTTAAATCCAGTTGATATTGCAAATGTATTTAATGAATATTTTCTAGAAATTAGCAATGACACAAACAGTAGATCTGACAAAAACCTAAATATTAACATTAAGCATAACAATAAAACCCTATATTTAACACCTGTTATACCAAAAGATGTATGTAAAACAATAAAAGAATTAAAAAGTACTAACTCTACTGGATATGACAATCTAAACACCAAAATAATAAAGATGTGTGCAATTTATGTAGCACCACCTCTCGCACATATAATAAACCTGTCTTTCGTAGAGGGTACATTTCCTGGCAAGCTAAAAATTTCAATTATTAAACCAATATTTAAAAAAGACAATAAAAATGACATAAAAAACTATCGACCCATCACACTTATTCCAATAATATCTAAAATTTTAGAAAAAATTATGCACAATAAAATTTACACATTTATATCTACATGTAATATTCTTAAAAAGGAACAATTCGGATTTATTAAGAATAGTAGCACTACACTTGCTTGTTATGAATTAAATAAAATAATTACAGAGAGCTTAAATGCTAAAGACAACGTCTTGTGCATCTTTCTCGATATGACCAGAGCATTTGATCTGGTTTGCCATAAAGCTCTCAAAAGTAAATTAGAAAAATACGGTATCAGAGGTAAGAGTCTAGAATGGCTGGAAAGCTACCTACATGGCAGGAAGCAGTGCGTGGAAATTTTATATACAGCAAGGGCGAATTGTAATCTATACCGCTCTGAATGCAAAGTGCAAAACCCTTATGGAGTTCCTCAGGGAAGCGTCCTAGGGCCACTTTTATTTCTTCTTTACATAAACGACCTCCCAGACTCCATTACGCACAAATGCTTAATGTACGCGGATGATACTACTTTAATAATGAAATGTAAGGACAAGTCAACTATTGAGTACGAAGCAAATAAAGCGTTGTCGGATGTAATTGAGTGGCTAAACGGTAATAACTTGTCAATAAATATGCAGAAAACCAAATTTATTCAATTCATTCCTTACAATAATACAACGTCAAATGTAAATATTAACTACAAAGGCACTTTGATAGAAGAAGTTGAAAATACAACTTTTTTGGGCATCACACTCGATAAGTACACCAACTGGAAACCTCATGTTGAAAACTTATGCGGCAAGTTAGACAAATTTGTCTATGTACTCAGACGCCTTTACCAAACTACAGGTACTAAGACAGCCCTACTCGCTTACCAAGGCTATGTCTCCTCATTGCTACGATACGGGATTATTTTATGGGGAAACTCTGTCTTGGCGAATAAAGTGTTCATTAAACAGAAGGCATGTCTTAGGGCGTTATGCGGACTGAGGCAAATTGAAACATGTAAGCCTCTTTTTAAAAAATGCAACGTTCTTCCTTTACCATGTCTATACATTCATGAAATACTTATATTTGTAAAGAAATATCCTAAATACTTTAAAAGCTACAATAAAATAGAAGGAGTTCGACAGCGTAGAAAGGATAAATTGATGATGCCTCCTAAGAGGCTAGAAATATTTGCAAAGAGTTCACATTGCATGGCAATTTCTATTTTTAATAAACTACCTGACACATATAAAGACAATACTTTGAATATCTTTAAAAAACGTACGTTTGACTTACTTATGGATAAATGCTATTACAATGTAAATGAATTTTTAAATGAAACTAATTTTTGACTTTGTAAATTTATAATGTGACATTCTGAAATAATAATTTTTTGACTTTATAAATTATCTATCTACAATTATTGACATTCTGGATTAGTAATTTCTTGACTTTATGAATTATTTATACTTACAATTAATTATTGACATTCTGAATTATAATTGACAATTTTATGAAAAATGATAAATTTTACAAAAATGATAATATTGATAATATTGAATAATTAATACTGACATTATGTACTTATTTTATTTTTATATTCATACGCCATAAGGCAGAATGTACAAGGAAATTATTTGTTATTGTGACCACCTATAATGTACCTACATTCTGATGAATAAATGACATTTATTTATTATTTATTTATTTATTAAAGAAATTAATTTTTGATTTTTATTAGGTAAAATGACAAGATAACAAGGGATAAGATCTCTTCAAATAAAGTAACAGTGTGTTTTTATGAGAAATGTTTGAAATTGATTCAAAATGGCGGAAAAAAAATGGCCGCCATACAAATTTCATCACTGTCTATCTCGGAGAGTGTAAATGATAGGAGAATGGTTTCTTTGCAAAAGATGATCTGGATGTCTACTCGATGATTTGAAAAAAAGTTCAAACTGGTGAAATTAAAAGTTCCATAGAAAATGTATGGCGAATATCGAATCACAGAGATAAATATGGGAAGAGAGGGATATGGGATGGAATATGGGAAATATGAGGGTTCCGACACCTTAATAGGCGGGAAAACTGCCCGCCGAGGGATATCTCGGATATTGACTGCTCCGTGTACCACGGGATGTTTGTTACACACTGCACGTGGTTCACTCACAGCTCATGTTGGCGATGGCGGCCAGGCAGTTGGTGTGCAGGTACTTGTCCCTGACGCGCGCCATGTTGTACTGCAGCGCGCGCACCACCACCAGCACCATCAGCCCGCCGAGCGATATCTCGGATATCGACCGCTCCGTGTACCACGGGATGTTTGTTACACACTGCACGTGGTTCACTCACAGCTCATGTTGGCGATGGCGGCCAGGCAGTTGGTGTGCAGGTACTTGTCCCTGACGCGCGCCATGTTGTACTGCAGCGCGCGCACCACCACCAGCACCATCAGCCCGCCGAGCGATATCTCGGATATCGACCGCTCCGTGTACCACGGGATGTTTGTTACACACTGCACGTGGTTCACTCACAGCTCATGTTGGCGATGGCGGCCAGGCAGTTGGTGTGCAGGTACTTGTCCCTGACGCGCGCCATGTTGTACTGCAGCGCGCGCACCACCACCAGCACCATCAGCCCGCCGAGCGATATCTCGGATATCGACCGCTCCGTGTACCACGGGATGTTTGTTACACACTGCACGTGGTTCACTCACAGCTCATGTTGGCGATGGCGGCCAGGCAGTTGGTGTGCAGGTACTTGTCCCTGACGCGCGCCATGTTGTACTGCAGCGCGCGCACCACCACCAGCACCATCAGCCCGCCGAGCGATATCTCGGATATCGACCGCTCCGTGTACCACGGGATGTTTGTTACACACTGCACGTGGTTCACTCACAGCTCATGTTGGCGATGGCGGCCAGGCAGTTGGTGTGCAGGTACTTGTCCCTGACGCGCGCCATGTTGTACTGCAGCGCGCGCACCACCACCAGCACCATCAGCCCGCCGAGCGATATCTCGGATATCGACCGCTCCGTGTACCACGGGATGTTTGTTACACACTGCACGTGGTTCACTCACAGCTCATGTTGGCGATGGCGGCCAGGCAGTTGGTGTGCAGGTACTTGTCCCTGACGCGCGCCATGTTGTACTGCAGCGCGCGCACCACCACCAGCCCCATCAGCCCGCCGAGCGATATCTCGGATATCGACCGCTCCGTGTACCACGGGATGTTTGTTACACACTGCACGTGGTTCACTCACAGCTCATGTTGGCGATGGCGGGCAGGCAGTTGGTGTGCAGGTACTTGTCCCTGACGCGCGCCATGTTGTACTGCAGCGCGCGCACCACCACCAGCACCATCAGCCCGCCGAGCGATATCTCGGATATCGACCGCTCCGTGTACCACGGGATGTTTGTTACACACTGCACGTGGTTCACTCACAGCTCATGTTGGCGATGGCGGCCAGGCAGTTGGTGTGCAGGTACTTGTCCCTGACGCGCGCCATGTTGTACTGCAGCGCGCGCACCACCACCAGCACCATCAGCCCGCCGAGCGATATCTCGGATATCGACCGCTCCGTGTACCACGGGATGTTTGTTACACACTGCACGTGGTTCACTCACAGCTCATGTTGGCGATGGCGGCCAGGCAGTTGGTGTGCAGGTACTTGTCCCTGACGCGCGCCATGTTGTACTGCAGCGCGCGCACCACCACCAGCACCATCAGCCCGCCGAGCGATATCTCGGATATCGACCGCTCCGTGTACCACGGGATGTTTGTTACACACTGCACGTGGTTCACTCACAGCTCATGTTGGCGATGGCGGCCAGGCAGTTGGTGTGCAGGTACTTGTCCCTGACGCGCGCCATGTTGTACTGCAGCGCGCGCACCACCACCAGCACCATCAGCCCGCCGAGCAATATCTCGGATATCGACCGCTCCGTGTACCACGGGATGTTTGTTACACACTGCACGTGGTTCACTCACAGCTCATGTTGGCGATGGCGGTCAGGCAGTTGGTGTGCAGGTACTTGTCCCTGACGCGCGCCATGTTGTACTGCAGCGCGCGCACCACCACCAGCACCATCAGCCCGCCGAGCGATATCTCGGATATCGACCGCTCCGTGTACCACGGGATGTTTGTTACACACTGCACGTGGTTCACTCACAGCTCATGTTGGCGATGGCGGCCAGGCAGTTGGTGTGCAGGTACTTGTCCCTGACGCGCGCCATGTTGTACTGCAGCGCGCGCACCACCACCAGCACCATCAGCTCGCCGAGCGATATCTCGGATATCGACCGCTCCGTGTACCACGGGATGTTTGTTACACACTGCACGTGGTTCACTCACAGCTCATGTTGGCGATGGCGGCCAGGCAGTTGGTGTGCAGGTACTTGTCCCTGACGCGCGCCATGTTGTACTGCAGCGCGCGCACCACCACCAGCACCATCAGCCCGCCGAGCGATATCTCGGATATCGACCGCTCCGTGTACCACGGGATGTTTGTTACACACTGCACGTGGTTCACTCACAGCTCATGTTGGCGATGGCGGCCAGGCAGTTGGTGTGCAGGTACTTGTCCCTGACGCGCGCCATGTTGTACTGCAGCGCGCGCACCACCACCAGCACCATCAGCCCGCCGAGCGATATCTCGGATATCGACCGCTCCGTGTACCACGGGATGTTTGTTACACACTGCACGTGGTTCACTCACAGCTCATGTTGGCGATGGCGGCCAGGCAGTTGGTGTGCAGGTACTTGTCCCTGACGCGCGCCATGTTGTACTGCAGCGCGCGCACCACCACCAGCACCATCAGCCCGCCGAGCGATATCTCGGATATCGACCGCTCCGTGTACCACGGGATGTTTGTTACACACTGCACGTGGTTCACTCACAGCTCATGTTGGCGATGGCGGCTAGGCAGTTGGTGTGCAGGTACTTGTCCCTGACGCGCGCCATGTTGTACTGCAGCGCGCGCACCACCACCAGCACCATCAGCCCGCCGAGCGATATCTCGGATATCGACCGCTCCGTGTACCACGGGATGTTTGTTACACACTGCACGTGGTTCACTCACAGCTCATGTTGGCGATGGCGGCCAGGCAGTTGGTGTGCAGGTACTTGTCCCTGACGCGCGCCATGTTGTACTGCAGCGCGCGCACCACCACCAGCACCATCAGCCCGCCGAGCGATATCTCGGATATCGACCGCTCCGTGTACCACGGGATGTTTGTTACACACTGCACGTGGTTCACTCACAGCTCATGTTGGCGATGGCGGCCAGGCAGTTGGTGTGCAGGTACTTGTCCCTGACGCGCGCCATGTTGTACTGCAGCGCGCGCACCACCACCAGCACCATCAGCCCGCCGAGCGATATCTCGGATATCGACCGCTCCGTGTACCACGGGATGTTTGTTACACACTGCACGTGGTTCACTCACAGCTCATGTTGGCGATGGCGGCCAGGCAGTTGGTGTGCAGGTACTTGTCCCTGACGCGCGCCATGTTGTACTGCAGCGCGCGCACCACCACCAGCACCATCAGCCCGCCGAGCGATATCTCGGATATCGACCGCTCCGTGTACCACGGGATGTTTGTTACACACTGCACGTGGTTCACTCACAGCTCATGTTGGCGATGGCGGCCAGGCAGTTGGTGTGCAGGTACTTGTCCCTGACGCGCGCCATGTTGTACTGCAGCGCGCGCACCACCACCAGCACCATCAGCCCGCCGAGCGATATCTCGGATATCGACCGCTCCGTGTACCACGGGATGTTCTTTAGCATCTATGAACAAAGAACACCTTATAATATATACATCATGTAACAGAAGTCTGAAGTACAGTAGAGACTCAATTAACCGTATTAATTGTTTTTTGTAAGGCATTCGGATAGTCGAAAATCCGGATAATTTTTGCAACAAAATATTACGGAACTAAAACCATACAGGTTGAGGGAGCACTGCTATACAATAGTTTACCGAAGGATGTAATATGTGACAAGTCATTTGTATCTTTTAAAAAAAAACTTAAGAAACATTGTCTTAATATTTAATCATGTTCACAATATGTTCACACAATTTATAAAATAGCTTACACTAAGTTTTCTTTGTTAATTTCTCATTAAGTGAAATTATTGTATTTCTTTTGAGAATAAATATCTTTAAACCTAACCTAACGATTCCATGCTTATATAAATCCGACTTGTAGGTGTTTAAATTGGTCGCGGTTAGTAGTCTAGATATTATTGCGAATCAGTATAACCGAGAGCTGGTTAGTTTTAACTATATTAAAATGCCGCTAAATTATTCAAGTTTTTAATGTTATTTTAGATAAACTCCGGTCCTTGGCCCATAACCTATAAAAATAAGAATACCAAAATTATCGAGTACATAGGCTCCCTTCGTAAATATACAATATCTTTCGCAACAGGTTTGCAGCAGGTATATCTCGTAATCGTTGCTGCTATCCGTTACTTCTTACAAGTGCAACATAAGATAGTAAAAAAGTGACGTTTAACAGACCAGGAGCTAATTTGAGGTTATGGGCCAAGGACCGGAGTGTAGTTTAAAATGACGTAAGCTTGAGTAAACTCACAATTAGATGCACGTTCTTTATAAGCGCGTCGTCCTCCGTCAGAATGAGCAGCACTATGAGCGACATGTAGATGTGGTGAGAGTTGCTGTCCGGCGCGTTGTACAGGACTTGCAGGATCGGCACTATCTGAACAAGAAATATACATGTAATCCCTCCTTAATAAACTCACCGGCATATTTAGCGGAACATAAAAAAAGGTCCATAATTAAAAAAAATATGGTTTTATTTTAAAATCTACTTACTACACTTCTTTTGTTATTTAAAGTTTCATTTGTTTTTACTTAAAACGAGATCACATTAAGCACAGATTTTGCGAGTAAAGGCTATTTGTGAAAAATGGTACATTTTTGAACTTTTCATGTAACCTGGAAAAGTGAAATTTAATATTAAAATTACAATTAATTAAATTAGAAAAATGGTGATTAATATTGCGTATTTCCTCCACGTGCTCTTATTAAAGTTTCTACCCGTCTAGGCATACTGAGAATGATGTTATCGATGGTCTCCTGGGATAGTCTCCGCCATTCCTCAACTACGGCGATTCGCAGTTCTCCCACGTTGGCAGGAGCTGGAATTCTGGACTTAACTTTTCTTTTCAGCAAGTCCCAAACGTGCTCTATTGGGTTCATATCCGGTGATCTCGCCGGCCACTCCATAACAGTGATATTCATATCATTAAGATAAGCTTGAGTTACCCGAGCGGTATGCGGCAGAGCATTATCCTGCATAAAAACAAAATCGTCACCGATATATGGGGCAAACGGTACGACATTTTCTTCTAAAACTTCTCTGATATAGCGTTCTGCAGTCAGACTCCCTCTGTCAATCACTACCAAGTTTGTGCGAGCTCCCAAACAAATGCCCGCCCAAACCATTATTGATCCACCACCATATGCAACTGTAGTTTCAAAATTTGTCTGAATGTATCGTTCTCCTTTGCGTCTGTATATTCTTTGCCTGCCGTCAATTTGATTTAAGAGAATTCTGCACTCATCACTAAACAATACCTTAACTCCATTGGTCCGCGTTCCAAAGTCGATGTTCCTGAGCAAAAGTTAACCTGTTTCTACGATGATTTACCTCGAGCCTTGGAGCCTTGGCGGGCACAAATGAACCCAAACCAGCTTCTTCGAGCCTTCTTCGTACCGTACGCTCACTTACGGTTACACCCCGCACTGCTTCTAACTCATGTCGGGCTTGGACGGCCGTCAAACGGGGGTTCCTACGTACACGAAGCCGAATGAAACGATCATCCCTACTCGAAGTGCGTCTTTTTCTGCCTTGTCCTGCTCTTCTCACATAAGTACCGGTCTCCCTGAACCGTTGGATACTGCGATGGATCGTTGAAACTGGTCGACGAAGATCTCTGGATATCACTCTGTAGGTTTGACCATTTCTTCGCATTTCGAGTGCCCTGGCAATCTCCGTTGGGGCTAAGTCAGGCATAATTCAGTCATCAACTTCAGAACGATACGCGATTAAAAAAAACTAACAAAAAACAGTATTTCAATGAAATTTTAAATCAAACTCAGAAGGAAGAAATACTCGAAGTTCGCTCCAGATAAGGTGTATTTGAATAAAATTAAAACAATTGCATAAAATGTGATGTTCAGTTGTTTTCTTAATTTGAAAATATTTCTTTTTAAATTAAATAACGTTTAAACCAGCCAGCAACTTTATATGATCCTGATAACAAACCTTTTTTTATGTTCCGCTAAATATGCCGGCGAGTGTATTATAAATGTGAATGTATGTTGGTTGGTTATGCTTTCACGCCTAAATTACTGTACCAAATTTGATAAAATTTCGCGCAGAGATAGACTGGAGCTTGGGGAAGGATATAGGCTTCTTTTTATCCCGGAAAACCCCATAGTTCCCGTGGGATATTTAAAAAACTAGAATTTTCTATAGCAATTTATAGCGACAGCTATAGCTGATTGCTTTAGCAAACTACGTCTAAAGTTGGAATGCGGAATGGGAAATTCACGAAATGTCTTAAAATAAGAAATAGTATTGTCACAATAGAAAAGGACGTAATTCTGTTTAGCGTATCTCGCCGGGTTCTTTTTTAGCAATTAAATCACTGATATGAACCTAAGGATGAGCCCATCTGAACATTTTACGTAGACCTTCTTCATACAAGAGAAGTAGCGCCATCTGTCTTTCCCGCTAATACGCCACAATACGGTGGAAACTGTCCCTTTGTAAACGTGCGTGCGGAATAATAATAAGTATAGTGATCTGTGGCGTAAACAATACTGCGGTCAGCTTATTACTGACGTTGGTGTTAAAATATTTTTGACACCAACGGCGTCACGTTAACTGGTGATATTTTTTTGTGCCGTTCGCCGGATAGTATATGTCTATTGACTGAGGGCATAATCTTATTATTATTACAACATCTTTGGTCTAGAGTGCACTCTGTGGACGGAACTACAGTCCGACAAGGATCTCTTGGCACTGAGACTGACATTGTCAGAAGGGCGTAGTTGTTGAACAAATGTAGAACTATGGCAGCCAGCTAGTAAAATTTTCTCAATTTTAATTCGAACTATCGAACAGGGTCACAAGAAAGCGATGTTAATTCCGATTTTGACCACGCACCAAGATAGCCTTGTCGCACTGTATAGGGTTTCTAATCGAATGTTTCCCAATCTAATGTTTAATGTGTATATCCTCACCAGATGCTCCACATTGCTGACATTGCTGACGTGTCGTTTATACGCTGCGCAAGAGTGCAGCATCAGATACAGCAGCAGTGTCGAGTGCTCGCAGCCCGCCGTCGCGCACAGTGCTTTGTGTAGCTGAAAACAATGGTACATTACTGCAGCGGCCACCAAAACAGGCATTGATGGACGAACGTGTAAATGTGGGCTGACGCGAAGCCGAGGCACACATACGTAAGTCCATCAATGCCTATAGTAGTGTTATTATCTCGCTGCAGACTCGGTCATAAATCATTCGAGTGTTTCGAATTGAAGCATTATGCACAACTCAACAAAGAACAACAAAAGCGAAACACTCGAACAATTTATGACCGAGTCTGCAGAGAGATAATAACACTACTATAGTTGTGGCCATGGCTTGTATAGGACTTTTCTCAAACAATGCGCTGAAATTTACACTAGGCAGAAATTTTCAAAATCAATCGCGAACAACGCAACGAACGTTGACGAAGTACGCAACGCTATGGGGACGGGAAGTATGTGACGTATGTTGAAGCCAAAAATTTCTCAAATATGGCGTCGTTATCGCCCGCAACATTTCGGTACCGCTGACAGCACATGGTGTTGTCGCTTACATTAGCGCCATTTTACAGTCTTGACAAATTAAGAATAATGCTTCGGGGCGGAGCCTAGAGATACATGCGTAACGTCACTAAGTGCTGATCCTTTATATGTTTAATCAATAATCCCGAACAATTATTTTTTCCGAGACAGTGTCGTTTATTTTTTTTTCTAATAATCAACTTTAGCTGCCCGGAGATGAATAAAAGATCGTTCTATTTGCTGGTACTACGACATTTGTCAAGTTACATCATACGTAATTTTTGTGATACACGACAACTATGTAATTTATTTGGCTGTTATACCACTATAGCTGTGCATTATCATACTTTTGCCGGTCGCTGCTTGGCCGGTACAGTAATTTCGATTTATCTCGAAGAAAGTTGTCAAAATAATCTCTCTCTCTCTAAGTCAAAAAAGACTCTCCGCACATATTTACGCTGGGCTTAAATAAAACATTAGTGTATCGACGTGTCATCGTAAGCTAGTTTTGAATTTCGAACCAATAACTTCCTAATGGATAAAATGGATGGACAGAACTTTAATGTGACGACTTTAATGTGAATGATTTAAATTGGTATCACATTCATTCAAAATTCTATCGCCCATACATGTTTGAGAAAACTTGCTTTCTTTTCAATGCACATTTCACAGATTTTTTTGTGATATAACTTGTTTATTTGCGTATAACTTTGGGATCCGTATGTATGAGTTGATGTGGAGACGGTAGTTTATAAAAAAAAAATTGGTTGTCTGTAAAGTCGGTTTACTGACGATAGTTGAACGTGACAACGTCTTCTTTGTCGCTCGTTCCGCGCTCGCGAGGTAACGCCGGTAACGCCGCATGAGCGAGGTAACGCCGGATGAGTCATGTTTTTTCGTGCGTGCAACCGGCTCTATCGAATTATAAGACGTTGTCACGTCAAAAATAAAGTTTAGACTTGAATCAGCTTGTTACGGGATTCCAAACATCCATGGTAATAATCCTTTCCAAGCATGTTTGAGAAAATAATACAGATTATAAACTTACAGCCGCCATGTCCGTCCGGGGCGGGGTTAATTGTGTGACGCTGCCATTCGCGTCTCTGTGCGGGGTCAGCGAGGAATTTTCTGAAACAATATAACTTGTTTGAATATCTCTTATATAATATGTACAAGCAATATTCTTGGATATCTCTGGCGCCTTCGACAACGCTTGGTGGCCAATGATCCTACTGAAGGCCAAACGGGGTGGTTGTCCGCTTAACATTTATCGAATGCTCGTTGACGTGGCATAAGAGGCGAAGCGGCTTGGAGTGACACAGAGAATTTATGCTGCGGACAGCGACGGCGCGGCGAGTCCGTTATTTGTATCATCCTGCCCCAGAATGGGGAGAGTGAGTTCATAGGGACAAGGAGCGAGAGGAAACAACTTGTAGGGAGTCAAAAAGGCGCCCCGGGAACACGCCAAGAGCAAGTACCGAACGGGCGCCCTCCCGCGTTTCGGCCCCCATAACCGCGAGGTTGATTGGGCCATGGGTGGTGGAGGGTTGTCCCTATCTCTTATATATGAAAAATTTTCGCGTCAGATATCATCTGTTACAAAAATCCTCTGAAACGGCCAGATCGATTTTTATAAATATTTTTGGATTTACTCAGTATACCTAGGCAGGCCAGTCTCGCTTATCACGTGACCATCCCGGCTACAAGTAGGGGTCCGGACCTAAACATTTCAGATGGTTGCCTCACGCGGGCGGAGTTGCACGCGCTAGTTCTGTACGGTCTATTTTACGCGCCGTCTGACTACGGCAGCCCTAGTACGTCGTAAGAGATAAAGTTAGGCGATAGAAAGAGACCACAACATTGCGTTTGTTGCGTGTCGATTTTGAGGGCGGGGCCAGGCGCTATTGCGAACCGAATTGAACTTTTTGTGTCAGCGCTAGAGTCGCTATTTCTTTAAATCATCGTGCGGAGTGGGCCTTCTGTACCTATTTAGTGTTCCGTGACCTAGGTAAGTAACAGGTAAAATTTGATACGTAGGAACAATTTATATAGAAAATGTTACCTGAAGTGTCTTCACATCGCAACAGCGCGGTCCTATACAGGTTGTCGTCGCTGATGCAGTGATTAGCCAGCGCGAGCAGCAGCAGACACGACTGGTTGGCTACAGGGTGCTCCGTTTTCAGCCTCTCAGTTAATGTTACCTGAAGTGTCTTCACATCGCAACAGCGCGGTCCTATACAGGTTGTCGTCGCTGATGCAGTGATTAGCCAGCGCGAGCAGCAGCAGACACGACTGGTTGGCTACAGGGTGCTCCGTTTTCAGCCTCTCAGTTAATGTTACCTGAAGTGTCTTCACATCGCAACAGCGCGCTCCTATACAGGTTGTCGTCGCTGATGCAGTGATTAGCCAGCGCGAGCAGCAGCAGACACGACTGGTTGGCTACAGGGTGCTCTGTTTTCAGCCTCTCAGTTAATGTTACCTGAAGTGTCTTCACATCGCAACAGCGCGCTCCTATACAGGTTGTCGTCGCTGATGCAGTGATTAGCCAGCGCGAGCAGCAGCAGACAAGACTGGTTGGCTACAGGGTGCTCTGTTTTCAGCCTCTCGAGCAACTCGTGGCGAGTTAGCGGTGGATGGGTGTAGATGGTCTGTCGGGTGGTCGCGTTGAAGGTTAGCATGCTCCAGAGGCTCGCTGAAAATAAAGAAATGCGTGACTGTCGTGGAACACTCGGTTGCAACGAAGTTTTTTTCGTATTTAGGGAACTCTATACCAAAATGGTAAAAATGGAACCCTTATTTTTATATTAAAAGAGTAACACGCGATTTGTAAAGTCGTTCATTCGGTATAGATTGTAAAATTAGAAGCTTGCCAGTATACTTCGTTGGTGTTCGAGCGCCAGATACAAATTTTTTAAATCTGCGTTCTTTGCACCCTGACACTGGAAAACATTCTTGCCATCACACAAATATTTGCCAGTAGTGGGAATCGAACCCACGACCTCCGACGCAGACGGCAGGTTCGCTACCGCTACGCCATTAGCCGCGTACTGACCAAGCGAGCGACTTCGCGAGGCAGCCTCGGACATTTGCCGCAGTACGTATGCCGCGCGAGGCGGCCTCGGTCTGTAAGTTTTCTAATCCGAGGCTGCCTCGCGCGGCAAGGTCGAGCCACCGTGAGTATCGACGCACAACTAAAGTAGCCTCTACATAATGGCGAAAGCTGGCCCACTGCAGGCCACGCACAACTGTAGGCCACGATCACTTGGCGTTCACACAATGGCGCATGGCTCATTGCTGCCCGGTGAGGCACTTGCGATGGAAGTGGAAGTAGTTACGGCCGCGGCTATTTAATTGCGGGCTCAGCCTGGTATATTTCTAAAAATTTAAACGTCTCTTCATTGCTCCATGATATTGACATTTTCGACGATCACTAATTGAAGTGTGTACAAGTAGGTATACTGGAAGTGGTCGCAACAAAAGAATGCACTATTCAGCGGTCGGTGGCGAACGGAGCAATGGGCCATTGTGAGAACACCACAGACCACGCAACGCCACGATTCCTTTGAAGTGTGCGCCAAAAACCGACAACTTCCTGATCGCGCGCCATCGTTGACCATGGTCCGCCATTGCATACCATTTCCCCCTGTACACAATGGCGATGGCCTGCAGTGGGCCAGCATACGCCATTGTGTAGAGACTCCTTAACACGCAACGAATAAGCGAGGCAAAACACTACGTCTTGAGTGAGCGCGGCAAACGTGCCGAGGCGCCTTTGAGCATCGACAAAAACCGACAACGCTCGGCTCGGGCCGCGGCACGCTCGGGCGAGGCAGCGCGTGCATTTTCCTCCGGCGAGGCACGACTTGACTGACCGGGGATTTGCCTCGTGAGGCAGCCTCGCGAGGCTGCTCGCTCAATCAGTACGCGGCTATTCGGTCGTCTTGCGGTCGTCCGTGAGATACTTACAAGCGATATTTATCAACATGCTGCCGGGTCCCTGCGCGCCGAACTGCAGCGGCGCGGGGAGCATGCTTGACAAGTTTGATAACAAGGTCTTCACTAAGAGAGGCGCGTGCATGCCGTAGCGGCCTTGGAAGAGGGTTCTGCAAAGGAAAAGATTATTTCTAGATTAACAATAGAAATTAAGAAATTAAAACCCCCCTCCCTGTATACTCAAAACGGTCTGACAGGTTTTTATGAAATTTTTTGCATACATTCGGTGTAAAAAAAAATGTAGATGTAATTATCTTTCTAGAACCGCCCTTGCTTCGGTCATGCAATGACATGACATTTTTCATACAATGTCAGTATGAAATATGGGCCATAATCCCCCCCATAAGAAAAAGGTGGCAATCCGTGCATACAGAGATATCGGTTTTGGTAACAGTGACGTATCGATTAAATTACGGTAACGAGTTCAATAGTCTTTCTTACCCATCTCAAAAAAGATATTTATTTTCGCCAGCTGGATGTATAAATAAATAGTTAACCAATGCGAGCGTAGCAAGTGTCAAATTTTTTACACAACTGCCCAAAAAGGAATGTAATGTTTTTAGGATTCATGTATGTATGTATGTGAGTTTCTTTATACCACCATAACTTGTGAACGGCTGAACAGATTTGGACATATGGGAATCCTTCCTAATTCCGAGTAACATAGACCATAGTGCATATTTCTTTTGGAAAAAGTCGTGTTCTTTAATTATTTACTTGTTTACTTTTTAATTCGTAAATAATTGTAAAACCCGACTACCATGATATAAAAATCGTGTTTTTTTTAATGATTTATGTTTATTTACCTGTATATCAAAGAGGTCTCCACCAGTCTGGTCTGTCCGTGCACGCCTGCGAACATGTACACTGACATGAGCACCAGTAGCGTGTTGATACACTCCAAGTGCAGGTAGTATGTGTTGTCACTGTAAAAACAATTAATATGAAAAATATTCTTTCAAATAATTGGTCAAATGCGAGTCGGCAGGACACCTAGTTGTCCGTGGCGCTCACTTCTTGTATCGGAGACGACGGCGGGGACTGGTCCTAATGACTGGTGACTGGAACTAAACAGACTCACGTGATGGGCACGTCGATGATGAGTCCTATGAGCGCGTCTATGAGCATCTCCACCCGGCTCTCCCCGGAGACGGCGCGGCAGGACACCTAGTTGTCCGTGGCGCTCACTTCTTGTATCGGAGACGACGGCGGGGACTGGTCTTGATGACTGGTGACTGGAATTAAACAGACTCACGTGATGGGCACGTCGATGATGAGTCCTATGAGCGCGTCTACGAGCATCTCCACCCGGCTCTCCCCGGAGACGGCGCGGCAGGACACCTAGTTGTCCGTGGCGCTCACTTCTTGTATCGGAGACGACGGCGGGGACTGGTCTTGATGACTGGTGACTGGAATTAAACAGACTCACGTGATGGGCACGTCGATGATGAGTCCTATGAGCGCGTCTACGAGCATCTCCACCCGGCTCTCCCCGGAGACGGCGCGGCAGGACACCTGGTTGTCCGTGGCGCTCACTTCTTGTATCGGAGACGACGGCGGTGACTGGTCCTGATGACTGGTGACTGGTCCTGATGACTGGTGACTAGAATTAAACAGACTCACGTGATGGGCACGTCGATGATGAGTCCTATGAGCGCGTCTATGAGCATCTCCACCCGGCTCTCCCCGGAGACGGCGCGGCAGGACACCTGGTTGTCCGTGGCGCTCACTTCTTGTATCGGAGACGACGGCAGGGACTGGTCTTGATGACTGGTGACTGGAATTAAACAGACTCACGTGATGGGCACGTCGATGATGAGTCCTATGAGCGCGTCTATGAGCATCTCCACCCGGCTCTCCCCGGAGACGGCACGGCAGGACACCTGGTTGTCCGTGGCGCTCACTTCTTGTATCGGAGACGAAGGCGGTGATTGGTCCTGGGGAACTGGTGACTGGAATTGTAAAAAAATCCGGTGAACTGTGAGTCGGGCTCGCTAAAGGTATAAGATTTTATAACAAGTTACCACATTGTGTATCTGAAATGTCACTTAATAAATGAAAAGGGTTTGTGAAGCTTAAACTTATTAATGAGGCATATTTAAAGACTTGTAGGCCTTGGGAATGATAGTGAATCAGCAGGACAGATTAATATGTTATTGAATTCTCACACATTTCTTCAATTACATATCGTACACAATTAATGACAGATAGGTATATATGACAATCAATACATTCAATAAGTCATATGACAAGACTGCAGGATCGTCAATAAGTTAGTAATAAGTAAGTAATAAGTAAGTAATAAGTAGTAATAAGTAATAAGTTTTTCTAATAGTCTAAATTTAAGTTTGTACAGTTTAAGTATTCGATGGATCCAAGGGAAGGCTATGGTGCCCGTAACACAGGTTTTCCTAGTGCGGACGCCAAAGTACTCCATCAGATAAAACATCTTTTTTGCATCTACCTATTCTGTGCACTAGATTTAAGGAGATTTTTGTACTGTGCAACATTTTCCTCAATCAATAATAAATAAATTGAATTGAAATTGAATTGAAACTGCAGTTCTTACATTGACAGTCCTGGCCTGCACGTCCAGGTGTATACACAGCTCGTACTCAGGGACCATCTCCACCAGATACTTGGTGACCGCTCGGATCACAAACAGGGCGTTGTAGCACTGCCATGCTAGCATCACACTGAAAACAACAACTAGTATCACACTCACTTTATATACCACAGTTTACCATATTGTCATAACTGCCTATTAGTCAAGTGGTGAGCATGCCACACCACACAAATTCGCAAGGCAATGAATTCTTACTTGTCAGAGTTGGGCGCTGCAAGTAGCTCTGTTGCTCTGGTTATGAAGACCTGCACGAGGGAGCCCAGGTTCCCAGTTTGCTGGTTGTTCTGGAGGAACTTCTGCAGCAGTGCATCGGAGCATGTGTCAAACAGGAGCTGTTCATCCCTGTGGATAGATGTAATGTCACAAAAACTCAGTTTGACTGTGTTGTAGAGCTGCCATGAGTTTCGCCGTCGTCGTCGTCGTCGTTTCAGCCGACGGATGTCCACTGCTGGACATACGCCTCCTGAAATGACCGCCAAACACCACCACGATCTTGCGCCGCCTACAGCTAGCGACTCCCCTCTTAATGTCGTCCGTCCACCTGGTGGGGGGTCGACCGACACTGTGCTTCCCAGTGCGTGGCTGCCATTCCAGCACCTTGGGTCCCCAACGTCCATCGGTCCTGCAAGCTATGTGGCCCGCCCACTGCCACTTCAGCTTTGCGACACGTTGAGCTATGTCGGTTACTTTGGTTCTTTTGCGGATCTCCTCATTTCTGATTTGATCGAGCAAAGATACTCTGATCATCGCTCGCTGAGTGACCCTGAGCCTTGTTATGAGGCCCATAGTTAGCGTGAGTGAGTGAGGACCATGAGTTTAAGATTAATTCATTTAATTTTCTGTTGATGTGTAACATCTCTCCTTTCAGTTGCTGGATTTTTTGTGAGAGGCATTTTTGAAATTTTTTTTTTTTTATTAAATGTTTAAATTTTTTTTGTTTAATACATAGTTTTTATGACTGCTTAATGTCACCAAAATTGACAGGAATAGAGCTGCAGACAAAACCTGCAGGGCTAGAATGTGTGCGTAGAGATATATCTCTCTACTTTTGTCGCTCTCTTTCTGGTCCATATTGACAGACAGAGAAAGGAGATTGACAAAAGAATAGAGAATTATCCGTATGAAAGTGCATAGGCAAGTTTGTAAATATGTATACATGCATTTTAAGAACACTTTGTGCAAAGTGTATTGTGGTGTACATAGTAGATATAGACATAGCATAGGAAATTAATCATGGTCAATAACCATAAACTCAAAGTGTGCTGTGAGGGATGAAAGGACAACCGGAAGGAACATTAATTTGAAATTGCGTAAGTTAATAGGTACTTAATATGTATACTCACACATTATTAGGTATTTGTATGTTGAAAGCTAGTAGCTGGTTCCAAAAGGGGTCGTTGGGACAAATGGCTTCATTGGAGCAGAACCTCGCCAGCAGCTCGTTGTTTGATATGTCTGAGTATTTGCTCACAGCAATACCCATTCTGTAAAACAAATATTCAAAAAATTGGATTGGGGCAGGTCAAAAGATGTAAGGAAAGGAAGAATAGTACATTTCAATATAAGTGCGGAAAGTTTGTCATTTCTTTACGAGTCCCGGTTTGTTGACCCAAGCCGAAGGCGAGGGTCAACTATAAGGAAGAGTAAAAATGACAATTCTGCACGTGCATTGAACGATGTTTTTTTATACATTTGCGAAAAAAAATATTGGTTTTTGCCTGCTCCGTGTTTGCATGCCGTGTTGGTGTTCATGCGTTCCTGGTACGCCCGCTTCGGTGCCGCGTAGGAGGAAAACACAAAAGCATAGGAGGAAAACACAAAAGCACTAGTGCGGAAAAGAATAACTTTGCGCACGCTAAACATACATGGAAATGTCGACTTTTTGAGCAATTGTATTAAAAAATGTTTTTCCATTCCCTCAGGAGTTCAAGTACACGACTGACAAAGAGGGTATGTTGTTCCTTGCAGCAATTGGACTTAGTGGGGAGATATAAAAAGCAACGAGCACAAAAAATCGGAGACATTCAACATGCTACTGTGAGCAAAGGAGCCATGCACAGCTGCGTTCCCAAGAAGAACTCGGTCATAACTCATCTTTCGTCACAGTAACCAGTCCTATACAGACTTTGCAGGTTTTTCCAGGTGGGGATAGTATTATTCTGTTTATTTGGACGTTAGAGCATGAATCTACGTCACAAGAGATTTTTTTTTTTTATAATTGATAGGCTTGCGCTTGACCACAATCAAGTCTGATGAACAGAAATGATGAGGTCTAGGATGGAGCGCGCTTGCCTAGAAAATGCCTATTCACTCTTCTCTTGAAGGCACCCAGATTGTATTTGGCTGGGAACACGGAAGCTGGAAGGGTGTTCCACACCTTAGCGGTTCGTATCAGAAACGTAGAAGAAAAGCGTTTCGTCCGAGTACGCTGGACATCAACCACATAAGGATGCCAATTCGTAAAAACCAATTGTTTCACTTGATTATTGCCTGCTTAGACTACATTACTAGGCCTTGACTTTGATCGCACTAGCTGCGTCCAGATTTTAGGAAATAATAAGGAGATGTAATAAAGTCATTTAACACTAATTGGCAAGGCCTTCATTTCATTAGAGCCGGTGAAATAGTAATAAACAAGGGGTTTCGAACAAAAATACTTCGCTCGTTGAAAACAATGGTTCTCGGTAAAAGCTTTTAAAATATGGTAGCTCAATACAACTAAATGACTTACCTCAATCAGAAAAGAGTAATTACTCTATAAAATTGCAGTTTTTTTGGAAATTATTGACTTGTTTCCAATAGCCACGAAATCATCGCAAATTGCAAAATAAATTAACGTCAACGTCAAGTGTCAGATTTCGTTGTCATTTTGAAAAACGTTTCTGTCTCTACAATGTCAAATAGAAGTACCTACGCTACCGAAACCGGTAATTTAGCAATTAAGGCTAATTACGCCGGCGGATCATTCCGGATAGCCTCTTCCTGGAGCTCTTGGCACCCATGGCACCGAAGTCCGAATACTACCCGAATGCATCATTAATACGGGGTTTGAACTTTTTTGTATGGAAGCTGGCATAGCGACCTGGCCGCCATTTTGATTTTTTTTCGAAATCGCGGCGCACGATGAATGTAGTATGTATGGATAGAGGACACATAGACAAACAAATAATGTCAAGTAACATAGTACCCCAAAGTGTCACGTTACCGAGATATTTGAAGGTAAAGACAGACATATGAGGATAAGTCTATTTTTAATGATTGTCGTTGTCCTCATATGCCTATCTTTACCTTCAAATATCTCGGTAACGTGACACTTTAGGGTACTATGTTACATGACATTATTTGTTCGTCTATTTGTCGTCTACCCATACATACCACTTAAATCGTGCGCCGAGATTTCGAAAAAAAATCAAAATGGCGGCCAGGTCGCTATGCCAGAAAGTTTCAATCCCCTTTATTGCTAATAGCCAAACTATCTCTAAATGTGTCTACAGTATGAAATTCCGAACATAAAATCTACACTGCGCTGATGTAAAGCTGCAGTTGTCAGCTTTGTTGTTAGCCCATTCTTCTTACGATTTGGATATAAAGTAGGTTCTTCTTATTACCAACTTCTTTGCTAAATTGCTTCAGTACATAAGTAAGTAGTTAGTTACATTATCTCACATAATCATGATCAAGACATAATTATTTATTGAGCTCAAGAAGAAAGATAACGACTATATTACCTTCATTAAAATGATAACATTATCAACGTCCAAAGAAATGTACCTCCCCACCTAATGTGGCGATTACACATGGTCATAAACATAATGTATCCGGTCATGACAAATTCAGTAAAGTATTAGTATATTTGATAGACAACGTTTTCTGCAGTATTTGTAAAATATAGTCATATCAATTCTCAAAACTTTGTTTCACAGCTTTTTATTTTTTTAATGACAGGAAATGCCTAACGCATAACCCTCCGTCAGGGGAAACGGAGGGGTATGCGTTATACCAGGTCACGCCACCACCTGGTCCTCGCGGCCTGTCGATGGAATTCGGGTGACGGACGCCAGAGCCCCTTTCGTACGGCACCCGCAGGCCGGCACCGGTCGCCGAAGGAAGGTGTACGCACCCCAGCAACGTCGTCTGTGTCTCCTGCGAGAGGGATGTGCCGCCGTATTTATCCCTCTCGACGGGCGTTCCCACCCACTTCGGTAATTTTTTTACGAGGTTGTCTTCCTCGTAGTGCCCCGAAGGAATTTGCGGGCGTCTCCACCCCCGCCTGTAATTTTTAATGAGGTTTTCTTCCTCCTCCGGGGTAGGTGTAGACGTTTCGACATCGACACTGCCCTCTGCTGGGACTCAGAGGGACACGCTAAGAAACGTCACCTATCCGCCGGGCCAAGCTATTAGCCGTCGGTTATCAACCGACGTTACCAGGGAGCACCGGCCCGTGCGCTACAGAGGAGCACCGTGGCACTCGGGCACTCGTGGAGGTTGCTTGGCGAGCCCCCCATGTTTCACAGCTGGGTATACTTACAGGTATCCTCTAAGAATTAAAAGGATTTACAATAGCCCACCACGCTGGCCAAATGCGGGTTGGCGGGCTTCACACACTTTTGAGAACATTGAGGTGAACTTTCAGGCATAATGCAAGGTTCAATGTTTTCATTCGCCGTTAAAAGCAAGTGATGTTAAGATTCCTAAAAAACTTGAGAAAACGCCGTCGGACAGTTCAATTAATTATAAAATGGAAAATTCTTTCCAAAAAACCAACTTCAAATGCCACTACAAAGAGTGAAATAATTTTTAATGTACACTAATTCGAAGTCGGGCAATGTTTCGTTCAATCATTAATAGTCCTTCGTATTATTAAACTTAATGTGCAAAGAAACGACAAAATTATCGTCAATACGGAGGACTATTAATGAATGAACGAAACATTGCCCGACTTCGAATTGGTGTACATTAAAAATTATTTCACTCTTTGTAGTGGCATTTGAAGTTGGTTTTTTGGAAAGAATTTTCCATTTTATTTTTTACTTTTTAGTGGAAAACAAGTAATGCGCAAGGTATTGGAAAAAATGCCCAAATCGCTGGAAGTATGCTTCTAAAATCTGAAGAGTTCCCTCAATTTCTCCAAGATCCCATCATCAGATTCTGACTTGATGAATACAGTCATTACTTGATGACTGCTAGGAAATGCAATAGTAACTATAAAAAATATCTAAATCGCTTCAAGTATACTAGCAAAATTTGAAGAGTTCCCTCGATTTTTACCAAGATCCCATCATCAGATCCCGACCTGATGACCATATTATAACCTGGAAAAAATTACTCTTTTAAACAATACCCAAATTACTTCAAGTGTGCTAGTAAAATTTGAAGAGTTCCCTCGATTTCTCCAGGATCCCATCATCAGATCCTGACTTGGTGACAATGGGACCATCTGTGAACTATACCCTTTCAAACAAAAAAAGAATTTTTTAAATTGGTCCACGCATCTTCGAGTAATCGGGGAACATACATAAAAAAAAATAAAAAAAATAAAAAAAGATTCCGACGAATTGAGAACCTCCTCCTTTTTTTTGAAGTCGGTTAAAAAGAGTAGGTAGAAGAGATTAATTAAAAGTCGTACTTAATTAATCTTTTCAAGATGATGACTGAAACTATAATATTATCACGTATTAATTTATTTTATTTAAGTATTCTATAATTTCCAGACCAAGTGTAATTGCGCCTTAAGTAAGCTTACGTACCAAGATACCAACAAAATGAATAATAATAGTTTCGTGCAAGATAAACAGATACACACCCATGTTTTCCGCTTAAATTGCAAATTACTTAAGTCAATAAAACAGTTTAATTTAGTGATTAAGTGTGTAAAGTGTTATTTTTTAGCTTACAGTGTTAGAATTAAATGGAGACAGTCGCTGTGCTAAGATTTTTTTAAAACTTTAAACTATAAGGGGATTTATTGAATTTATTTTTGTCTTTCTCACTCTCACTGACTGACTGGTCGATTTTTTTTTACAATTAAAATTCTAGAGAATGCTACGTAATCCAAACTACGTGTATGGCGACGATTCGTCTTTAAGAGTGCCCATACATTTGAACTTCGCGAAATATGTGTTGCAGCTAATATGGCCACACCGGGAAAAGATAGCTTTGGTAAGTGCTAAGTATCACTGGCAGGACTCTTCCAGGGTAGGTACCACCACGGTGTCAGTTGTTCTACCGTGAAGCAGTCATGTACAGTCGCGGAATGAAAAGGTTCGTCACCTTAGTGTCGATATTCGTTTGCACTAGTACTGCAAGAGTCCATTATGCCAACATTCCTGTGCAAGAAACAGCGCTGCTAACATTTGAATAAATATGACGTTTGCTA
Source organism: Coenonympha arcania (assembly GCA_036785405.1). Lineage (NCBI taxonomy): Eukaryota > Metazoa > Arthropoda > Insecta > Lepidoptera > Nymphalidae > Coenonympha > Coenonympha arcania. The sequence goes on along the minus strand of CM072079.1, from coordinate 4,901,762 downwards.
TCAAATAAGGTTTTGCTTGTTTTTTCTATCCCGTCAATGTGTTACCAAAATGTATTAAAACCTCATTAAAACCTTAGTTATTTAGGAGAAATTATGATATTTTGAAATTATGACATTGACCGATTGACAATAGTTTTAACAGAAATAATAATGTCAGGTTGAATTAACAAGAAGGTTGCAGTTTATCCATAATAATCTTGTTGACAAGATAAATAGTCAAACTACCTTGATCTGAACAAATTTGAACTTTACTAACGAACAGTTAAACTTTATTTTCTCTAACTCGAGTCTATTTTGTAACATAGTTTCAAAACGTAATATGTGCTCGTGATACGTTGAACGAATCAATTTGAAAATCGACGAGCCTTTTCGTTCCGCGACTGTACCTATTGCTGACTGCTGTGTTTCGGTTTCACTGTACAGTCGGCACTGTATAGTCATTTAATAATACGAAGGACTATTAATGATTGAACGAAACATTGCCCGACTTCGAATTGGTGTACATTAAAAATTATTTCACTCTTTGTAGTGGCATTTGAAGTTGGTTTTTTGGAAAGAATTTTCCATTTTATTTTTTACTTTTTAGTGGAAAACAAGTAATGCGCAAGGTATTGGAAAAAATGCCCAAATCGCTGGAAGTATGCTTCTAAAATCTGAAGAGTTCCCTCAATTTCTCCAAGATCCCATCATCAGATTCTGACTTGATGAATACAGTCATTACTTGATGACTGCTAGGAAATGCAATAGTAACTATAAAAAATATCTAAATCGCTTCAAGTATACTAGCAAAATTTGAAGAGTTCCCTCGATTTTTACCAAGATCCCATCATCAGATCCCGACCTGATGACCATATTATAACCTGGAAAAAATTACTCTTTTAAACAATACCCAAATTACTTCAAGTGTGCTAGTAAAATTTGAAGAGTTCCCTCGATTTCTCCAGGATCCCATCATCAGATCCTGACTTGGTGACAATGGGACCATCTGTGAACTATACCCTTTCAAACAAAAAAAGAATTTTTTAAATTGGTCCACGCATCTTCGAGTAATCGGGGAACATACATAAAAAAAAAAAAAAAAAAAAAGATTCCGACGAATTGAGAACCTCCTCCTTTTTTTTTAAGTCGGTTAAAAAGAGTAGGTAGAAGAGATTAATTAAAAGTCGTACTTAATTAATCTTTTCAAGATGATGACTGAAACTATAATATTATCACGTATTAATTTATTTTATTTAAGTATTCTATAATTTCCAGACCAAGTGTAATTGCGCCTTAAGTAAGCTTACGTACCAAGATACCAACAAAATGAATAATAATAGTTTCGTGCAAGATAAACAGATACACACCCATGTTTTCCGCTTAAATTGCAAATTACTTAAGTCAATAAAACAGTTTAATTTAGTGATTAAGTGTGTAAAGTGTTATTTTTTAGCTTACAGTGTTAGAATTAAATGGAGACAGTCGCTGTGCTAAGATTTTTTTAAAACTTTAAACTATAAGGGGATTTATTGAATTTATTTTTGTCTTTCTCACTCTCACTGACTGACTGGTCGATTTTTTTTTACAATTAAAATTCTAGAGAATGCTACGTAATCCAAACTACGTGTATGGCGACGATTCGTCTTTAAGAGTGCCCATACATTTGAACTTCGCGAAATATGTGTTGCAGCTAATATGGCCACACCGGGAAAAGATAGCTTTGGTAAGTGCTAAGTATCACTGGCAGGACTCTTCCAGGGTAGGTACCACCACGGTGTCAGTTGTTCTACCGTGAAGCAGTCATGTACAGTCGCGGAATGAAAAGGTTCGTCACCTTAGTGTCGATATTCGTTTGCACTAGTACTGCAAGAGTCCATTATGCCAACATTCCTGTGCAAGAAACAGCGCTGCTAACATTTGAATAAATATGACGTTTGCTATCAAATAAGGTTTTACTTGTTTTTTCTATCCCGTCAATGTGTTACCAAAATGTATTAAAACCTCATTAAAACCTTAGTTATTTAGGAGAAATTATGATATTTTGAAATTATGACATTGACCGATTGACAATAGTTTTAACAGAAATAATAATGTCAGGTTGAATTAACAAGAAGGTTGCAGTTTATCCATAATTGAGTCCATAATAATCTTGTTGACAAGATAAATAGTCAAACTACCTTGATCTGAACAATTTTGAACTTTACTAACGAACAGTTAAACTTTATTTTCTCTAACTCGAGTCTATTTTGTAACATAGTTTCAAAACGTAATATGTGCTCGTGATACGTTGAACGAATCAATTTGAAAATCGACGAGCCTTTTCGTTCCGCGACTGTACCTATTGCTGACTGCTGTGTTTCGGTTTCACTGTACAGTCGGCACTGTATAGTCAGCGTGATCACTGGGCAAAAAAATTCATATAATTGTTACATAAAAATGTTACAATACGATACGCCGCCGACGGACGCCGCGAGAGCGGTAGCATCCTTATGTGGTTGACTCAGGACGTCCAACAAACTCGCACGAAATGTTTTTCTTCCACGTTTCTGGAACGAACCGCTAAGGTGTGGGACGCCCTTTCAGCCTCCGTGTTTCCAGCCAAGAACAATCTGGGTGCCTTCAAGAGAAGAGTGAATACTTATAGGCATTTTCTAGGCACGCACGCTCCAACCTCATCGTTGCTTTCCATCAGGCATGATTGTCGTCAAGCACAAGCCTATCTAGTTATATACCTATATTTATAATTCGTGCATCTATTGTATTGTAACACAAAGCTGTGGGACGCATTTTCATGGGAAAAATAAAAATATAGCGTCACTTCTGGAGTGACGACAGAAGCGAAAACTGTTATTTACAAAGGTCTCGTTGACGAGAACAATATACCTAATGATGACGCTAGTTTAATGGGTTTTTCCCAAAAAAAATATTAAATAAGTCTGTATTTTTTTTGAATCGTCAGACTTATACTAAGTATTAATACACTGTGACTCTACATATTCTTAGGTAAATACCACAGGAAATATAGAGGTGTCGGTTTCGGTAACAAATTCAATGGTTTTTACTCATCTCAAAAATGCCGAACGCGCCTACCGAAGTTTTCACTTCAAAAACAACTGGGATTGAAAATACTGAATTCTAAAATCACTAGGCGCGTACGTCTTTTCTGGTAGTGTGGTAACTAGCCGCGGCCAAAGCCTACGACCAGACCAGCCCCTGGATTGTGTAAGAAAAACGTACTCATCGTTATCGTAATCGTTTATGAATTCTGCCTGCTGATTAGTTCTCTGATTTACGTCAGCCAATCGGGGGGCAGAATTCATAAACGACTACGATACCGATGAATACGTTTTTTCTACGCAATTAGACCACAGACTTGAAACAATTCAGAATGTCTAAAATTGGAAAGGGATTCGAACTCATTCCTAATTTACATAAAAAAAAATCATTTTCAGATAAACGGTCAAACCCACGAAAAACTAACCTACCAAGAGCTCGCCGAAGACGCCATAAATCTAGCCATCTCCCTCGTTCACATGGGAGTTAGAAAGGGAAACACTATCGGCATATGTTCTGAGAACAGGCAGGAGTACTTCAGCACAGTCATAGGGGTAATAGCTGCAGGAGCTATTGTGACATGTGTCAACCCTGCATACACAGAAGGTAAATCAAAGACAAAAATAAAATAAATAAATAAATAAATAATGTAATTTATTCATGAGAATGTAGGTACATTACAATTATTAATATCCTTGTACATTTTGCCTTATGGCGTATGAATATAAAAAGAAAATAAGTACATAATGTCAGTAGTTAGTTTGATATTATCATTTTTGTAATTAATTGTAAATGTAAATAATTCATAAAGTCGAGAAATTAGTAATTCAGAATGTCAATAATTGTAGATAGATTATTTATAAAGTCAAAAAAAATTAGTATTTCAGAATGTCAATAATTGTAAATTTATACAGTCAAAAATTAGTTTTATATAAAAATTCATTTCCAAGGAAACAATATGGACTGGCCCCGTCTTCAAAATTTAGCGTGATTATTTTTAATCTGTCAAGGGGCGTATAAGATGGCGTCGCCTAGGCTAGTAGGTACATGAACTTTTGACAACAAATCTTGGCGGACATCATGGCGCCGCATGTCACGCAAGGCTTGTCTATGTAGTTTACACTGAGTTTTTTTTTTATAAATAAAAATATATGTACGGGACATTTTACACATCGCAATCTAGCCCCAAAGTAAGCGATAACTTGTGTTATGGGTACTAGATAACTGATAAATATACATACATACATACATAAATACAATATATTGAAAAACACCCAGACACTGGAAAAGATTCATGCTCATCACACAAACATTTACCAGTAGTGGGAATCGAACCCACGACCTCCGGCGCAGACAGCAGGTTCGCTACCTACCACTACGTCGTCGGTTATGTTTGATTATTTTCGTTTTGTAGTTTTATCTGCATAAATAATGCAAAAACTAATTATAGTAGTGTAATTATCTCGCTGCAGGCTCGGCCATAAATCATTCGAGTGATTCGCTTTTGTTGTTCATTACAATACAAAAGCAGCAGTGAAGCTCAGCAGTGAAATACAAAAGCGAAACACTCGAATGATTTATGACCGAGTCTGCAGCGAGATAATAACTAGAGATGCCACGAATATTCGGCTACTATTCGGTATTCGGCCTATTCGGCCACTTTTTTTTGGTATTCGGTATTCGGCCGAATAGTACTCATTATTCGGCCGAATACCGAATACCAAATTGTGGACAAAAAGACACATCATATTACTCAAGATTTGTATTTATTACTAAATTACAATATTTTCCTAAGTAAAATTAATCAGCGGTAAGTTGTGATGGATAAAAACAAGCTTTTCAGCATTTGATGGTAGCAAACGATTACGCTTTTCATCGTAAATGATACCAGCTTGGAAAACAACCTCTCACTATACACGCTACTCCCGGGAGAAGAAAGATAAACTTTAGCAAATTTTGAAAGGTAGGAGTATTGGTTTTCATTTGCTGACTACCACTTGTAACTTTGTAAGGATCAGCTTTCCTATCTAGGAGAGTAGTTTTCAAATAAAAATCTACCTCATTTGCCACAGTATTCTTCTCCTCAATAATACTATCAGAGGCGTCTCTAGCCCTAGTGGCGCCCGTGTGCAGCCAGTAACCTGACGCCCTCGAGCGGGGTCAAAATGGAATACAAGTGACCGCTCCCATACAAGTACTTTGTATCGGAGCGGTCAGCTGATTGGCCAAATATCCATACAAAGTCCAATTTTTTTTTGAGAATTCGATATGAGTTCCTTGGGGAAAGTTGTTCAGTTTCATGAGTAGAAACACCCGTCAAGAGATTTGCTCTATTTTACCTAACACCCTGTATTTTCAAACGGAAATTCGGATGCAAATGGTGCAATTTTAAATGATGTCAGGAAGCAAAAAGTTTTTTAGGAAAGAAGGGGTTATAAGAATAAAAAATCACAACTTTGTAGTTCTTTCAAAAATATTTAATTTAAAAACTATTATAGTTACGTAACAGGACGGTCGTTCACACAAATTATATAATAACACACAAATGTATTTACAAAAAAGTTACTTTTCGAGCTTTTGCATTAGCGAAATCATTAACAATGTCATTAACTTCAATTTTGATTTCGTGTTCAATACTTATTAACGATAAATTTGTCAATCTACTTTGCGACAATGTTGATCTAAGGTAGTTTTTAATTATTTTTAGTTTAGAAAATGACCTTTCGCTATGTGCGACCGTGACTGGAAGTGTCAGGTATATCCTCAGTGCTGTGGACAGATTTGGGAACACTGAAATTAATTTATTCGTAAATAAGTAATTTAAAATATCCAACGGCGTAGTGGAATCATCAATAAACATTGGTAATAATTCGATTTCATTATAGAGCTCGAACTGTTCCACATCTGAAGAGCCAGCATGGCAAAGTTTATTTTCTAAATTAGAGCAATGTGTTTTTTTTGTATCAGTGTCCAAATCTTTCCAGTTTTTCAATTTTTGAAGAAATGAAAAAATTACATTATTTTCATTCAAAAGTTCGAACCGTTCGTCGAACTTAGTGATTGCGGTGTCTAACAAATAGTAGTAAAAATTTACTTTAAAATCTGTTTTCGCATCTGCTATCGGTTCATCCTCCGCCTCATAATTAAAAAACCTTTTACGAACGCGAGGGCGTGCAGGTGTGGGAAATTCTACTATTGCCTCGACTTCTTCCGCTACAGTTTTCGCCCTGTTAAGGAGCTCCTCAAAAGCAGACTCATTACGAAATTCAGACAAACTTATTTTTGCATTATCAATCATTTTCACCGCTTCTGACAATACAACGTCTGACTTTTGAAGGGCCTTGCTAACTATATTTATCTTGCTTAAAATTTCAAACCAAATAAGCAGAGAGCAGATAAATTTAAAGGACTTAATTTTTGCCAGCAATGAATTTGCCATATTTCTTGACTCTGCATCTTTGCTCCTATCGGAATATATAGTAAACAAGGCATCATACACTTTTCCCAGTTCAAAACGTAGAGCTTTTACGGCTTCAACCCTGCTCTCCCATCGAGTATTTGAGAGTGGTTTTAGACTTAAAGTTGGCACTTCTTTAGCAAGTATTTGCCAACGTGCTGTTGACGCAGAAAAAAAAACATAAAGGAGGCCGGCAGAATCCCATACATGTCTGGGCCAAAAACGTTACAGCAATGATTCTTGTGTTATTAAATAGGCAAAGAACTTATATTTATGTAACAAGAAGATTTTTTTTATAATTCTATGGGAATCAGGAGGAAAAAAATATTTTGATAGACTTAGGTTAGGATGAAAATAATGTACTCTGAGAACCATTACTAAGACGAAAATGTCTACATTGGCTTTCTAAAGCTTTCTCCACAGATTTGTTTATCTGTGGAGACACAAACGTCATAATGCATAATGATGTTAAGAGTTGATGCTGCAGTCAAGTTGGTACTAACTGGTTAAAATAACTGATTGTAAAAATCAATGCCTATTTATATATACCTATATATAGGGTATAAAATAAAACTTCTTCAATTATTTTCAATTCTTTATTCATCTTCTAAATCATGAAAACACATCCGTAAGCGCACGAGAACGAAAACGAATGACGTATGAATTATTATCAAATGTGAATGACAATTGAGAAATGACAATGACAACTTACAGTTATTTTTAAAGATCGAAATCCATAGACACTATGCAAAATCTATAATTCATAAAATGTCGTCGTTATTGTCTAAAATCGTTATTAATCTGTGTTATTTATATTAAAAATAATATTTTTATGAAATTCCTTTATCACAGTAATCGCAAAAACGATGAATTATTTATTATTTTCATTACTCTCAAAATGCCTAGAACCCAGAGCTAACAAACAATGACAAAATAGACTTTAGAATATGGCAATAATTAGTTTTACTTTGTGCAATAGTACGAATGATTATGAATCATGATTATAGCTCATTCCCATAGAAAGTTACTAAAAGTTATAGTGATATAGAAACAGAAAAAAATCTACTATTTTTTGGTATATATGGGGTTCCAGTAACAATTTGGCCCATTTTGGCCGACCTCCTTTCCTGCACAATTGAAAAGAAATTGACAATTTCTAATGAACTTTTAGCAGCGTCATTCACTACCAAATTAAGGCTGTGTGCCGCACAAGGTACATAAAATGCGCGCGGGTTTAAATCTAAAATTCGTTTTTGTAGACCTATATTTTTCCCTTTCATGTTTGCACCATTATCATAACCTTGACCACGAATATCTTGTATGTCAATTTCGTTTGAGATTAAAAAATCTAACAAAAATTGAGTTAAGCCCAGGCCAGTAGTGTCTGTAATAGGAAAAAAACCCAGAAAGTGTTCTTTTACTTCAGCCTTGTCGTTGCTTGCATTTAAAAGAACGTACCGTACGACAACCGATATTTGTTCTTCGTGTGCAATATCTGGAGTGCAATCTAAAATAATGGAAAAATATTTAGATTGTTTCAATTCCAAAACAATAGTTTTTTTTATTCTTTCTCCCAACAATTGTATTATTTCGTTCTGAATATTATGGCCAAGATAATGAGTTAGGCGTGACTTGGATTTTTGAATAAGGGCAATGTGTTCCGCAAGCACATTATCAAAGTTAGAGGTATATTCAACCAGCTTTAAAAAATTACCATTATCAGAATCGTAAAGTTTTTGAGATCTTCCCCGAAAAGCCAGACATTGCCTCGCTAAAAAATGAATTAGGTTGATTATTCGCTCGAGTACTGCAACCCAACGTTTTTTTTCCCGATCAATTTCATTTTGGTGCAAGAAATCTACTGACTTTTCTTTTAAAATAACAGTTTTCAATGTAATTTGTTTCTTAAGACATGATAGGTGCCCTAAGCTCTTTTCATGACGTTCTATAGCAGTAGACAAATGCTGCCAATCTTTGTAACCTATTTCACCATTAAAAGGAGTCAGACTCGCATCAGCATGAAACAGTTTACAATAAAAACAATAAACAGAATCAGTTGACTTAGAGTAAACCAGCCAGTCTCTTAAAACGGTTTCATTATTTAACATCTTTTTAGTATAATAAGCATTTGAAAAAGATCTTTTCGAACTATTTGAAGGATATGAACCCAGTTTTACCTGCACGGGCCCACGCTCCATCAAAAATATTCTCTGTTTATCGGATAACACCTGTGGCCATAACGCGAGATCATTCATTATATCTTCTCGAAGTATATTCTCCGGGGACGCTTCGGCACTAGGGGGTTCTTCGTCTTCTTCGACTACCGACGACAAAGACAGCAGCGGCGGCGGCGGCGGCGGCGGTGACTTAGAAGTGACGAGTTCTGCTGTAGAATTATCTTGGTTTTCATATGTCTCTATCTCCAGGTGTTCGTCCGAGGATGGACCGGGTCGAACAAAAAACTTTTTAATAGAACTTGTATTCTTTTTCAGAGACACTTCCTTCTCCAGCTTTCTTTTTCGACTCTGTGCACCAGACAGTTTCTTTTTTCCATCGCCATCAGACATCTAAAATAAATAATAAACTTAGTATACCTAGGCACCTAAAAGAACTATCAATGTAAATAAATTAATATACCTAGGTCCAGAGAAAAAGCTGCAACTTGGACTAGGACTTGGAGTATTATTTATTACAAGCTTCTTCCCGCGACTTCGTCCGCGAGGAATTCTTAGGTATATCGCGATTCCCCCGGGATCTGTGCACTTTTCCGGGATAGCAATTAGCCTATGTCCTTCCCCAGGACGCAAGCTATCCTATCTCCATACCAAAATTCATCCAAATCGGTTCAGCGGTTAGGCCGTGAAAGCGTAACACACAGACAGACAGACAGAGTTACCTACTTTCGCATTTATAATCATCATCATTTCAGAATAAATAAATAAAATTTAAAAGTAGGTAGTTCGTTGTTCAACGGTTAGGTACAAGTAAGACCTAAATAAATAAATAGGTACCTAAGTACTTATACTAGTAGGAACATATTACACTTGAAACTTACCGTTGTTTGTTCCGCACTGCAGTAGGATAAACAAATGAAAAATGCTAGGTCGTATAGGTACGAGTACCTATTTAACTTCGATATTACTATCTATCACCGATGTTTTGTTTTCATGAATTTCGCTAGCTATTTTTGATGACCTCCGACCTCGAGGCATGTCGCAATAATTGTGAAAGCAATTAACCAAATCTTACCTTTTATATAATTTTTAGCAAAAGAAAAGCCGATTTACTTCATATTTACATGTTTACTCAAAGATGATACTTAATCCAATTGCATCAAGGCTTATTTCGCAAAACTACGATGTAGCGGTAAAACAAAAATTGCGGCACGCGTACACAAGCCTTTGAAAATGACCGCCGCACGTCCCTGGGAAATTTAATTTGAACTTTATAGCATTCTAATACAGCCGAGTTAGCAATGATTGTCGGCCGCGGCGTGTTGTCAAACGAATCAAAACAAACAGGTGCAGATGCCGGCACCCGCCTTTCGTAGCGATGCGACATTACGCCAATTTAATCTTTTATTATCTGTTTTAAGGCTGCTTTCATGTTGAAACAAAAGTAATTGTGTAAATTTAAATAGAGTAGGTAGGAAAAGGAGTAGTTTTGCTTTGCTACCGCGCGCCCGGCGTCGGCCACGGCGGGCGCAGGGTCTTTGAGAGCGACGCATCTTCGGATGTGTCGCAAGGGCGCTCGGCGCGCGGCGCCCTTTAGACCCGGCGCCCGTGTGCGCCGCACACCCTGCACTATAGGTAAAGACGCCTTTGAATACTATTTTGCATATTATCAGTAGCGACTTCCTCAAAGCAGTTCCAGAAACTGTCGTGTATTTCAAATGTCTTATCATTTTCATTAAAGTTTCTTTTCTTACGAAGTGGAGAAGCATCTTCATCAATACTACTAGATTCATCATCATCGACAAGCATGTACTTAGTGCGGAATGTTCGGCGGCCGAATATTCGGCGCTTCGGCCGATAGCGTTGCCGAACATTCGGTATTCGGTATTCGGCTAAATCACTATTCGTGGCAACTCTAATAATAACACTACTGTAGTAGTGATGCGCGAAACATCACCACCACAATCGCATGGAGCGACACCCTCACTGGATCAAATAAGTTTGTGGCCTTAGGAGTTAGCACATAATGTAGTTTTCGTCACATCCACTTGGAAAGGCTATCCAAAATAGTCTGACGGTCTGATATTAATATGATCATCTGAACAAAACTGTATATACTCCTTGACCATAGAGTATAGAGTAACAGCAATTGTGTAAAAAAATAGAAACAGTTCCTAGTTTTTTCACAGTGATAAAAATAGTGTGTTATTCGGATTTCGGGCCATACTCGGGCGTCGTATTTTGCAAAACACAGAACACTATACCATTCTGGTCTGTGCACTATAAGCCAGAGTTGCAAAATAACGCCCTCGATAAACCGCTGTAAACTCTATCAATATTTATTTTGCTTCCAGGTGAACTGAAACATCTATGGGGAATATCGAAACCAAGAATGATCTTTTGCTCGCCGGTCGCTTACAAGACGCACGCAAAATCGTTAAAAAAATTACCGTATCTTCAAAAAATTGTACTCTTCGGTCGAGATAAACAAAAGGACGCATTACTTTATGAGGATCTAGCTAAGCCTGTAAAGTCTTGGTTTGAAAATGGCGCGAATTTGGAAGCTTTTGAAGTGGTGGATGCAACGGGACAAATTGATACAGCTGTTATACTTTACTCTTCGGGAACCACGGGTCTACCGAAAGGAGTTATGTTGACCCATCTGAACTTGATAACTACGTGTGAATTGTAAGTTATTTGCCATCATCACCACTATCTAAAATAATCACCCATAGAAAACAAAAGACACTAGAAGTAGCATGTGGGCGTTACCCGTGTCGCCAGCACTAGTAGCATAATTTAACTTACTTGCTTCACATGTACACACATTTAACTAAATAAGCTTCACATGTACATTCAGTCGCTGTCAAAAATGCATACAATAAAGTGCTATAATAGTAGTTTACGGTATGTAATTTACCATGAATTCAGACCACTCACGCACAAAAAAAAATAAACAAAATAAGTGGACAAGAATTGTCTATGGTCAACTGATGCATTTTGGCGCTGATTGTTGAGTAACCTGGCGTGAGCGTAGAAAACAAAAGACACTAGAAGTAGCATGTGGGCGTTACCCGTGTCGCCACTAGTAGTATAATTGAACTTACTTGCTTCACAATGCATACAATAAAGTGCTTTAAAGAAAATATTAAAATGCATCAATGCGCTATATTAGTGTGTAAAAATCGTAGCAAGACCCATAATCGTTTACTTGGAGGGATAACTTACCATCGGTAACTTGAATTTTACTAGTTTTAAGTATAAATACGTGAAAAATTGTGTTATATTTCTATAAGGCTTCAAGACATTCTAAAGTGATCCTTAAAATAAGAAACTTACGATTGATTTCAAATTTACTAATATGCTATAAGAAGAAAATTAAGAATTGAAAATATTACTATTTTAGTGGCCCTAGTGAGCCATTTTTGTAAAAGAAAAAGGGCCAAAGCTACTGGAAGGTTTAATTAGTTCCCTTCAAAAGCAAGTACAATCTGCTCCGATCATTTTTTGGAAGAGGATTTTATTGGAAAGAAAAGTGGTAATAAATACATTAAAACTGGAGCAGAACCACGTAAATAGTACATTTCAATATAAGCGCGGAAAGTATGTCATTTCTTTACGAGTATCGGATTGTTGACACAAGCCGTAGGCGCGTGTCAACAATAGAGGCGAGTGGAAATGACAATTCCGCACGTGCATTGAACGACATTTTTTTAACACATTTGCGAAAATACATAAAGTTGGGGTCAAAAATAAAAATATATATAATATTCAGACCACTCACCCACAAAAAAAAAATAAACAAAAAAGTGGACAAGAATTGTCTATGGTCAACTGATCCATTTTGTAGTTTTCCTAATAGAGTTTTCCGAGTAGAGTTTTCCTTGTAGAGTTTTCCTAGTAGAGTTTTCCTGAGTTTTCCTTGATGAGTTCCAAGTAGAGTTTTCTGAGTTTTCCTAATACAGTTTGTAGTTTTCCTAATAGAGTTTTCCGAGTCAAGTTTTCCAAGTATTTTTACTGAGTTTTCCGAGTAGAAATTTCCTGAGTTTTCCTTGATGAGTTATCCGAGTAGAGTTTTCCTGAGTTTTCCGAGTAGAGTTTTCCGAGTAGTTTTCCTAGTAGAGTTTTCCGAGTAGAGTTTTCCTAGAAGTGTTTCTAATGGAGTTTTCCAAAGAGTTTTCCGAGCAGAATTTTCCTGGTAATTTTTCTGAGTTTTCCGAGTAGAGTTTTCCAAGTAGTTTTTCTAGTAGAGTTTTCCGAGTAGAGTTTTCCTAGAAGTGTTTCTTATGGAGTTTTCCAAAGAGTTTTTTGAGTAGAATTTTCCGAGTAGTTTTCCTGAGTTTTCCGAGTAGTTTTCCTAGTAGAGTTTTCCGAGTAGAGTTTTCCTAGAAGTGTTTCTTATGGAGTTTTCCAAAAAGTTTTCTGAGTAGAATTTTCCGAGTAGTTTTCCTGAGATTTCCATGATGAGTTTTCTGAGAAGAGTTTTCCTAGTAGGGTTTTCCTGAGTTTTCCTAGTTGGATTTTCCTAAGTGAGTTTTCCGAGTAGAGTTTTCCTGAGTTTTCCGAGTAGAGTTTTCCGAGTAGCTTTCCTAGTAGAGTTTTCTGAGTAGAGTTTTCCGAGTAGTTTTCCTAGTATTGTTTTCCGAGTAGAGTTTTCCTAGAAGTTTCTTATGGAGTTTTCCAAAGAGTTTTTCGAGTAGAATTTTCCTAGAAGAGTTTTCCTAATAGAGTTTTCCTAGAAATGTTTCCTAATAGAGTTTTTCTAAGAGTTTTTCGAGTAGAATTTTCCTAGTAGTTTTCCTGAGTTTCCCATGATGAGTTTTCCGAGTAGAGTTTTCCGAGAAGAGTTTCCCTGAGTTTTCCTTGATGAGTTTTCCGAGTAGAGTTTTCTGAGTTTTCCTAATACAGTTTGTAGTTTTCCTAATAGAGTTTTCCGAGTAGAGTATTCCGAGTAGTTTTTCTAGTAGTTTTCCGAGTAGAGTTTTCCTAGAAGTGTTTCTTATGGAGTTTTCCAAAGAGTTTTCTGAGTAGAATTTTCCGAGTAGTTTTCCTGAGTTTTCCGAGTAGTTTTCCTAGTAGAGTTTTCCGAGTAGAGTTTTCCTAGAAGTGTTTCTTATGGAGTTTTCCAAAAAGTTTTCTGAGTAGAATTTTCCAAGTAGTTTTCCTGAGTTTTCCTTGTAGAGTTTGTAGTTTTCCGAGTAGAGTTTTCCAAGTAGTTTTCCTGAGATTTCCATGATGAGTTTTCTGAGAAGAGTTTTCCTAGTAGGGTTTTCCGAGAAGAGTTTTTCTGAGTTTTCCTTGATGAGTTTTCCTAGTTGGATTTTCCTAAGTGAGTTTTCCGAGTAGAGTTTTCCTGAGTTTTCCGAGTAGAGTTTTCTGGGTTTTCCTAATACAGTTTGCAGTTTTCCTAATAGAGTTTTCCGAGTAGAGTTTTCCAAGTTGTTTTCCTGAGTTTTCCTTGATGAGTTTTCCGAGTAGAGTTTTCCTGAGTTTTCCTTGATGAGTTTTCCGAGAAGAGTTTTGCTAGTAGAGTTTTCGGAGTAGTGTTTTCCTGAGTTTTCCTTATATAGTTTGTAAATTTACTAATAGAGTTTTCCGAGTAGAGTTTTCCAAGTAGTTTTCCGGAGTTTTCCTTGATGAGTTTTCCGGAGTTTTCCTTGATGAGTTTTCCGAGTAAATTTTCATAGAAGAGTTTTCCGAGTAGAGTTTTCCTAGTAGAGTTTTCCGAGTAGAGTTTTCCGAGTAAAGTTTTCCTGAGTTTTCCTTGATGAGTTTCCGAGTAGAGTTTTCCTAGAAGAGTTTTCCTGGGTTTTCCTTCATGAGTTTTCCGAGAAGAGTTTTCTAAGTTTTCCAAATACAGTTTGTCGTTTCCTAGTAGAGTTTTAAAAGTAGAGTTTTCCAAGTAGAGTTTTCTTAGAAGCGTTTCCTTATAGTTTTCAGAGTAATGTTTTCCTATTAGAGTTGTCCTAGTACAGTTTTCCGAGTAGAGTTTTCCAGAGTTTTCCGTGATGAGTTTTCCGAGTAGTTTTCCTAAGATTTCTTTGATGAGTTTTCCGAGTAGTTTTCCTAAAATTTCCTTGATGAGTTTTCCGGGTAGTTTTCCTTAGAGAGTTTTCTTAAATTTTCCTAGAGTTTTCCGAGTAGAGTTTTCCGAGTAGAGTTTTCCGAGTAAAGTTTTCCTGAGTTTTCCGAGTACAGTTTTCCTAGAAGTGTTTCTTATGGAGTTTTCCAAAGAGTTTTCTGAGTAGAATTTTCCTAGTAGAGTTTTCCTAATAGAGTTTTCCTAGAAATGTTTCCTAATAGAGTTTTTTTCCGAGTAGAATTTTCCTAGTAGTTTTCCTGAGTTTCCCATGATGAGTTTTCCGAGTAGAGTTTTCCGAGAAGAGTTTCCCTGAGTTTTCCTTGATGAGTTTTCCGAGTAGAGTTTTCTGAGTTTTCCTAATACAGTTTGTAGTTTTCCTAATAGAGTTTTCCGAGTAGAGTTTTCCTGAGTTTTTTTAATGAGTTTTCCGAGTAGTTTGCTGAGTTTTCCTTGTTGAGTTTTCCGAGTAGAGTTTCCTGAGTTTTCCTTGATGAGTTTTCCGAGTAGAATTTTCCTAGTAGAGTTTTCCTAATAGAGTTTTCCTAGAAATGTTTCCTAATAGAGTTTTCCTAAGAGTTTTCCGAGTAGAATTTTCCGAGTAGTTTTCCTGAGTTTCCTTGATGAGTTTTCCGAGGAGTTTTCTGAGTTTTCCTAATACAGTTTGTAGATTTCCTATTAGAGTTTTCCGAGTAGAGTTTTCCAAGTAGTTTTAATGAGTTTTCCTTGATGAGTTTTCCTTGATGAGTTTTCCGAGTAGAGTTTTCCTGAGTTTTCCGAGTAGTTTTCCGAGTAGTTTTCCTAGTAGAGTTTTCCGAGTTGAGTTTTCCTAGTAGTTTTCCTGAGTTTTCCTTGATGAGTTTTCCTAGTTGGATTTTCCTTAGTGAGTTTTCCGATTAGAGTTTTCCTGAGTTTTCCGAGTAGCTTTCCTAGTAGAGTTTTCTGAGTAGAGTTTTCCTAGAAGTGTTTCTTATAGAGTTTTCCTAAGAGTTTTCCGAGTAGAATTTTCCGAGTAGTTTTCCTGAGTTTCCTTGATGAGTTTTCCGAGGAGTTTTCTGAGTTTTCCTAATACAGTTTGTAGTTTTCCTAATAGAGTTTTCCGAGTAGAGTTTTCCAAGTAATTTTCCTGATTTTTCCTTGATGAGTTTTCCGAATAGAGTTTTCCTGGTTTTTTCCATAATGAGTTTTCCTAATAGTGTTTGTAGAGTTTTCTTAATAGTTTTCCAAGTAGAGCTTTCCGAGTAGAGTTTTCCTGAGTTCTCCTTGTTGAGTTTTCCGAGTAGAGTTTTCCGAGTAGTTTTCCTGAGATTTCCTTGATGAGTTTTCCTAGTAGAGTTTTCCGAGTACAGTTTTCCTGTTTTCCATGATAAGTTTTCCGGAGTTTTCTCATAGTTTTCCTAGTAGAGTTTTCCGAGTAGAGTTTTCCTGAGTTTTCCTTGGTGAGTTTTCCGAGTCGAGTTTTCCTGAGTTTTACTTGATGAGATTCCCGAGTAGAGTTTTCCAATTAGAGTTTTCCGAGAAGAGTTTTCTTGAGTTTTCCGAGAAGTTTTCCTGAGTTTTCCTTGATGAGTTCCAAGTAGAGTTTTCTGAGTTTCCCTAATACAGTTTGTAGATTTCCTATTAGAGTTTTCCGAGTAGAGTTTTCCAAGTAGTTTTAATGAGTTTTCCTTGATGAGTTTTCCTTGATGAGTTTTCCGAGTAGAGTTTTCCTGAGTTTTCCGAGTAGTTTTCCGAGTAGTTTTCCTAGTAGAGTTTTCCGAGTTGAGTTTTCCTAGTAGTTTTCCTGAGTTTTCCTTGATGAGTTTTCCTAGTTGGATTTTCCTTAGTGAGTTTTCCGATTAGAGTTTTCCTGAGTTTTCCGAGTAGCTTTCCTAGTAGAGTTTTCTGAGTAGAGTTTTCCTAGAAGTGTTTCTTATAGAGTTTTCCTAAGAGTTTTCCGAGTAGAATTTTCCGAGTAGTTTTCCTGAGTTTTCCTAGTAGTTTGTAGTTTTCCTAATAGAGTTTTCCGAGTAGAGTTTTCTGAGTTTTCCTAATACAGTTTGCAGTTTTCCTAATAGAGTTTTCCGAGTAGAGTTTTCCAAGTGGTTTTCCTGAGTTTTCCTTGATGAGTTTTCCGAGTAGAGTTTTCCTGAGTTTTCCTTGTAAGTTTTCCGAGTAGAGTTTTCCAAGTAATTTTCCTGATTTTTCCTTGATGAGTTTTCCGAATAGAGTTTTCCTGGTTTTTTTTCATAATGAGTTTTCCTAATAGTGTTTGTAGAGTTTTCTTAATAGTTTTCCAAGTAGAGCTTTCCGAGTAGAGTTTTCCTGAGTTCTCCTTGTTGAGTTTTCCGAGTAGAGTTTTCCGAGTAGTTTTTCTGAGATTTCCTTGATGAGTTTTCCTAGTAGAGTTTTCCGAGTACAGTTTTCCTGTTTTCCATGATGAGTTTTCCGGAGTTTTCTCATAGTTTTCCTAGTAGAGTTTTCCGAGTAGAGTTTTCCTGAGTTTTCCTTGGTGAGTTTTTCGAGTCGAGTTTTCCTGAGTTTTACTTGATGCGATTCCCGAGTAGAGTTTTCCAATTAGAGTTTTCTGAGAAGAGTTTTCTTGAGTTTTCCGAGAAGTTTTCCTGAGTTTTCCTTGATGAGTTCCAAGTAGAGTTTTCTGAGTTTCCCTAATACAGTTTGTAGATTTCCTATTAGAGTTTTCCGAGTAGAGTTTTCCAAGTAGTTTAAATGAGTTTTCCTTGATGAGTTTTTCGAGTAGAGTTTTCCTGAGTTTTCCGAGTAGTTTTCCGAGTAGTTTTCCTAGTAGAGTTTTCCGAGTAGAGTTTTCCTAGCAGTTTTCCTGAGTTTTCCTTGATGAGTTTTCCTAGTTGGATTTTCCTTAGTGAGTTTTCCGAGTAGAGTTTTCCTGAGTTTTCCGAGTAGCTTTCCTAGTAGAGTTTTCTGAGTAAAGTTTTCCTAAAAGTGTTTCTTATAGAGTTTTCCTAAGAGTTTTCCGAGTAGAATTTTCCGAGTAGTTTTCCTGAGTTTTCCTAGTAGAGTTTGTAGTTTTCCTAATAGAGTTTTCCGAGTAGAGTTTTCTGAGTTTTCCTAATACCGTTTGCAGTTTTCCTAATAGAGTTTTCCGAGTAGAGTTTTCCAAGTGGTTTTCCTGAGTTTTCCTTGATGAGTTTTCCGAGTAGAGTTTTCCTGAGTTTTAATTGTAAGTTTTCCGAGTAGAGTTTTCCTGAGTTTTCCTTGATGAGTTTTCCGAGAAGAGTTATGCTAGTAGAGTTTTCGGAGTAGTTTTCCTGAGTTTTCCTTATATAGTTTGTAAATTTACTAATAGAGTTTTCCGAGTAGAGTTTTCCAAGTAGTTTTCCTAGTAATGTTTTCCGAGTAGAGTTTTCCTAGAAGTGTTTCTTATGGAGTTTTCCAAAGAGTTTTCTGAGTAGAATTTTCCTAGTAGAGTTTTCCTAATAGAGTTTTCCTAGAAATGTTTCCTAATAGAGTTTTCCTAAGAGTTTTCCGAGAAGTTTTCCTGAGTTTTCCTTGATGAGTTCCAAGTAGAGTTTTCTGAGTTTCCCTAATACAGTTTGTAGATTTCCTATTAGAGTTTTCCGAGTAGAGTTTTCCAAGTAGTTTAAATGAGTTTTCCTTGATGAGTTTTCCGAGTAGAGTTTTCCTGAGTTTTCCGAGTAGAGTTTTCCGAGTAGTTTTCCTAGTAGAGTTTTCCGAGTAGAGTTTTCCTAGTAGTTTTCCTGAGTTTTCCATGATGAGATTTCCGAGAAGAGTTTTCCTTGTAGGGTTTTCCGAGAAGAGTTTTTCTGAGTTTTCCTTGATGAGTTTTCCTCGTTGGATTTTTCTTGGTGAGTTTTCGGAGTAGAGTTTTCCTGAGTTTTCCGAGTAGAGTTTTCCGAGTAGCTTTCCTAGTAGAGTTTTCCGAGTAGAGTTTTCCTAGAAGTGTTTCTTATAGAGTTTTCCGAGTAGAATTTTCCGAGTAGTTTTCCTGAGTTTTCCTAGTAGAGTTTGTAGTTTTCCTAATAACGTTTTCTGTGTAGAGTTTTCCGAGTAGAGGTTTCCTAGTATAGTTTTCCAAGTAGAGTTATCCAAGTAGAGTTTTCCTAGAAGTGTTTCCTAATAGTTTTCCTAGTAGAGTTGTCCTAGTAGAGTTTTCCGAGTAGAGTTTTCCAAGTAGAGTTTTTCTGAGTTTTCCGTGATGTGTTTTCCGAGTAGGGTTTTCTCAAGATTTCCTTGATGAGTTTTCCGGGTAGTTTTACTAGGAGAGTTTTCCCTGAGTTTCCCTAGAGTTTTCCGAGTAAAGTTTTCCTGAGTTTTCCGAGTAGTTTTCCGAGTAGTTTTCCTAGTAGAGATTTATGAGTAGAGCTTTCCTGAGTTTTCCTTGATGAGTTTTCCGAGTAGAGTTTTGCTAGTAAGGTTTTCTGAGTAGCGTTTTCCTCAGTTTTTCTTGATGAGTTTTCCTAGTTGAATTTTCCTAGGTAAGTTTTCCTAGTAGAGTTTTCCTGAGTTTTCCTTGATGAGTTTTCCGAGTAGAGTTTTCTGAGTTTTCCAAAAACAGTTTGTAGTTTTCCTAATAGAGTTTTCCGCGTAGAGTTTTCCTGAGTTTTCCGGGTAGAATTTCCTGAGTTTTCCTTGATGAGTTTTCCGAGTAGAGTTTCCTGAGTTTTCCTTGATGAGTTTCCGAGTAGAATTTTCCTAGTAGAGTTTTCCTAATAGTTTTCCTTGAAATGTTTCCTAATAGAGTTTTCCTAAGAGTTTTCCGAGTAGAATTTTCCTATTAGCTTTCCTTAGTTTCCCATGATGAGTTTTCCGAGTACATTTTCCGAGAAGAGTTTCCTTGAGTTTTCCTTGATGGGTTTTCCGAGTAGAGTTTTCTGAGTTTTCCTAATACAGTTTGTAGTTTTCCTAATAGAGTTTTCTGTGTAGAGTTTTCCGAGTAGAGGTTTCCTAGTAGAGATTTCTGAGTAGAGCTTTCCTGAGTTTTCCTTGATGAGTTTTCCGAGTAGAGTTTTCCTAGTAGGGTTTTCCGAGTAGAGTTTTCCTGAGTTTTCCTCGTTGAATTTTCCTAGGTAAGATTTCCTAGTAGAGTTTTCCTGAGTTTTCCTTGATGAGTTTTCCGAGTAGAGTTTTCTGAGTTTTCCAAATACAGTTTGTAGTTTTCCTAATAGAGTGTTCCGAGTAGAGTTTTCCTGAGTTTTCCTTGATAAGTTTTCCGAGTAGAGTTTCCTGAGTTTTCCTTGATGAGTTTTCCGAGTAGAGTTTCCTGAGTTTTCCTTGATGAGTTTTCCGAGTAGAATTTTCCTAGTAGAGTTTTCCTTAAAGAGTTTTCCTAGAAATGTTTCCAAATAGAGTTTTCCTAAGAGTTTTCTGAGTAGAATTTTCCTAGTAGTTTTCCTGAGTTTCCCATGATGAGTTTTCCGAGTAGAGTTTTCCGAGAAGAGTTTCCCTGAGTTTTCCTTGATGGGTTTTCCGAGTAGAGTTTTCTGAGTTTTCCTAATACAGTTTGTAGTTTTCCTAATAGAGTTTTCTGTGTAGAGTTTTCCGAGTAGTTTTCTTGAGTTTTCCGAGTAGTTTTCCTGAGTTTTCTTTGATGAGTTTTCCGAGTATAGTTTTCTGAGTTTTCCTAATACAGTTAGTAGATTTCCTAATAGAGTTTTCCGAGTAGAGTTTTCCAAGTAATTTTCCTGATTTTTCCTTGATGAGTTTTCCGAATAGAGTTTTCCTGGTTTTTTCCATGAGTTTTCCTGAGTTTTCCTAATAGTGTTTGTAGAGTCTTCTTAATAGTTTTCCTAGTAGAGCTTTCCGAGTCGAGTTTTCCTGAGTTTTCCTTGAGGAGTTTTCCGAGTCGAGTTTTCCTGAGTTCTCCTTGTTGAGTTTTCCGAGTAGAGTTTTCTTGAGTTTTCCGAGTAGTTTTCCTGAGTTTTCCTTGATAGGTTTTCCGAGTAGAGTTTTCCTGATACGGTTTGTAGTTTTCCTAAAAGAGTTTTCCTGAGATTTTCTTAATGAGTTTTCCGAGTAGAGTTTACCTAGTAGAGTTTCCTATTAGAGTTTTCCGAGTAGAGTTTTCCTAATAGAGTTTGCCTAATAGTTTTCCTAGAAGTGTTTCCTAATAGAGTTTTCCTAGTCGAGTTTTCTGAGTAGAGTTTTCCTGAGTTTTCCTAAAAGAGTTTGTAGTTTTCCTAATAGAGTTTTCCGATACGAGTTTTCCGAGTAGTTTTCCTGGTTTTTTCCTTGATTAGTTTTCCGAGTAGATTTTTCCAAGTAGAGTTTTCCTGAGATTTTTTAATGAGTTTTCCGAGTAGAGTTTACCTAGTAGAGTTTTCCGAGTAGAGATTTCCAAGTAGAGTGTTCCTGTGTTTTCCTTGATGAGTTTTCCTAGTAGTTTTCCGATAAGAGTTTCCTGGTTTTTTCCATGATGAGTTTTCCTGAGTTTTCCTAATAGTTTGTAGTTTTCCTAATAGTTTTCCGAGTAGGTAGAGTTTTCCTAATAGAGTTTTCCGAGTAGAGTTTTCCGAGTAAAGTTTTCCTCAGTTTTCCGAGTAGAGTTTTCCTAGTAGAGATTTCCGAGTAGAGTTTTCCTGAGTTTTCCTGGATGAGTTTTCCGAGTAGAGTTTCCTAGTATAGTTTTCCGAGTAGAGTTTTCCCGAGTTTTCCTTGAGCGTTTTCCTAGAATTGTTTCCTTATAGAGTTTTCCGAGGAGAATTTTCGTAGTCGAGTTTCCTGAGTTTTCCTAGTAGAGTTTTCCTTATAGTTTTCCTAGTAGGGTTTTCCTGAGTTTTCCTAGTAGAGTTTGTAGAGTTGGTGTATACTTTTCATGAAAATCGTTAGAACCGTTTCCGAGATTCATATTATATATAATACTAGCTGACCCGGCAAACGTTGTTTTGCCATATTTATAAATTTTTTCTCACTTACCCCGAGTTGCACGAAATAAACTTATAAATTTAAGTGCTACTTTAACTAATTTAATCGCGAGAAATGTCAAAATTTCATACATTTTTTGACATTGATTTTGATTAAATTAGTTTAAGTACCACTTAATTTTTTAAATTTGTTTCGTGCAACTCGGCAAGGGACAAAAAAAATAGATAACAACCTGCTCCCAAACCGTTTCTGAGGAGTTTGGTAACAAAGAAAAGCGAGAAAATTTTATATATTAGAAGATATAGAAGAATTGTTTGTGTAAAGATATATAATTAAACAAAGTTTTATATGTAGCAACTTATCATAAAAAAATTTGGCGCAAATTAGGCAATTTTCCTTCAACTGTTCTCTGAATTACCCATGATGTGTTATTTTATGTGATTTATTATGACTAGACAGAAATTAATTCAATTGGATTTTTTTTTCTGTACGTAATAATATAACATTGCTTTTTATTTCAATTTTATCGAAAAGGGGCTTGAAACTATCTGGCATAGCGACCTGGCCGCCATTTTGATTTTTTTTCGAAATCGCGGCGCACGATTTAAGTGGTATGTATGGGTAGAGGACGCATAGACGAACAAATAATGTCAAGTAACATAGTACCCCAAAGTGTCACGTTACCGAGATATTTGAAGGTAAAGACAGACATATGAGGATAAGTCTATTTTTAATGATTGTCCTTATTATGACTAGACAGAAATTAATTCAATTGGATTTTTTTTTCTGTACGTAATAATATAACATTGCTTTTTATTTCAATTTTATCGAAAAGGGGCTTGAAACTATCTGGCATAGCGACCTGGCCGCCATTTTGATTTTTTTTCGAAATCGCGGCGCACGATTTAAGTGGTATGTATGGGTAGAGGACGCATAGACGAACAAATAATGTCAAGTAACATAGTACCCCAAAGTGTCACGTTACCGAGATATTTGAAGGTAAAGACAGACATATGAGGATAAGTCTATTTTTAATGTCTCCTTACATACTACATTCATCGTGCGCCGCGATTTCGAAAAAAAATCAAAATGGCGGCCAGGTCGCTATGCCAGCTTCCATACAAAAAAATTCAAACCCCTTTTACAATTCACGGTTAAGATTCATCACTACACTTTGACAGTTATCAAATATTGAAGTTTGTTCTTTGCCATTCAAATTTTAATCTTAACGTCATATAAACAGAGTTCCTCAAAAAAAATCTTTATAAAACGAATCTACTAATGCCGATACGGGCAATAGCGGAACTTTAAGTATATTTGAAGTAAATTTTTGCAATATAAATTTTATAGCTGTATTAATAAGGTTGACTTTGATGGAAATATACGTCATTTTTTTGACCAATCTTAAGTGAAGAATTATATGGTGTGCGTGACTTGTAAATATGTGTGTTTAGCGACACTGGTTTCCTAAGAAAATCGGCATCATAGTAACTCTACTAGATCGTTCAATAAGTCCTGAGACTAACCTGGAAATGGCGCATATATTAAAAACTCTTTTGATTTTTAAAAAGTACTGGCTATCAATACAAGAATGTGTCAAATTTTTAAAAATGGAACAATAAAATTATTGATTTTGAAACATTTAAGTGACGCTACGGTTGTAATTTCGATACAATGGAAAAAAACGAGTTTCGCGTGTTGATAAAACATTGTTTTTTAATGGGAAAAAATACCGTTGAAGCACAGCAATGGCTTATAAAATGTTATGCAGGATCAGCTCCCTCTAAAGCTACCATTTGTCGGTGGTATGGTATGGTATGGAATTAGTGAAGTTATCGCAGCAACGGAGGCTTATTTTGAAGCCAAAGACAAATCGTTCTACACACATGGGATAAAAAAGTTAGAAAAGCGTCGGAGGGACTGTATCGCTCTTGGAGGAGACTATGTTGATGAATAAAAATTAATTTCATAAAAAAGACCTGTTTTTAGTACTTAGTCTCGGGACTTATTGAACCACGTGTTATTAGTCAATATAAAGTCATTCCTTGCTCTGTGGAATCACCGATGGTATCAGGTATAGGTACTACCTGAGTGGGCAAACGTTGTTTTGCCATTTAGGGATATGTCAAATAGCTTACGACCTACCGAATGTAGATAAAAATATCATAAACCGGTCAAGCCGTTTCGGAGGAGTTTAGTTCCAAAGATACGAGAATTTTTAAATGTAATTGTCCTTATTAGTGGGCATTATATTATTAAATTGTATATATTAGTTTATAGTTTGATGATTAGATATGTATTGAATATCTTTTTTTTTTTTGTTTAACCTAGTTTATGTATTAGTTTGTAGTTATTTGTATGTATATAGTTTATAAATCTACACCACCTCAAAACTCTAGTTCCTTTGTTTTCCTTTTCTCAAGGTTGCCTGGCAGAGATCGCTGCTAAGCGATAAGGCCACCTTTTGTGCCTTAAATTATTTTAAGTATTTCTGTTTTGTGTAATTTCTTGTATGGTGCAAATAAAGTGTATTTATTTATTTATTTATAATATTCTCTACATGCTATGCTATGCTAAGTATGCTACCGACTGCGCCAAGACTCAAGAGTCCAAAGTTTCGGACGGGGTTATTTAGACTCCATATAGCAGCAAACGAGTTAATTTATCGCTTATCTTTTATCGGGGACGCGCTCTTCAAATCTGGGGAAACCCTAGTGGATATACTTAGCCTTATCTATTTTATAATCCTTCTCTTTCAGACCAGCCACACTAGATACAAAGGAGATTTGCATGCACATTACCCCATGGTACCACACCATGGGCATGATGGGGTCGTTGAGGGTCTGTACCTCCGGGGGTACACTGGTGTACCTGCCCAAGTTCGAAACAGATCTGTATATGAAGACTATCGAATTGTACAAAGTTAGTGACGTTTATTTATCTCCCTTTTTTTGTGAAAAGCCAATCAGGCACAGAAGTTGGCGGAAGTATGGGATTCTTTTTACACGCTTTCGTTATGTCGTGACGCAGCTGAAAATGTTATCTTAGCTGCATCACTCCTAAAGGCTGCTACACAGCATCGGACCAGAACACTAAATTGCTTTGCTAGTAGGGTAATTAGCCTCGGCCAATAATTAAAAAATTAAAAAACACGACTGCCCTGTTTAAAAACAAACTAAAAAGTAAAAAGTTATTTTAGTTCATCTGCATATTGACAAAGGGAAAAGTGGTCAAATTTCTCATTAATCAAAACAGATAAACTCATATTATGGCAGTCGGGGAACCGTTCTGAGGAACACCTTCTATTCTAAGAGGTCCCCCGACTGCCATAATATGAGATTATCTGTTTTAATTAATGAGAAATTTGACCACTTTTCCTTTTGTCAATATGCAGATGAACTAAAATAACTTGTTTTTTACTTTTTAGTTTGTTTTTAAACAGGGCAGTCGTGTTTTTTAATTTTTTAATTATTTATTTTTATTTTATACTTTTTAGTGATGGTCTACGGTCCTATGTAAAAGTATATTTTAAATATATATATATATATATATTCGGTTACTACTCTTTAATACCTTCATTTTGATACCCATATTGTGATAATTGAAGAAAACATTTTGATTTCCACTTTTGAAATTGGCGCCTCACGGTCGCCATATTAACTTTTTCCAAAAAAAATGTAGCCTATGTTACCCGGAATAATGTAAGGATTCTAACGATACCCCATTTGTCCAAATCGGTTCAGTCATTCAAAAGTTATGGTGGAATAAAGAAACTCACATACATACATACATACATACATACATACATACATACATACATACATACATACATGAACCCTAAAAACATTACACTCCTTTTTTTTGGGCAGTCGTGTAAAAACTAGAAATATTTTTTTACTCTTGTGGCGGGAAAGTAACAAATCTACCTACTTGAATTAAGCGTACCGTGAGCGTACCTTTGATGTGCAGAAACCGTTATAGGGGTTACTTACCAGCGGGGCAAGACAAAGTAACAGTCGTTTAGCGTTAGTAGTAGTCGTTTAGCGTAGACAGTAGATAAAAATGTACCTATGGACAAACCACGTGACGAATGAAAACAAATGAATGCAGAATAGTTATACTAGACTACGACAATTTGAACGCCAGGGAGCGTTCAAATTTTCGTAGTCGATTTTCAAACACAGCGTGTTTTCCTATACTCGGTCACGTGATTATCTACAGTCTCTTGTTTTGTCCATACATTTTTGTCTACTGTCGTCAACGCTAAACGACTGTTACTTTGTCTAGCCCCGCTGGCCCTTCCAGGTTTGAGCGATAACATATCTTCTGCATCGTCAATTATCATCAGGTACGCTGTCAACACCGATAAGAAACCTCAGGATACGGGCATCGAACGATTTACGTAAACCTTTTGTGTACAAGCAAACAGTACGCCATCTGTCGAAATTTTATAGGTGGTTACTGAGCGAAATATTGCGTGGCCTTACTGTTGGTGCCAAAACAAACATTTATGGCACCGATAAACTGGCGACATTTTTTCGCGCCGTCCGCCCTGTCCAGGGTCTTTAAGTCTATTGCCGTCAAGAAATATTTTTTATTGCGTAAAAAATTGGTGGTCTGTACAGTCGGTTTCCGGACGATAGATTACGTGATAACGTCATCATCGTGCCTCTCTATCGCTTGTTGCGCGCTATCGCTTACACGCACAGGCTCAGGTGGAACGTTACGCGGAACGTTACTATTTTTCATGTGTGTTGCTGGTGTTCATAAATTTATAAAACGTTATCACGTCAAAAAACTTGTTCAGAGCATAATATCATGTTTTTCAGATAGTTCAAGTGATAGTTCCGCCGCCAGTCCTCATAGCCGTGTCGAAGTCTAAAGCTGCTTATGACGTCAGCAGCATACGATACGCCTACAGCGGCGCGGCGCCTCTGCGAGATGACACCATTACAGCTGTGAAACAGAAGTAAGAATTATCGAAAAAGTAATTTCCATTCACCGATTACTAACCTCAGATATGGGCATCCGAACGATTTACGTAAACCTTTTACGTACTTACAGGCGAACATTAGCGCCATCTGTCAAAATTCTATAGGTGGCTGCTGAGCGAACTACAGTGTGGCCTTACTTTTGGTGGCAAAACAAGCATTTTTGACACCGATAAACTGGCGACATTCTTTCGCGCAGTTCGCCCTGTCCAGGGTAAATGTTTATTGTATTATGCAGATACATTTTACGAATCTTCAACCGACTTCTAAAAAGGAGGAGGTTCTCAATTCGACTGTAATTATGTTTATTATGTTTGTTGCCTCATAACTTTTGACTGGGTGAATCGATTTTGATGATTCTGTTTTTATTAGAAAGATGACGCTTCCCGTTTCAATTTAGTCCAGTTCTGATACTGGAATCCATGAGAAAACCATATTAATTGGAAAGGATGTATTCAACAGTAGTTTGAAGAGAGTTGAAGTCGATTTTTTTGTTAATTTAGTTATTTGTTATGCAAGGCCGCAAAATGGATTTTTGGGCCGAGTGTCAAATTTGAATGCTGAGCGGCGAAGGATTCTAGGATTGAACCCTGAGCGCAGCGAGGGGTTCAAAGAATAGAATCCTAAGCATAGCGAGGCATTCAAAGGACACGAGACCCAAAAAAATTTGCGGCCGTACATAACACAAAATTTTTCATCTCGCCACAGCGAGGAAAATTACTAGAAGATCACTTGGATCGGCATTGCGAGTGTGTAAGATGTTGTCTTTAGTATATAATACTCTGCAATAACTTCACTCACTTAATTAAATCCACCACTCATCTTATAACAAAAAAGGTAATAAATAAAAACAAGATATTATTATTTATCACGATCAGAATAAAAAATGAGATACATACTTTTTTTTTCTACTTTTATTTTGGATGCGGTCAGAAATATCAATTTCTAAGAACCAACGATAATAGAAGATTAAGAAAAAAATAACAACAATTAGATAAACAATAAGTAAATATCATGGATTTAATTAGATTTCCTTTATAATTAATCAAACTAAATAGGAGTTATTATTTTTATTGATATTCTAAGAAAATGTAAAAACAAAAAGTAATGTACACCTATACAAACTCAAAGGTCGAACTTCGTTACTGACCGTATGCATTATATTAAAAAAAAAAGAAGTCTTCAGTTTAATGGTGGCACCACACATGGCTATTTGTATTTGCCTATTTTTATATTTGTCAAATAACTTCCATGTGTGGAGAGTATATTTGCCAAAATTATTGCCATATTTGCCTGTTTGGCAAATACAGCCAATAACATATTTGGCTCCATGACGTCGAAAATTTTGGAAAATATGCGATCATCCAATCACAAATACAAATAGCCATGTTTGGTGCCACCATTAGACATTATTATAGACGCAATACGAGATTACGTCATGTTCGAATTTAGAAATGCTTTGCGGCCCTAGGGCGGGAAAGGATTTTCATACTACTTTCTCGCCCTTGGGAGAAATGAAAATTCTTTTGGGCCCTAGGGAATATAATAGCATTTCCCGCCCGCATTTTGGGCATTAAAAATCTCCTTTCCGAGCGGGTGAGATGAAAACGTATTTTATTCAGGTTTCCGAACCTCAAAGCGGTGTTACAAGGCTACGGAATGACGGAGACGACGCTTGCTGTGATGCGAGACACTTATCTCGAGGCTGACCACACCAAACTGGGGGGCGTCGGGAGAATAGTGCCCGGCGCTATTGTAAAGGTTTGTATAGATATTTCAATCCACGATGACACATCCCACTCTACCAAACTCCATGCGAATCGAATGAAACATTTTTTTTTGAAGATTTTGAAGAGTGGGGCGCGTCTTCGTGGATTGAAATATCTATTATTGTTGTTTTTCGTTTCACCTAGATCGTCCAAGCGTTTCACTGACGGACGGACAGGAGGCCTTTGTAATATAATTATGCAATATCTCTAAACTAAGGGGAAAACTCAGACTACATTAAATAAAGGGGGAAAATTGATAAGACGGTCGTCAGACCTGTCGTGTTGTATGGATCAGAGTGTTGGGCGGTAAAAGGGAGAGATGAAAGAAGAGTGCATGCGACCGAAATGCGAATGTTGAGATGGATGTGTGGTGTGACGAGAATGGATAGGATAGGGACGAGTAGGTACATAAGGGGAAGTTTGAAAGTTGCGCCAATATCAGAAAAGATGAGGAGTAAAAAGTTAGCGTGGTATGGAAATGTTATGCGGAGGGATGAAAGTCACTAAAAGAACGATGAGTATGTATGTGCAGGGACGAATGAGAGATGGATGGATTGCGTGAAACAAGATATGCGTGTGAAAGGAGTGGATTGCGTGTTGACGGCTGATAGGAGTGAATGGAAGAAGAAGACATGTTGTGCCGACCCCACATAACGTGGGAAAAGCCCAGGAAAGAAGCAGAATATATCTAAACTAATTTAATCTGAGACTTCTTAAAATATCTATCCTTTTCAATATATAAGGAGCGAGAGGAAATAACTTGTAGGCGAGTCAAGAACACGCCAAGAGCAAGTACCGAACGGGCGCCCTCCAGCGTTTCGGCCCCCATAACCGCGAGGTTGATTGGGCCATGGGTGGTGGAGGGTTGTCCCCATATCCTTTTCAACATATAACTATATAGTCCCAATACGAACTAACAAATTGAACGATACAGAATGAACCCACAGGATGATTGATTTGATTTTTACCATCTTCCAAAGGAGTTTACTTTAGTAGTTATACTTAGTTCATAAGAGAAATATAAATCGACTAACTTCTTTTACAGATCATAGACGTGGACACAAGAACAGTCTTAGGGGCCAATCAGAAGGGAGAGATCTGCGTCAAAGGTCCAATAGTGATGAAAGGTTACGTCGGGAAGGACAGGAGGGAAGATTTCGATGATGACGACTTCTTCAGGACCGGCGATATCGGCTACTATGATGATGAGAAGTACTTCTTCATCGTCGATCGGTTAAAGGAGCTCATTAAATACAAGGGGTATCAGGTATGTTGTGTGACTCTTTATTGTTGTAAATGCTAGGCCCGGTTTGCACCAAAGCGGTGCGGAGCGGAGCTGTGTTTGAGTAACCAATCAGATTTCGTCATTTCGACATCTCCTCTCCCCTCAGTTTCGGAGATGTCAAAATGAAGAAATCTGATTGGTTACTCAAATTGGGCCTGTGTTGTTTTAAATGCTTTGGACCGTTGTAATGTGGCCTATATTTGCCATTTATCCCGCTAGTGGCGCTGGTATCTGCGGAGACCTGTCAAAGTGTTTATTCCTCTATACGAGCAGAATAGTAGGTACATTTATGCTAAAAATATAAAATTTCCATTTTGGTATGGAACCCTAAAATTGAGCGTTGCGAATGGTGGAGGTTCATTCGATGAGTCAATTTCTCGATTAACGAGCAATATTGGCCCAATTCGGTCATTCGCACGAGACATTCAGTTGTTATACGCGATTGTCAATGCAATGTCAACGCTTCAATCAGAGCTTCTATCATTCGCCTTCAATTTCCTCTTAAAATTGGTGCATCTCGTTAGAGAGTAGTATATTTCTTGTGGTGCGTCAATCACGTAACAATTGACAATTGCGAATGATCGGCCGGGACACTTTAAATATTGGATAGAAGGCGAACGAATGATATGAGGTTTCTATGTTTCCAGGTAGCACCAGCAGAAATAGAAGCAGTACTACTCCAGCATCCGAGTATCAAAGACGCGGGCGTGGTGGGGATACGCCACGACAGTGGTGGGGAGGTGCCCCGAGCGTTTGTGGTGCTGCAACCAGGGTGTCAGCTTAGCGAAGACGAGGTTAAGGCTTTTGTTGCTGAGAAGGTAAGGAAAAAGTGGAATTAGAAGGGAGTGTACTAGAGTATCAAATACGCGGACATGGTGGGGATACGCCACGACGGAGGTGGGGAGTTGCCGCGAGCGTTTGTATTGCTACTACCAGGGTCTCAGATTAGTCAAGAGGAAGTTTAGAGGAGGGAGGCTTTTGTTGCTGAGAAGGTAAGGTAACTAGAGCATGGAAGACACTGGTATGGTGGGGATACGCAACGACAGGGGTGGGGATACGCCATGGCAGTGTGGGGAGGTGCCTCGAGCTTTAATGGTGCTTCAACCAGGATATCAGCTGAGTAGAAGCAGTATTACTCCAAATTCCAATACACGACTTTGAGCTATATCAAAAAAGCGTGCGTGAGGGGATTCCCAATATGACGGTCTCTACCAGATATTTTGATATTACATACTTACTTCTATGGTCTGTGTAGAAATCAGTCACTTTTACTTACCCCTCATTTACCCCTTGTCTCCTGCTGCCCACAGAAAAATATACTCGGCCCGCCCTTGTGAGAACTTAAGAAGGCATAGAGTAGTGACCGAGAAAGAAGTTAATTTATCCGTGAGGTTGTGGCGACCAGAGGGCGACTTTATAAAGTTTTCTCTAGCTCTGTATCTGGAGGGATGTTTCTTGAACAATTGTATATCTGGGTCCGCACCACCATCTCTACTAATTAGTATGAAAAATTAATGCTTTAAAAGTAATTTTACAGTATTTTTCCTGTCCAAAGTGGTACGACCCGAAGTCTGCGCATTATTACTTTAGAATCAGCGATTGTCGTCGCACCATGCCTGTCCTAAACAACTTATGTTACCTTTATTTAATTGTAGTTACTTACCTATGGTATTAAATATACTTCATAATGGTGTTTTGATAATTAAAATAGCTCCATCAATTGACATCTACCCTGAACAGGGCGGACCACGCCAGTTTACCGGTGGCAAAAAGTTATACAATTAAAGCCGGAAGTACGACCGAACAAAGTTACCTCTTCAACCTCACTGTATAGCACTGCAGGCTAGGCGACCACAGAACACAAATAAAAAAAAATGTTTGTCGCTGGAGTTTTGACAGATGGCGCTACATTTTCGTGTATGAAGAAGGTTTACGTCAAATGTTCGGATGCCCATATCTTCAGGTTTTCTTGTCGGTGGTTCCATCTAAGTAAATTTTACTTATAAAGCCACTTCGCAAGAATTTTCATTTACACTTAATTATTCTCTTTCAGCTATCAAATCCGAAACACCTCCGTGGCGGAGTGCGGTTTGTGAGCGAAATACCAAAGAACCCCAGCGGGAAGATCATGCGGAGGCTGTTGAGAGACAATGCCAATAAGAAGAGCAAATTGTGATAAAAATAAAATTTTTAAAAAATACTTTTTATTGTTTTAATTATGTCACCTATTCGGAGCTATATAGAA
The DNA here is from genome assembly GCA_036785405.1 of Coenonympha arcania. Lineage (NCBI taxonomy): Eukaryota > Metazoa > Arthropoda > Insecta > Lepidoptera > Nymphalidae > Coenonympha > Coenonympha arcania. The sequence continues at coordinate 4,869,886 of CM072079.1, read as the reverse complement.
AACACAATTAATGCTCTTTACGTAGATCCTAAAAACTTTTGTTCCAAGACTTTTCAAAATTCTGTATTCACAATAAACAATTTGAAGTCTCTGATGTGTATCCTGTGTAACCAATTTAGATGCAAACGTAGAGTCAATGAACTTTGACACAGGATAATTAACAGCACATACACCCATTATAAATATTTATCATGTAACATTGCACAAAATATCTAATTACATACAAAAAATATTAGAAAATTTAGGTAAGTACGGGAACATTTTTTTTTGATTATATCATAATTATAAATAAAAAGAGTTAAGTAATAAAACATGGTCAGTAATTTTACATAACTTTTATTTAGAAAATATTTTTTTACAAACATTAAGTAAATCTTCAAATAAATAAACTAGCTTATATTGCTATTATCTGCCTCACTTACAAAAATCGACAAATCTAAATAGACCACATAGTCTGGCATCCTAATTTAGGATTTTATTTACTTAAACCTACCAATATAAAATAAACATCTTAAAATTACAAATACATTAAATTATTATTTTTATCTACTTTATTATTTATTTTTTAAAACAACTATAGCACCAAGAGTACAAGATTTAATTTATTTACATTACTTAAAAGTTACCTAATAATCTAGCTTTTGTAGAACGATGAATTTGTCACAGATAAAAAATACCTAGTCCGTGACGATCCATCTCCATTTAATTCTATAAAATGACTCTAACATTGAATTTATTTTAATTCCTACTTAAACAGTAGGTACTATTTCTATTTATTATTTAACGTTTTCAGAATTTCGTATTTATCACAGAAGGTAAAATATTACCTGTTCTAGCGATTGATTCAATATTTGATTTACAAAAATATACCATGATTACTAATCATTATCTTATTAAACTATGATATATGTCACAACATATTCGTTAAAAAAATTGATGTTTTCAATTCAATAAAACCAACCTTTTATTAAAACTTATAAGAAAATAAAATACTAATTATCAAGTAAGTAAGTAAATAAATATCAACATATTCGTTAAAACGAAAACAATTTAATGAGGTTCATACTTTAATGCAAAGTTTTGTCGAAACTCAAGATAAAAGTCAAGGGTTGGTGTATGGTGGGCATCTCTTACCGACAATCGGTAACCGAAATGTCGGTTGTTGGTTACATGGTGACAAGCTTGTCGATCCACGGCACGATCTTCTGTATGGACATCGCTTATCGACATTCAACGACCGATATATCGGATGTCGGTTACGTAGGGACTAGCTTGTCGATCCACGGCACGATCTTCTGCATGGACATCGCTTACCGACATTCGACGACTAAAATGTCGGATGTCGGATGTCGGTTGTCGGTTAGGTGGTGACGAGCTTGTCGATCCACGGCACGATCTTCTGCATGGACATCGCTTACCGACATTCGATGACTAAAATGTCGCTTGTTGGATGTCGGTTGTCGGTTAGGTGGTGACGAGTTTGTCGTTCCACGTCTTCTGTATGGACATCGCTTACCGACTTTCGACGACTAAAATGTCGGATGTTGGATGTCGGTTGTCGGTTAGGTGGTGACGAGCTTGTCGAACGATCTTCTGCATGGACATCGCTTACCGACATTCGACGACTAAAATGTCGGTTGTCGGATGTCGGTTGTCGGTTAAGTGGTGACAAGCTTGTCGATCCACGGCACGAACTTCTGTATGTTGGTGTAGACGCCGGGCAGGTGCTCGCGCCCGCAGCCGATGCCCCACGACACCAGTCCTATGAGGGTGCTGCGCCCCTGGTACTTCAGCGTGAGCGGGCCTCCCGAGTCGCCCTGGCAGGAGTCGCGCCCTCCCTGTGGGTTTAAGACAGGTTATTAAAAAAACTTAAAAAAATACGTGGCAGTCCAGGAGTGATGACAACAGTAATAACTAAAAAAAAAAATGGTCAAGTGCGAGTCGGGCTCGTGCACAACGGCCGAAGGGTAACATTATTTATCTATGTAACGTATCGAGATGATGATGCAGAAGCCAAGTCGCTCAATCATACTCTAGATTCTAGAACTATACAAGTAGATTATTAATATGGGGTATTCTGGACCATCGACCAAAAACGAGCAAAAAATATTTTGTGGTGCACATTTGTGGTATGGGAGCTGTCTTTTATTTAGTATTTCTTGTTATAGCAGCAACAGAAATACACCATCTGTGAATTAATTTCAAGTGTGTAAATATCACGGTTCAAGAGATACAGCCTGGTGACAGACGGACGGTTGGATGGAAGCGAAGTCTTAATATTATTCTCACGTTTTTAACCTTTGAGTTAATGGAGTTGATGGAACCCTAAAAAAGACGCGAGTATCGTGAGAGGGTAGAAATAAAGTTTCACTCTTGCTTGATCAAACCCTTATCAATTCTGATAGCAGACCAATGCCCAGTAGTGAGAGATAAAAAAGGGTCGAGAAGAATTACCTCCTTATACCCAGCGCATAGGAACACGTCGTGGATGGTCTCCCGCCTGCCTGCGGCTCGGAACCACCGCTGGCAGCGCTCGTTCGGTATCACCTCCACATCTACCTCCTGTAGCACGGAAGGCACCGTGCTCTGTCCGTGTCGTGTCCGCCCCCACCCCGCGACGGTCGCCATCTTGCCGGCGAGTTTCATTTGTTTCTGTGGCAGGCACACCTGGATTAAAAAAATTTGGTTGTCTGTCGGTTTACGGACGATAGATTTACGTGATAACGTCATAATTGACCTCTCTATCGTTTGTTTTATCGTGCCTCTCTATCGCTTGCTGCGCGCTCTCGCTTGCACGCACAGGCTCAGGTGGAACGTTACGCGAAACGTTACTATTTTTTATGTGTGTTGCTGGTGTTCATCAATTTATTAAACGTTATCACGTCAAAAAAAACAATTAGGGTAGGTACATGGATGTGGTAGTATCTTGTGGGGTAATAGTTCTGATGCACAACATCGTTTATATGGAATTACCGAGACATCCTCAGGAGATGTTGACTTAAGAATGGAAATTTTCGCAATATCAAATTATTGAAATAAGATATCCCACTAAAAACATTTTCGTGTAAAATGTTGCCAAGACGAGAGCATAAGGCTCATTGTCAAAAAATATCAGATCTCGTGTAACTGCAAGACTTTTGACTCTACACGCCCTAACTTAACAAACTCTACACATTAGTCGAAATATATGGCTTTGCCGTTTCGCTACCATTATTATGGGTGTAAATTGAAAAAAAAATCGATTTTGGAACACTTTTCAGTATGTATTGTCACTGTTATAAAATAGTTATTGTAGTACCTAACGAAACGGCCAGTATGGAAAAAAGGAAGGTAGTGACGCTTCGCTTGGCTCGTCAGATATATAGACTAGTGCTTACAGGTAGAATGTGTTGCTTGAACACCACTTCTCTGTCCAGCTGTACCAAAGCCACGTCGTTTCTAAAGTCCGCCGGTTCGTACGAAGGATGCACTTCCTTCCGCTGGACCGCGAACTCTTCGTGAGAGTATCTCTCCCCTGCATCTCTCACGTCCCACTCTCCTAAACGCACTCGGAGCTGAGAGTTTGGTGTGCTGCAATTTTACATCATGAGATAAAGTGAAAATTATAATGTGGAATGCACTTATTCACCACTAAATTGTTCATCTAGAGTCTAGACCTAGACCGTTGTCATTCCAGGTTCTCTTATCACATGATCGAACAAACTACAGGTAGCCGTTTCGACGCCCCGACAAGGTTGTACGCGTTAGTTCTTGTACGGTCTATTTTACGCGCTGCGTGCACCCGATTGCGAGGCAATCTTAGTACGTCGGAAGAGATGAAGTTACGCGATAGAAAGAGACCACATTTTTCGTTTGTTGCGTGTTGTTTGTGGAGGTGGAGCCAGGTGCGATTGCGAACTAAATTGCACTTTCTGTGTCAGCGCTAGGGTCGCTATTTCTTTAAATCATCTTGCGGGGTGAACCTTCTGTACTACTATTATGTATTCTCTGGTACTACGCGCGCCTCGGTCTACTAATAACATCAATAAGGTTGTCATAAGTAAACAAAATATTTTGCATTCGTTTGTACAGAAAAATAAAGTTGCTTACTTTGATCTAATGCATATATTATCAGGGTGATTCCTTATCTAATTCGCTTTTGTATCCCTAAATATGATTTCGTATTTTTTTACACGTTGTATAAGATTTTGAGTGATACTTACGTAGCGACGCAATGAGCGGCAGTTACCACCCATCTGTCAGATATCAGGGCGCCGCCGCACGCCAGCTTCTTGCTGAGGAAGCCCGACTTGATGAGAGCGGCCTGCCACGGGTGTGAGCCGAACCCCGTGGAGTGACCGCCGACTATGCGGTTAGATCTCGTGAATGGTACTATCAAATCTGTGATGATATACTCACGTAGCGACGCAATGAGCGGCAGTTACCACCCATCTGTCAGATATCAGGGCACCGCCGCACGCTAACTTCTTGCTGAGGAAGCCCGACTTGATGAGAGCGGCCTGCCACGGGTGTGAGCCGAACCCCGTGGAGTGACCGCCGACTATGCGGTTAGATCTCGTGAATGGTACTATCAAATCTGTGATGATATACTCACGTAGCGACGCAATGAGCGGCAGTTACCACCCATCTGTCAGATATCAGGGCACCGCCGCACGCTAACTTCTTGCTGAGGAAGCCCGACTTGATGAGAGCGGCCTGCCACGGGTGTGAGCCGAACCCCGTGGAGTGACCGCCGACTATGCGGTTAGGTCTCGTGAATGGTACTATCAAATCTGTGATATACTCACGTAGCGACGCAATGAGCGGCAGTTACCACCCATCTGTCAGATATCAGGGCACCGCCGCACGCTAACTTCTTGCTGAGGAAGCCCGACTTGATGAGAGCGGCCTGCCACGGGTGTGAGCCGAACCCCGTGGAGTGACCGCCGACTATGCGGTTAGATCTCGTGAAGTGTTCGCCGCAACCTGAAACCATTGTTGTTCGTATTAGTATTGGTTGATGGAAACGCTTTAATGTTTTTGGGTATTCAACCAAGTTTATATACAGCGTGTAACAAAATTGCGTCATAATATTGAAGGGTACATAATATGTGCATATGATAAGGAATCACCGTGTAAAATATTTGATAAGCGTATTGATTTTTGCACACAAAATAATTCAAAAGATTCTAAGTATTTATTAATGACAACCCTATTGAAGTTAAAAGGCCCGTTACGTACGATTGATAGCCCTACGTTACGTGGCGCCAACAATAACTACAGAGTGCCTATGCGTCGCTTAGGGCTGTATCTAATTTTTTCCAGTAAAAGCTTTGGCAGTGGTTTACTCAAAAACTATTACGGATTCGATTTCACAGTTAAGCCTCAGGGGTTCCTTGGAAAATACACTTATGTACTCTTCAATATTTTGACGTAATTTTGTTTCACGATGTATAATATCATAGCATTCAACGCAGAATGTTCATACAGGCGAGTGTGTAAAAAACGTATTTGTCGTTACCGTAATTGTAAACAAATTTTGCCCGCTGTTTGGCTGGAAAAATTGTAAACAGCGTTTTTTTTAATTATTGATAGGCTTACGCCTTATTACTGATTATTGCATGTAGCACTATAGTTAAATCTGACGGTTCTAATTTACTACTATTTACTACTACTACTACTAAAAACTACATATTTTTACTGCTACTTTTCTACTGCAGCAGCATTCACCGATAATCAGAAAAGCCGTACCAAGAAGCGTGTCGTATCTAAATACCCAACTAAAATATTTGCTCGCTACTGGATACAACTGGTGGACCCATCGGACCAGCACACGTATTCTGTAACTCGCCTATCAAAAAATGATAGCCACTTTATACTTTATCCATTGAAGGTTTGCTACGAAAATGTTATTTCTATTTCATAGCACACCTTCAATGAATAAAAAATATATGCCAATGGCTATCATTTTTTTATAGGCACCTAGTTACGGTTACAGAATACGGTTACAGGTGTGGTATATAAAAGCGTGTGCTGTACAAACAAACTGAAAGGTGCATGATGATATAGAACGCAGTGCGATAGAGAAAAGCAAGAAGGATACAAATGGACCAAAACTGTATAGAGGACACTCAAGTTTAAAATCATATTATTCGATTTAAGAAAACTTATTCTGCATCGTATGTCTTTCAAAAAGTGCTTAAAATGACTCACTTGACATTATTTACGGGGTAACATAAAAATACCAGAATTCTTTCGGACCATAGTTTCAAATATCAATACTAATAACTTTTTTGTAACTTTATATTTTGTGCAGTATCAAGCAATGATCGATACTTATCATAATATATGTAAGTGCTGCTCATTACCCTGTAACGCTTACCGTCATGTATAGCGGTGAAAGGTTATTGACCTTACACTCGCACGTAGCTTGTTGCACAGGATAATGTAACATTAGAGACTGAATTTTTTTTTTAATGAAAGTAATACTGAATTTCGAAATGTTTTAGAACAAAAGTATTTTAATGATAGAAACTATTGGATGCCGAGAGAATTTTGGTATTTTATATCCATTGAATGTTTCTTGTGAAATGTTACTTTTACTTCACACAGTAAAACGAATATGTATAACAAATTGTTAACGTAAAGAATGACGAGACGAGCAAAATACTACCCGTTCGCAGAAGCTTTGTCGATGACCTCCCACCTCATACTACCGCGGCTCGTATTCGTCTGATAACGAACCAGCGCGTGTCGCGGTAGTATGAAGTCAGAGGGGATGTCATAGCCAAAGCTTCTGCGAATAGGCTATAAGTGTCAGATGCTGTGCTCGAAACACATTACGTTCGTCAATAAACATGACGCGTTCTATGATTTTTTTTAAAGTTAGTTGAAACCTCTTGAGTGCCCTCAACCTCTGAGCAACTAAACCCCGGATACACAGACGTCGTCTCACCCGGATAGCTCGGCCGCTGTGGCTTGTGCGAGCTGGTGTGCACTGGGACGTAATCATCACCACCCTCCGGTTTGTTTGCTACGTTATCCGTGTAAAAGTCATCTACGTGTGTTGTACTCTCGTGGTACGACGGTTTCACATAGTAGTAGTTCGTGTTCTGATTGTAATCTATGTTCTGTACGCTCCAATCCGGTTTCGGGCGGTTCGAACTGGTTTGGTCTGGACTGTACTGGCTCGTAACCGGTTTCGGGCGGTTGTAGTGCGGTTTCGGCCGGTTCGCTTCAGTGTAGATGATGATCGGGTCGTCGTATGGAGTGTTTGTTTGGTAGTCGAATGTCTCGTGTGGTAATGAGCCGATCAGTTCGATAAGGTCACCTGTTGTGTGAGATTTTTGTGAGTTTTACCACGTGTTAAATGGAAATAGGTATTTTAAATTACTTGAATGGAAATTGGAATAAAATTGCGAAATAAATAGAGAGAAAGTATTTACTTATATGTTTAATTAAAGGAGGCTAGGAAATTTGTATTGGTCTGATTCAAGTAGGTTTACATTTTAATAGAGACGAAGACAAAAGTTGAACTAAGTAGGTATGAATTTATTTTATTGTAAGAAGTCTAGGAAAGTATAAAAAAATTGTATTGGTAGATCTAAGTAGGTTTGCGTTTCAATGCAGGTTAAGAGCAAGAAGAGGTAAGAAGAGGACCAGAACAACGTTTTTGAAAATCGAAATCGTGAATTCCGAATTCGGTTTTAAGTTATACAAATAGAGACGTCAGACAATGGTAAGTTAGGAACATCCAAAGTTCCGGAACCTCATAGGCTTCGGAACTACAACGTGATGAAAAACGAAAGAAGGACTAAGCTTTGGCTTACGGATGACTGAGCTTTGGCTTTTTCGAGTAATAAAAAGATTGAAAAATATATATTAGTGTTTCGAGTTTAAAACTTTGAGAGGATGTGGGTAAAAATAGATGAATAGTTGGGAAAATCGGGAAAAAGTGAATTCCGAAAATGGCTAATCTTATAAGGCTACTAATTGTCGCAACAAACTTCTATAATATATTATCAATGTAACATCTAGTACAACTCCCAGTAAAACATAAAATTGTAATCCAGAGAGTGGAAACTTTACTGGCTTATGTACTAAATATATTTAGATTAAGATTATGTATTATGTTTAAGCTGTTTGTTTCCCAAATAAAGAGAAAAAAAAAAAAAAAAAAACAAGGACGGGAGGTCAAAATTTTTTTTTATCTCGTTATGTGCAAGTAGTGCCAATAGTACCTATCCCTCATTCAAAACTCACGATGTCGAATTACAAAAACATGTTTTATGGCCTAAAAAGAAGGACTTTTAGTCAGAGAAGATATACTAAAAGTACCTATTAGTGATGTTTTAAAATACCTACCTATTTTCTGTCCACTCAGTGACTGTAGTACAGCTGAAAGAGAACCCTTATTGGGATAAGTATATCGACAAAAGGTAGGTAGTGCCTTTGCGCTTCGCTTGACTCGTCTTGGCGCAGACACTACCGTGTCCCCAGATACTGAACACGAATAATGTATGAATGTCTATGTTTGTTTGTATTTTGTATGGAATTAAAAATCTAAGTATCTACTAACTAAAGCTAAACTAAATACTTTGATAGCTAAAGTATGTGGTACTACTTTGCATATTTTTTATATCGTGTTTTTACATACTATACTCTTTCCATTGGTTTATTTTCTCTTTGACACATGAAACAGATATAGCAATAGCGAGGGACCAGAGAGAGATAAAGGTAAAGTGGTCTCTTTCTGTTCCCTTGCTATTGCTATATCTGTTTCATGTGTCAAAGAGAAAATAAACGAATCGAAAGAGTATAATCTAGTAATTTGCATATAATACACGTCATGATCTCCTTAAAAAGATTAAAGGTAGGTAGTTAATATTATTTACAGCTAAACATCTTAGATAATACTTAGGTAACAACTGAAAAACTGCAATCTATTAAACTTCATACTCTTCTTTTTAGGGATCCGTAGCGAAATGGTATTTAAAACGGAAACCTTATGGATTCGTCATGTCTGTCTGTCTGTCCGTCCGTATGTCACAGCCACTTTTTTCCGAAACTATATATAAGAACTATACTAACGTATTTTTTGTTCATTAAACCCTTATTTTCCGTTACATATTTTTTCATTTCATTTCATTTCTGTAAGGATTCGACGGTCAGTTATTTAAACAATTTGACTTAAACATCACATAAAATGGCAGTGTGGTTATTGGTTTTTTTTAATTTCTATAGATATTTATTAACATACGTCCTAGGATTTCATATATAGATAGATATACTAAAAAGTCATTCGTCACGTTAGGACGAGAACTGAGAAGAACGGGTTAGAATCATCTGCTAGAATTTAGTTATTTCATCTGCTAGGTTAGAATAGCTCCGAAAAGAACATATTAGAAACTAACAGTACGGAACCCAACTAACTGTATTTACAATGTTTAACAAACCGTCTATAAATAATTGAATACCGTCACGCAAAAGTACCGAGTCATTCCCAATCGTAATCATTGAATGAATTCAATTTATCGGTGAATGACGTTGTGTTAAATCATCCGTCTTGAATGACAAGCGTGAATGATTATCATTATTGTATCATTACCGTGTTTCCGGCCTACATAATTATATTACATAAGTTGTTATGCTCTCTCTTTGGTTATAACTTAGTAGTATCCGTTTTGATAAGTTATACAAGACGGTTATTTACGAGTAATTTGTGCATGATCGGGTATTTTTATGATGCAATTTAAGATTTATAATCATAAGTTGTTTATTTTTTAATTAAATTAATGACGAATGCGTTTCTGTTTTTAGGGTCCTGTAAGCTCCACTAGTGAACCGATTTGGCTGAAATTTGAAATTTGCGTAGGTTTGTTTGATCCCAAGATAGCAAATTCTTTATGTTGCAAAAACCATAACATGGCAATAAATCAAAAATACTTGATAGGTGTCAAGGGACACCCGGATGGAACGAAGTATACCTGGCTTGCTTTCTATAAGAGAGAGAGAGAGAGAGAAACAGACAGAGAAACATGCGGACACCGCACGGCTTACAATAGCTAACTATAACAAAAAGTATCCTTACAACTATTCGTATGAATTTTTCCGTCTAGCCCCGTTTCACAACGCGCGATAAGGAACTTCGTTCCAAAAATTGGGCAAAATGTGGAGAAAAATACCGTTCTCCCCCGGAGATAACCGAAGTTAACCAATTGAAAAACCTGAAATAGTTATTAACAGGGAATAATGCATATTTTACGAGAAAATAAAATTCACTCTCTAAATATTATCCTTTTCAATTAACTTAAAAAAGCTAGGTTAAGTTTACGCGGTTCGGTAAGAAAAATGATTCTTATATGGTTTTACTTTTTCTATTGCAGTACGGAACCCTCGGTGCGTGAGTCCGGCTGGCACTTGGCCGGTTTTATTTTTTTATTAGATGTTGGTTATTATTTGTATTATTTTTGAATTTTATTATTATTCAAATTATAATAACAGTTTTTAAATATATTACTTAATGTTTAGGTACATTTAAAACATTTATTTTAAAAACTGCAGGGATCTATTTACAAAAATAAAAATTATTATAATTTATATTTATTGCCTGTATCGTAAATAACTAAATAACTCAGTTATGGTATGCCCCAATTGGCAACCCTAAACAATAATGTTAATTCCATGTTTAATTCGCTCGGTTACACAAAACAAGATCGCAAATCACCAGCGTGAAAGCGATCACAGAATAGCCTTTAAATCTCGATTTGAGAGAAACCAGTGAAAGTGTGCACGGGGCCTAATCGAGCGTTAACACAATAGTGCAGGCGAATCCAGTGTGAAAAGTGCCTAATTGCACGTCCATGGGAGGTCATCCGAGGATAGAATAGAAAGTGGACTGATATTTGTAATTATTTGAAATTAGGATTTTTAGAGCTAATTTTACATAAATGGCTTTTTATCCCGGAAAATCCACAATTTCCGTCGTGGGCTCCCTCTTAAACCTCAATGGAAATAAATATAAAATCCTATAGTATTTCACATTTAAACATAATTTTGTTTAGAAAGTCGGATATCTTATTTTATAATATTTTAAGTTATAACTGGAAAAATACATAATATAGGTACGTTAATTAATTAACAAAACAAAAAAAACGACTTTAACTCTCATCAAACCACTGTTCAATACATCCTTTCTAATTAAAAATTGAAGACTTATATGGTTTTCTCACGGATACCATTATCAGAACTGGACTTAATCGAAATGGGATGGGACTACACGGGAAGCGTCAGCATTCTAGTAAAAAAAGAATCATCAAAATCGATTCACCTAGTCAAAAGTTATGAGGTAACAAAAAAAACATACTGTCGAATTGAGAACCTCCTCCTTTTTTGAAGTCGCTTAAAAACCTTAGTTTACTGCTTCGAATTGAAAGTCGGAGTAGGTATAGGAATTTTACATATTTCCTATTCCTAAAACGTTACCTAATATAAGTAGGTACTACCCGTACTAGTAAAGTAAGTGCTTTTCCACGAGATAATTGGCCGAATTCGGTATGAGCAACCGAACTGTGAAAACTGCCTAACTGCATGTCCAGTCCTAACGGTATGAGCAACCGAACTGTGAAAACTGCCTAACTGCATGTCCAGTCCATGGGAAGTCATCCGAAGATAGAAAGTGTACTGATATCTGTAATTATTCGAAACTGTCATGTACTTACATATAAAAACATAATAACTAGGTATAATTCCCTTATGCGAAGTTGTCGCCGACATTAAAATTTCGTTTTTGGTTCCGCTAGCAGTTAATACTTAATACCCACAAAAAGTACAGTTTATAAAACTGGTACGTAATGAGGGGTTTTTGGAACGTATTTTTTAAGATACTATAATCTAGTTAGTACTTCAGTAGATACTTGATATTATCGTAATATCTTGCAAGGGGTAAGTAACTTTTAAGGATTTCTACAAACTATCGCACCGGACCGCTAAATCTCGATGAGGTGTGTCCGTGCTGGTATGGTGCTAACTAGCCACGGCCGAAGCCTCCCGAACCAGATATAATCATTAAAAATTATGATGTATACAAGGGATAAGTATATAAAAGTTTCTCGAAATCACTAGAGCAAAGCGAATTGGTGGATCAGCAACACAGATCACGGAAAGAGCCAGCAATCACTTAAGTCTTGTAGGTATAGTCTGTTAAAAAACTGATGAAATAAAAAAAAGAGTTGAAAAATAATTTTAAAAGTCAGAATAAAGTATATCTTTACTCTTTAGTGGATAACCATAACAATCAAAATTTGTACATAATTCTTTTCAATATTCTGTACGAACACACTTTTTAATCAGTCACATAAATGAGGTGCAGGAAAAAATATTGTTTCCGTGAATTAATTTCGAGAATTTTTTTGACGGCTTATAATAGGTATGCTCGCAAAAATTATTCAGAATTTTTTGACGGACTATACCTCATGTGCTCGCGAAAACTATCTTAAAAAATGCAAATAAATTCCGTTCTCATTTCTCCGAGACTCGGTCATTTTTGCGAGTTGCGCAACTTTACAAAACCGGGTCGCCTATTCAAATCCACGTTACATCACAAGTGTAAAGTAAAAATATAACAATTGCTCGCCGCGAGAAAGTGTGAAGTAATTACCTACGTCATTACGAAATCGGCTGAAATGAAAATTGGGTGCCAAGCAACCTAAACTTGATTACTTTACACTTAGTTCCGGAAAAAAATGGATCGTTAATTCGTTGGTATAAAAAATTCGACGTATTAAATTGAGTGGTGGTGGTACAAGTTATTATATAGAGCGTTTCTTATTTTTGTTTTGAAGACGGTTAAATGATCTGGGTTGGTTTAGAAAATCAGCCTATATGCAGTATAGAAAAGAGACCGACAAAAAAGAGAGAAATATCCATATGTGCATATTTCTCTCTTTTTTGTCGGTCTCTTTTCTCTGTCGATCAATATGGATGAAATATAAAAGAGAGCGACTTAAGTATAGAGATTAGAGGCAATATTTCTACGCGCACATCCTGGCCCTTCTGAACAGATTGCCTCGTCAATCTATGATGCTCTATTTTCAGTTTAAAAAAAATCCAGAGTGACTTTGAATTGAGTTTGAGCATATACATTAGATAATATGACATAGATTCCGCTTTCGTGGCCTCTATTTTACCTCTACACTTAAAAATAAACTGTTTCGTGTCTATTCACGATGTAGCCCACTGTGAATTTTGATATAATTTGTATGATGCTTATTGTATTAGTGTATTAAGTATGTAATATAATATGTTTGGATGCTTGTTAGGTACTCAATTACGCCACAACTACTGAACCGATTTGACTAAAATTTGAAGAGGAGATAGAATTAAATCCTCAATCAATAATTAGTCTACGCAAGGCAGGCAACGTTTAGGAACGTTTTATCCTGGAAAAATCCTATCATAGCTATTTCACTTAAAAACGGAATTTTCGAGGCTTTCAACCTGTCCTACAATGAGAAGAACACAACAAAATCTCAGTCTGAAGCCCTTCGCACACACCTCTTGAACGTAAGCGGAGCGTAATCCGCGCGTACGACGAGGGCAGTACAAGCACGAACTTGTTGTCGTACATGAATCGTAGGCGTAATTGTCATATTGTTATGCGTAGCGTCATAACGATACGCTTACGCTTACGAGCCGTGTGCGAAGGGGCTTATACTGAGATTTGTTGTGTTCTTCTCATTTTAGGACATGTTGATTGTTGAAAGTTGCAACCCTCTTAAACTTATTTTTAAGTGAAATAGTAGGCTTCACACTAAAACGCTCATGACTTGTACCACTCAAGTATGTAAGAGAGAGTCCATTGTGTTCATACATACAACTTGCATACAACTTAAACGTAACTTGGTTTCATAATCCGTCTTATGAATTTACATTGCAAACCTTTTGTTCTGCGTTCGTCATATTTGGGTCAGTTTTGAAATATTTCGCATTTTCCTCCGGTCACAGAAATGATTGTCTTCGAACGAGGATTTTGAAATTCGTTGTTTTGTGACGATATTTTAAACAATTAGCATTAATGTGTTTTGAATTGAGTATGTCGAATACAATTTTTTTTATTATACACGAAACAAGGAGGTTTTTACATCGAAGAAAGAGTATTGTCAGTCACAGTGTATTGCCATACTTATGGCTAGCAAAAATATAAAACAAGATTACTAGGATGGCAACATTTATCTACGAAAAACATAAACAAATATACAATAGGTGTATATAAGAACTGTTAGCACAATAATTACTAAGTACCTATTTTTTTGTTAAAGTTAGGCACATTCATACATGATACCTATTGTAAGCAATTAATTTTAAAATCACTTAGGTATACATAAATGTTCAAAATAAATTTACTTAGATACTAATACCTATGTAAGATACTATTATGGTATATCTATTGTGCTTGCTAATACATAAAATTAACACAGACAAGATTAATACCAAAATATTTTCTGATAACACTGAGAAATTAATTTTACGGCTATTGACATAGAGCGTAAAATGGAATGTAGATACTTCAAAACGCAACATAGTTGATAATTGTAAAATTGAATTTAAGTTTAGCTCGTTATAGTCCAAAATTATACTTACTTAAATTTATTTTATGTTGAAGTACGAGTACATTAGGTTAGGTACTATATCAATAGACATAAAGTCAATTTTCATTTTATTCACGATTCACTTCACTTAGTGTGAAACTTGAAGTGAATCAGTTAGAACCTATTGTGGATAGGTTGAAATAAAGCAGAGATATGATAATGACTTGCTTTAATGCTTGAACTAAAAACTAATTATAATGGCGGTTATATTGAAAGATACTGGCAACGGATTAAGGTACATTAATCTGATAGCGAGGCGGAATGCAGAAAAAAAGGAACGATTTTAATTTGACGGGCTTTTTATAGCCAGCTGATTTTGACAAGTCAAAATGGCGTCGGGCACAGATTGATGTATCGATTTTATACAGATTAGACAGCGTTTATGGTTTACTCGTGTGACATTTGCCACAGCATATAAATAATCGTTATAAACACAATCTATGGTTTCTAACATTTGCCCTTCATGAGTAGGTACACTTAGGTTTTCACTTACTTGCATTATGGACTACAGGCGCGACCTCTACCGGCCGTTCCGCGGTCTCCTTGACGATGCAGCACGCCCATATCATGCCACCAGAGCACAGGTCCATGGGCTTTCCGCCATTCAGGACACAGGAAATACTGAGCCCGCAAGAGAAGCGAGCGCCTCGGTAGCGGCATGATTGGGGTATCACTGGGGAATAAAGAAACATGTATTTACTATTTAGTCAATAAAATTAAATTAAAAATTAAATTAAACAGGGAAATCACTATGCAAGTATAACTTTTTGTAGGCGTTTAGTGAATAGAATAGAATAGAATAGAATAGAACTAGACGCCACAGTTTATTAGGCGTGACAGTAAAGACTAGTAGGGCGCGTGGGGGCGCGGGCCACATGTGGCCCGCGTGCTGTCTTCCCGCCCATAAAAAGTCCTTTCAAAATTCCTCATACATTTTCTATTTTAAAAAAAATTCCGCCATATTAGATTTTTTTTCTATTCATCGCGTAGACCTTTAAATCTTGATCACTTCTTGTCAAGAAACCGTTCTTCCATCTTTTATACTTTCCGAGATATCGACGAAATTCGAATGGCGGCCATTTTGAATCCGCCATTTTGAATTTTTTTTCAGCTCACTGCCAATTGGATGACGTTTCAAATGACATTTGATCGAGCACCCTCCACCTATCTTCAATACCCTGGCCGTGCTCTTCACCCGTCTCCGAAATCCTCAATCATCAGCTTTCTCCGTATTTTTCCTCCGAATGAATTTTTTTCTTCTATACGACCTCATCCGTGAAAAAAAAATTTTTCATACAAAATTGTTCAGGAGAGGTGATCAATCAGTCAGTCAGTGGCCAATCAGCACGAGTAGCTATATATATATTAACTAGTAGGGCGCGTGGGGGCGCGGGCCACATGTGGCCCGCGTGCTGTCTTCCCCCCTATTTGCCTTACAACTTTAGTCCCTTCAACATTCCCCATACATTTTCTATGAAAAAAATAAATTCCGCCATTTTGAATTTTTTTTCTATCCATTGAATAGACCTTCGAGTCCTGATCACCTCTTGTCAAGAAACCGTTCTTCCATCTTTTATACTTTCCGAGATATCGACGAAATTCGAATGGCGGCCATTTTGAATCCGCCATTTTGAAATTTTTTTCAGCTCACTGCCAATTGGATGACGTTTCAAATGACATTTGGTCGAGCACCCCCCACCTAGCTTCAATACCCTGGCCGTGCTCTTCTGCCGTCTCCGAAATCCTCAATCATCAGCTCTCTCCGTATTTTTCCTCCTCATGAATTTTTCCCCTCTATACGACATGATCCTTGAAAAAAAAAATTTTCATACAAAATTGTTCAGGAGAGGTGATCAATCAGTCAGTCAGTGGCCAATCAGCACGAGTAGCTATATATATATTAACTAGTAGGGTGCGTGAGGGCGCGGGCCACATGTGGCCCGCGTGCTGTCTTCCCGCCCGTAAAAAACCCCTTCAAAATTTCCCTAAGTAAAAATAAATTCCGCCATTTTGAATTTTTTTTCAATCCATCGAATAGACCCTCGGGCCCTGATCACTTCTTGTCAAGAAACCTTTCTTTCATCTTTTATACTTTCCGAGATAACGGCGAAATTCGTTTGGCGGCCATTTTGAATCCGCCATTTTGAATTTTTTTCAACTCACTGCCAATTGGATGACGTTTCGAATGACATTTGGTCGAGCACTCCCCACCTATCTGCAATACCCTAGGCTGTGCTCTTCACCCGTCTTCGAAATCCTCAATCATCAGCTCTCTCCGTATTTTTCCTCCGAATGAATTTTTCCCTTATATACGAAACGGTCATTGAAAAAAAAATTTTTCATACAAAATTGTTCAGGAGAGGTGATCAATCAGTGAGTCAGTCAGTGAATCAGCACGAGTAGCTATATATATAGTAAAGTGGCATCTACACTAATATTATAAAGAGGAAAGATTTGTATTTTTGTATGTAACGAATAAACTAAAAAAGTACTGGACCGATTTTAATAATTCTTTTTTCATTAGAAAGCTACATTATCACTGAGTAACATAGGCTATATTTAGTACTAGATTACTATAGCAATCTTTAGAAATTCCTATTAAAACCAACCGAAGGTGTAAAAAAATTAGCCATAAAATGTCTTTCATCGCATACGCTGCGAAGAGTATTAATGATAGGACAAAAAAATGTTCGACAATATTATAGAATATATCAATATCTACAAAAAACTTCGCGAGACCATGCGTCTACCTATTGTAGTTACGTCACTATAACTACTTTTTTACATTTAACAAATTGATAGAAATGCCGATCAAAATCAGACCGTGTTATCCATACCATTTATAAATTTTTATCCAAATAAATAATTTAATATTCAAGACTGTCTCAATACCTGATGATTACTTTTTGAATTATTGAAATCGGACATTCCATTCAAAAGATATCATGAAATTAAAATAAAAACTGCGATAAAAAGCGCATCGAATAACTAACTCTTCGTGATCCGCGCGGTCGGCTCCTTACGCAGTGGATGCAAGCGACATTGAATATTTCGAGTTTTTTTTAACACATTTTTATGCTTCGTAAGACATTAAAGCCCTCCCAATATGTGTAATGGTACAAGACTATTGATCAAAGAATTAAGAGATAATGTGATTGTAGCAACTATCATTACGCGTTCCGCGGCCGGTCAGCTCGCACATGTTCCGCGGATCCCGATGATACCAACTGATTTGCCCATATATTTTAAAAGGTTACAGTTCCCTTTAAAAATATCCTTTGCCCTAACAATAAATAAATCCCAGGGACAAACTTTTTCCAAAGTTGGTATCGACATAAGGAAAGAGTGCTTTTCCCACGGGCAATTGTATGTGGCACTTTCTCGAGTAGGATCTCCTGAAAATCAATACTTTTGTTGCCACCTACAAATACCACAGCCAACGTTGTGAATGTGTACAGGGAGGCTTTAAAATAAGCATACAATTTTTTTTAATTTAGTGATTCATAGTCGTTTTAATTAGCATGCTTATAACTTAAATATCTGTACCTTTTTATGTCTACCCGTGCGAAGCCGGGACGGGCCGCTAGTTATAGATAAACCGCTACAAACTTGACCCTCCTGATACAGTGCCGGATTAAGCCAGCGCGGGGCCTGTAGCAAATTCTGTCAAGGAGCCCTTGGTTTGCTGCTAGGCCGCCATAGACGTTCAAGTAATTTGATCAAACAGGCCGGATCAAACCGTTTTATCAAATTGGCATGATCTGCAAAGCGACCACACACCTTCATGCAGGCTTGAAGCATCGTCAGTTCAGTATCGAACCGGACGAAGAATTGTTGTGTGTATGTGGCCGTAAAAATGTCATGTACCTACAGACGATAATATTTCATCAACACCTGCCCCCGACATCAAAGACTCCGCAACTTTATGTTCCTCCTTTTTGAAGGCTGTCCGAAAGGCTGTAAATTTTTTAGGTCACCAGGGGCCGTACCTCCAAGGCTTATAGCAGACATTTTCATACAATGTCAGTATGAAAATTTTAAAACAATATTACAATAATACTGCCATAAGCCTTGGTGGTACGGCCCCTGGTCACGGTCTGCATTCGGTTCTATTTCTTTAAGTTTTTCTACAAGTTTACAATAAGCAGCATTCCGCTTATCTCTGTTATGGTAATCTTTATTTTTGACGTTCCATAAACAGGTTTCATTTTCATATATTTGTATGAATTCTTCTAATACATCGCGGTTCGTCATTTTGCACTACAAGCTGCAACACGTCCGCTAGGTAACAGTTCCGCAGCAACAACTGAGCGCTCGCAACACACACGCTCAAATTTTTCATCAAACAGTTTGATCAAACCGATTGATCAAATGAAAAAACGAAAATTCATATTTCTTCAAACAGTTTGACTACTCATTAAATTTGATCAAATTTTACCACAGACACTCATGCCAATTTGATAAAACGGTTTGATCCAGCCTGTTTGATCAAATTACTTGAACGTCTATTGGCCGCCTTAGGTTCTCAAATTTAGGTAGTTTAGGATACTTATAATCGTCGATATTATATTAAAATCGATTAAAAAAGTATAATCTCAGCTATGTTAACTCGCAAAATAAATGTATACCTATACATATAAAAAATAAGAATCTGGCTGCTTGAAGGTAGAAAGGTGGTATAGATGCTAGTCTAAATATATCGATTATAATTAAAATACCCACTTAGATATTTTTACGATCGAGTTTTAGATTTTCAAGCGGAAGTGAAGCATAGCCTAAGCGCTTCGCATTTTATGTCATGCAAGATATTTTACGCTCCTATCTACGTTAATATAATTTTATATTACAGCGTTGGAGAACGGGGCCCCCAAATTCGCGAGGGCCGTAGCATTTGCTACTCTTGCTACGTGGCTAATCCGGCACTGTCCTGATGGTCTGCAGGACGCGGGGCGGGTGATGCGATTGGCTATAATGATACTTTAGCGCTGTCAGCAGACAGTGACAGACTAGCTCATTGGTTGAGTGACTCCCGCCCCGCGTCTCGCAGACCTTCCTGATGGAAGGTCAAGTTTATAGCGATTTACCAGTATATATGACAAAGGGCCGATTTTTCAATCGCCAGATAGACTATCAGAGGAATTAATTTGAAACATAGGTATGCCATACAAAATCTGTCAAAACGTCATATTTATCTGGCGATTGAAAATGGACCCTATTAACAAAACTGCATTCCGAACGAGACGGTAGAGTTTGAAATTTCATAAGTATTGAATGGAAGCAAGCGTTATTTTGCGGAAATCCATAAATAATAGGACAGATTGATATGTTTTGCTATAACCCGCTACTTGAAAAGATTCTGTATGGTACAATATGCAGGAACACCGCCCACATGGAACACCACACCATGAAACCGTAGTGTCGACTCTACGATTTCGCATTGTGAAGTCAACATCTCCTGAGGATGTCCCGATGTCGGGACGAAACGTGCGTCGAAGAAAGTGTTGAAAAATTGTGATTTGTGTGTGGTGTTTCATGTGGGCAGTGTTCCTGCATATTGTACCATACAGAATATTTTCAAGCAGCGGATTATAGCAAAACAAATCAATCTGTCCTATTTCTGTAAGTAAGTAGTAAAACTGTACATTAGGATGAAAAAAAATAAACATTTTGATTATGATTCTGCTCTAAAACACATAAGAGTTTACTTGTTTCCGTACCTACCTACTTCAATAATAAAAAAAGAAACATCAAAATCGGTTCAACTCAACTTAAAAAATACAGTCGAATTGGGAACCTCATCCCTTTTCTATGTCGGTTAACAAACTAGCAGTGCGTGAGAAAAGACGTATCTATTTGGTCATTGGTCGACGACCAAATATCGTGACCACAGTTCGTTACAAGATCAATAATTATTGGATACTTATGACAGGAAAACGCTCGTATGCGCATAATAAATCTCATTACAAAAAAGAACTTATATCATAGGTACTATCGCTGTCGTTAAGAGAATGTGCGATAAATATACGACACGGTATTTTAAGATTGCATGTCTGAATCTCATTCATTTTACAGTGGTAGATCATCGAAGATATACGCACGCAGTAGATTATGTCTCACATTTTAACACAAGTTAATTTTTATAATTAACTCAGACGATACGATGCGACACGTCACACGATCCTTCGCAATTCGCCAACGGAAATAAAAACGTATCGTAGTCGTTAGCAAATTCTGCCACTCCGATTGACTGATAAGAGAACAGCGGGCAGAATTTGTAAAGATTACGAACTACGATGACGATGATAAAAATCAAAAACCTCACATTTAAGATCAAAGGGGATTTTTGAAACTTTATTTGTAATGGTAGACCCTAGCTCTCTACCAATATTGTGCTTTGTGGGATTAATGTAATTATGTCTAAATTGACCAGACTAGGAATATTATAGGTACGTACGATGTCGTATGATGTAAAAGCGTTTGATTCGCAGTAAAAGTGCAGTGATACCAATCATCAGGCCGTTCACCGTTATATTGATCGCGGCACGTGCTTCTATTTATATAACACAAACATTTGCAACCAGTCACGTGACGTCATCGCCTAGACTTTGTGACGTCACGTGTGAATCAACGATGTCGTATGATGTAAAAGCGTTTGATTCGCAGTTAAAGTGCAGTGAAACCATTCATCAGGTCGTTCACCGCCATATTGATCGTGGCACGTGCTTCTATTTATATAACACGAACATTTGCAACCGGTCGTGTGACCTCACGCGTGGATTTTGTGACGTCACGTGTGAATCAACGATGTCGTATGATGTAAAAGCGTTTGATTCGCAGTAAAAGTGCAGTGAAACCAATCATCAGGCCGTTCACCGCCATATTGATCGTGGCACGTGCTTCTATTTATATAACACGAACATTTGCAGCCAGTTGTGTGACGTCATGCGTGGACTTGGTGACGTCACGTGTGAATCAACGGTGTCGTATGATGTAGAAGCGTATGATTCACAGTAAAAGTGCAGTGAAACCAATCATCAGGCCGTTCACCGCCATATTGATCGCGGCACGTGCTTGTGTTTATGTAACACGAACATTTGCAATAGGTCACGTGACGTCATCGCGTGGATTTTGTGACGTCACATGTGAATCAACGGTGTCGTATGATGTAAAAGCGTATGATTCACAGTAAAAGTGTAGTGCAACCTTTCATCAGGCCGTTCACCGCCATATTAATCGCGGCACGAGCTTGTGTTTATGTAACACGAACATTTGCAACCAGTCGTGTGACGTCACGCGTGGATTTCGTGACGTCACGTGTGAATCAACGATGTCGTATGATGTAAAAGCGTTTGATTCACAGTAAAAGTGTAGTGAAACCATTCATCAGGCCGTTCACCGCCATATTGATCGCGGCACGTGCTTCTATTTATATAACACGAACATTTGCAGCCAGTTGAATGACGTCATCGCGTGGATTTTGTGACGTCACGTGTGAATCAACGATGTCGTATGATGTAAAAGCGTTTCATTCGCAGTAAAAGTGCAGTGAAACCATTATTCAGGCCGTTCACCGCCATATTGATCGCGGCACGTGCTTCTTTTTATATAACACGAACATTTGCAGCCAGTTGAATGACGTCATCGCGTGGATTTTGTGACGTCACGTGTGAATCAACGATGTCGTATGATGTAAAAGCGTTTGATTCGCAGTAAAAGTGTAGTGAAACCATTATTCAGGCCGTTCACCGCCATATTGATCGCGGCACGTGCTTCTGTTTATGTAACACGAACATTTGTAACTAGTCGTGTGACGTCATCGTGACGTCAGGAATCGAACCTGAGACGTCCAGCCATCCCGCGGGAACCGTAGCGGATTATTCCGGGGTATAATATTATTTAAACACTAACAATACTTATTGCTACTGTTACATCAAGAGGCTTTCGCTCGACTGATGGATCAAGGGCCATAAATATATACGGGACATTATAACACATCGTAATCTAGCCCCAAAGTAAGCGATAGCTTGTGTTATGGGTACTAGATAACTGATAAATATACATACATACTAATATCCATAAATATAATATATTGAAAAACACCTGACACTGGAAAACATTCATGCTCATCACACAAACATTTACCAGTAGTGGGAATCGAACCCACGACCTCCGACGCAGACGGCAGGTTCGCTACCGCTACGCCATTCGGTCGTCACATACTGAAGGCAGTGGTCCTGGAGACGGCACGCATTGTGAGCGGGTTCCTCGAGGACCGGAAAACGGAGGGGGACCGTTATTTGCCATGTTCGATGAAAATTGGTCCAAGATGACCACCGCCACGAAACAGTACATATTTTTTTCAAATGAAAATGCTTGATTATTTTCAAATTTAAAATCCAAGATGGCCGCCACCTCAAAATGGTAAATTGTGGTGGTTGGAGCTTTTAATTTTTTTTATTTATTCAAATATTAGAAGTTTCGAATTTCGATTTCCCAGAGAGCATTTTTAAATATAGATATTATTATGCATTTTAAAAATATATTTTTTACCCACGACGGAACGGAGTACGGGTATATGCGTTTAGGGTGAGAGACCGTTTGTACATTACTCTATTAAAAAGATTTTATGTTTGTTTGTATGTTAAATTGTTCACAAAAACCAATAATGCAAAAATATTTTTGTTTGTTTGTTTGTTTGTTTGTGTGTTCGTTTGTGCACATCGATGTTCCCATTTATTTCAAAAACGGCTTGACCGATTTAGATGCAGTTTTCTGTATAATGTTTGGTGTTCAGCGGCAATGGTTCTTAGATAGTTGCTACGAACATCGATCACCAGGGGGCGCCATAAAATACATTTATATTGCAAACGAATGTTCCCATTTATTTCAAAAACGGCTTGACCGATTTAGATGCAGTTTCCTGTATAATGTTTGGTATTCATTGGCGATGGTTCTTTGATAGTTGTTACGAACATCGATCACCAGGGGGCGCCATAAAAAACATTTACAGTGCAAACGAATGTTCTCAATTGTTACAAAAACGACTGAACCGATTTGGATACAGTTTTGTATAAAATATTAGTGAGTCATTGGCAATGGTTCGTAGATAATTGTTCTTTTGATTGAACAGCAGGGGGCGCCACAATAAACGTCTCTTTATGACTTGGAAGGGATGATGCCTTCAAACGCTGCTAGAGGAGCTAATGGCTAGTTTGAAGATTAATTTTCATTTTTTAATAATAATATAATTTAAATTACATTAATATATTAATCGAAAAACTATAAAACAAGTGGAAAATTAAAAATTTTTAAAATACCCACGACTTTTGCAGACTCGTAATTGAAAAAGGATTAAATAATCCCAATCCCCAACTAAAGGAAAGTGAGAACTAAGAACCTATCAGTATAATTACAAATCCAAGAAAATCCGTCGGAGCTGCCATTGCTATTTTCGTTTCCAATATCAATTAATGTAATTAGTAAGTATTGATAAACCGCCGGTATATGAGAAGTATCAAGAAATTGAATTAGTCATCAACTGGTAAACGCACCATCAACACCGTCATAGGCAAAACACAGCAGCTCCGGCGGATTTTCTTGAATTTGTAATTATATTGATAGGTTCTTAGTTCTTACTTTCCTTTAGTCGGGGAGTTTCAAAAAATTATTTAATCCTTTTTCAATTACGAGTCTGCAAAAGTCGTGGGTATTTTAAACATTTTTAATTTTCCACTTGTTTTGAGTGATTTCGACTGTCAATATCTTATCTCAAATATTCTATTAAGTATTCGTATTTCGTACGCACTTATCCTCCTAATTTTATACCCTCTGTATAACTTTTGACCGTTAGTATTATTACCATTATTATAGCACAGGAAATGATCTGTCCCACCATTACCTTTCACAAATGCCGTAAGATGATTGGTCGGAGAAAGCAACTAATATCTGACATATTATGTTTGACATTATACCTACATGTACCTAGATACTACATGTAGACAAAAGAATTACAGGCTGTCCTAATAACTATTCTGCATTTCAAAACGTCAGAACAGCATAACACAAATTATCAGTTGTCAGATAATCTATCTGAGTAATTAATTTAAAACATAATATGCCATACAAAATCTGTCAAAATTTCGCATTTATTCCTTAACGATTATTTGGCGATTGAAAAATCAGCCCTAAGCGTACAAAAAGCAAGCGAAAGAATAGATACCTGCC
This sequence comes from Coenonympha arcania, assembly GCA_036785405.1. Lineage (NCBI taxonomy): Eukaryota > Metazoa > Arthropoda > Insecta > Lepidoptera > Nymphalidae > Coenonympha > Coenonympha arcania. The sequence continues at coordinate 4,845,035 of CM072079.1, read as the reverse complement.
TAGCTCCCACGTAAACTAACTAATTAGCCTATCTATCTAACCTAGAGTAAGGGTAATATTCTAACGATTTTCATCAATCGATTTTGATCAATGTAGTCTACATCAATCGAAAGCGATCTTATTCAATATTCCTTTTTTTCGCAGTCGCGCCAACTTTCGTAGCGGTCTACGAAACCAAGAGTTCGTAGAGGTTCGTAGCTAAGAATAATTTATTGCTTTTCTATTATTTCTTTTAGGAAGTAATAATTATAGCAAATTATAAAAAAATTTTGTACATATATTTAAGTATTAGTTATAATTTTCTTTTCATATTATTATAGTTATATTCTAACACTCAATCATTTATATTATAAGTTGTTTACAATAATTTTATAATTATATCAACAAAAAAGAGTAGGTTCACCCTTTTACTTAACTTAAAAAAAAATATATAGACTATAAATAGAATAAAATAAATATAGAGTACAAGACCTATGGAGAGTTCTAATAGCACATCTAAAGTTCTACGCTGCTATGCTACGTTTATTTATGTTTTTGCATCAATAGAATCGCTACGCTTGATTTTCATAACTTTTCTTGAGTCGAGTCGATTCGAACTCAATTCTCCTCTCGTTAAAAGAGCTCCATTCGAAATTATGGAAATTGTACATTGAAATTAAGGAGATTTATTGAACTTATTTTTGTCTTTCTCACTCTCACGATACGTTAGTACTTTAGTAGGTGCGACATGCAGCGTCGCGGAAGAATATAACAGAATAACGACCTTTTACCTAATTACTCAAAAACTAAGCCAGTTATCAAAAATCTGTTTCTAAGCGTTTTACGATATTATTATTACCGACACATTAAAACAAAAACCAATTGTAGTTTCCGATAAAAAAATAGAAAAACTGAAATTGTAGTTTCCGATAAAAAAATAGAAAAACTGAGATTTTGGAGCAAATCAGAGAGCTGTTAAAATGTTTCCCACTAGCCTACTGCTATACGCAGGAGCTTTGCCGATGAATACCTCTGCAATACGTCTTTCAGACGACCGCTTCCTGCGCTCGTCTGAATCGCCGTACTGACCAAACGAGTGCGGGGGAAACTCATCGGCAAACATTCTGCGAAGGGGTTTATTCCAGGTCTGCCTACAAGTGAGTTAGGAGAATACGTCAACTATTTTCGTTACTGGACCGTCAGCGAGCGATAAAGTGGTAAACCTTTCCGCCACGACAGGCAAGGAGATATAAGCGGGGTCAAATCCCAAAGAATGTATTCCAAGATTTAAAAAAAATCGTGAGTGTCGTGGAACACTCGGTTGGAACGAAAGTTTACTCGCCACTCGATAGATGGCGCTGTGTCAAATTAGCTCGCGCCAACGAGTACTTGTGTCAAATGCTTGTAGCTGACGGCAATCGGCATGCTCGTATCAAAGACTTCGGATACGTGGAGAACGATTTACGAGAGTTGTAACTAGTGAGACTTAGTTGTAACTATGGAATTTTCGTAGATTTTCTTCAGGATTTTCGTAACGGGAAATCCCCGTTTTCTTCGCCTATCTGTAGCGTACGAAAAGGAACTTTCGCTCAAAAAATTTAATTGTAGGTAATTTTAAATACTTACTTTTTCCTAACAAAGCCATTATAGACTCATCCTCCTGCGACGACGTAGTATATGCACTCTGGTGTGGTACTTTCCGCGTCGCCAGCGCCTCTAGCAGCAAAATGTCCTTCTCCTGACCGTTAACCGGCCGTCTCCTATCCGAAGCGGGGTCGTCACTTAAATCCAAATGATCTTGCAGAGTCAATACGTCATTGTCATTTTCATTCTCCGAACCCGCACAAACGTTTAGCGCGAACAAAAGAACGACGGCGCACGACAGTCTTCTTCGAATTTTGAAATTCTTTCCCGCCATCCTGTTGGAAACGTTCGGATACACGCACATGTCACTTTTTGTTACACATTCTGTTTTTTTTTTAATTCAAAGTCTGTTGGTAGTAGATTTATTTTTTTATTTTTATAGTGGTTAATTTTTTAATTTCTGGAAGAACACTGGTTTGCTTTTGTTCTGAACACTGGTTTTTTTAGGAAATAAGTGCCTTATCCACTGTTTGTTTTTTTTACTGCTTTAATTGTCTTTTGGCTGTAGATTTATTTATCTTTATTGTTTTGTTAGTTGCTTAATTAATTTCTGTAGGAAGAGACACTGTTTTTTTTTGTTCTGAGCACTAGTTTGTTTTTTTCTTATTGCTATATTCACGATTTGATTTTACTTTTGGTGGTTTTACAGTCTGCTTTATTTCTTTTATCGAATTTAAAAGCTCCGATTTTTTTACTTTTTCACAGTTGTTTTTTTTTGCAAACTTTTTATTGCATTATCTGTGCGCACGACGTGTTTGCGCGGGAAGTAGCGGATCGGAAGTAACCGCTGCTCGCGCGCCGCGTCGCTTTTCACTTTCGTTGTTATAACATTTTCTCTGAGTTACGTAGTTTGACTGAGAATATAAACATATATTTATTTATGTTAATCAGTTACGTGCCGAATACATTTTGAGAGCGTGTGATGTCAGATTTCGTAATTTTGTTGAGTTTATTTTATCCGTATTTTTTTTTGTTTATGGAACATCGAGTTTTGTAGAGATTTTTAAAGTTTTAAATACTTACTTAAAATTATGTAATTCCTATGTATTATATATTTTCTACCTGGTTGTATATATGCCTACAACTGGCTTAGCATCCCTTTTAAGAATTATCTTGGTTTGATTTGGCCACACCTCACCGAACTGATTTGGTGCGGGTTGGCAGGCCTCATCCCATAGATAAATAATTAACTGATCTATCAATGTACAGCTCTAACCACTGGATAGAAAGGGGTATCTTTTTTCATACTAGCTAGTGCCCGCATGAAATTTATCATAATTATTCTGATAGGGAACTAGGACAGCACAAACTTATTAATTATTTGTACGAAATATTTGAAGAATTTTGCGTAAAGTAGGTAGATAATTAATACGGTATGTATTCATAGTTATGAAATGAATACTTACCTACCTATATTGAAAATTACTGAATTAATTTTGATCAGATATTAAATCGCGATACTTCTAAGACGCGTGTAGACTGTAGGTACCAGACAGCATATATAAAGTCCAAAAATGTCGCAGGTCACCTATTGTTATATAACTAGAGTATAAATCAAATAAAACTAAAAACTCATATCTATGGCGGGTTTCGTGAAAAAATACTAGTTATAGTTGGCGCCACTTTAACAAAAGATCTAATCATAGTTGATAGAATTGTAGTCTACATTCCCATTTCCCATGCTCTAAAAACATAGTTTCTGCATCTAAATCAGTGATAAGCAAACTCAGGACATGGGTATCCGAACTATTTACGTAAATCTTTTTCGTAAAAGCAAACAGTAGCGCCATCTGACAAAATTCTAAAGGTAGCTGGTGGCTGCTGAGCGAACTACACCGTGGCCTTACTGTTGGTTGCAAAACAAGCATTTTTGACACCGATAAACTGACGACATTTTTTCGTGCCGTCCGCCCTGTCCAGGGTACAGTTATGTCTATTGTCTTAATATACATATCTGGGGACACGGTAGTGTCCCCGCCAGACGAGTCAAGCGAAGCGCGAGGGCACTACCTATCTTTTCTCGAAGTGTTTCGCCGTATTTTTAAACCCTTATAACTTAGGCCAGAATTATTCCAGATAATCAAAATTCTCGGGAAATGATGTCGCCGGTGAACTTATTAAATGTATAAAGTTTCAATATCACAGGTCTTATACTTTAGATTTTATTGACATCTGAAAAACCCAGTTTTCGTCACTGACTGACTGACTGACTGACTGACTCACTGATGATCATCAAAATTCCTAGGTACTTCCTGAAGTCCTAGAAAGCTGAAATTTGGTGTGTAAGCTAGAATTAGTACACAACCAACAAAAAAATTCCAAAAGTTGGGAATTTAACCCCCCAACCCCTTAAAATAGGGGATGGAAGTTTGTATGAAACTACGGCAAATATTGATGCTAGAGGTCTCAAAATTGATGTAGGGACTCTTCGTAATAAACAATTAAATACGTGTTTCAGGATTTTTAGTAAATCACCCCACATCTATCAAATTAGGGGGTTGGAAGATCGTATGGGGGGATGGAAGTTTGTATGAAACTACGGCAAATATTGATGCTAGAGGTCTCAAAATTGATATAGGGACTCTTTGTAATAAACAATTAAATACGTGTTTCAGGATTTTTAGTAAATCACCCCACATCTATCAAATTAGGGGGTTGGAAGTTCGTATGGGGGGATGGAAGTTTGTATGAAACTACGGCAAATATTGATGCTAGAGGTCTCAAAATTGATATAGGGACTCTTTGTAATAAACAATTAAATACGTGTTTCAGGATTTTTAGTAAATCACCCCACATCCATCAAATTAGGGGGTTGGAAGTTCGTATGGGGGGATGGAAGTTTGTATGAAACTACAGCTAATATTGATGCTAGAGGTCTCAAAATTGATATAGGGACTCTTCGTAATAAAAAAATAAATACGTGTTTCAGGATTTTTAGTAAATCACCCCACATCCATCAAAATAGGGGGTTGAAAGTTCGTATGGGGGGATGGAAGTTTGTATGAAACTACGGCAAATATTGATGCTAGAGGTCTTATAATTGATATAGGGACTCTTTGTAATAAACAATTAAATACGTGTTTCAGGATTTTTAGTAAATCACCCCACATCCATCAAAATAGGGGGTTGAAAGTTCGTATGGGGGGATGGAAGTTTGTATGAAACTACGGCAAATATTGATGCTAGAGGTCTCATAATTGATATAGGGACTCTTTGTAATAAACAATTAAATACGTGTTTCAGGATTTTTAGTAAATCACCCCACATCCATCAAATTAGGGGGTTGGAATTTCGTATGGGGTTTCCCATACGTATATAGATAGGTACAGACTTAATTTCATGGTAGATATCTGCTAGTATACATCTGGAAAAACACGTAATTTATTTTTGGTAATTATAAGCGCGATTCCAGTGCCCAAGTGGCCAAGCGCCTAAGTGCCCAGTGCCCCGTGCCCAGTAATATCGCACGTTTCAAGCCCAAGTTCCATGCATGTCATGTTTAACAAGCCGAGTTTCACTGCATATCGAGTGAACAGGATCCAGCGCTCAATGACAAGAATCCACATTGAACCGAGTGCCTAGTGCCCAGCTGAGCTGTCGAACGTGCCAAGCGTCAAATCTCTCTGATTTTGAAGAGCGTTTAGCGCATTAATACCTGCTCAGTGCCCAAACGGACGCGTCAAGCCCAAGTTACATACAGGCCCCGTCTAACGAGCCCAGCTCTCAGTTCCCAGTGCCCAGGGTGAGATGAGTGCCCAAGGCCCAGTGCCCAGTACCCACTGTTAGCCGTCGGGCATGCCAAGCGTAAATTATGTGGATTTTAACAGCGCCCCAACGTCAGTGTGCCCAGCACCATAGTACACGCGGCAAGCCCGAATTCCCGTACCGAGCTCCGCGTGTTCATTGCCCAGAGTCCAGTGCTCTGTGACCAAAATGAGTTGTCAAGCGTGTCAAGCGTCAAATTTGAATTTCAAGAGCGCCTCAGCGCCCAACGAAAATAAAGACGTATAAACAAAACAATAGTTAAAAACTAATAAACACACAAATCTCACCGATACCTTCCGTAGATTTGTAATGGATAACAAGTAGTCTGTGTTAGTCCAGGATATAATCAGTCTATATTTTAAATTTCAACCAAATCAGTTCAGTGCATAGATACTTAATACACACTGGTTCAGTGGTTGTGTTGTGATTGAGTAACAAACATCCAAACTTTCATTTGTGACTTTGTGTTTTAATAGGTAAAATTTGAAGTTAGAAATTGAAATTTGGATCTATACATTACGTTTAATTATCATTTTATCTTGATAAATGTAAAATTAGTTTCACTTTCGGTAGGCCAAAACTACTAACTTTAAATCCACTATAAGTTTTGTAAATTTTCAGAATATACTTCTAAGCAAAGTTCGTATCTACTCGTAATACAAACATATTAGAGAGTGGGCTGTGAAAAGAGGCGCACTTGAAGTGCAAGAAATACACAAAAAAAAAGAAAAATTAAGTTAATAAAAAACATTGTTTTAAAAAACTTACAAAAAGAAATGAAATCCCAACAAAAACATTATCATGTATAATGTAGCCAGACGAGCATATGGCTCACACTGTCAAAAAGTTATCAGATCTCATGTAGGGCAAGACTTCTGACTTTATACACCCTTAAATACAAGCTCTAACTTCACAAACTCTACACTTTAGTTACAATAATGTCTTGACCGTTTGGCTACCGTTACATTGGGCGTAAAATCAAAAATTTATTCACTTTTCAGTACTCTGTAAGTTCTGTTAAATCAAAATTTGAAATCAGGAAAATGATTTTGGTGGGATACATTTTTCACTTTACGCCCATGTGACGGTAGCCTAACGGCCAAGACATTATTGTAACTAAAGTGTAGAGTTTGTGAAGTTAGAGCTTGTATTTAAGGGTGTATAAAGTCAGAAGTCTTGCCCTACATGAGATCTGATAACTTTTTGACAGTGTGAGCCATATGCTCGTCTGGCTACATTATACATGATAATGTTTTTGTTGGGATAAATAAAAGAAAATATATACCTACCTAATCACAGATTAAGTATTTGTTATCTACTATATAAAAATAAGTCGGGTTTTCCTCCCTGACGCTATAACTCCGCACGAACCGATTTCCACGGTTTAGCATTCGTTGGAAAGGTTTTGGGCTCCGTGAGGTTTATAGCAAAGAAAATTCAGGAAAAATTTCAACAGAAAAGCGGGAAAATCTTTTTAGCGGGAAAGCCATCTGGTGGCGAAACGGAGTTCGCCGGGTTTGCTAGTAATAGATAAGAATAGAATTGACGTACATATTTATTATATGGTTAAATATGTCAATTTTATTGTTTGTCATTTCAGAAAACCCTAATTTTTACACGACTGCCCAAAAAAGGAGTGTAATGTTTTTAGGGTTCATGTATGTATGTATGAGTTTCTTTATTCCACTATAACTTCTCAACTACTGACCTTACCTACATCATTCCGAGTAACATATAGGTTTTTTGGGAAAAGTCATTTTCCACAGGGCAATCGTGTTCTTTAATTTTTCAAATTAATTATTTGCTTGATCTCTCTAATAATATAAAATTCTGCCATAATAATTTCAGTAGCTAATCGAAGCCAAGATTTCTCAAATCGATAAGTACGACTTTATCATCACTCTATTACCGACCATTGAGTCTTTTGTTATTAATAACATAAAAGCCTAAAGAGATTTGAATCTATGCATTTCAGATCGGCGCTACCGGGCGGGGCACTGGACAGTTGGAATAAAATTAACTACAAAGTTACTTAGTGTACTTGTACGTTATAATCTTGATACGTTATAACTTAGTTAAATTTTTTTTAAATTTTAAATTTTTTTTGACAATTACTGTCGGGGTTTAAAAAATTATTACTTACTGCTATAGAGATCTACTCTGGACAGGGCGGACGGCGTGAAAATGACGACAGTTTATCGTGCCAAAAATTCTTGTTTTGTCACCAACGGTAAGGCCACGCGCTGTAGTTCACTCAGCAGCCACCGATAAGAAACCTCAGGATATGGGCATCCGAACGATTTACCTAACTAAACCTTTTTCGTACAAGCAAACAGTAGCGCCATCTGTCAAAATTCTATAGGTGTGCAGCTGAGCGAACTACAGCGCGGCCTTTACTGTTGATGGCAAAACAAGCATTTTTGGCACCGATGAACTGGCGACATTTTTTCGCGCCATCCGCCCTGTCCAGGGTTTATGTCTATTCCTAACAAGCGCACTTTTGCGTATATCAAATTATTTGTAGGTAATAATATGATAATTTAATGGCTAAGATGAAAGATGAAACGTGTCTCGATTTATACATAACTAGATCACGAACCACGCCTCACGTCTCGTAATAACTATAAGATAAAGCAAATAAAATTATTACAATTTGCGATAACTATCAACTACCAAGACGACTCGGTCACACTTCAGACGGCCTCTTACTTTCGCTACAGCTTTCCAAAAGAACGATTCCTCTAACACCAAAATGTCCTTACTGACACACCCTTCAATTACAACTTTGAACTCTAATACCTAAAAGTTAAAATCGAATTTCCTTTAACTTTGAACAACGGTATATTAGAGGTTTATGAATGTCAAGTGATATTGGACCTTAAAATGTAAGAGTCAAAGTTGAAATTTCTTTGAAGCGAGCATTTCCTTAGACCTAAGATCAAGACTACTTTCTTTAATGATCTCTGTTTAGGTTAATGATTCTAAGTTGTTATTACTCGATCAAGTTTTCAACTTGCTTAAGTACTTGTTAAGTACAGGAAGTTATATTATTTACTTGTAGATAAGTTAAAGTTTGCAATTGCAAGCGAAATTCGGTCTTTCACTCGATTTCGCCTGATGGTCAATGATGAATTATTTTGCAGCTGAAGATGTTACCTGTTGTTGTTGTATGAATGATGATGTAACTGTTTCTACACAGCATCGCGCCGGAACACTAAACTGCTTTGCGGTGCGTTATTATACTCGGCGCAGCGAACCGTGATCCCTATGACACTGACAGCTAATGTCACCATATAACATTGTAGTGGCGTCACTATTAAATCGGGATCATATTGGGGGCGTCTAAAAATGCCATTTATAAATTTTACGTAGCTTTATACCATTAGTAATGATATTCCGTTGATATTTTTAACAATTCTTAACATTTACAAGAAGTTATGTCAATCTGAATTTATGTTTACGTCCTGCAAAACTTACGTCGTGTGACGTTTATCGACTAGGGCGGCAAGTATCGATAAAAAAATGTCGGTAATGGAAACGAGTGCACAATTTTTCAGACAAAATAAATAAATGGAGAGCATTCATTTTCATGATAATAGTACATTGTTACCCTAGGGATGAAAGTAACTTATTTAGTCCCGAGACGGGGTTTGGCGCCCGAGCGTAGCGAGGGGGCCTATAGTTCGAGGGACTAAATAAGTCTTTATCCCGAGGTAAACACTGTGCTTTTCATTACGAATATAAGGAAAGTCAAAATAAAAATAGAAATTAGCTAAAGAAAATTGAATAATTGTGTCAATAAAAATCACTGTTAAACAGAAGCCTAAACAAAACTCTACAACTCGAAAAAAAATGAAGATCGGATTGCCGCTTGCCACTTTCCCGCTTTTTTTTTCTTCTTTGGACTAGCCGGCGGGCTATGCATTTAGCTTTTTTTTTTTATTTTTTTTTTTTATTTATTTTAACAATAATTTTTATACTAAGTATACAACAGTTTACTTGGCGCCTTAAAACTATTACTAGTTTGTGTAGGCGCTGCACATTCCTCTTAATTCTAAATAAAAAAATACTTACTTAAATATAAACTTAAGCTACCTATTGCTATTCGCAGAACTACCTAGCATACATAGATGCGCGCGGTTCATAGTTGCGAGTGACGTGATCCGATGCTATCAAAACCGGTTTGCGCTCGGCAGACCTACAGGCTGATCCAAAATGTACCATGGCATTATTTAGGGATCTCGTTATACAATTCTTTAAAGTAATTCTTAAAGGTATATTTTATATTTCTTTCGTTTATTTTATTTCTTAGTGAGAGGGGCAAGTTGTTTATTAATCTGAGTAACAAATAATTGGTGGTTCTTTCTCCATAAAAGTTCATAGCCCTCTTTGTTATAATTCTTTTCTTCGTTACCCTTCTAAGTAATGTGCTACATGTATCTATATTACTGTTAAAGAATGCAAAATTTTCAATTAATAATCTTAGTTTAACTTTTTCTTTAACGGGTAATATATTGCAATATTTATAAATTTGCCTCTCATCATCTTTTTAATAGTCAAGTATTGTCTATGATTGTCTATGAATGTCTATGAATCAGTTGTCTTTACTTTATGAATAAAGTCTATCTTTCTTCTTGTCTATGGATGCACTCGGGTACTTAGGTCGTGTTTCATTTGAACTCCAATAAAAATGTGACAACTAGTTTTTTTTAATTATTTGACAGCTGTCAGTTGAAAACGATTCTAACTAGGGCTGCAAAGTATTACTTTCAACCCGCTTCTCAGGCAACTTCGGACCTACTTTCCGTGTATGAGTGATGAAAAATAAATACTTATATAGCAAAAACGTGTTTACCGGGTTAAGCATTATTAGAAAATAACAAGGTTGGAAACTTTCGTTTTACTTACCTACTTAATTTATGCCAAAAATCTTAAATTAATACAACAACAACAAAATAGACATTAAAAATGCACATTGTAATATTTTTTAAAACATGTTTACCAACGTGGCTTAAGTGCAAGCCACGCCTCTGTCTAAAAAAAAAAATTATCGACACGACCAAAGACACGACCCATCACTAAACGAACTGTCATAGGGATCATGGTTCGCCGCGCGGAGAATAGTGGTAGTGTGGTAGTTTAGTGGTACGAATAAAGCCTGCGGGGCTAGACAAGGTAACAGTCGTTTGGCGTTAACGCCAGTAGACAAAAATGTATGGGACAAACCACGTGACTGTAGAAAACCACGACAGAATGGTACTAAACACGCTGTGTTTGATACTGTCGGCTACTTTCAATCTTATAATCTATGGTCGGTTGTCAATTGCCAAGCGAAGTACGCTAAAGTTATCTACAAGGTTTGCGAGAACGCCAGGGAGCGTTCAAGTTGTCGTAGTCGATTAACGTACCATTCTGTCGTGGTTTTCTACAGTCACGTGGTTTGTCCCATACATTTTTGTCTACTAGCGTTATCGCGAAACGACTGTTACTTTGTCTAGCCCCGCTGATCAGACCAGCCCCTTGAGCCAAGTGACAATTAATAGCGTTACTTCGCGACGTATAGAAATAGAACAAAATTCAAAAAAAAATATGCGATTTGACGTTCAAGTCACCAAGTGTCAAAATAGCGATAGTTCGCATGATTTATTTGAGTGACGACCTCCCTGGCGCAGTGGCGGTGCGCTCGCATTCGAGTCGCGGGTTCGATTCCCGCCACGGGCCACTTTGGCATTTTATAATTTCTAAATTGGCTCATGTCTGGTCTGGTGGGAGGCTTCGGCCGTGGTTAGTTACCACCCTACCAGCAAAGACGCACCGCCAAGCGATTTAGCGTTCCGGTGCGATGCTGTGTAGAAACCGTTGGGGTAAATTTACTTACCCTTCCAAGTTAGTACGATAACATCTTAGGCTGCATCATCACTTACCATCAGGTAAGATCTCAGTCAAGTACTAACTTGTAGAGAATAAAAAAAAAATTCTTCCATTTCTATACGACTTTCGAATACGAATTGTCTATTGGCCAATGTGTGCCTAACAGATGTGAGCCAATTTAGAAATTATAAAGTTCTATATAGAGGCCCGTAGCGGGAATCGAACCTGAGACCTCTCACTCGAATCCTTAGACCTAGATCACCTAGGTCTTAGAAAATGAAAACAACGGAAATCCGCGCCAAGATGGTTGGGCATCATTCGGGCGCGAAAAACTTGTGGCGGCCGCCCCTTCAACCGCCCATAGTCAGTGGTCGCTATTTTTAGATTAGGTACTACTCTGTGATTGTCAAAATAAGTTCTGTAACACTCTATGTTCATAGACAACCACAGCAGAGAGATCTATGTTCTATGTTCGGTAATACTTTAATAGATTATTGAATTAGCCATTGTTGTGTCAAAGTACCTAATAAACGTTTTAATGGTATAATAAACTTGGTATTATTTGAGGCACAAATATTCATTCATATCATTAAGTATACCATAATGGTGACCCCGACGTGATCTGAAAATTTTCGCGCTCAAGTACCCCGCGAAATTCAAATTTTATTTAGTTTCTCTACACACATTGTAGGTTTTTGGCAATGAATTTTGCGAGAGTAATGTTTATGCATCTACAAGTGATCTACATGTTTTAATATAAACTTTGCTCATAATATCCCATTCACCCCATATTGGTTCCCGAAAGATTATTTTTGCAGTTTCCCAGATCTGAGCTATCGGGAACCAGTATGAAGTAAATGAGTATTGATGACCAAAGTTTTTATTGAGAAAAACATGTAGATACAGACGTTATGCTTGCAAAACTCATTGCCATACGAAAAACTAAAAATAAAATTTTAAACTTCGCGCCCGGATGTTACCCATCCACTTTAAAACCCGTCCATCGTGCAACCAGCTACGTATTTTATAAATAACTGCACGACTTGCATTGTAAAGTGTTTCCTTCTTTCGAAACTCTCCCTTTTAAGGTAAATACGTGTGGCCTGTGGGTTTAGTACAGGTTTTTGTCGAGTCGACTCACATCGCACGAACGAATCGAATGCCTCCATACATAGACCCAGCGCTATCTATGGACAGTCACTGACATGCGGCTGTCAATAGATGGCGTTTGCTGTAAATGTATGAAGGCATTCGATTCATTTGGGCGATGCGAGTCAACTCGAAATTCGTACAAAAACCTGTACTAAACTCTCAGGACCAAAGAGTCCGAAGATAACGTAACTAGCACCGATAAGTCTGGCAGTCAATGGTGCCAATTCTGTTGCGCAAAATCTCTAAACTAAACCAGTGCGTCTTAAAATATTACGATACGTTGAAGATGGAAATTAAACGAAATCAAAAATGTATGAAAATGATCGCTAAATTGGTCACGTGACTCCACGCAGTCTTATAAAAATACCAATTCGGCTTGTATTTATTTATACATTAAAACTAACAACTTTTGTTCTACGACTTTTTTTTAACTCGATATTTTGGAAAAAATCAAATATTCACAGAAATAACATTTTTTTGTATGAAATAAATTAATACTGAATTTTAAAAAGTTGTGGAACAGAAGTTGTTGTTTGAATGTAATCAAGTACAGGCCGAGAGCGATTTGATATTTTTTGTATAACCCTGTAGATATTTTTTGTATAACCCTGTAGATATTTTTTGTATAACCCTGTAGATATTTTTTGTATAACCCTGTAGATATTTCAATCCTCAAATAGCTTATCTTTCATTCGATTCGTATGCAGTTTGACAGAGTGGGGCGCATCTTCGTGGATTGAAATATCTACCTATACATTTTTTGAATTTCATTCCAAAGCGATGCGACAGCAATATTATAAATATTTTAGAACCTTATGCTGTTGATTTAAGGTTGATATGTATGCATCTTTGAAGCTGTTACTTAATAAGTGTTATAATAAAGTAAGATAATTAAAAAAAACATATTCATTTCATTTCAAAGCATTTTAATCTTTTTCTCATAATATGCAATTGTTGTTTTCAACAAAACTTCTTCCAAATCCAAATTTCTAGACTTTTTTCTTTCATTTTCTATTTGTATGAGGTGAAGCTCCTTCGCATAATTTGTTTCATTTTGTATTGAATTTTCTGCTGTAGATGTCTTTAAATAATTTTCTGCTGTAGATGTCTTTAAATAATTTTCTGCTGTAGATGTCTGTATATAATTTCCTGCCGTAGATGTCTGTAAATAATTTTCTGCCGTAGATGTCTGTAAATAATTTCCTGCTGTAGATGTCTGTAAATAATTTTCAATTTTAATGAATTGGCATCAGCTAGAAAAAAAAATTGTTTTAAATTATCACTGAAAATTATCTGTATGGATATTGAATGGAAGCAGGTGTTATTTTGCGGAAATCCATAATTAGCAGGACAGATTAAATTGTTTTGCTATAATCCGCTACTTGAAAAGATTCTGTATGGTACTATATGCAGGAACACCGCCCACATGAAACACCACACACATTTCTTCCAACACTTTCTTCGACGTACGTTTCGACCCGACACCGGGACATCCTCAGATGTTAAAGATGCGAAATCGTAGATTTGTAGAGGATGCCTCGGTGTCGGGACGAAACGCGCGTCGAGCGTCGTAAGAGTTGTGGGTGGTGATGCAGCAGAAGATGTCATTGTACTAACTTGGAAGGTGCAAGGAAATCGCCAAACCCTAACCCTAATTTTTCCTACACAGCATCGCACCGGAACGCTGAAGATAAATATTAGTCTTACCTGGTCCTCAATTTCTCTTTTCACTGTAATCTTTTCTCCTACGTGATTGGTTGGAGGAGATGCAACCTAGAATAATGTTACTTTACAAAATCTTTTTTTTAACTACTAGTCCAGTCAATAAAGGAGTTGTAGAATGCATGAGAGGGGACCTAAGTGATTTCTTCTGAAACTTGTTCAGGGTACTTAGGAAGTTAACATACTAAAAGTCCTGACGTCTCGGAGGTGAGCCGGAGTGGGGAGGGGGGGAAAAGGTACCACTTTTGGGTTTTTCACTAATATCTCAGAAACGGTGCGTCATAGAAAAAAAAATCTTCTAATAAATTAAAGCTCACAAAATTATCTAAAACTTTGGTCTTATTCAATTTTGCCGTATTCCTCGTTTCCGAGCCACACGCTCCGGAAAAGTTAATACTACAAAAAAAAACCTTATCATATAACTACTTATTTATTAATTTTAGATCAACTCAAATTACAAAAAATTAGAAATTTATCTAGACTATTTAAGTTTTCATTCTCTTAGGTCGTGAGGGACCTGGCAAGGGTTCTTTTCCATGGTTGATGGCATCCTCATCCTCAGTGGTGGCATCTTCATCTTGTTGGAAACCTCATCTTCAGTGGGGGGGTAGTTCAGGTAGTTCTTTACGCTCAAACGGCTGGACAAATCTTGATAAAATTTATATGGAGGTAGCTGACACCCTGGATTAACACATAGGCTACATTATATCCCGAATTAATGTTCGCGACATAATCAAATTCGACGCAGGCCAAGCCGCGGGTGGATGTCTAGTGCTGAACTATTATTTTGTTTTATCTGGAGCGTGTGGCTCGGAAACGGTTAGGAATACGGCAAAATTGAATAAGACCAAAGTTTTAGAGAATTTTGTGAGCTTTAATTTATTAGATTTTTTTTTCTATGACGCACCGTTTCTCAGATATTAGTGAAAAACCCAAAAGTGGTACCTTTCCCCCCCCCCCCCTCCCCACTCCGGCTCACCTCCGAGACGTCAGGACTTTTAGTATGTTAACTTGTTAAGTACCCTGAACAAGTGTCAGAAGAAATTGCTTAGGTCCTTCTCATGCACTCTACACCCCCTTTTAGGTTATTCATTGACTGGACTATACAGGTTATATAAAAGACTAGTAGGGCACGTAGGGGCGCGGGCCACATGTGGCCCGCGTGCTGTCTTCCCTCCTAAAAAAGCAATTCAATTTTCCTCATACATTTCTTCTATGAAAAAAATAAAGTCCGCCATTTTGAATTTTTTTTCTATCAATCGAATATACCTTCGGATCCTGATCAACTCTTGTCAAGAAACCGTTCTTCCATCTTTTATACTTTCCGAGATATCGACGAAATTCAAATGGCGGCCATTTTGAATCCGCCATTTTGAATTTTTTTTTCAGCTCACTGCCAATTGGATGACGTTTCAAATTACATTTGGTCGAGCACCCCCCACCTATCTTCGATACCCTGGCCGTGCTCTTCACCCGTCTCCGAAATCCTCAATCATCAGCTTTCTCCGTATTTTTCCTCCAAATGAATTTTTTTCTATTATACGACACCATACTTGAAAAAAAACTTTTTCATACAAAATTGTTCAGGAGAGGTGATCAATCAGTGAGTCAGTGAATCAGCACGAGTAGCTATATATATAGTAACTAGTAGGGCGCGTGGGTGCGCGGGCCACATGTGGCCCGCGTGCTGTCTTCCCCCTATTTGCCTTACAACTTGAGTCTCAACATTCCCCATACATTTTCTATGGAAAAAAATAAATTCCGCCATTTTGAATTTTTTTTCTATCCATCGTATAGACCTTCGGATCCTGATCAACTCTTGTCAAGAAACCTTTCTTCCATCTTTTATACTTTCCGAGATATTGGCGAAATTCGTTTGGCGGCCATTTTGAATCCGCCATTTTGAAAATTTTTTCAGCTCACTGCCAATTGGATGACGTTTCGAATGACATGTGGTCGAGCACCCCCCACCTATCTGCAATACCCTTGGCTGTGCTCTTCACCCGTCTTCAAAATCCTCAATCATCAGCTCTCTCCATATTTTTGTTCTTAATGATTTTTTCTCTTGTATACGAAACGCATAGTGAAAAAAATTTTTTTCATACAAAATTGTTCAGGAGAGGTGATCAATGAGTGAGTGAATCAGCACGAGTAGCTATATATATATTAATACCAAATCGCTCTCGGCCTGTAGTTGTTTACATTTACACTAATAACTTTTGCTCTACGACTTTTCAAAACTTAGTATTAATTTATTTCATACAAAAAATGTTATATCTGTAAAGTGACATTACACTGTAGCGGTTTCGCGCCGCGAGTTCGCGCGCCGCCGCGCCGTTGCCACTTGCCGATGTTACATTACAGAGTAGGAAAGAGTAGAGTACCTATCTCTGTACAATATTGAATATTGGATATTTCTCAAAATATCGAGTAAAACAAAAAGTCGTAGAACAACAGTTGTTAGTTTTAATGTAAACAAATACAGGCCGAGCGATTTAGTATTTTTTTCTCGTTTTTGAATTTGGTGGGCAGGTGAGTTAATTTTTTTTTACTCTAATATAAGTAATACAAGTAAAACTTGACTGCGATCTCACCTGATGGTAAGTGATGATGCAGCCTAAAATGTTATTCTACTAACTTAAAAGGGTAAGTTTACCCCAACGGTTTCTACAAGCATCGCACCGCCACGCTAAATCGCTTGGCGGTGTAACTAGCCACGGCCGAAGCCTCCCACCAGACCAGACCTGAGCCAAGTTAGAAATTATAAAATTCCAAAGAGGCCCGTGGCGGGAATGAATCCGCGACCTCCCACTCGAATCCGAGCGCGCCGCCACTGCGCCAGGGAGGTCGTCGATTTATTTAATTTAATGTTTGTTTCCTTCACTTACATCAGGAGGAATGAAAACATCGACCATTCCTTGTCTTGATGCTGAAGGTTGCAGATTTTGGAGCTGAAAATTTAAAACATTTTCAACTAAATGTTCATATTGTTAAAAAACTAGCTGACCCGGCAAACGTTGTTTTGCCATATACATTTTTTTTCGCACTTAGGGACATACACTGAAAATTTCATTTGCCATTAGGGATATACAAAATAGATAACAACCCGCTCCCAGACCCAGAGAACATATACTGAAAAATTCATAACGATTGGTCCAGCCGTTTCGGAGTTTGGTAACAAAGAAAAGCGAGAGAATTGTATATATTAGTCTAGCTGACCCGGCAAACATGTTTTGCCCTTAGGGATACAAATAATAGACCTGCTCTCAGACCCAGCGATCATACACTGAAAGTTTCATAACTATCGGTCGAGCCTTTTCAGAGGAGTTTGGTAACAAAGAAAAGCGAGAGAATTTGTTGTATATTTTATTCGTTATCTACAGGTAAATCTCACCCATATAACAACCATACAACAAACGTAATTTTATGCCATTTTTATAGATAATGGTACGGAAGCCTTCACACACAACTCCGACTCGTACTTGGCAGATTATTTATAAACTGTTAGTTTATTATCATTGGTACTTACATAAGGTACAGGAATCTGCACTTCTGGGTTTCCAACATATTGAACCTTTCGTGATAGCTCGAGAATTTTGAGCTCGGTGGCTGTCAGGGGCTTTCCTTTCACATGTTGTTTTACTTGAAATTCCCGTTTGCGAGCCCTGTATTTCATTTCAGTCCAATACTGAAAAATGATTACAAATTTTTATTAGTGTTTGAGTTTTTGTTCAATTCACTTATTCATAACTTCAATATTAAGGACTATTTTAGCGACACAAGCCCTTGGAAGTGATTGATAATAAATTGCTCTGTTGTTCCTAGCCTATTTAGTATTTATACTTATTGTTGTTAAATGGTGATAACATAAAAGAAAATCCCGTCTGAGTTTGTTGTGGGCTTCTTCTCAGCAGCAAGGCATTTTTGTGAACCCTCATAAACTTAGTTTTAAGTTGTTAAATGGTTATCACCATTTCAAAGACTGTGTACAAATTAAATGACTTGTCATAAGAGCCTCTGTATGCTAGGCCTTTCTATAATCTATAACATTTATTAATAATTAATATATTATAAAGAGGATGTTTGTGAGTTTGGGAGTTTGTGACATAAGGGGTAATCTCTGGATCTACTGAATCAATTTTCAAAATTGTTTCACCATTAGAAAGCTATTGAGGAACTGTGGAAACTATTGAGGATAGAACAAAACAATGTACTACAATGTTTTGTTAATTAATACCTGAAAAAGAATCTGGCTATTGGCTCCACGCCCTGCCATCCAGGAATCTCGGCACTCTTCTCGAAAATGAAACTTTCCGTGTAGCTGTAGGACTCAGGTTGGGTGCACCACTGTGCCACGAGCACAGATGTCCGTGTGGAAAAGAGGTAGACAAGTTTGGAATTCACGGACTCTCTTGCCACAGGAGTGCCGGTAGGCTTTTTCGGCATGGTTCCCTTAATGATGTTATAAAAAGAGCTCTTGCCACCATTGACATTCCTGCCCTATTGGAGCCAGCAGGAATTAGTCGTGATGATGGCAAGAGACCTGATGGATTGACGCTGGTTCCCTGGGAACGGGGTCGGGCGCTGATGTGGGACGCAACATGCGTTGACACATTGGCTTCGATTCATATCAGGGAGACAGAATCAAAGCCGGGAGCCGCAGCTGAAACTGCTGAATCAGGTAAGCGTCGCAAATATGCCTCTCTATTAGAGAGTTACATATTTGTCCCGTTTGCCGTGGAGACCCTGGGGCCATGGAGTCATAGTGCCAAAAAATTCATTCGAGAGCTTTCCCCGCGTTTAATAACCTCAACTGGTGACAGAAGGGCTGGCTCATTTTTTGCGCAACGTATCAGCCTAGCTGTTCAACGCGGAAATGCAGCCAGTATTCTTGCCACCATTCCACGCGGGCAAGACTTGTATAGTAATTAGAATAAGCTAGTGATAAGTTTTATTGTAAATAAAGGTTTATTTATCTACAATGTTAAAGATTGTATCAAAATCTGTAAAAAAAGTCCACGATAGCATATGCCTATCTCCTATGGATAACTCACAATAATTTATTGTAGATTACAAATTTTTTCCCGAACTTATAACCAGAAGTATTACGCGGGACAAACGGGCCGGGACAAAAATATTTCTAACGCGGAACAGAGTCCGCTGGCATTGCTAGTATGAAATAAAGAGTTTTCTATTCTATTCAATTATATTCTTAGTAAACCCTTTACTTGCCGTTTTCCATGCCTTGGCGGATTTCGCGGTACCATCTTCTATACTATTCAAAGTAGCGGCGACATGCCGCCAAAACGTCTCCGATTGTCGTTGGGCCTGCGCGTGCCCCAGGATGCGCTCTGTCGGTGCATCTTTACTTTCTAGCAAGTGCAACAGCGTTGCAACTTGCGCTCTGGAAATTATTCTTTCCCTTGGCACTGAAAGTATTGACCGAAGGTAAAATTTGCAACTTACATTCTTTTCTACAATTACTTAATAGATATTATTATTTGCAATTTTATTTTATAGAATACAATTTTACTTACTTTTGAACAAGTCACTAATATATTAAAAAATAAGCCTAAATTATTAAAAATAAAACTTTAACGGAGGTGATCAGCTGCTATTTATCAATCACAGACCAACAAACTGTTACCAATATTCAATATCACAGACACAGATCACTATTATATCACAGAACGCAATAGGACACATATACCACAGACCACACAGCTAGAGATCTTCACTTTATTAAAAAAAAATTGAAACGAACAATTAAATTCTTCTTTTTGTTCTTCTTCTTTTCTTGCTTTATGGCTTTCTGTAGTGCCAAAACAGCACAATGCACTTCTACAATGTCGAATTGACAATGGCTCAATCGCTCTATATGCGGAGCCAATACCTCAAAAGAAGAAGCGACAATATGGCGGTATATCAAGAAATCAAGAATCTGTGGCGTGGATAAACAATACTGCAGTCGGCTTATTACTGGCGCCGTGGGTGTCGAAACAAACATTTTTGACACCAGAAAATTCGCGACATTTTTTTGCACGGATCGTCGGGTCCTGTGTATTTTTATTTGTCTATTATTCAAAATCTTTGCATTCACTGGATGGATAGGAGAACAACAGAGAAACGCCATCTCCCGGTAAATGCAATAAGTAGGTACAATTAACGTAACGACTGAGGTTTTACTCTGTAGTGCACATTAATACCAATAGATGGTGTGAATACGCACAAAACGCGTGGGTGCGTTTGTTTGTCGATTTTAGCTGAGAACCATTATTTGAGATGAGAACAAACCATAGAGTATATTGAAACAAACAGTTCTATGTACAAGCACGGAATACCAAAACTATTTTAGTACAATACATTTGCTGCAAATAATAAGAAGTTGACACCCGAAAATGTGTTCTGCATAGGGTTCAAGTTATACGCTGCCTACTTTACAATTGTTTATATAAATTGTTCTGCACAAATTAACATTGAAGTACCTACCACATTAGAGATGGCGCTACTGTTATAGATTACCTACCTATACGTCATTACAAAATGACAAATGTTATGGAAATTCATAGAAATTTAGAAGATTACGAACTCCTATATTTTGTCCATTTCTATGGATAGTTTTTTGACACATGAGACAGACATACAGCAATATCGAGGGCCTAGAGGGAGACAATCATACAGCGGTCTGGGAAATGGACAAAATATAACGTTCTATTCGCAGCCGCTGACGCGTTGAACTCTTTTACATGCATTGCAAGTGCCTACTGTATTACTACAATTTTAATTCGCAATTTATTTATTTATTGCAAACAAATACTCCCTTTCTTTTAGTAGGTACTTACGTAACAATAATAGCTTATCACTATGTTAGTATATATGACGTACTATTACTTAGGTTAGTAACAATAAAACTTTTTACAATATCTATGTTCAACGATAAAAAAAAGTCAGGATATAGGCATTCGAACGATTTACGTACCTAAACCTTTTTCGTACAAGCAAAGCGCCATCTGTCAAAATTCTATAGGTGCCTGCTGAGCGATCTACAGCGTGGCCTTACTGTTGGTGACAAAACAAGGATTTTTGGCACCGGTGACATTATTTGCGTCATGTGGATCTTCTGAAGTTCTGATGAAGTGAATACACTTACAATAGAAGATTATCATTTTCATGCGTATGCGATCATTATATTATATTCTACTAGCTGACCGTGCAAACGTTGTTTTTCCATTTAGGGGTATGAAAAATCTATAACCACCTGTTCTTGGACCTATTGAATGTAGACACAAAATTTCATAAAAATCGGTGAAGCCGTTTCGGAGGAGTTTGGTTTAAAACACTGCGACACGAGAATTTTATATAATATTAGAAAGAAGACTAGTTGACCGAGCAAACGTTGATTTGCCATTCAGGGATATAAATATGAAAATGAAAAATAGATAAAGACAGAAAGTTTTTTTTAATCCAAAGTCCAAACACTAACATTTTCAATAATTCATTATTCACTGAACAAAAGTATAAAATACAGTTCTGTTTCAAAACCATGCCAGACTGGTTTTTATGGTTGGCGAAGTTATTCCTGGAACATGACAATGGGCTATTCCCCAATCGACGAGTTTCATACTCAATTTCATATTTACTTATCTTTATTATACTCTTTCCATCAAGAAGAAGAAAAGTCAAGAAGGCGCCCCGGGAACACGCCAAGAGCAAGTACCGAACGGGCGCCCTCCCGCGTTTCGGCCCCCATAACCGCGAGGGACCAGAAAGACACCACTTTACCTCTAGCTGGACAGATTAATTATTTGTTTTGCTATAATCCGCTACTTGAAAAGATTATGTATGGTACAATCTCAGAATATTCTGTATTCTGAGGGTACAATATGCAGGAACACTGCCCACATGAAACACGACACACAGTTTTACAACTTGTTTTTTTTTTAGATAAGTATGTAGTTTTTAATTTAGATATACTTAGTTTAATTTTATACCCAGTTTTAATTTTTAATTTAAGCTTATTTTATTAATTATTATTAAAGAAAAAAAAATTTACAACACTTTCTTCGACGCACGCTTCGTCACCTTCACAATGCGACTACGATTTCGCATCGTGAAGTCAACTTCTGAGGATGTCCCGATGTCGGGACGAAACGTGCGTCGAAGAAAGTGTTGGAAAATTGTGTGTGGTGTTTCATGTGGGCAATGTTCCTGCATATTGCACCATACAGAATCTTTTCAAGTAGCGGATTATAGCAAAACAAATTAATCTGTCCAGCTTATTATGGATTACCGCAAAATAACGCCTGCTTCCATTCAACACTTTACCTTTATCTCTCTCTGATCCCTCGCCATGGATATATCTGTTTCATGTGTCAAAGAGAAAATAACGAATGGAAAGAGTTATAAGTAGTACATAACATATCAACGACCACTATGACAATGGTTTGATCATAGCCAAACACTCAGGCCAAGGGCGTGTTGGTAGGATATTTACACACCTTTTCGAATATTTTGGAAAATTTCTAATGATGTTTTCCTTTACGAAAGTCACCAGCAGGCCGAAATTCACGCAGGTTATTACATAACTACTTGATGTATGAATTTTCAATAACATCACACACTTTTTTTGGGGAGTCGTACTAAAATGATTTTACAACGAGTATGGAATATACCGAATGTTTTCATTAAATCTTATTTGCTTTTTTTCTCAAGTATAATAAATATCGCAACGTCCTAAGGATCAGCATTAATTTTCAGACGATTTTGGACCCTATTACACGTAGATACATGCAACATTTTACTTCAAATTCATCATGCATCATTCATATGCATTTGTTCGTGTTTTTAAAAAAGATCCTTAGTAATAATTAGTTTAAGGCAATATCATCCTTAAAATTGTAATGCTATAGAACAGTTTCGTATAAAATTAAGTGGCGTATAGATTGTTTTATTATGGTTAAGGTAAAACCTGATTTTCCAGAAGTAAAATATCTTAAAGCAATGCAAAAAGTCTTCAAGGACTGCCCACATATTCTTCAGTCAATTGATGAGTCTTATAAGGTTAAATACTGAGAAAGCAAAGTCATTAGTTTAAAAATATGTGTAGATTCAATAGACATCTAAGTACCGCGGACAGAGCGGACGGAGCGAAAAAATGTCGCCATTTTATCGGTGCCAAAAATGCTTGTTTTGTCACCAACAGTAAGGCCACGCTGTAGTTCGTTTAGCAGCCACCTATAGAATTTTGACGGATGGCGCTACTGTTTGCCTAGACGAAAAAGGTTTACGTAAATAGTTCGGAAATCGGATGCCCATATCCTGAGGTTTCTTATCGGTGGATATGTCACATTTTCGCACATACGCACTCTGACACCGTGTTATCGAAGTGCGTATTTCCAGGCACACCGTGTTATCGAAGTGGGTATTTGCAGGCCTCACACACTTTTGAGAGCATTATACAAAACTCAGGCATGCGGGTACGGTTGCAGCGAGGTCGTTCTAAACAAATACATTTTATTTAAATTACTTGGTGAGGTAATTAATTAGTTCTCAAGACACGAAGTTACGTCATACGCAGTACGCTGATGTCATGTGTGGTAACTATAGGACTTAGATATATGACTTAGATTAAAATACACGCTCTGTACAATTCGTGCTAAAATAGCGAATGTAGTATACCATACTAGTATAGTATATTCGCTTAGAATTTGTCGTTACAAGTATAGTCTATTCGCTCAGATTTTGTCATTACAAGTAGATGCGCACGGTCGGCGTCTTTTGATGTCGTCGGTGTTCTCAAAGGACATCAAACGACGCCGACTGTACGCATGTACAGTCGCGGAATGAAAAGGTTCGCCACTTTAGTGTCAATTTTCCCTTGCTAGTGTACTGCAAGAGTCCATATTGTCAACATACTAAAACAATCGACTATAGTGCAAACGAATCTGAAAATTGACGAACCTTTTCATTCCGTGATTGTACTTGTAACGACAAATTCTAAGCGAATAGACTGTACTTATAACGACAATATAGACTATACAGTAATTTAGATTTATATCCCTAAAACGATTTTCAAACAGGGATAAACTTCCCTTGTGAGAGGACATTTGGGGATAGAATTTTTTTAGTTCAGAAAAGTCAAAACTCAACCCCCAGGTTCGGAAAGCAGGTTTGCGCCGAGAAGAACTGGCAAGAAACTCGGAAATTCCTGTTTTCTTTACTGTTTCTTGCCTTGCTAAGCTATATGTATAATGTATATAGGTACTTACCAAAAGAAAACTGATTCGATATAATTATTCTCGTCAGACACCTAGCCTCGGCCAGCTCATAAAATATTCCCGTTATGGCAACAACGAGTTTTTAAATCCTTTTACTGACATCATCTCCAAGAATCGATTTTTGTTAGGCAAAAAATCGATTGCATACGACCTTTTTGCTCGAGCGAACCGGTTGAAATATCTAGGGCTGTCGGGAAAACTTATCGATGTTTCCGGCTATATCAGCGTCATCATTCTATCGACCCCGATCGCACACTGAGCCTTTTTCAGACTGGATGTGAAGCTCTATTAGCCATAGCTTACCGTGATTGCTAAACAAAACAGCTTTCGGGACGTGGCGGTAGACTCTGACATTTCATAACTGCGTTTAAGTTAGGCCTATAATATATTGTGCAAGATTAAACAGTGTGATTTGATTTTATTTAATTACGGATAAGCGAGGTTTCAAGACCATTCAAGGATAATATATATTCTTAATCCTATGTTTTATACTACAAATGTAAACGTTCGTGAGGCAGAATGTTTGTAACTCAATCAGGCTGCAACTATTCAACCGATTTCACTGAAATTTGGAATTTAGATAGCTTATAACGTAGATTAACTCAAAGGCTATTTATTTTTCGTTCCGGAAAAACTACGGTTCCCATAGTATTTGTGGTGGATCATAATGCACGCAAGTGAAGCCTAGTTTTGTTCCTAATGAGAAAGTATGCGATTCAATGTTGTTGTTTCTCGTCATAACTATTATATCAATTTGACTGATATTTTTGAAATTACCTTGGATAAACAATATAACCCTGGTTAGGGGTACTTTTTATCTCAAAATGAAAGAGAAAATTAAATCGTTAGGACTTAGTATAAAATTATCAACATCAATAAAAATATCGATATTTTTCGGCGTTTCCGACATCCCTAGTTGAAAGCACGTTCAGTAATCAGACAGTACCTACCTAACTTGGATTCCGAACGCGCGGTCGCCATGCGATTCGTCAAAACGATTTTAAACGAAAACGAACATATTCCAAATTCAAATTGAAAATCATAAATTCCTATTCGATTTTTTTTAATTCTAATGTTTATTTCGATTTTTAATTTTTTTTAAATAAAATTTGAAAAAGGAACGCGATTTTTAAACATACGGCCAGTCCAAGGATGTGAACGGTTTTTTTTATGAGTGTGCAAGGGAATGTGATATTAGTATCGATGAGCATAGGGACGTGAGTTCAGTGCATTTGTGTGTGAAGGTGCCTTTACAAGTTTGAGTTTTGTTTTAAAAATAAGTTTTCAAAGGTAAGGCTTTTGTTTCGAGCTTTTATGCGAGTTTCTTGACCGTGGAGCTGGAAACTTTTTTGTTTTGTTTTGTTTTATTTTACTTTAGTTTTATTTTAAAGCTTTGTATCTTTATTGTTTCTACTTTAGCATCAACTGGGGTTGACTCTACCCCAGGTAAGCTGAATGTCAAAAATAATGGTGTAATTATCAGAATTCTAAGACCATGGTTACTAGTATGTACACCTACCGGGTTCAAAAAAAAATTATACCTACTTATAGACGAAGATTAAATTACAGATATATAATAACCTGCCTACAGAAAATCAAATCAACGTTTTTCTATTTTCAAGTTTTTAACTGACTTCAAAAAAAGGAGGAGGATCTCAATTCGTCGGAATCTGTTTTTTTAAAATGCAAGCTGATCTAACTGACTAGGTAAATAACTGACTGACTGACCAGGTAATATCAATAGGTATGATTTATAAGCCGTTCGCAGCTTTGCCAATGAGTTTACCTTCCCACTTAAGACGAACACGTGCCGCGCTCGTCTGGGGTCTGATCACAATCACAGAGTACTTTTTATATTGGGTCTGATTGCGTAAGAAAAACGTATTCATCGTTATCGTGATCGTTAGCGAATTCTGGCAGACGCAAATCAGGAACCCAATCAGCGGGCAGGATTTGTAAGCGATTACGATAACGATGAATACGTTTTTCTTAGACAATCTAATTCTAGGGGCTGGTCAGTAAAACGAGCGCGGGCCGCGGTCGTCTGAAGTGGGAGAAATACTCATCAGAAAAGCCTATGCAAACGAGTAGACCTATACGTCGCCATGTAGACAGTCTAAAAATAAAAACAAAAACATACCTATATATGAGAATAGGACGTATCTAATTTCCATATAGGTACGCCTAGCGAGAAGTAATTTATAAGGCAAAACAACGTTTGCCGGGTCTGCTAGTGCTGATCCAAATACTAGCTATACTCTTAGATGGGTACTAGGCAATCATAAGTTCTCAGAATGTATCATTGCAAATTGGTATGTATGTATTGGTAAACGCGTTGCGCAAATAGGGCAAGTAGGTACCTAATTTGTACTCAGACAGATTTAACCCATTACATCAGACATCAGTGTTATGAGTGAGGCGAAAGGTAACTAATATAATGGCAAAGTGGTTCGTAACTTGAGGTTAAGCAACGGCCAACGGAGCTTGATATTCGAACATAGATGGTCATGATAAGCGTAATACCGAAGTACCTACCTACCCAGTTGATACCGCAAAAATGATAAGAGTTTCTTTACGAAAATTCGTGTCACCAGTTGTCGCCACTATGACGAAAGGTCTTTTTAGGGTTCCGTACCCAAAGGGTAAGAACGGGACCCTATTTCTGAGACTTCGCCATCCGTCCGTCCGTCGCCAGGCTGTATCTCTTGAACCGTGATAGTTAGGCTCTTGAATTTTTACAAAATTTTTACAGATTATGTATCCCCGTTGCCGCTATAACAACAAATACTAAAAAAAATAATAAAATAAATATTTAAGGATCCCATACAACAACCCGGATTCTTTGCTTGTTTTCACTCGATTTTGATAACGGCATTAGGTACCTACTAGGTATTATGTAGCTAACAAATAGTTAAATTAAAATTAAATTTATAAAAAAAACTGATTTTTTGCTCGTTTTTGAATTTGGAGAGGTGTTGGAATTGGCCTTGATAGTACGGAACCCTCAATGCGCGAGCCCGACTCGCACTTGACCAATTATTTTTTACTAAAAGTTACTACTTGACCGCGATCTCATCTGATGGTAAGTGACGATGCTGCCAAAGATGTTATCGTATTAACTTGGTAGGGGGTAAGAAACCCCTAATAGTTTCTACACAGTATTGCACCGGAACTTAATAACTTGGCGATCGGCCCGCGTAATGTATCGTAAGCGGAAAATTTTCTCTATTAAATGATAAATATATAATAAAGTTATTATTAATATCTAAAAATTGAATTACCTTAATCGATTCAAATTATCAATTTTAAAGAAATAAACCAAGATTCGTCTTGATGAACCTTATCATCCGAAAAACTTGTAACACGATTGGGTTCCTAATTGATTTAGTAATTATTGTACAATTATTAAAGTGTTAGTAAATTAATTAGTAAGAAATAATCTAATAGGTTTGTAATCCTTTTCTTATCTCAGGCATAGAATACCATAATACTTAGTACGGTCTACCTTACTCGGGCTTATGGGTGCGAAAATACAAATTTTATTTAGTGTTTCGCAAATCGTGGACTAATTAAAATCGTATCTAGGCCAGCCTAGATATTGGGTTTTTCTATATGGTTTGGTTATAAAAACTTTGTTCAAACATACTCATTTCCTTTAGATATAGGTTCCCAATACCTCCAATTCTGGGAAACTGCAGAAATAATAATCTTTCGGCAACCAATATGAGGTGAATTAAACCAATATGGAAAAGTGTGGTATACTTATGTATATAAATGATACGCTCGCAAAACTCATAACCTATTTTACAATATGTAGTTAGTGAAATATTTGCGAAAAAACTACTTAAATAAAATTTGAATTTCGCGGGCTAGTTTAGCCAAACCACTTATCGACAAACAACATATCGACTTCATTGAGTTTTACATAACATTCTGTTGTTAAAAAAATCATCATCATCATCATCTAAGCCTGCGGACGTCCACTGTCGAACAAGGCCCTTCCCAAGCGCGCGCCACCACACCCTGTCCTCAGCCTTCCTCATCCAGCCGCTTCCCGCCACCCGCGCCATGTCGTCGGTCCAGCGGGCTGGAGGTCGCCCCACACTTCGCTTACTCGTACGCGGTCTCCACTTCAGGACTTTCCGGCTCCAACGGCCATCGCCCCTGCGACAAGCATGACCTGCCCATTGCCACTTCAGTTTCCTAATGGTTTTGGCTATGTCGGTGACTTTGGTTCTCCTGCGGATCTCCTCATTTCTGATTCTATCACGCAGGGAAACCCCCATAGCCCTCTCCATAGCACGCTGAGCGACCTTGAATTTGTGGATCAGGCCGCTTGTTAGTGTCCACGTTTCAGCGCCATTGGTGAGGACCGGCAGGACGCACTAGTTAAACACTTTCGTTTTCAGGCATTCAGGAATTGACGAAATTAAAAAAAATGACAATCAGATAAAACACAGCCTCTTATTATTAATAACAGTTTCAACACAATAAAGTCAAGGTTGAGTCGCCCACCGCCGCCCACTTTGTGACGTCATTCCGGAACTTTGTACTCTATGCATTGACTTACTATCTAAGGACAGCTGCGGGTGTAATACAAAATTCACGAAAAAAGTGTCCAGAGAAAACCTATATAAACGAGTGTATGTGTATTTTTATAAACCAACTAAAACATTGTAATTTATGTCTTAAACCATTATTATACAGCCTAATTTTACTTGCAACTAGCTATAGTGCGATTGTCTCCCTTTTCGCGTTTTATCCCTCTTTCGGTTCGGACACTTTTTAGCGCTGAGTTGACCTGACATCTTTAGTATTATATATCTATGACTCTATGTATAGAGCAACAATGTAAAGCAACCGTAGCTTAGCCATATGACTTATTTCTACGATTTCGCATTGTGAAGTCAACATCTCCTGAGGATGTCCCGGTGTAGGGATGAAACGGGCGTCGAAGAAAGTTTTGGAAAATCGTGTGTGGTGTTTTATGTGGGCAGTGCTCCTGCATATTGTACCATACAGAATCTTTTCAAGAAGCGGATAAAAACAAATTAATATTTCCTACTAATAATCATATTATGATTTATCGATTCTAAATATCTACTATTGCTTGTGGTATGCTTGTGGAAAATAGATATAATTACCGTGGACAGGGCGGACGGCGGGAAAAAATGTCGCCAGTTTATCGGTGCCAAAAATGCTTGTTTTGCCACCAACAGTAAGGCCACGCTGTAGTTCGTTCAGTAGCCAACTATAGAATTTTGACAGATGGCGCTACTGATTGCTTGTAAAAAAAAGGTTTACGTAAATCGTTCGGATGCCCATTGGCCATATCCTGAGGTTTCTTATCGGTGAGTCTAATCACTACAACCTAAGCCTAGGTTAAACATAATTTAAAACGAAAAATTACAGTTTATGCAGGTATAATAAATAGGTACTTATTCAGAACTTTTAAAACACTTACAATAACATTCGTCAAAAGTAATATGTAATTTTGAAAATCTTATGTACCTACTTACTTTATATCTTAGATGTAAATGCAGGTATACATTTTTATCATTTTATAATCTACTGACTTTAGGGGCGTTTAGTATACGATTCTTTTGTAATCATGTACAGGTATACCTATGGAGTTATAGTAGGCTTTAGGACGTCTATGGCGTCCGTTGCCCGAACTCCATCAGCAGGCCTAAGAGGTGGCGCGCCCTGTTCAGGACGCGCCTCCCAGGAGGAGTCGGCGGCGGCCAGGCTGCCGGCAGCAGCGACGGGACCTGCCGCTCAGGTGGCGGGTCGGGGCCTGGCGGGAGCGCGGTGAATACGCAAGTGAATCCCGTACTCCCGCCAACGAGGTCCGTCGTGGCAAGGGACAGGTTTTAGTGGGTGCAAGCCCCACATAACCCCTCCGTTTCCCCTGACGGAGGGGTATGCGTTAGGCATTTCCTGTCGATAAAAAAAAAAGGCTTTAGGACGTTCTAGTGAATGATCCTCGTGTATGGATTAGGTGAAGAAATCCTCCGCATAAGTCTTGAGGCCACCTGCTAAATAAGGCAGGTGTTTCTACATTCATACATAATACATCCGACGTATTTCGGTCAAGAATGCGAACTAGCTTATAACTTATCTTTAATAAAATGTTTTAAAAACAAGATTTCATACGTACATAAGTAAGTAGATAATATGTCAATCCACGAAAACGTGCCTCACTCTGTCAAAATCGCTTATATTTCATTCGATTCGTATTTCGTATGGAGTTTGATAGAGGGATGTAGTGTAATCGTGGATTTATATATATACCCTTCATTTGATACCCAATATCCATACAGCTAACATTTAAAATCACCGATAAGAAACCTCAGGATATGACCATCCGAACGATTAACGTAAACCTTTTTCGTACAGGCAAACAGTAGCGCCATCTGCCTAAATTCTATAGGGGGCTGCCGAGCGAACTACAGCATGGCCTCACTGTTGGTGGCAAAACAAGCATTTTCGGCACCGATAAACTGCCGACATTATTTCGCGCAGTCCGCTCCGGGGTATAATTATGTCCATTCAACAGGCCTAATAATTTTTGGTATCAATGCTCTTAAATTTTTTTTTTATTGTTACAATAAAACTTATCAGTAGCTTAGTCTAATTACTATACAAGTCTTTCCCGCGTGGAATGGTGCTGAGAATACTGGCTGCATTTCCGCGTTGAACAGCTAGGCTGATACGTTGCGCAAAAAATGAGCCAGCCCTTGTCACCAGTTGAGGCTATAAACGCGGGGAAAGCTCTCGAATGAATTGAATTGAATTGATGAAATTGAATTCAGTATAGATTAAGATCGTCTTAGTTACGATCATCTTTAATCTAGTCCGTAGGTTGTACCAAGGTTGTTCACCGTCACATAATGCAGTCATAGCGTGGTGGGCTCTAGCCTCTATTCCTGACCTTACCATACTGGTCGACATGTTTGTACATTGTGCAATATTACGTGATGTTTGATGTTACTGTTTATTGACAGATGATTATGTGTGTATAGTATAAACTCACGTTAGCACTATCTTACGTATACATTATCCTTCATATTTTTAATATTTGCTCAAAAAGTAGACTGTTCTACGAATGTTTAGCTTGCATAAAGCTCTTTCAAACAAGAGCTTTTCGTTTTTCTTCTTTAAGTTTATATACCTATCATCCAAATCTCATCTCCATACGAAAAGGATTTTTGCTCAAAAAGGTTTCTGTACGAAGTCTTTGTATGAAATGATTTTTGAAACGTAAATACCTAATTAAATATAATATAATATAGTTAACTACTCGTATTTAATTTCTTTACTGACATTTTACATGCTTTTACTCGTATGTTTGTTGGGGTGAAATTAGAGCATGCACCCGGAATTCCCGGTTCATAAAATCCCGGGATTTTTAAGGTCTTAAAAGAACCGGTTCTGAATATGACTGCCCGGTTCTCCCGGTTCTTTAAAAAAATCCAATTATTACATATTTTATGGTCCCGTAAAACAAAATGATTGTAAATGGTAATTGACTGTAAGATCGCAGACTTGGAACTGCAGCTATTTTTCGGATTCCTTCTAATTACAGTTTCACTCATCAAATTGGTATACATTACTTAAAAGTTATTTCACTCTTTGTAGTGGCATTTTAATTCACTTTTTTGGAAAGAATTTTCTACTTTATGTTTACTACAAATCGTAATAGGATATAATAGCATGTCTTTGTAGGAATATTAAGAAAATAATAAAACTTTTTCACCAAGAACCGGGAAATCCCGGGTACCCGGTTCTGAGCTCGGTGCAGAACCGGGAATTTAAAATTAAGGACCGGAACCGGTTCAGCAATACCTAGGTGGAATCTTGCAATTCAATTTTGAAGCAGATACCTCCAACCGATTGAGCTGAAGTTTAGTTTGGATGACATTGCATGGTTATAGTTATGTAATGTCATTTAAGTCCAACGCATAGCGAAACACCCAAGAAGGCGGACTATTATTTATTATAGATGTTTTTAATGCACTCCCGCATTGCAGGAATATATAACATACCTACCCTGGACAGGGCGGGCGGCACGAAAAAATGTCGCCAGTTTATCGGTGCCAAAAATGCTTGTTTTGCCACCAACAGTAACGCTACGCTGTAGTTCGCTCAGCAGCCACCTATCGCATTTTGACAGATGGCGCTACTGTTTACTGGAACGAAAAAGGTTTACGTAAATATTTAGTTCGTATGCCCATATCCTGAGGTTTCTTATCGGTGATTAAGTTATGATTAAGTAATTATTTCGTATTCATAATATTAACAAAATTACCCAATACGAAGAGACCATCAGAAATTACAACGCAACGCAGATTTGGTCGTAAAACCAATTCTGTATGGTAATGCGTGAATCACATGTTGCGACAATGATTTCGCTGCTTTTGGCGTACCGTGGGAAGCATGAAGGCGTCTGAAAGGTTTTTAGCAGGACAGATTAATTTGTTTTGCTATAATCCGCAACTTGAAAAGATTCTGTATGGTACAATATGCAGGAACACTGCCCACATGAAATACCACACACAATTTTCCAGCACTTTACTCGACGTACGTTTCATGCCGACACCGGGATATCCTTAGGAGATGTTGACTTCATAATGCGAAATCCTAAGTACGATTTCGCAGTAATCTTTCTTACTAGGACAGATTAATGTGTTTTGCTATAATCCGCTACTTGAAAAGAGTCTGTATGGTACAATATGCAGGAACATCTGCCCACATGAAACACCACACACAATTCTTCCAACACTTTCTTCGACGTACGTTTCGCCCCGACACCGACATCCTCAGGAGATGTTGACTTCACAATGCGAAATCCTACGATTTCGCAGTTACCTTTCCTACTAGGACAGATTAATTTGTTTTGCTATAATCCGCTTCTTTGAAAAGATTCTGTATGGTACAATATGCAGGAACACTGCCCACATGAAACACCACACACAATTCTTCCAACACTTTCTTCGACGTACGTTTCGTCCCGACACCGGGATATCCTCAGGAGATGTTGACTTCATAATGCGAAATCCTACGATTTCGCAGTATAATCTTTCCTACTAGGACAGATTAATTTGTTTGGCTATAATCTGCTACTTGAAAAGAGTCTGTATGGCCTAATATGCAGGAACACTGCCCACATGAAAAACCACACACAATTCTTCCAACACTTGGCACGAGAGACACATTACGATTTCGCATTGCGAAATCAACATCTCCTGAAGATGGACCGGTGTCGAGACTAACCGTGCGTCGAAGAACATTTAGTATGTCAGTAATAAATAAACAAATCATAAAAAAAACGTTACTACTTTTTGTTAATTTTAGTACCTATTTTTATATAACACATATTATGCAAATAGTATTCATTGATAATACAATAATATTGCTTTCCTATAAATAATAGCCTTTATAAAAAATGTGGAAGTGCGAATGCCATCAAAAACACGATTATTTATTAGTATTGAAATAACTTATCATTGAGGAAATAATACGTGGATATGTAGGTATCATGTATATTTCTAGTAACACGCAAACAATCTTGAAGGCTGCATTCCAGTCAAGTTATTCATGCAAATTTACAAATCCGTAGGTTCTATAGCTAAATTGTCTTTGAGAGCGGTGGTATCCATAAGTAGTTGACGTCCAAAAAACTCGCACGAAACGTTTTTCTTCCACGTTTCTGATACGAACCGCTAAGGTGTGGAACGCCCTTCCAGCCTCCGTGTTTCCAGCCAAGTACAATGTGGGTGCCTTCAAGAGAAGAGTGAATAGGCATTTTCTAGGCAAGCGCGCTCCATCCTACACCTCATCATTGCTTTCATCAGGCATGGTTGTCGTCAAGCGCAAGCCTATCTTTAATAAAAAAATATATGTTTTTCTGAAATACAACAACAACAACAACAACGTCCCATAATTTCTATTTTGAAAAAAAAAAAATATATTTATCGTTAAAGCCGCCCCTTTGTACAATGTTAATAGATTAGATTTACTTTTCATGATTTTTAACTCTACCTACAATTTTATATTAGTAGTTTATGTAACGGTTACATAATGGGGGGTATTAAAATACGAGTGTGAGTTTAAAAAACGAGCCGCAGGCGAGTTTTTTAATAGTATCACACGAGTGTTTTAATACCTAATTATGTAGAGTTTCATACACTACTTTATCTACGCTCATATTATTATCATAAATCCAAATCATAAAATCTTGCTAACTTTTGTCGTAAATCATTGCAACTACTAAGATGTCAGGTGGAGTGAAATTTTCTTTAGTAGGTTTCACTACTAGACATTTTTCAGCGCAAAGTTTTGACTAAGTAACAAAAAAAATTAGTTGTCTGTAAAGTCGGTTTACGGACGATAGATTTACGAGATAACGTCATAATCGTAATCGTTATCGTAATCGTAATCATAGTCGTAATTGTATTCGTAATCGTAATCATAATCATAATCACAGGCCCAGGTGGAACGTTACGCGGAACGTTAGACATTGTGTTGTTGTCTATGGTCAATCATGGCCCATCTATACTCTCGGCAATGACTACCAACTATATGTTGTCTGTGGATTCACTTAAAAAAATATTACATAAAAAATATTACCTACCCCAGATAATAATTGTTAACCGTTGTATTGCCGATAGCGGTACTGTAATCAATTCCTTCAAAACCCCAGATACAAATACAGGAGTCCAGAGCCGTGTATCGTTATGGATATTATACAACTTTCTTTAAATATTTCCATAGTAGAGCGATGTTATTATGAATAACTTTTTAATAATTATAGAAGTCTGTGAATAAAGTAGGTAATTATTTGACACATTTCGATTTTATAATTCGAACTTTAAGCAATGAGCGTAGATAAACTATGTTAAAAACATCTAAATAATTAAAAAAAACCATGATAATTCCATCACAATACTAAATAACACATTATTATAGGGACGCGTTTAAATTCAGAACAAATTCATGCAAAGCAAATTAACACTTATTTTTACAAGCATAGAGTTTATTTTCAAAGTAAATACGCTATATATTATGCCTCATCAGTATACAAAGTTTTTGGTGATAAAAGTTAATTGAAAATATGCCATAAACGTATGTTGATAAGGCGCATACGAAATGCAAATAGAGGTACTATGTTGATACGTCCTCGGCGCGAGGTCGCTCGTAATCACCTGTAAAACTTCTGCTTTAGTAAAGCTGGGTTCACACTTCACATACTTGTATGACGTAATTATTTCATTTAGCGCACTTTTTCGATGTATGTATAGTTTTGAGATGGGAAAACACATTAAACTCGCTACACCGTTACCAACACCTGTGTATAATATATAGGTATCTGGGGACTATTCACCTATGACGTAACGTGTCGGCTACATTTCGTGAAGTGAAATGTTAAAAAAGGTCATGGCAGTTGCATATAAAAACTAGTAGGGTGTGTGGGGGCGCGGGCCACATGTGGCCCGCGTGCTGTCTTCCCCCCTATTTGCCTTACAACTTTAGTCCCTTCAACATTCCCCATACATTTTCTATGGAAAAATAAATTCCGCCATTTTGAATTTTTTTTCCATCCATCGCATAGAGCTTCTTGTCCTGATCACTTCTTGTCAAGAAACCGTTCTTCCATCTTTTATACTCTTCGAGATATTGACGAAATTCGTTTGGCGGCCATTTTGAATCCGCCATTTTGAAAATTTTTTCAGCTCACTGCCAATTGGATGACGTTTCGAATGACATTTGGTCGAGCACCCCCCACCTATCTGCAATACCCTTTGCTGTGCTCTTCACCCGTCTTCGAAATCCTCAATCATCAGCTCTCTCCGTATTTTTCCTCTTCATGAATTTTTCCCCTCTATACGACATCATCCTTGAAAAAAAATTTTTTCATACAAAATTGTTCAGGAGAGGTGATCAATGACCCAATCAGCACAAGCAGCTATATATATATACTAGTAGGGTGCGTGGTTGCGCGGGCCACATGTGGCCCGCGGGCTGTCTTCCCGCCTATAAAAGTATCACCACCCTCAGTCATTATGTTTTCCCATATTTTTCTCTGTGAGTCAATACTCGCCATACAATTTCTATGAAAAAAATTAAAATTCCGCCATTTTGAATTTTTTTCCTATCCATCCAATAGATCTTCGGGTCCTGATCACTTCTTTCCAAGAAACCGTTCTTCCATCTTTTATACTTTCCGAGATATCGACAAAATTCGAACGGCGGCCATTTTGAATCCGCCATTTTGAAAATTTTTTTAGCTCACTGCCAATTGGATGACGTTTCGAGTGACATTTGGTCGAGTACCCCCCACCTATCTTTGATACCCTGGCTGGGCTCTTCACCTGTCTCCGAAATCCTCACTCATCAGCTCTCTCCGTATTTTTCCTCCGAATGAATTTTTTTCTTTTATACGACACCATCTTTGAAAAAAAATTTTTTCATACAAAATTGTTCAGGAGAGGTGATCAATCAGTCAGTGAGTCAGTCAGTGGCCAATCAGCACGAGTAGCTATATCTATGAAAAAAATTAAAATTCCGCCATTTTGAATTTTTTTCCTATCCATCCAATAGATCTTCGGGTCCTGATCACTTCTTTCCAAGAAACCGTTCTTCCATCTTTTATACTTTCCGAGATATCGACAAAATTCGAACGGCGGCCATTTTGAATCCGCCATTTTGAAAATTTTTTTAGCTCACTGCCAATTGGATGACGTTTCGAGTGACATTTGGTTGAGTACCCCCCACCTATCTTTGATACCCTGGCTGGGCTCTTCACCTGTCTCCGAAATCCTCACTCATCAGCTCTCTCCGTATTTTTCCTCCGAATGAATTTTTTTCTTTTATACGACACCATCTTTGAAAAAAAATTTTTTCATACAAAATTGTTCAGGAGAGGTGATCAATCAGTCAGTGAGTCAGTCAGTGGCCAATCAGCACGAGTAGCTATATATATAGTAATTAATAGACGATATTTAAATAAAATCATTTTTTGCGAACACTGAAAAATTAATTTTACGAGTACTGACATAGAGTGTAAAATTGAAAGTAGTTCAAAACGCAATATGGTCGACAATAGTGAAATTAAATTTACTTTTCGCGATAATATTGAAAGATTGTATTCGTGTTGAAAAACATTCAATAGCCGTAAAGTTAATTTTTCAGGATTAATTTTTGATTACATTTTATTTCATGATTCACTTCACCCAGTGTGTGAGAATACGTGAATCGCGTAACAGGTAACTAGACCATACATTTACGCTTTAAGTTAATCCGTAAGTAACCCTATATATAAGTAGGTTTGACCTTACATAATAATTAAAAAAAAATAAGCTTAAATTAAAAATTAAAACTAGGTATAAAATTAAACTATATCTAAATTAAAAACTACATACTTATCTAAAATAAAAACTACAAATTAAACTAAAATGTTAAAACAAATTAATCTAGTAGACCGCTGTCAGAGGGAATTGTTCCCAAAATGCTAGCCCCATTGCCTCGTTGTATCGCGATACTAATTCGCTGGGCAAAGTAGAGGCCAGCATTTTGGTCACGCGTTGCATCGACCAGGCGTAAAGAAATTTCTTTAAAAACTTTCTTTGCTCCCGGTCCCCACGGTCCCATAGTTTCGACCCCAATAGGCTCAAATATGTACCCACTGTCTAGGGATACATATTTGCGCCTTTTGAGGTTTTCAGCGGATTCAGCCGCTGCACCAGCCCTAACTTTGGTTCCAGGAAGATGGGACGGTGCAAGTGTGTCGACACAAGTCGCATCCCACACTAAAGGCCTTCCCATCTTCCAAGGAA
Source organism: Coenonympha arcania (assembly GCA_036785405.1). NCBI lineage: Eukaryota > Metazoa > Arthropoda > Insecta > Lepidoptera > Nymphalidae > Coenonympha > Coenonympha arcania. The sequence goes on along the minus strand of CM072079.1, from coordinate 4,806,787 downwards.
TCAGGGTCATTCCGTCCGGTCTCTTACCATCGCTACGCACTAGACCGCTCGGTTCAAGAACGGCCGCACAGTTAGCGGTGGTAAGGGCACGGCGGATGATATCGTTAAGGCTGGCGTGTCGGGGAATCCTACCTGCGCTCCTCGCACAGGAAAGACCGTGGTGACCGAGCTGGTCGACGACAACACCACAGTGACAGCGGTGTGGTGCACAACAAGAATTACCTACCCCGAATTGGTAATATGATTGTAAAGTTTACCAATTAGGTTGTATTTTTCCAGCTCCTAAATAGTTATACCTAGATAAAAAAATATTATACATAGGTATTATACCTATTTACTTTTTTTAAATTGAAGATCATAAACACAAGGAAACAAGTCATCAGTAATTATTGTATAGTCAACTTGTGTGTTATAAACATCGATAAGAAACCACAGGATATGGGCATCCGAACTATTTACGTAAACCTTTTTCGTACAAGCAAACAGTAGCGCCATTTGTTAAAATTCTATAGGTGGCTGCTGACCGAACTACAGCGTGACCTTACTGTGGACGGCGCGAAAAAATGTCGGCGCAATAGGTGTATTCAATTAGTACTTTTCCAGCTACTGAATACATAGATAAAAAAAAAGTAGAATATACCTACTCATTTATTTAAAATTGAAGATTATGAACATAAGGAAACAAGGAAGAATACCACGCTAATTATAAAGTATTCATTGAAACTTGAAAACACCGATATGAACCTAAAGGATGAGCCCATTGGAACATTTTACGTCAACCTTCTTCATGCAAGAAAAAAGTAATGTCATTTGTCAAGTCCCTGCAGAAACTCGCGTGCGGACTATTATAGTAGTGTTATTATCTCCCTGCAGACTCGGTCATAAATCATCCGAGTGTTTCGCTTTTGTATTTCACTGCTGAGCTTCACTGCTGCTTTTGTATTTTAGTGAACAACAAAAGTAATGTCATTTGTCAAGTCCCTGCAGAAACTCGCGTGCGGACTATTATAGTAGTGTTATTATCTCGCTGCAGACTCGGTCATAAATCATCCGAGTGTTTCGCTTTTGTATTTCACTGCTGAGCTTCACTGCTGCTTTTGTATTTTAGTGAACAACAAAAGTAATGTCATTTGTCAAGTCCCTGCAGAAACTCGCGTGCGGACTATTATAGTAGTGTTATTATCTCGCTGCAGACTCGGTCATAAATCATCCGAGTGTTTCGCTTTTGTATTTCACTGCTGAGCTTCACTGCTGCTTTTGTATTTTAGTGAACAACAAAAGTAATGTCATTTGTCAAGTCCCTGCAGAAACTCGCGTGCGGACTATTATAGTAGTGTTATTATCTCGCTGCAGACTCGGTCATAAATCATCCGAGTGTTTCGCTTTTGTATTTCACTGCTGAGCTTCACTGCTGCTTTTGTATTTTAGTGAACAACAAAAGTAATGTCATTTGTCAAGTCCCTGCAGAAACTCGCGTGCGGACTATTATAGTAGTGTTATTATCTCGCTGCAGACTCGGTCATAAATCATCCGAGTGTTTCGCTTTTGTATTTCACTGCTGAGCTTCACTGCTGCTTTTGTATTTTAGTGAACAACAAAAGTAATGTCATTTGTCAAGTCCCTGCAGAAACTCGCGTGCGGACTATTATAGTAGTGTTATTATCTCGCTGCAGACTCGGTCATAAATCATCCGAGTGTTTCGCTTTTGTATTTCACTGCTGAGCTTCACTGCTGCTTTTGTATTTTAGTGAACAACAAAAGCGAAACACGAATGATTTATGGCCGAGTCTGCAGCGAGATTATAACACTACTATAACAAGTTTAATAATAATTGATCTGTAGCGTAGACCGCAGTCCATAGACAACGGCTTGTAACGCTATTGGTGTCAAAACAAACATTTTTGACACTAGTAAACTGGCGACATCTTTTCACGCGGTCGGCCGGGTCCTGTGTACACGTCTATTCTTGAAAGATAATTTTATACTTGAATCCTGACCAACCGGTTTGTGGCCTTCCGTAGCGTACATAAAGCGTTAGCTGAGATTATTACAATATTAGTTTGATGGTTTGGAATATCCTATTCTTGGAGTTAACTATTAACGGCATAGAAGCCGTATTTAAGCGATTTTGAATGAAGCTTTATTTTAAAACTATGAAGACAATTACTTTAAAATTTAAACGTCATGTATTTTGGGTCTTTAATCTAAAATCGCTTAGAAGCAGAAACACGATTGGATAAAATTTTCTCGATAGAAAGTGCTCCCAAAAGTTGCTCCAGAATCTCAGCTTTCCTGTTTTTTATCGGAAGCTATAATGGATGTAATTGTAATTTTTGTTTTAATGTGTCGGTAATAACAATATCCAAAAACGCTTAGAAACCGATTTTTGATAGTTGGCTTAGTTTTTGAGTACTTAGGTAAAAGGTTGTTTTTCTGTTACATTTTTCCGCGACGCTGCATGTCGCACCTACCAACGTATCCGTGGGAGTGAGAAAGACAAAAATAAATTCAATAAATCCCCTTAATCATTGAGTCCAATCAATTTATTTATCTTTTCCCATTCTTTTCATATCTTCTCTAAATCTTCTAATATAATATGATCCTTATAAAAGGACGTGTCTAATAGTCGTATAGATATTTCAATCTACGATGACGCGCCCCACTCCATACGAATCGAATGAAACATAAGCGATTTTGACAGAGCGTCTTCGAGGATTCAAATATCTATAATGGTAGTAGAGTTATAAACCTCTTCCAAGGCGGAATGTAGATAGAACATCACCACCGATTTAAAACGATCTCTACATTCTAATATTCCTCATATTGCGATGGGTCTATCACACCTGGTGTTAGACCTTTAGAAATAGCCTTCGTAGGTACACGACCTTAGTTGGTATGTGTCAATTGTTATACAAGACTTATAACGTTTAGCGTATGTATATGAAGTTATTTTTCAGGTTTTGGACTAAGGAAGTTATATTTTTGTTAAATTCACTGATAAAAAACCTCAGGATATGGGCATTCGAACGATTTACGTAAACCTTTTTCTTACTAGCAAACAGTACCGCCATCTGTCAAAATGAAATTCTATAGATAGCTGCTGAGTGAACTTATAGCATGGCTGTACCTACTGCTGGTGACAAAACAAGCATTTTTGCCACCGGTAAACTGGCGAAATTTTTTCGTGCGGTCCGCCCTGTCCTGATATTTAGAAAAATATCGTTGGTTATCATGATTATATTGTTAATTACATAGATTAAACCTACGTAATACTAATATATTATGTTAATTTTTCTCCTGGACAAATCCACGGAGTTCGGAATTTTCAATATATTTCATTGTAAGTAGGTATGAATTCATTTTGAATACAGATTATATTATACAAATAAATAATGTGATACTATAGACACAATAGACACAGCTATAGACAAGATAAGAGTCTGTCGTAGATTGTAGAGCGTTTGGAGTCACGTTTCATTTATCCAGCATTTACTGGCAAGGTTGTGCTTATGAAAGTACGCCGCCTACTATATTACGCTTAATTAAACTTTTCACAAATACCACCTAGCCTCTATAGTGACCTGAATGTAGGTCTTTTATAGGGATACAACGATATATCGGAAAACCGATAAATATCGATATATCGTGCCCAAAAATAATCGATATTTTATCGATATCGAACGCAAATTTCCACATGACGGCTTCCGCCATATTGTGGCGGGAGCCGTCATGTGGAATTTTGACAGATAGCGCAACTTTTTATGTATGAAGGTTTACGTAAAATGTTCAGAAATAGGCTGATCCTCAGGTTCATATCGTCGTTTCAGCCGATGGACGTCCACTGCTGGACATAGGCCTCCTGAAATGACCGCCAAACACCACGATCTTGCGCCGCCTGGCGCCAGCGACTCCCCGCGACCCTCTTAATGTCGTCCGTCCACCTGGTGGGGGGTCGACCGACACTGCGCTTCCCGGTGCGTGGCCGCCATTCCAGCACCTTGGGTCCCCAACGTCCATCGGTCCCGCGAGCTATGTGCCCCGCCCATTGCCACTTCAGCTTTGCGACACGTTGAGCTATGTCGGTTACTTTGGTTCTTTTGCGGATCTCCTCATTTCTGATTCGATCCCGCAAAGATACTCCGAGCATAGCTCTCTCCATCGCTCGCTGAGTGACCCTGAGCCTTCTTATGAGGCCCATAGTAAACGACCATGTCTCTGATCCGTAAGTTAACACTGGCAACACGCACTGTTCGAAGACTTTGGTCTTCAGGCACTGAGGGATGTTGGACGAGAAGACATCGCGGAGTTTCCCGAACGCCGCCCAGCCGAGTTGGACCTCAAATTGAAACATCTAAAACGAAAATTAATAGGCATCTCAAATAATTAATTTTACCATCTAACTATAACAACTACAGTTTCTCCGGTATAGTAGTTTATTCACACCTATGCATATTATGCATATTACTTTTTTGTTCACCAATCAAGTAGGCGTACACAGCCTTGTGATCTTTGCGAAAATGTCCGTTCCGTTTACGTAGGCCTTTGTTGTGAGACTGGGAACATTGTGAAATGCACTGTTTTGTAAGGCGTTATAGATAGTTCCCACTTGGCAGGGCTACAAGATCGTTACATAAATACACTACTACAATAATAATATTGATAAACGGTTCTATAGGTAAAGACTGCTAAGGAGGTGAAACGGGAGTTCAATGTTAGTATGTTACTAATTTAATAAATCTTTTACGCCGCAAGTAAGAAGCGAACCGCTTTGTGCGTACTGGCACAGTGGGCTGATTCTGTATCGTTCAGTTAGATAGTTAGTAACCCTTACTGGGTTGTTAACTAAGAAAACGGAGCCAAAAACCCTGTTTTTGCATTAATTTTGCACAAGTTACCAACCTAAGTTGGTTGTTGCTAAAATGTGCAAAAAAAAAAAAAAAAACCATGCTAGTTGCTAAAATGTGCAAAAAAAACACGAAAATAGGATTTTTGCATCCGTTTTCTTAGTTAATAACCCAGTGAGGGTTACGAACTAACAAACTGAACGATACAGAATCAGCCCACAGGACACTATATTATGGTAGGTACTGGTGGTATAGCGAAGCGACGACAGGGATGAAAGCCCGCCCGGTGTCTTGCGGTGCGGTGGAAAATCTGTGGGTGGAAACTTAGATCACTCGTGTTTGAGTGATCTGAGTTAGGGTGGAAAAATGGTGAGGGAAGGACCATAAAAACCCGTCAGGCTCGCCACCTTGCGGCGATGCTCTAGTCTAGAGTAGAACAGTAGTAGTAGACTTTGAAGCTTCGCCACAAGCGGCAACAATCAATTATTTAAACTTGGCGTGCTGCTGGCTATAAGATAGACAGAAAGAAGGTCAATACCGACACGCATCAGTGACAGTGCGTGTGCACGCAGTACATACTATCTGAACTGAACGGGTTATCTAACTAAATCGGTTTAGCAGCTTACTTTAACAGCTATAACAACGATCATTGGTTTTGTGATTTGTCACACAACGTGTTTTAACAAGCATTTATTTTGTATGGTTTCACCTGTCCAGATGTTTGTTTGTTTGTTATCAAATCTTGCATGTATTTCAAATCTTGCATGAGCCCACCGCATTATTATTCCCAAGATTCCCTCGTTCGTATGACAGCAAAGGAAATAGAGACACGATTGTTTGACGACCCGACTAACGCTCGGCGTCATCTGATGCCCGGGCTGGATGATGGGAAATATACGACCTAAGCCGCCGGAGAGGTGTCCCGTCAGGCATCTCTGGATGTGAATATTACTGGCGGCGAGATCAGGGGGCTGATTCTGTATCGTTCAGTTTGTTAGTTAGTAACCCTCACTGGGTTATTAACTAAGAAAACGTAGGCGAAAATCCTATTTTTGCATATTTTTTGCACAAGTTAGCAACTAGCATGGTATGTTGTCATGATACCATGCCAACCTAGGTTGGTAACTTGTGCAAAAATTATGCAAAAATATGGTTTTTGCCTCCGTTTTTTTAGTTAACAACCCAGTGAGAGTTGCTAACTAACAAATTGAACAATACAGAATCAGCCTGCTGGTCAACGTGGCGCGACATCGTCTTAAAGAAAGTCATCGGTGGAAGGGGTCACGACCCTCAGTAATGAGGAACATGACGCAGAGATGAGCAAAGAACCACCGCTATGAAACATGCTTTCAATTAATGAAAAAAACACGCATCGAAATCAGTCCATCCGTTTGAGAGCTACGATGTCACAGACAGACATCGACGTCATACCTATTACACCTCTTTGAGGGAATGTCTTCTCCTCCCGTCATTGTTTCCTATAAATATTTTTGTAGCAATGAACAACTTAGTATGTCATTCAGTCACTCGTGATGTAATACAACTGGCTGTGAATACTATTTCTGCACTGCAGGGTTACACGCAGATTTACATGTCATTATATAGCGTGGAGTTACGGCCTCTGGGCTCTGAGATTTTTACCAATATAATATACCTAATCTGTTATTAAAAGTATAGATATCCCAATCCACGATGACGCGCCCCACTCTGTCAATGTCCATGCGAATCGAATGAAACATATAAGCGATTTTGCCAGACTGGGGCGCATCTTCATAGATTGAAATATATATATAGCGTACCTATTGCTAAATTACATAACAGTAGAGATACTGTTCTTTCTCGTTTCTCGAAAAAAACGCCTATGCATGTTTTTAATAAAAACTTAGCCCTAAATTTTCCATTTAGTTTTTAATAAAAACTTAGCCCTAAATTTCCCAAAAACTTAGTCCTAATTTACCTCATATTGGTTCCCGAAAGATTATTTCCTGCAGTTTCCCAGACTTGAAGCTATTACAGTGTTAAAAGATCCTACATCTCAAAACTGTGCTATCGGGAACCGATATCAAGTATGTACTTAAATGAGTATTCTTGACCAAACTTAACTACCTATGTTTTAATCCGTGGTATAATCTATCTGTATCTCCATTCCAAATTCCATCCAAATCGGTAGATTAAATAAGGTCAATATCGGTAGATTAATAATATAAAAAAAGAATCATCAAAATCGATTCACCCAGTCAATAGTTATGAGGTAACAAACATACAGTCGAATTGAGAAAATTACATAAAAAAACTATACAGTGAATTGAGAACCGCCTCCTTTCTTGTTAAAAATGGGGTCACATGATCGTCCGCTGACTCGAACTACAACGTTTGCACCAAGAATGGTCATCGGTCACAATCGTAACGGAACTGTGAACTGCGGCAACTAGAGGCAGCCGCCAGCCGCCGGCGAAGGCGTGTAGTGGCCGAAAACACTGTGACGTAACCGAGCAGTTACCTTGTGTAACCGGATTGGGACTGGTACTGACAAGGCGAAAACTCGCAAATGCTGCTCCACATGGGGCTGGTTTACAGAAAGGAACCAGGCTCAGCGCCATAGATAAATAATACTAGATAGTAAGTCAATGCCCAGCGCAAACGAAATGTCACTCATCTCAATATTATGTAAAATCCCCATCCAAAACCGCTCGACCGGCTGTTTTGAATTTTTTTTGAATATATTCGGTAGGTCTGAGAGTAGGTCGAAAGAATTTTTAAATCCCTAATGGCAAAACAACGTTTGCCGGGTCAGCTAGTCATATAAAATTCGCGTGCCAATTTTTGTTACTAAACTCGTTCGAAACGGCTCAAGCGATTGTTGTTTACTGTGTATGTTCCGTGGGTCTGAGAGTAGGTCGTAAGCTATTTTTTTTAATATCCCTAATGGCAAAACAACCTTAGCCGGATCAGCTAGTATTATTATTATAGGTATCAATGAGTATATGTAAATATTGGATAAAAACTCACGGAAACTATACACTAACTATAAACCTCACGGAGCCCGAGACCTTTCCAACGAATGCAAAACCGTGGAAACCGGTTCGTGCGTTGAGTTATAGCGTCAGGAAGGAAAACCCGACTTATTTTAATATAGTAGATAAAGTTATTCCTTGCTCTGTGGTAATCACAGAAAAAAGAAATGCTCTGTGGTGGTAGGTAATAACCTTTGCCGCCGACTGTACAGTGTACGGCCGATACCAATACTCGGCGAATGGTGAACTGTCTCTATAGATACTATACTACTCGCCTCGGGCGCGGCTGGCATTGCTCGGACTTTCCTATTACAAATAGCGATTATGAAACCATAGAGTTTACCTACCGGTTGCCACATTTCTTGTATATTTTATCAACAGTTCATCGAGAGGCGAGTTTTTTCACCTTATGAAAACGGGTCTGATTGATATACCTATTCCAGTTTTATTTGGTTACTAGCTGACCCGTTAAACGTTCAAGTCATCTAGTAACGTTTTTTTACAATCTAAAACCTTTTTTTTGCACCTACTTTACTGCGATCGATGATTGGTAAGTGATGATGCTGCCGAGGATGTTATCGTATACTAAGGGGTATAAATAGACTTACCCCTAACTGTTTCTACACAGCGTTGGACCGGACACTTAACTACGTGGCGGTGAGTTTTGCTGGCAAGGTAACTAGCCACCGCTGAAGCCCCCCAAGTCCCAACGGACCAGACCTGAGCCAATGTAGAAATTATAATATTATCTATAAAGAGGCACGTGGCGGGAATCGAACCCGCGACTGTATCTGAGCACGAGCCACTCCGCCGAAGAAGTCATTATAACTATAGCTGTTGCCAGCGGCTATATCCGCGTGAACTTTGGTTTTGATATTTCCCGTTATAATAAATAAATAAATAAAATAAATATAAATATATACGGGACATTTTACACATCGCAATTCGCAATCTAGGTACCTACTAGATGACTGATAATAATGATTCAACCTTATATTAAAAGATAGACGTGTGGTGTTCTGAACGTTTTTTTTCAGAAATTTCAGAGGAGAACAATGCCTTCATACATAATGTTTTCGTAACCGTTTACGGAGCGCACGTAACTGAAGATCTTGAAAAGGATCAATTTTTTACGTTTTTGCAATATTTTCCATTATTAAGGATACATATGAAACTTAATAACCATAAGTCCATGACATATTACCGCACCCGTCAAACTGCCCACGTATTTAAGTTTTGAGGTCATTTTGCAAAAGCCAGTGAGTCAAATAAGGGAATTCATTAACACGAGTGACGAGATGCACTTCATAACTTGATGTGAAAGTGTGTCACTTACCTACCTTCTTACGAAGTTAAGTTACCTACTTCACTTTACTGCACTTGTGCAATAAAGGACGTTCTAAGTTATAAAGTTAAAAAACATTTTTTCGATCAACTAGGATCATAAAATGGACAGTAAGTTCATTTAAGTTACTTATAAGTTAAATGTCACTGTATACAGAACAATGGGTGTCACTTACCTACTTGTAAGAAGTTAAGTTTCTTCACTTTACTGCACTTATGCTATAAAGGACGTTCTAACTTAGTAAAAAACGACCAATAATTAGGATCATAAAATGGACACTAAGTTACATTTAAGTTACTAAGTTAAATGTCACTGTATAGAAGTCACTGGGTGTCACTAACATGTTCGTAAGAAGTTAAGCTTCACTTTACTGCACTTGTGCAATAAAGGAAACTAACTTAGTCTAACTTAGTAAAAAAAACAACCAATTAGGATCATAAAATGGACAGTACTTAAGTTACATTTAAATTAAATGTCAGTGAAGAGAGAATAGTGGGTGGTTTTTATTGAAAGAGGCACCTATACTATTTTGGTAATCGTAAGTATCCTCCTCACGGTTGCTACACGGAAGCGCACCGGAACGCTACATTACTTGCTACAGCCTACCACCAACCTGCCATATGACTTATCCACGATCGCCATAAGGAGATAAAACAAAAAAACTACTAAAACTACCCTTAAAGCACCAGCTTTCAAAGAAAAAAGGAATCATCAAAATCGGTTCACCCAATCAAAACTTCTAAGGTAAAGGAACAAAAAAAAGTCGATCTGAAAACCAAAAATGTTTTGAAGTCGGTTGAATATACCTATATTTTTCACCAAATGTAGGTTAAAATCGGTAAACATTCCATTTTTCAGCTATTACAAAGTATGTCGTAAGCGTAACAATCAGTTTGCTCTTTGTATTTAAAACAGATGTTTTCACTCGTTTGTATGTCAGCAGGTGTTATAAAATAAGGATTCCATTCTCATTTTAACCAATGGTTAAATAATTTAATAACGGATGTGAAACTTTGTTTAATTTTGAACTTGCGACGCTTGTGGAAACCGTCGGGATAAAAACATCTTAGGCTGCAGCATCACTTACCATCAGGTGAGATCGCAGTCAAGTACTAACTTAATGTATAGAGTAAAAAAACTGGCTTAAAAGAAACAATTTCTCCTAAAATATTGAGGTTTTGCGTGCTTTGTGAACATTGTTGGTAACTCAGGACTTCAGGAGTCAGTGAAATTTAGGAAAACCTGAATTTCACGCAGGCCCAAGTCGTGGGCGAAAGCTAGTCTAATCAATATCTAATATATAAAATTCTCTCGATTTTCTTTGTAACCAAACTCCTCCGAGACGGCTGGACCGATTGTTATGAAATTTGATGTGTATGTTCGGTAGGTCGTAAGTTATTTTTTTATGTCCCTATAGTGGCAAAACAAGGTTTTCCGGACCAGCTAGTCCCTAATATATAAAATTCTCGTGCCAATTTTTGTTACCAAACTCCTCCGAAACGGCTCGACCGATTGTTATGAAATTTGCTGTGTTTGTTCAGTAGGTCGTAAGCTATTTTTTTTATTCCCTAATGTCAAAACAACGCTTTCCGGACCAGCTAACCCTAATATATAAAATTCTCGTGCCAATTTTTGTTACCAAACTCCTCCGGAACGGCTCGACCGATTGTTATAAAATTTTCTTTGCATGTTCGCTAGGTCTGAGAGTAGGTCGTAAGCTATTTTTTATATCCCTTATGGCAAAATAACGTTGGCTGGGTCAGCTAGTTAATATATAAAATTATCCTGTCAGTGTTTGTAAAAAAAAAATTATGTTAATATTTTTTTTTATCTACTCGCCTTGACTCGGACTTTATACCCTCAATCATCGACTTACTATCTAAGGACCCCGGGTGTAATACAAAATTCACGAAAAAAGAGTCCCGAGAAAACCTATATACATATAAACGAGGTTATGTGTATTTTTATAAACAAAGTAAAACAATGTAATTTATTTCTTAAACGATTATTATACAGCCTAATTTTACTTGCAACTAGCTATAGTGCGATTGTCTCCCTTTTCGCGTTTTATCTTTCTTTCGGTTCGGACACTTTTTAGCGCTGACCGCTGTAGACATAATTTATACGACAAAATAAAGTTTGCCGGGTCAGCTAGTAAAAATATACACATGTGTGAAATAATACGAATGTTATACACATTAGTTTCGTTGTTATCATGTTATATCGTTGTTATTTTGACTCATACATAATTCTTAGCAGAATGTCATGCTTGACGGACCTTGACCTTTTCCGGGTTTCATTTAGGGTTGCCACCTTTAACAAATAATACGTTCTACTCGTGCAGCCTGTGGGCCAAGTACTCTCAAAAAGCCTACAACGCTCTCCGTGTGCAATATAATAACGCGTTCAGGGTGCTGATGAGGTTGCCCCGCTTTTGTAGTGCATCAGGGATGTTTGCGGACGCGCAAGTTGATTGCTTTTACGCCACAATGCGCAAAAGATGTGGCTCTCTGGTACAAAGGGTGCGGGGCAGCTCCAACAGCATCCTGAAGATGATCGCTAGCAGGTTAGACTGCAGATATGTGAGTCACTGCTGCGCTATCTCAAATGGATTGGGCCGGCAGTGATTTGCATATCTGTCTTTATTAAATACAATAGATTAAGTTTTATTTTCATTTCATAATAATTGTTAACTACTAACATAGATTTAAGTTTTTTCATGTACTTATTTACTAACCAAATGTGAGCCTTTGTTGCTTTCAATAAACGATTTATTATATTATTATTATATTATTATATTATTATTATTATATTATTATATTATTATTATTATTATTATAATAGGTCAAAGGGAGTCAGATTCGCATCCTGAGGATTCCGTACCACCATACCAAACTCACTCTTGACCGTTAAACCTGTCGTTTGCTTACTTTTCTGGGCGTAGGCAATTCGCGTAATGCGTCGGCTACATTTCGTGAAGTGAAATGTTTAAAAAATTATTTTAAAAATGACTGACAATTTTAGGCCCAAAATCCGCCATTTTGTTTTTTATTTTCAAAAACCTATCTAAGAACACTTGGGTTAATGAGACGAATCTAACGATACCATTAACGTCAAAATCCATGCAGCCGTTTGGAAGATACGTGGTCATAAAGAAATTTACATACATACATACATACAAGATACGCGCGAAAAACATAACCCTTCTTGCAGTCGGGTAAAAAGGTCATAGCTTTTACGTATATAGACGATTTTATAAACAAAACGTACAGTGTAAGTGAACAGTAAAAAATAATTTTACGCCTATTGACATAGAGCGTAAATTGAATGTAGTTCAAGCGCAATATGGTCGACAACCGTGAAGTTACATTTACGTTGCACGATTCAAGTTTTAAGTTGAAGTACATTCAATTTTACACTCTAAACCATTAGGCGCAAAGTTATTTATTTTAATTTATTAGCGTTTCTTACCCAAAGGCTAAAAACAGGACCTTTTTACTGACACTTCTGCCCGTCCGTCCGTTTGTCACCAGGCTATATCTCTTGAATCATGATAGCTTGATTTGATTTGATTTTTTTTTGACGTGACGTCTTATAAATCGATAGAGCCGGTTGCACGCACGAAAAAACATGACTCATCCGGCGTTACCTCGCTCATGCGGCGTTACCGGCGTTACCTCGCGAGCGCGGAACGAGCGACAATGAAGACGTTGTCACGTTCAACTATCGTCAGTAAACCGAATTTACAGGCAACCAATTTTTTTTTACTTGATTTGCTCGATGGCTCATTTAATGTGTTATTGTTTGTGGTTGTTGCAGAGTGAAGCATGTGGAGTGTCCTCGTGGTGGCGGCGCTGTTCGCGGCCGCGCGTTCCAAGCAGATCCCCTCCTACACCGGTAAGGATTTTACGTACTTTTGTGGCGACCCTACAGAGAACGGACGCGAAAATTCAAATTTTATTTAGTTTTTTTTTGAACTATATAAGCTACTAGCTGTTGCCCGCGGCTCCGCCCGCGTGAAGTACGGTTTTCTTGCAAATTCCGTGGGATTCCTTGATTTTTTGCGGAGTAAATGAGCGAAAGTTCCCTGGTTCGAAAGGCAGTCTTCTTCCATTCTCTCTATCAGCCGTGAACGTGCAATCCTCTTTCACACAATCCATCCATCTCTCCTTTGTTCTTCTTTTATTTACTAAACAAACTCATATTATTCTGAGAGGAAACCCACGGATTAGCACACAATAGCTGGGTATTGTAAGGTTGAGAAGAAATTTAATGATTATGACTGATCATATTTCGTTCTGCAAAGGGATTAAACGTTCTGGTGCTATGCTGTATAGCAACCCGTTCCTGCTTCGCACGGGTATCTTGTGGTGCTTTTGCAAACTTCTTTTTCTAAATAATAATGGTGCACCCCCTTCTCCCGCACTGCCCCTTTCTTGAAGAGTTAGTAACTCGATGCGCTGCGTGGCGGCCGCCGTTTTTAATTTAATTTCATGATATCTTTTGAATGGAATGTCCGATTTCAATAATTCAAAAAGTAATCATCAGGTATTGAGACAGTCTTGAATATTAAATTATTTATTTGGATAAAAATTTATAAATGGTATGGTCTGATTTTGATCGGCATTTCTATCAATTTGTTAAATGTAAAAAAGTAGTTATAGTGACGTAACTACAATAGTTATAGACACATGGTCTCGCGAAGTTTTTTGTAGATATTGATATATTCTATAATATTGTTGAACATTTTTTTGTCCTATCATTAATACTCTTCACAGCGTATGCGATGAAAGACATTTTATGGCTAATTTTTTTACACCTTCGGTTGGTTTTAATAGGAATTTCTAATGATTTCTATAGTAATCTAGTACTAAATATAGCCTATGTTACTCAGTGATAATGTAGCTTTCTAATGAAAAAAGAATTATTAAAATCGGTCCAGTACTTTTTGAGTTTATTCGTTACATACAAAAATACAAAAATACAAATCTTTCCTCTTTACAACATTAGTGTAGATATACAGGGTAGTATAAAAAGTACCAAATCACTCTCGGCCTGTCGTTGTTTACATTAAAACTAGCAAATTTTGTTCTACCAATTTTCAAAATTCAATATTAATTTATTTCATACAAAAAAAATTGGTTGTCTGTAAAGTCGGTTTACTGACGATAGTTGAACGTGTTACGTGACAACGTCTTCTTTGTCGCTCGTTCCGCGATCGCGAGGTAACGCCGGTAACGCCGCATGAGCGAAGTAACGCCGGATGAGTCATGTTTTTTCGTGCGTGCAACCGGCTCTATCGAATTATAAGACGTTGTCACGTCAAAAATTATTTCTGTAAAGTGACATTACACTGTTGCGGTTTCGCGTCGCAAATCGCGCGCCGCCGCGCCGTTGCCGCTTGCCGATGTTACATTACAGAATAGGAACAAGTAGAGTATCTCGGTAAAATATTGATTATTTGATATTTCTCAAAATATCGATTAAAAAAAAAAAGTCGTAGAACAAAAGTTGATAGTTTTAATGTAAACAACCACAGGCCGAGGACGACTTGGTATTTTTGACGTGACAACGTCTTATAATTCGATAGAGCCGGTTGCACGCACGAAAAAACATGACTCATCCGGCGTTACCGGCGTTACCTCGCTCATGCGGCGTTACCGGCGTTACCTCGCAAGCGCGGAACGAGCGACAAAGAAGACGTTGTCACGTTCAACTATCGTCAGTAAACCGACTTTACAGACAACCATTTTTATATAACCTTGTATATCAATGTTATGTGTATGTTGTTATTGGCCTAAAATCTAAATAAGTAAATAATTTAGGTCACAAGTGAAGCAATTAGGCAAGTGGAACACGGAGCAGAGGACTTGAAATGTGGGCAGTAATACTCGTATGCATGACAATGCGGGGTGGACGACCACTGCCCGGTCGACGGCCGTCGGCCCGTCCGCGCCGGCGCATCCTTACAAGGAATCTGAGGAATTCTTACTAATATAGATACTACACTTAGAATAACAAAAAAACCGACTTCAACTCTCATCAAAGTACCTGTTGAACACATACATTTTTTTCCAATTAAATATTTAAGACAAGGTTTTCTCATGGATACCATTATCAGAACTGGACTAAATTGAAATGGGACCACACGGGATGCGACAGCGTTCTCATCAAAAAAGAATCATCAAAATCGATTCACCTAGTCAAAAGCTATGAGGCCACAAACATAAATAAACATACAGTCGAATTGAGAACCTCCTCCTTTTGAAAATAGCAATTATAAATCACGGACGGACGGCAAAGTCTTAGTAGATTACTTTTTTAAACTTCGGGTTCGGAACCCTAAAAAGTGATGCATATAGCATAGAATTTGGTAAGGCATAATAGCATTTTCGTAAGGCAAGCCGGTGGAAATCGTATTATTATGCACCACTAAAAGTAGACTCTTTTAGTTATAAATAAATAAAATAAATATATACAGAACATTTTACACATCGCAATCTATAAGCCCCAAAGTAAGCGATAGCTTGTGTTATGGGTACTAGACAACTGATAAATATATATACATACTAATATACATAAATATAATATATTGAAAAACACCCAGACACTGGAAAACATTTATGCTCATCACACAAATATTTACCAGTAGTGGGAATCGAACCCACGACCTCCGGCGCAAACGGCAGGTTCGCTACCACTATGCCATTCGGTCGTCAAATGATGTCGAAATGACCGAAATAAAACCAAACAACAAAAAAATCTTACATAAGTAACTACTTTAAAACGATACAATCCGATCTGACCACAAAACTGAGTTCTGAGGTTGTTGTGGCTTTGTCTTTAGCTATATACCTACATGGCAATCGTGCGGATTCCGATATATGCGGCAAGACGCTACCCCAGCTTGAAAATGGTGGGAATATGCGATTTCCGATTTAAAATGGTGGAGATATACATTTTCAACACCGATAAGGAACCTGAGGATATGGTCATGTTAATATCTTTATTAGGAATAGTCTGTATTATTAAGTTGTAGTCTTTGGTTAAACTTTTATGTCTATGCCTGTGTGTATATACCACTCTGTGTGGTCACTTCTGCTCTGTGTGCTTAAGTAAAAAAATGGAAGTAAAATAAAACTACAAAAAGTTAATATGTTTTTATTATAAAGAAATACCCAATTTAATATGAACCCAGTACCTAAATAAAAGGTTATGGGCGTTCTACATGAAATTACGTGTTGGTGAAATCAACGAAAGAAGAATTCTCCGGTTCCCGCATTCCCGTGAGTTCGGCTGTCGAACAAAGGAAAAATGGCGTCATGCAGAAACGTGAGTCAACTCACTAATTTAAAGGCGGACAATTTTAATAATTGGTTTTTCCGATTAAAGGCAGCTCTTGAAGAAAAAGGGGTGCTTCACTGTATCGAGTCGGAAGTGGATACGAAAGAATCTAAAAATGACGCGATAGCTAAAAACATTATTATCTCGTGTCTTAGCGACACCCATCTTAGTCTCATAAAGGAGTGTACGACTAGCAAACGCATGATAGAAAAGTTAAAAAATTCATTTCAAAGAAAATCTCTAATATCAAAACTATATTTGCGGCGTCAGCTACTAAGCGTAAAGTGCAATGACACTGAAAAACTTGAAACTTATTTCCAAAAATTTAATCAAATTATTGAAGAGCTTGAAATTAATGAAGAGAAAATCAATGAGCTGGACAAAATAACATACTTGCTAATAGGTTTGCCAGCAAAATATGATACTGTAATAACAGCTATAGAAACACTAAATAAAAGTGACCTGAATTTTGAATATGTGACAACGAGGCTCTTGGATGAGGAATTAAAAATAACCTCTAAAAATGACAATACAGAGGAAAATGCCTTTCTTATCTGCCATAAATGCAACAAAAGTGGGCATAAAGCAATTAACTGCTATAGTAACAACCAAGCATCATCATATGGGAGATACACAAATAGAGGTAGAGGATATATATCAAGGCGACCCCTAAGAAGAGGACGGGGAGGACGTCAAAACTTCCCAGCAGCGAATAATCGTGTCGAACGAGCGCAATACACTGAAACAAGTGAAAGTTTTCTATTTTATGCAGACAGTCAACAGTGTAACGTGGTATGTGATAACTCAAGTAATGACAAGTGTAAAATCCAGTTTGTGATCGATTCAGGTTGTACTGAGCATCTAGTACAAGAGAATTACAGTCGTTTTATGGACAATATAATAACCTTAGATAAGGAAATCAAAATTTTTGTAGCAAATGGTGATTTTATTACATCAAACAAAAAGGGTACTATAAAATTAATAAGTAACGGGCACAAAATAATTTTTGAAGCACTGATTGTCAAAAATTTATCATTGAATTTGTTGTCAGTACAAAAAATATTAAAATATAATACAGTAAAATTTTGTAATGATACAGTAATAATTGCTAGAAATAATTCTAATGTTGTTGTAACTGGTAAACGTAAAGGAAATCTTTTTATTTTAGATACAACTATTGATTCTCAAAATATTGCATCTTTACATTGCTCGACAGATAACAATTTGTGGCACAGGAGATTAGGTCATGTAAACAGACACGGCTTGAATATATTGCAGCTTCCGGTAAGTAAAAAAATTTGTGAACCATGCATGCTAGGTAAAGCTACGAGACTCCCGTTTAAACCGGTACAACAACCAAGATCACATCGCATAGGTGAATTGCTGCACACTGACATCTCAGGACCTACGAGAACCGAAGGAATACATGGTGAGTTATATTATCAAGTAATTATTGATGATTATTCTCATTTTTTAGTTGTCAATTTGTTAAGAAGCAAGAGTGAAGCTACTGAAAAGTTAATAAATTATATAAGAAGATTGGAGAATGAAAAAGAAGTCAAAGTCAGCAGAATAAGATGTGATAATGGAACTGAATTGAAAAATAAGAGTTTTGAATCATTTTGTAACAATAAAGGAATAAGAATAGAATATACAACACCGTACTCTCCACAGAGTAATGGAGTAGCGGAGAGAATGAACAGAACACTGTATAATAAAGCACGTACTCAACTAATTGAGACAAAATTACCGAGACACTTATGGACAGAAGCCATATTGTGTTCTGCGTACCAACTAAACCGATGTCCCTCTGTAAGTATCAATTTTAAAACACCTGAAGAAATATTCAGAGGTAAAACAGACTTAAGTAAACTAAAATGTTTTGGATCAAAATGTTGGGCAGTTATACTTCCCAGACAAGGTAAGTATGATGAAAGGGCAACGGAGGCACGTATGGTCGGATATGGTCAAAATGGATATCGCTTATGGAATTCTGAAACAAATGAGATTATTGTATCACGTGATGTTAGATTTGATGAATCTGATATTATTTATAAACCGACTATGAAAGAAACTGAAGAAAATAGATATTTTTATTTACATGAAGAGAATGAGACAAGTGAAAATAAAACAGAAGAAAAAGAAAGCGCAGATGGAAATGAAGAAGAAAAAGAGGAAGAAAATACAGGTGAAGATGATCATGTAGTTACAGAAAATGCGAGTTCAAGACCTAAAAGAAATATAAAGAAACCAGCGTATCTGAAGGACTATGAAGAAAATTTTGAAAATATGGAAAGTAATATTGCATATTGTTTGAATACTATACTTGAAACAGATATGTTAAGCTACGAGGATGCTGTACAAAATGATGAATGGAAAACTGCTATAGAAAATGAAATAAATGCACATGAAAAGTTAAATACATGGGAAGCAGCTGATTTGCCAAAAGGTCAGAAAGCCATAGATTCCAAATGGGTTTTCAAAGAGAAAATAGATGGAACTAAGAAAGCAAGAATTGTAGCAAAGGGTTTTCAAGAAGAAAATGTTTATAATGTATATGCACCAGTAGCCAGACTTGCGACAGTTAGACTCTTGTTGAGTATTTCAGTACAAGAAGGTAAAGTCTTACAACAATTAGACGTACCAACTGCATTTTTAAACGGAACTTTAGATAAAGACATATACTTAAAATATCCAAAAGGGATAACACCTGAAAAAGGAAAAGTTTTGAAATTAAAGAAAGCATTATATGGTCTGAAAGAATCACCACGATGCTGGAATGAAAGAATACATAAATTCTTCTTAGAAAATGGTTTTAAACAATCCAAATATGATTTTTGTCTTTATTACAACGGAGAAACTTGGGTATTGATTTTTGTAGATGATATTTTAGTACTGGGTTCTGGAAAAACTATAATAGAGAAACTTAAAAAGGAATTTAATACAAAACATTTAGGTGAAGTAAAAGAATACTTAGGAATGGAAATACACAGAGAAGGAAATTCAATTAAAATTAAACAAGAAAAATTAATTCAAAAGATCTTGAGTAAATTCGGTATGGAAGATTGTAAAGGAGTTCAAACACCAATGGAGAAAGAGTTAATATCAATATCAGAAGATGAAGAAATAATTGACGTACCATATAGAGAGCTCATAGGTAGCCTTACTTATTTATCAACTACTTCAAGGCCGGATATTACTTTTGCAACTTCATATCTGAGTAAGTATCTTGATAGACCAACATCACAGCTATGGAAAGCAGGTAAACGTGTTCTTAGATATTTAAAACATACTATGCATAAATCTCTTACATATACCAAATCAGAAGAGACTAAGGAACTGAAAGCATATTGCGATGCGGATTGGGCAAGCGACAAAGAAGACCGAAAAAGCGTAAGTGGATGTGCTATATTTTACTGTAATAATTTAATCTCATGGTTCTCAAAGAAACAACCTACAGTTTCACTCTCATCGGCTGAAGCAGAATATGTTGCTGCCTCGTTGACAACAGCTGAGCTACTATATTTAAAAGGTATTCTTACTAACTTCTATACAATGGAAATTAAAACTTATTTGCTCATTGACAATCAGAGTACTATAAAGATGATCAATTGTAATGAGAATAGTAAGCGAACTAAGCATATTGATATAAAATATCATTTCATAAAAGATTCTGTTAAAAATTATAATATTTGTATTGATTATGTACCAACTGATAAAAATGTATCTGATGTCTTAACAAAACCTTTATGTGTATTAAAACATGTTTATTTTACTAATAATTTAAATGTTATTTAAGTAGATTATGAATAGATATGTGAATTTGCTTTTTAAGTTGTTATTTACAAAATAAGAAAACTTTGTAATGTATATTGCAATGACCAATTTATTTGTTTAAAATCTTAACTGGTCATTGAAGGGGGGTGTTAATATCTTTATTAGGAATAGTCTGTATTATTAAGTTGTAGTCTTTGGTTAAACTTTTATGTCTATGCCTGTGTGTATATACCACTCTGTGTGGTCACTTCTGCTCTGTGTGCTTAAGTAAAAAAATGGAAGTAAAATAAAACTACAAAAAGTTAATATGTTTTTATTATAAAGAAATACCCAATTTAATATGAACCCAGTACCTAAATAAAAGGTCATTAGAACCTTTTACATGTAACTTCTTCATACAAGAAAATAGTAAAGTAGCGCCGTCTGTCAAAATATCTCGCTAACACGTCACAATATGGCGGAAGCCGTCTCCATGGAAACGCAAGTGTAGTGATCTGTGACGTTGACCTTGGTCTACCAAAGACCTAGGAAACAATATATGGACTGGCCCCGTGTTACAAAATTAAGCGCGACTATTTTTATTCAGTCAAGTGGCGTATAAGATGGCGTCACCGAGGCTATAGTAGTACCTATTATTAACTCACTGCAGACTCGGCCATAAATCATTCGAGTGTTTCGCATTTGTTGTTCACTAAAATACAAAAGCAGCAGTGAAGCTCAGCAGTGAAATACAAAAGCGAAACACTCGGATGATATATGACCGAGTCTGCAGCGAGATAATAACACTGCTATAGTAACTCGGTACGTTAACACTTACAACAAATCTTGGCGCTCATAATGGCGCCGTATGTCACGCAAGGCTAGAATCGGCATCTCCATAGTTTTGATATCTCATAGCGCTCTACAGGCAATGCTGCAGTCGGCTTAACTGTCGGTGTCGGCGTCAAAATAAACATTTTTGGCACCGGTACACTGGCGAAAAGGTTTTCTCGCGATTCGCCGTGTCCAGAGTAATAATCAGAGGTCTATTATTTTAAAGCAGTGAATAAGTAGATCCGCTGAAGAACTAAATTCTGGGACCAAAATATCTTTACCTCACTCCACTTAGACTTTATAATAAGAATATTTGTATACTTAACATAGTTTCTAAGTAAATGTTACTAACCAATTTGGGCCTAAGATGTCTGAATAAAATTATTATTATTATAAATTCAAATCAGCTGGCGTTTCAACTCACGGTCCCAGACTGCCTGAATCGTCTGAAAAGGAAAAAGATTTTAGATCTGGACAGATCATAGACGACCTGAACAATGTATATTTACATTCCAATGGGAAAAAATATACAGAATAATAATAAAGAAAACTTACCAAACATCTGCTCATAGTCTTAGAACTGATCGCATGATACCAACAGAAAAAAAAAATTATTATAAATTATGGGACGCACGGCATCGAACAAGGGCATGCGTATCACTTACCATCAGGTGAGCGTCTTGCTCTTCTCATCAGTCTTTGCTACAAAATAAAGGTTTAAAGAAAGTACGATGCATACATAGGTATAATTCGCATACGCAGTCACTACAAGTATATAACGACTACATCTTCTAACGTAACTGATATCTGCTATCAAATTACGATCGTTCACGGCACAGTGCTCCTGTACGGAAATAAGTTACTGCCTGAACCACGTAATGGCTGCCAGCTACGAATCTGCCGTGACTAATTACACACCACTCCTAGTTGTGTCTGCTTAACAACTTCCTTTTACACTTTACCTAATCGCAGAGGCAAGATTTTAGAGATCTGCACTCGTATTGTGTAACTCGGTGTCTATTATAGAATGACAGCCACTGGTGCCTCCAAAACATGGAACATCGTCGTAAGGTTGCCTGTCTGTCGGTATTCTATGGAATACTAGCCGACCCGGCTAACATTGTTTTGCCATAAGGGATATAAAAAAAAAATAGATAACAACTTAATCTCAGACCCAGTGATCATACACTGAATATTTCATAACAATCGGTCGAGCCGTTTCGGAGGAGTTTGGGAACAAAGATTGGCGAGAGAATGTTATATATTAGGAGATATTTCGGAAAGTGTGCTCGGATACTATTTAATTAGGTCACCTTTTTACCATATAACGGCAAGACATGAAAGGGCTTTCACCCCTACATAGTTGACATACCAAAGACACGGACGAAGCGGTTTGATTCCTCGTTCCTGATACGCACTGCAAAGGTCTGGAATTCACTCCCAGGCACTGTCTTTGCCAACTCTGACAACTTGAGGCCTTCAAATCAAGAGTGAATAGGCATCTCCTAGGCAAGCGCGTCCTACCTTAGCCTGTATCATTATTTTCCATTAGGTGTGATCACAGTCAAGCGCTAGCCTATATTGTTAAAAAAGTCTACAGTCCCTCGAAGCTATGAAAAATTCAACTTAGTTATTACTGTGCTGCAAGAAATTATTATTGTTAAATTATTTGTTTATTATTATTTGTTTAGAATTATTATTGTACTTAGTTAGTTATTGTGCTGGAAGAAAAACCTAACTATATTTCGACAGTCTTAAGGGAATCTAAATTTATATAACTTTTAGATTACAGGCAGGGAAAATCTGAAAATTATATATTGGTAACTGAATCATAAACAATCTTTATTCCAAATGTACAAACAGTTTTATACGGAACCCTTAGTGGGGTGATTACGAATCGCACTTAACCGTTTTTGTCATGTTCGATTACGATTACTTACGATTTTAAGTCAGTTATTTTAATGTACCTATTTATAGCATCTTATCTACTTATGACTACCAAACCGTGAAGCCTGCGTACCTAAGTAATACCTAAAATTCTTTGTTACTAGATTATTTTGATGTTTATCCAGCATAAAGCCATTATGGCGTTCGCAAATTATTACTCTGAGTTCTGACAACTTGATTTTAAATATAGGTAGGTACGTATTATGTAGTTAAATTAAATATACCTTTTGGATTGATAACTACATTTTAGGATCTCGTTCCTCAAAGGAATATCTATCCAGCTGAGTTTGGTTCCCGAACGATAATTTTTTGCAGTTTCCCAGATTTCGAGCCATCGGGAACCAATATGAACCCTTAAAGCGTCGAGCGACCGGATTCCGGTCGATGTCACATTCGGACTCGCGCGTCCCGCGACCGGATTCCGGTCGCGGGACGCGCGAATTTCGCCTCTTCATATTTCCTTCTACAGTGTTCACTGATCTATAGTCGACCTTTTTTATCTTGTTCTAAACTAATGTCAATGAAATGAGACAGCAAATACGACCGTTGAAAGTCGCCTTAATATTATTAGTCTTTGGTAAATCCGGTCGTTTGAGAGGGCGTTTTTTTGTACTCCTTTGTACCCCATTACAAAAACGACCAATGTGACGAAAAACTGTATGAAGACCTACGATATTTTTATTGTTTCTTATTGCTAAAGGTATAAGGTGTAAATTAAACAATATACTTTAGTTAAGAAATGGTTATAGAAATGGTTGTCTTTGAATAAATCAATGAAATAGTACCCTGAGGACCCGTCCCGTCTATTTTGGGTATCAGCTTGGCTAAAATTCATTACCAATGACTCTTAAATTTACAGAAAATAGATTAACTAATAAAGTTTTTGTTAAATTTTTGTTAGAATTAAATAATCAATAGAAAACGAGTAATTTAAGATATACTGCGGCATGCGCCAGCAAAATCCCCAAGCGTCCGGCAGGCCGGAATCCGGTCGGACGTACTACGTAATGGCGCGTAGTGGGGATGGACGTGTTAAAGGTGAAGTAAATGAATATTGTTGACAGAGTTTTTATTAAAAACATGTAGACGCAAACTCATTGCCATAAGCCTACGATGTATAATTAGTCTAGTATTAACGGAAAACTAAATAAAATTTTAATTTTCGCACCTGGATGATAGCTATCCGCCTTAAGTTCGCTTATCCATTTAGCCAAAATTTAGCTGTACAAAATCTCTAAACCAAACTAATTTAAAATAGTGCTATCCTTTTCAAACTGTTCCTATGAAAAGGATATAACTATTTTAAATTAGTTTAGCTTAGAGATTTTGCACAACAGAATCGACCAAAATGTAGCTTAAAACCATACAATGTAGCTTAAACCCCATACAATGTAGCTTAAACCCATACAATGTAATTTAAGCTCATACAATATAGCTTAAACCCATACAATGTAGCTTAAACCTATAGAATGTAGTTTAAGCCCATACAATATAGCTTAAACCCATACAATGTAGCTTAAATCCATACAATTTGTTCCCAGATTTAGCTACGACGATAGCTCCGGGCGCGGAGGTGGTCACTGATTGGCCGGATTCCGTCGCTCCACTCGACACCCTGGCGGTCGCGTGCGAGAAGGACAGCATGCACGTCACCGTCTCGCTCGCGCACACACACCCTAACAGGTACGAGAAAAAAATTTTGAGCTTGCTATTTATTGTCGGGATATCAAACAATTTGTCAGCCCACCAGGACAAGTGATATATCAATAGTATTATCATATTTTGTAGGATTTTTTTTTGAGGACCATGTCGTATAGAGGGGGGAAAACTTAATGAGGAGGAAAAATACGGACAGAGCTGATGATTAAGTTGAGGATTTCGGAGACGGGTGAAGAGCACAGCCAAGGTATTGAAAATAGGTGGGGGTGCTCGATCAAATGTCATTCGAAACGTCATCCAAGTGGCAATTAGCTGAAATAAAATCAAAATGGTGGATTCAAAATGGCCGCCATTTGAATTTCGTCAGTGTCTCGGAAAGTAAAAAAGATGGAAGAACGGTTTCTTGACAAGTGGTAATCACGACCCAAAGGTCTATTCGATGGATAGAAAAAAAAATTCAAAATTGTGGAATTTATTTTTCCATAGATTTATGGGGAATGTTGAAGAGTTGGAAGGCAAATAGGGGGGACCTCCACGCACCCTATTAGTCCTTTATATGTTTAATCAATGTCTTTTTGTTTAATCAATGTCTTTTTATTTTTAATCAATGTCTTTTTATGTTTAATCAATGGTCTTTTCCAGCGTCTACGACGCATTCAACGGGATAGTGTACCCGGCCGGGCTGGGCACCAACTCCACGTGCTTGCGGGAGTACGTGGACGCGAAGGGCGACCTGCAGTACACGCTGCCGCTGAAGGGATGCAACACTATGTCTATTGACAACGTAAGTTTATTGTACGTTTACGACGCATTCAACGGGATAGTGTACCCGGCCGGGCTGGGCACCAACTCCACGTGCTTGCGGGAGTACGTGGACGCGAAGGGCGACCTGCAGTACACGCTGCCGCTGAAGGGATGCAACACTATGTCTATTGACAACGTAAGTTTATTGTACGTTTACGACGCATTCAACGGGATAGTGTACCCGGCCGGGCTGGGCACCAACTCCACGTGCTTGCGGGAGTACGTGGACGCGAAGGGCGACCTGCAGTACACGCTGCCGCTGAAGGGATGCAACACTATGTCTATTGACAACGTAAGTTTATTGTACGTTTACGACGCATTCAACGGGATAGTGTACCCGGCCGGGCTGGGCACCAACTCCACGTGCTTGCGGGAGTACGTGGACGCGAAGGGCGACCTGCAGTACACGCTGCCGCTGAAGGGATGCAACACTATGTCTATTGACAACGTAAGTTTATTGTACGTTTACGACGCATTCAACGGGATAGTGTACCCGGCCGGGCTGGGCACCAACTCCACGTGCTTGCGGGAGTACGTGGACGCGAAGGGCGACCTGCAGTACACGCTGCCGCTGAAGGGATGCAACACTATGTCTATTGACAACGTAAGTTTATTGTACGTTTACGACGCATTCAACGGGATAGTGTACCCGGCCGGGCTGGGCACCAACTCCACGTGCTTGCGGGAGTACGTGGACGCGAAGGGCGACCTGCAGTACACGCTGCCGCTGAAGGGATGCAACACTATGTCTATTGACAACGTAAGTTTATTGTACGTTTACGACGCATTCAACGGGATAGTGTACCCGGCCGGGCTGGGCACCAACTCCACGTGCTTGCGGGAGTACGTGGACGCGAAGGGCGACCTGCAGTACACGCTGCCGCTGAAGGGATGCAACACTATGTCTATTGACAACGTAAGTTTATTGTACGTTTACGACGCATTCAACGGGATAGTGTACCCGGCCGGGCTGGGCACCAACTCCACGTGCTTGCGGGAGTACGTGGACGCGAAGGGCGACCTGCAGTACACGCTGCCGCTGAAGGGATGCAACACTATGTCTATTGACAACGTAAGTTTATTGTACGTTTACGACGCATTCAACGGGATAGTGTACCCGGCCGGGCTGGGCACCAACTCCACGTGCTTGCGGGAGTACGTGGACGCGAAGGGCGACCTGCAGTACACGCTGCCGCTGAAGGGATGCAACACTATGTCTATTGACAACGTAAGTTTATTGTACGTTTACGACGCATTCAACGGGATAGTGTACCCGGCCGGGCTGGGCACCAACTCCACGTGCTTGCGGGAGTACGTGGACGCGAAGGGCGACCTGCAGTACACGCTGCCGCTGAAGGGATGCAACACTATGTCTATTGACAACGTAAGTTTATTGTACGTTTACGACGCATTCAACGGGATAGTGTACCCGGCCGGGCTGGGCACCAACTCCACGTGCTTGCGGGAGTACGTGGACGCGAAGGGCGACCTGCAGTACACGCTGCCGCTGAAGGGATGCAACACTATGTGTATTGACAACGTAAGTTTATTGTACGTTTACGACGCATTCAACGGGATAGTGTACCCGGCCGGGCTGGGCACCAACTCCACGTGCTTGCGGGAGTACGTGGACGCGAAGGGTGACCTGCAGTACACGCTGCCGCTGAAGGGATGCAACACTATGTCTATTGACAACGTAAGTTTATTGTACGTTTACGACGCATTCAACGGGATAGTGTACCCGGCCGGGCTGGGCACCAACTCCACGTGCTTGCGGGAGTACGTGGACGCGAAGGGCGACCTGCAGTACACGCTGCCGCTGAAGGGATGCAACACTATGTCTATTGACAACGTAAGTTTATTGTACGTTTACGACGCATTCAACGGGATAGTGTACCCGGCCGGGCTGGGCACCAACTTCACGTGCTTGCGGGAGTACGTGGACGCGAAGGGCGACCTGCAGTACACGCTGCCGCTGAAGGGATGCAACACTATGTCTATTGACAACGTAAGTTTATTGTACGTTTACGACGCATTCAACGGGATAGTGTACCCGGCCGGGCTGGGCACCAACTCCACGTGCTTGCGGGAGTACGTGGACGCGAAGGGCGACCTGCAGTACACGCTGCCGCTGAAGGGATGCAACACTATGTCTATTGACAACGTAAGTTTATTGTACGTTTACGACGCATTCAACGGGATAGTGTACCCGGCCGGGCTGGGCACCAACTCCACGTGCTTGCGGGAGTACGTGGACGCGAAGGGCGACCTGCAGTACACGCTGCCGCTGAAGGGATGCAACACTATGTCTATTGACAACGTAAGTTTATTGTACGTTTACGACGCATTCAACGGGATAGTGTACCCGGCCGGGCTGGGCACCAACTCCACGTGCTTGCGGGAGTACGTGGACGCGAAGGGCGACCTGCAGTACACGCTGCCGCTGAAGGGATGCAACACTATGTCTATTGACAACGTAAGTTTATTTTACTTTATCGAGTACTAGCAGTGCCTGCGGACTCTATGCCGCGTTACAAATATTTTTTTCCCGGCCCGTTTGTCCCGCGTAAAAGTTCGGAAAAAAAATATTTTTAATCGACAATTCTAACAGGAAAAGCAGTTATTGTGAGTTATCCGTAGGAGATAGGCATATACTATTGCGGACTTTTTTACTGATTTTGATACATTCTTTGATATTGTAGTACATTGTTTTGTTCTACCCTCAATGGTTTCCGCAGCGCACGCGATGAAAGCAGTTTTTTTACAACTTGGATTGCATTATTCAAATTTAAGTAAAGATGCGATGCCTATGGTACTCCATAATAACGTAGTTTTCTATTGGTGAAATAATTTTGAAAATCGGTTCGGTAGATCCAGAGATTACCCCTTACAACGTCACAAATTCGCTCGTAAAAACGTTACCTTTTTATAATATCAGTGTAGATTTGGGTAAAAATAATGACGTACTCTGAAAATACTAATTAAATCGATCAAATAACAAAAAAGTTATAAGCATTTAAATAATTCTGATTAGACAGAGATAGCGATATTGAATTGTGACGTCACACCTCACTTCTTCGTTCATAAAAAATCTTCGTTTTGCGAGAAAGAATTAGAAGACCCTCCCACTCCAAAATTAAAATGCCTGTAACTTTCTTAATCTTCGTTGGATTTTAGTAAATATATTTTTTATCAGTTTAAGGTGTGATTACAAATAACAAATCTTTATAGACTAGCTAAACCACCTACGACACGTGAAATGACGTAATAATGCCTACCTACTTGAGAAAAACCGAATGTTTATTCAACGCTCACAGAATTTCAAACGTAATGCAATTAACAAACAGACTTAACAAACACACACTTTTATAGTATTTATGTAGGCGTGAGTTAAGGTGCCTTCACACGAAAAAAAAATTAAGTAATATACTTAATTAAAAAATGTATTTCAAAAGAAAGATGTCCGGGAGTGCCGACAGAAATAAAAATAAAAGTGATGTGTCGGTTACGTAATTGTTGCGAGTTCAAGGGTTTTTAACCATCTCAAAAAAGCCCAACGAACCTAAAGTTTTCACTTAAAAAAAACTAAAAGCACGCTTTTGTGTGATGGGATATATTGGACTTGTTAAAATAAACCGAATGAGTCCTAACTCGAGGGATTATTACTAATAATCATTCTCTCACTATCATAATAACATACCATAATATCATATTTATCTGGAATCATCATCCGAACCTTTTTGAAACATTCACAAAAAAATAAAAAAATGTTTATAATTAACAGCTGCGTACGCGTTGAAATCTTTTGCATGTAGGGACATTACCACAATAAAGAGATTATTAATAATTAGAGTTCGCAGAAACTATAATATAATTATTTTATACTGGATATTATATACTACTATACTAGCTGACAGGGCATCGTTGTTTTTCCATATAGGGGTATAAAAAATAGATTACGACCTGTTCCCAGACTTAGGCGCTCTACCCACTGCACCGCGCCCGGTCGCGTAGCGCGGGATGGCAGATTTTACTTTGTATGCAAGTATCTCAATTTGTATAGAAATCACGCCTAGCACAACACACTGGCGACGCGAAAACGCGCGGGAAGGCGGCCGCGCGCAGTTTCTGCCAATCTGCGCGGGAGCGCGGGGCGTGCCGCGGGGTATGACACACCGGCTCCGCAGTCCCGGGCGTGATTTGATACTGTCCAAAATCTTCTATGGACGCAGTGTCTTTTAATTCTTGTATAAAAAAACCTTAAAATGACAATATAACTGTAACATCTTGAAATTGAATAAGTTCGTCCATTCTCCACGACGATCGACAACACAGTGAACATACGAGTTTATTTAGTGCGAGGACGTCGTAATCTGCATCCCCGCGCGGGGGAGCAGATTACACCGCTAAGTAAGGCAGATCTGCGCCTCCGTCACCGCGCGCGTTATCTGTCGCTCCGCGCACCGCGGCGGGACGCGTCTTCAGTGGGTAGAGCGCCTTACCGACACTAACACTGTGACACAAGAATTTTATATATTAGATATTACAATGCACAGTGCGCAGTTTATTTTTGTCTTTCTCACTCTCACGGATACGTAGGTAGGTGCGACATGCACCGTCGCGGAAGAATATAACAGAAAAACTACCTTTTAACTAATACTTAAAAACTAAGCCAGTAAAATACTGTTTCGCGTTTTACGATACTATTATTACCGACACATTAAAACCAAAATTACAATTACATCCATTGTAGTTTCCGATAAAAATTTGAAAAACTGATATTTTGGAGCAGCTTTTGGGAGAACTTTCTATCGAGAAAATTTTATCCAATCGTGTTTCTGTTTCTAAGAGATTTTATATTACAGACCCAAAATACATGACGTTTAAATTTGAAAGTAGTTGTCCTTATAGTTTTTAAATAAAATATCATTCAAAATCGCTTAAATACGGCTTCTACGCCGTTAAGTGACAGCCGCTGTCAGTTGCGCAAGCGCACGCAAGAGGAAGCGCGTGATAGGAATCCAAGCACTAACTGATACCTGCAACATCTACACTTAGATGCGTAGCTATAACAGTCTGAAGGAATAGGGCTGTTGTGCAGTACCTAATTTTTGAAGTGTATCTTTTGTTGTATCGTCCCAAGCATTTCGAATGTCGCATTATAACCAGCCATTGGGTCGGTTGTCGGATAAGTAGGAAAGATTAATTTTTAAATAGAAAGTTTTGCTATAATCCGCTTCTTGAAAAGATTCATAAAATGTATGTGGTAATTGAATGAAGACAACTATTTGTCTTACAAACTTTTACTGTCACAACTAATATTTACAGTACATAGGAATTTTTTGACAGACTAAGGGCTGATGTTTCAATCGCCAGATAATCGTTATCTAAGGAATAAATATGACATTTTGACAGGTTTTTTATGGCATATGTTTCAAACTTATTCCTGAGATAGGTGGTTTATCTGGCGATTCAAAAATCTGCCTCATATTATTTAAGGTGTCTAGTTTCAAGTATGAATTTAAGAAATCAATATTTTGATTGGATGCGTTATTGAATATGGCGTAGGTACGCCATGGCACGCCATATGGCATAGGGAGCAGGTGGCAGCCCTATGGTGACCGTGGGCAAGGAAAAGCCCGTCAAGACACGTTTGTTGGCTCACCAGAGCGTGACGTTGTAACGCTTGACCACATATTGTATTATAGCCGGGTTTAATACGAACCTTTGCGAGACATCGAGCATCGTCGCGTCGGGAAAGAAATTATAAGTATATTTTAACGATACATCGTGATTCATGATCCAACGCCGATTTGCATTTTACAATTGTACCTTATCTATCTAACTACACATAAACTTCATACCTACCTCAACTACGGAACCTGTTAATGTTACGTCATCCCGCTGAAACTGTACATAATTTTTAATACTATAAAGCTGAAAAGTTTGTAGGTACTATAGGAATTACTTTATAACTTAGGAACAACACACTGTTATAGTATAGTCTATTCGCTTAGAATTTGTCGTTGCATGCGCACGGTCGGCGTCGTTTGATGTCGTAGACCATACTTCTATTAGATACCTACCTATACTAGCCACTTACCAAGATTTTGAAACCAAGTTTCTTTTCGGGCGGTACAGCGGAGGAGGCTAGGTTTTCCATCACGAAAATCTCGACACGAAAAATCCCGTAAACTCTCATACCTACTTTTTTAATTTTTCTCTTGTGGTATGAAACAATAGACCCATACTCTGAACGCGGCGGATCGCGAGAAGTGTCGTCAGTTTATCGGTGCCAGATATGTTTGTTTTGACACCGACAGCGTCAGTAGTAAGCTGACAGCAGTATTGTCTATAGACCGCGATCCATGCTACAGATCACTACGTTATCAATAGTCGGCACGCACGTTTCCATGGAGACGTTTTCCGCCATATTATTTATTGTTTATTAGTGGGGACAGAGGCTCTACTATTTTTAACCCCCGACGCAAAAGGGGTGTTATAAGTTTAACGTGTCTGTGTATCTGTGTATCTGTCTGTGGTAGCGTAGCTCCGAAACGGATGGACCGATTTTCATGAAGTTTATTTTGTGTCATAGATAATTTTATCCCGAGTGTTCTTAGCCATGTTTCATGAAAATCTGTTCAGCCGTTTGAAGATTATCAGCTATTTTCTAGTTGATGAGGGGATCTGACTAACTTCTTTATGTCCGATCGATTCGAAATTTGGTACCGTGTAGCTTCAATGGCATTGAAAGTATATGGTAAGGTAACCATGACCTGATTTGCCGTTTGAAGATCATCAGCTCTTTTATAGTTGATGAGGGGATCTGACTACCTTCCATATATCCTATCGATTCGAAATTTGGTACAGTGTTACTACAATGATATTAAAAGTATATGGTAAGGTAACCATGTCCTGATTTGCCGTTTGAAGATCATCAGCTCTTTAATAGTTGATGAGGGGATCTGACTACCTTCCATATGTCGTATCGTTTCGAAACTTGATAGTTGATACCGTGTTATTTCAATGATATTTAAAGCGTATGGTAAGGTAATCATGACCTGATCAGCCGTTTGAAGAAGATCAGCTCTTTAATAGTTGATGAGGGGATCTGACTCCCTTCCATATGTCCTATCGTTTCGAAACTTGGTACCGTGTTATTTCAATGATATTTAAAGCGTATGGTAAGGTAATCATGACCTGATCAGCCGTTTGAAGAAGATCAGCTCTTTATTAGTTGATGAGGGGATCTGACTACCTTCCATATATCCTATCGATTCGAATTTTGGTACCGTGTTACTTCAATGATATTGAAAGTATATGGTAAGGTAACCATGTCCTGATTTGCCGTTTGAAGATCATCAGCTCTTTAATAGTTGATGAGAAGATATCACTACCTTCCATATGTCCTATCGTTTCGAAACTTGGTACCGTGTTATTTCAATGATATTTAAAGCGTATGGTAAGGTAATCATGACCTGATCAGCCGTTTGAAGAAGATCACATCTTTAATAGTTGATGAGGGGATCTGACTACCTTCCATATATCCTATCGATTCGAATTTTGGTACCGTTTTACTTCAATGATATTGAAAGTATATGGTAAGGTATCCCATGTCCTGATTTGCCGTTTGAAGATCATCAGCTCTTTAATAGTTGATGAGAAGATATCACTACCTTCCATATGTCCTATCGTTTCGAAACTTGGTACCGTGTTATTTCAATGATATTTAAAGCGTATGGTAAGGTAATCATGACCTGATCAGCCGTTTGAAGAAGATCACATCTTTAATAGTTGATGAGGGGATCTGACTACCTTCCATATATCCTATCGATTCGAATTTTGGTACCGTTTTACTTCAATGATATTGAAAGTATATGGTAAGGTATCCCATGTCCTGATTTGCCGTTTGAAGATCATCAGCTCTTTAATAGTTGATGAGAAGATATGACTACCTTACATATGTCCTATCGTTCCGAAATTCCTTCCCTATATTTAATACCTTATTACCTACTTTAAAAAGGACAAAATAAAAGTAAAATTACAAATTTTAAAAACCCCCGACACAAAAAATAAAATATAAAAAGTAACAAATAATATTTTAAACCTATTATAATAATTATTATCGTCACAATATAATATTAAGTACGTTCAAATATTTTTTAATTCAAGCGTCGTCGCATCGTCGGGGGACCGTTAGAGAGATACTCCGGAAAATTCGCATAATCGACTCAACCGTCAACGTCGCCTGCCCTCAAGTGCCTGCCCGTTCGGGGCGGCATTAAACTTTAATGGTCCCCCGACGATGCGACGACGCTTGAATTAAAAAATATTTGAACGTACTTAATATTATATTGTGACGATAATAATTATTATAATAGGTTTAAAATATTATTTGTTGCTTTTTATATTTTATTTTTTGTGTCGGGGGTTTTTAAAATTTGTAATATTGTATGAAAAAGGTT
Source organism: Coenonympha arcania (assembly GCA_036785405.1). Lineage (NCBI taxonomy): Eukaryota > Metazoa > Arthropoda > Insecta > Lepidoptera > Nymphalidae > Coenonympha > Coenonympha arcania. The sequence goes on along the minus strand of CM072079.1, from coordinate 4,772,772 downwards.
TACATAAAATATTCTGATGCCCATATCCTTAGGTTCCTTATCGGTGTTTTCTTCCCAGTTTTTCTCTCTTGCAAATCTCAAATGACAAACCGACAGTCGAGGTATCTTATTTGGTTTCCATTTCTTTTCTAGAAGCAGGAGAACAAAAAATTCAAAGAAAATATTTACATTTTTTTTTTGAATTTAAGTTTACGTAAGAAACTTTTGTAATCCTAATCAAACAAAGCGGCAAGAATGTAAATATAAATACAGACTATACTATAACAATATTTATTCTGTCAATTCGAAAAAATATTGTTGTTCTATTTAAATACAGATATTTTCAACTCCATTTGCGTTGGTTTGTTCGCTATTTTTTCTTAATTTCTTTCGGCCCTACCATCCAACGAAATTCAATTTTTTTTTAGTTTTTCGCAAATATTAGGTTTATAGTAGTGTTATTATCTCGCTGCAGACTCGGCCATAAATCATTCGAGTGTTTCGCTTTTGTTGTTCACTAAAATACAAAAGCAGCAGTGAAGCTCAGCAGTGAAATACAAAAGCGAAACACTCGGATGATTTATGACCGAGTCTGCAGCGAGATAATAACACTACTATAACTACACATTGCAGGATTATGGCAATTAATTTTGTGGGCATGATATTTATGTACCTACCTACATGTTTTAAATAGAAACTTTGCTCGAAAATTCCCACTCACCTCGTATTGGTTCCCGAAAGATATTTTTTTGCAGTTTCCCAGATTTCGAGCTATCGGGAACCAATATGAAGTACATAAATGTCTATTGTTGAGCAGAGTTTTTATTAAAAACATGTAGAGGGATAAATGTTGTGCCCGCAAAACCCATTGCGATAAGCCTACGATGTATAATCAGTCCAATATTTGGAGAAAACTGCATAAAATTTGAATTTTCGCGCCCGGATGGTACCCATCCACCATAGATTTATAGGTCGTCGCTCGCGCTCCAACTAGATAGAGCCCAACCTAACAACGACAGCTCCGTGAGTGCGGCAACTTATTTTTGTAGTGTGAGTGTTATGCGGATGCTAGTGTGCGTGAAAGGTTGTGTAGCGACGGCTCGGGTTTGCTAATTTGAACAATAGTACATTTCAATATAAGTGCGGAAAGTTTGTCATTTCTTTACGAGTTCCGGTTTGTTGACCCGAGCCGAAGGCGAGGGTCAACTATAAGGACGAGTAAAAATGACAATTCCGCACGTGCATTGAACGACGTTTTTTAATACATTTGCGAAAAAAAAACATGTTTGCCTGCTCCGTGTTTGCATAACGTGTTCGTGTTTATACGCCCGCTCCGGTGCCGCGTAGGAGGAAAGGAAGGATCTATATTAACTACCTACATATAATTTCCTGAACGATGTAGGTAATCTTTTTTAACCCACTCAAATAGGTATTACGTCATATCTCTACCCCATTGTTCAAACATCTAGCTCCCAGATAATTGCAGTGTACATACAGGCCTTATTTAGCCCAGGCTTTAGATAGCCATCTTAAGTGTAGGCCCCTGAATTGCATCAATTTACCCACCTTTAACGACCGAATGGCGTAGCGGTAGCGAACCTGCCGTCTGCGTCGGAGGTCGTAGGTTCGATTTCCACTACTGGTTAATGTTTGTGTGATGAGCATTAATGTTTTCCAGTGTCTGGGTGTTTTTCAATATATTATATTTATGTATATTAGTATGTATGTATATAATTTATCAGTTATCTAGTACCCATAACACAAGCTATCGCTTACTTTGGGGCTAGATTGCGATGTGTGTAATATCCTGATATATATTTATCATATTTTACCTTTTTGTTGAAAGACTAGGGTCGCTCGCGAGCCGCGACTTTGTCTATAGTAGTAGTTATTTCTTCAATCTGGGGCACTATGCATGTAACGCGACGACTACATTTCGTGAAGTGAAATGTTTAAAAAGGTCATTATTAATTTCATTTAATATTTATGCAGCCGATATTGAAATCGAATTTTTTTTTTTGCGAACACTGAAATATTAATTTTACGAGTAAAATATAGAGCGTAAAGTTGAATGTACTATGATGTATTTCAAACGCAACATTGTCGACAATCGTGAAATTTTTACGTTGCACGATAAGGAGGCATTGGTGCTAACTCTGTTGTACAAAATCTCTAAACTAAACTAATTTAAAATAGTGCCACAGAACACTAAATATCAAACTGTTCCCTATGGAAAAGGATAGCACTATTTTTTCTTAATTAGTTTAGTTTAGAGATCTTGCACAACAAAATCGATCACATTGTGGTCGATTCTGTTGTACAAAATCTCTTAACTAAACTAATTTAAAATAGTGCTATCCTTTTCATACTGCTCCCTATGGAAAAGGATACCACTATTTTAAATAAGTTTAGTTTAGAGATTTTGCACAACAGAATCGACCACATTGTATTTCCTGTGTAAGTACATTCAATTTTACACTCTAAACTAATAGAAGTAAAGTTAATTTTTCGGTGTTAATTGATTTTTCTTTTTCTTGTTTCACATCACTCAGTGTGTGAAAACGTTACGTGAATAGCCCCCCTGCGACTATTATATGACTTATCTGTTCCGTTTCTTAGATTGCTTGTGTCACGCTTAAGGAACGAATATCAAAAAATGTATGATAATGACAGTTACTTGCGCGGAAGTCACGTGATCTATTCACCTGATATTTCATTTATCTGTTCATCTGATATTTCATTCTATTCATCTGATATTTCATTGCCATACATTTTTCAGATTTCCTTCCATTTACCATTTCCTTCTGCGATCGATAGAATCTTATGACATATGGCTATCATGCTGTTTAACTATGCTAACAAATTGAGATATATGTTTTCTGGTAAGAGGCTTCGGCCGTGGCTAGTTACCAAGTTAGTTACAAGCAAAGACGCACCGTCCAGCAATTTAGAGTTCGGTGCGATGCTTGTAGAAACCGTTGGGGTAACTTACCCTTCCAAGTTAGTACGATAACATCTTAGGCTGCATCATCACTTACCATGAGGTGAGATCGCAGTCAAGTACTAACTTGTATAGAGTAAAAAAAAAAACTACGGATCCGAAGTGCCTCCATTCAGGTAGAACATTTAGCATTCATAACTAACGCCCACAGGCCATATAAGCAAGGCCATATAAGAAAGGTCGCCTGTCCACCTGTCCTTCTATCTGTCACACTTATTTTATACTTGGCGATCGAATCGTCTACCTTTTACCGTTATAATATCGAGTAAAAACAAGCAAAATGTCACGTTTGTTGCATGGGAGCCCCCTTAAATATTTATTTTATTCTGTTTTTTAGTATTTGTTGTTATAGCGGCAACAGAAATACATCATCTGTGAAAAATAGTATAGATTTTTTTAGTATAGATTATAATTTATAGTATAGATTTTTCATTCCACGAAGACGCGCCCCACTCTGTCAAAATCGCATAAGTTTCATTCGATTCGTATGGAGTTTGCCAAAGTGGGGCGCGCCATCGTTGATCGTGGATTGAAATATCTATATCTCACTACTATGAAATAGTAATATAATTAACTTTAAATAATGTTTACCGACCGACAAAAATGTGGTCACTTACAAATTCACGACGGTCGCGTCCGGTGCCCGCGCCGAGGGGAAGCCGGGCGTGACGTCACCCCAGACCCTGATACGTCACGATCACTGATCAAAACCACCGATCCATACTAATGGGACGATAAAAAATCATTTTTAATGGGTCGGCAGCGGCATTCTGAAGCATTTTCGCTTTTTAAATTTGAATAAAGTATACATACCAAAACATTTAATTTTGTCTATGGTCAACAAGTTTACAACCACGTTTCTTGTATAGCACTATAATCGGAGCGGGAGCGACGATCTAAAATAGCTAAATCTATGACTATAATATTTTATGCTTCAAATGCGGACATGGCGTTGTTTCTAATAACATGTTTTGCTTGTTTGTTTGAATAATATCTTTATGGATAGCAGACTGTCAACGCAAAAATGAAGACACTCGATTTTCGCCATTTTGGCGCTGATTGTTGCGTAACCTGGCGTGAGCGTCCATGGAACTAAAATAAAATGACATTCAAAACGACGACACTATAGCAACAATTTACCGTGGACCGTACCGTGGGGTGCTTCAAATCTGCACTTAAAATGAAGTGCCAATTGTATACAATGTTTATTCCTGAGGTTTGATTAAGGGTTTTAACCTTTGTGGTATAATACCTATCTATCACGATCCATATTATGGTGACGCACTGTCAAAGTCATTTGACGTGCGCCAGTCAATGACCTAGGAAATAAAATGGACTGGCCCCGTCTACAAAATTAGCGAGACTATTTTTAATCTGTTATGTGGCGAACAAGACGGCGTCACCTAATGTAATAACCATAGAGCTATAATAACTCAGTACTTTAACTGTTGACAAGAAATCTTGGCACTCAAAATGGGCGTAGAATGGGGCGTGTCAACTCTCAATAGTTTAGTTATATCATAATAGGCGCCAGCGCCCACTGCTTAACGTTCCGTTTTGCACAGTTCTTCAGACAATATAAATAAATAGTGATGCAAATGTAGATAATAAATAATATAATAAAATTTAAAAAAATGGTTGATCTCATTCTCATCATTATATTCTGTTTCCAGGACGACGGCACCGTAGAGTACTACAACAACATCATAGTGCAGCCACACCTGCGGCTCGTCACCGGCCAGGGCAGGGGCTACCACGTGCGCTGCCGCTACCGCCGCCGCGACCTCACGCTCTACCACCTGCACAAGCCGCGGGCCGACCGGCTCACGGCCAGCACTGGGAACGACAAGTATGATATCACAGTGCTACAACAACATCATAGTGCAGCCACACCTGCGGCTCGTCACCGGCCAGGGCAGGGGCTACCACGTGCGCTGCCGCTACCGCCGCCGCGACCTCACGCTCTACCACCTGCACAAGCCGCGGGCCGACCGGCTCACGGCCAGCACTGGGAACGACAAGTATGATATCACAGTGCTACAACAACATCATAGTGCAGCCACACCTGCGGCTCGTCACCGGCCAGGGCAGGGGCTACCACGTGCGCTGCCGCTACCGCCGCCGCGACCTCACGCTCTACCACCTGCACAAGCCGCGGGCCGACCGGCTCACGGCCAGCACTGGGAACGACAAGTATGATATCACAGTGCTACAACAACATCATAGTGCAGCCACACCTGCGGCTCGTCACCGGCCAGGGCAGGGGCTACCAGGTGCGCTGCCGCTACCGCCAACGGTCGGTTTGATTATCTGATTTCTTTGATCTGTGGTCGACGCCACAGCAAAAAGAAAGCATATAATTTACTTACCTCTCTGACCTATGGCCGTCCCTGATGCCACGGCTCATAAAAAGCTTTTTAATTTCATAAATATTATCACCACATTCCTTCGATAATTCGATTGTTTATATGCCATATTTTAAGACACGTAGCTTTAAAGAATAGGTACCGTTACCTTTTACGACAGGAACTGATTGGTTTTTTCACAAAAAGGCAAAAAGACATAAAGAAAGTAATTAACTAAATTGGCACGTCCATATCTACGATGTCTAGACAATTTAATACATTCGAATTCCTTTTCAAAACTTGCAGATTACCATATTAAATAAGCAGTATTAGTTTATAATAGATACACTAATACAAGATTCATTACCTAAATACCATAAAAATAGCAGAAACCGGTTTTATTTTCAATTAAGGTGGGTGCACCAAATTAAGGTTTTTAACAAATTTTTAATCAATTGGCTAAGAAAACTTTCATTGTTAATCAGTGGCTAAGATAACTTTGATTTAAGATTGCGAGCATTGCAGCAACATCTTCACGTATCCGATAAAAACAATATTTCAAATCTAAGCTCACTTTGACGTAAATACCCTCCAAAATAGATTTTTTTAATGTGTTGTTAAACGTGTGAAAATTGCTTTTACGTACCTCATTCTTACTGCCGAAAGCTTTAATTACTTAGGCATTTTAGAACCCCTACCATTATCTTTGCCCCTATGAATAACTCTATTCTTTAAAATATTTTCAGCGACGAATACGACGAGGATTCTGGCCTGTTGCCATCTGTGACGATGAAGATTTTCAAGGGAGACCCTGAAGATAAGCTGGTCAGTACCTGCCTGCCAACATTTTTTCAGTGAAATACAGTAATTCTCAAAATAAGCAATAAAAAAAAGTACCTACACATAACACAACACAATTTTACCTACAACTTTATGTTATATGTTTTCTTGATTTAGTAGTACATATGTGTTTTCATACATTTTTAATTTAATTATATTTCTCACATTTTATCTTTTGCCAAAATGCCATATGACTAGAGTTGCAGATTCAATCCATCAGGGAAACTTCTAGTAAAGAGTATTTTAGTTAATTATACTTTGTCAGCGTAAGCACGGAATACATAATAGTAAATAACTAAGGTTGCCTCGCAATCGGGCGCACGCAGCGCGTAGAATAGACCGTACAAGAATTAACGCGTGCAACATAGACGGCGCGCGGCGGCCGTCTGAAATTAGTACGTCGAGACGGCTGTCTGTAGTTTCTTCGATCACGTGATAAGTGAGCATGTCCTGGCGTAAGCTTAAAGTACTTTCTGACAACTTATTGACATTGCAGGTGGCGTCAAACGTCAAGATCGGTGACAGTCTGACGCTCGTCGTGTCACTGGAGAAACAGAGGCAGTACGGACTCCTGGTGTCGGAGTGCTCCGTACGGGACGGCCTGGGCTGGGCAGAACAGAGCCTCATCGCTGACGATGGGTAGGTTGATCTAGAACTAATGACATCTCCCTGGCTGAAACCTGACACATATGATCTCTGTAGATGGCGGAGCAAAATAAAACGCCTTTTTAAGCTTTTTGGGCTTCAATACGTTAAGTGGAGGGTTTTTAGCGGCTTTTCGGTTTGAAATCTTAACGGCGGCGTACTTTTTTCAAATGCGCGCTGTCTATCCTCTGACGTGACGTAACCACCTAGCGCCCTTTGCCTAACGTACTAAGTAAAAAAAGTAGTACCCTAAGAGATTGTTAACGACGCGAATATTTGTTTAATGTATAATTTTCGTTTACATAAATTATTGAAACAATTATTTTTGTAAACGAAAATTACAAATTAAACAAATATTCGCGTCGTTTACAATCTCTTAGGGTACTATTTCTTTTATTATCTTTATTACTTAATTAAATGAGGAATATTAAATAGACATTTATATTTTAATTATTCTATACATCTGACAGTTCCTTTTTACTTTTTAGTGCCAATATGAAGTGCCACCCTCGAACGTCCAAGTACTAAATTGACATTTGTTGCTAGTGACCGTCGTTTTGAATGTCTTTTTATATTAGTTTCATGGACGCTCACGCCAGGTTACGCAACAATCAGCGCCAAAATGGTGAAAATCAAGTGTCTTCATTTTTACGTTGACATTCGGCGATCCATGGAGTTGAGATCAGTGGGTATATGTCATGTTTGGACCTTGGATTATACTAGGCAACACTCAAAATTTCCCGGGACAAATTTTTTGCGTATTTCGTACATTATTATGTAACTAGTAATAGAAAAATAACCATAACGTTAAGTCACGACTCACGTATAAAAAAAGGAGACTCTAATAATTACAAGAAAACACTAAAAAACATTTTCTTCGATCAATTTCTTCGATCAATCTCGCATGTTTTCTGATCATAAAACTTAAACTATTGTAAAGACATAATTATAAGCTTTAATATGACGTACTGTTTATCGATGGCTATGAATATTTTTTTCTAGGGCACAACTCCATACAAGTTTCGGCCATGTCTTTTATCCCCTCGTTCCAGATGTCCCCTGGACGGCGAGATCATGGGCCTGTTCCAGTACTCCCGGCAGAAACAGGAGGCGCGCGTGTCGTTCCCGGCGCACAAGTTCCCGTACACCGCCAGCGTGTACTACACGTGCGAAGTGAAGCTGTGCGACCTCGACCACCCCACCGACTGCGTGAGTGCTCTTAACAGTCTTAACTACCAGTTTTACATTGACCTAACCTAACATAACCTAAACCTAACCTAACCTAAACCTAACCTAACCTAAACCTAACCTAACCTAACCTAAACCTAACCTAGCTTAACCTCTTAGATGGGTTTGTAATTTAATCCGTTGTTACTGACTTCTATCTTTTATGCAAAAAAATAATTGAATTTGATTCTAATTTTGTTCATTTTACTTATCCTGCAACTTCTGTTGTGGTAAGCACTGAATATGCGTCATGTATTATTTGAAATAAATGTTTTTTCTTTCTTTCTTTTTACACAAATTGTATTCGATGTGTTTATAACTTCAGGAGCCGTGTTCTCACAAGAAGAACCGCGTCCGCCGGCAGTCCGACGACGGCGCTCCGGCCACCGTTGAGGTGTTTTCGGGCCTGTGGGTCAACGAGGCGGACTCCACCCCGGGAGATGAGGTCACCTCCGAGAAGGTAACTTACCTATTCAAGAATTCACCCTTATGTTGCCCCATAATCGAGTCACCGACCTCTCCTATAATACAAGTTCACTGGACTTCAGTAGGGTTAGTACAAGTCTTTGTACGTATTTCGATTCACAAACAAATCAAATTCCTGCATACATTTACATTTATTGACCAGCCGCATGTCAGCGAGTGTCAATAGATGGCGCTGGCTGTATGGAGATATTCGATTCGTTTGTGCGATGTGAGTCGATTCGAAATTCGAACAAAAACCTGTGCTAACCCCTCTGTAACTAAGCCAACGTAAAAAAAGACGCTTTACTTCCGACATTTTGTCACTGACAGTCACGTGAGATGGCGTGAGCGTCCATGGGACTAAAATAAAATGACGTTTAAAATTACGGTCATTTGCTCAATAATTATAAATGTCAATTTTAGTACAGTGGACCTTCGATGTGGGATTCAAAAGGGAAATACCAAATCGCTCGCGGCCTGTATTCGTTTACATTAAAACTAACAACTTTTGTTCTATGACTTCTTTTTAACCGATATTTTGAGAAATATCAAATATGTTTGCAACAGTGTAATATCATTTTACAGAAATAACATGTTTTGTATGAAATAAATACTGAATTTTAAAAAGTCGTAGAACAAAAGTCGTTAGTGTTAATGTAAACAACTACGGCCTAGTAAACATTTTTGATGCCAGTTGCACGGGAGCCATTAAGCCCCTTGGCATGCGGATCGTGAACGTAAGCGTATCGTTATGACGCTATATGCGTAACAATTTAACAATTACGCCTCCTACGATTCACTGCAACAACGCTTCGTCTGTGGACATGTTTGAAAATGTTCGTGCTGGTACTGCTCTCGCCGTACGCGAGGATTACGCTTACGAACCGTATGCGAGTCTTAGCCCCTTCGCACATGGTTTGGAAGCGTAAGCGTAGCTAAATCCTCGTGTACGGCGAGAGCAGTACGAGCACGAACAGTTTCATACATGTCCACATAATATGAAGCGTTGTTGCAGCGAATCGTAGGAAGCGCAATTGTCATACTGTTATGCGTAGCGTCATAACGATACGCTTACGCTACCTACGCCTACGCTTACGAGCCGTATGCGAGTCAGTCGTGTTGCTGACCGTGTCCTGTAGATTTGTCTATGAATCCTATTTTTTTTTAAATTCCAGAAAGAAGACACTATCTGCATATCGCAACGTCACTTCGCGATCGCCATTTGCGTGGCGGGTGTCATACTTATGATCTGTGTCATCGCCGCCATAGCGTGTATCCTCGCTCGACGAAGGAACCCCAAATCGTACTCGCGCGAAGGCAGCTCCCTCTACAGCACACTGCCATATACTAACACTGGTTACTCGCAAACTAGTTAAAAAGTAAAAATTAAAAAAAAAAAAAAACAAATAGTTACGTTTATTCATTTGTGTCAATGGGAGTAGTGTTGGGTCCTAGAAAAAAGTGGGTTAACTAAAGCGAAAAAAAAACTTGTTTTATCTGTTTTTTTAAATGCATTCTTTTAATTCAGCATTTATCATATGAGCGAAAATGATGGAAAATCTAATGCAAAAAAATAAAGAAAAAAAATACCTATTATTGGTATTTAGTGCACTATTAGTGTCATTTATTCAGTCAAGTTCGATACGAATTCAAATTGGTTTTCGGGAAAATACAACGAATTTCTTAATGTTTGTATATGTGGGTACATTTCTGTATTTGTGTATGTTTTGCAATCCTATTTTATTTTATTTAGGTATTTGAATTGATGACAAAATATATTACTATTAAATTCATTAAAAAGGGGTAAAAATGGCAATCAATGCGTATATCTATTGTTTATGCTATTTAGTTATTTAAATATAGAAATGTTGCGTTCAAAAACGGCAACAATTCAGTCATTTAGGTACGAAATAAATTTAATTTTAAGTCATTAGTTTTGAGTTACGTAAAAAATAACTACTATTTTTATTTATCTCATTTATTGTGATAATAAATTTGTATTAATATAATTTCGTGCATTAATATCCGTCCATAGACTATATTTTTAAGTTTTCTTTAGTTATTTTTTTTTATTGGAAGGTAGCCTTGCATTACGTAATAATGGGTTTTATAATGAAATAGTTTAGTCTTGAACTTCTAAGTAAGTATTTGGCTCTTAATTAATGTGATTTTTATGTTAATTAATTTTAAAAAACATTACTTTATTGACCCATTTTACATTTTAGTTATTAACTTATAAATACAAAACATAACTATATATTTCCGGTGGTGGAAACTACTATTTTTCTACGGTTTTAAAGATCCCCATAATATTCGAAAATACAAGCAATCTGTGATTTTATATATTTACTGTTTATATATCTAAAGCTATAGAGATATGGTCCAATATATTGGGCGTAATAATTTTATATCGATTTATATACAACATTCATATATTTTATAATCTGTTAAGTGTATGCTGAAACAACTAACTTCTTATAATGGATGCCATATTGATTTTAAAAACTTAATATCTTAGTCTATAGTACATATAAAAATACTTATATAAAATAATCCGTCCAGAATAGGTGCTATTTTTTGATAATTTAGCTTAATATGTTATCATTGCTTAAATTTACACAGACCTCAAAAGTAAAATAATTTCTATTTTCTGTTGTTAGGTCTGTGGTTTTGCTTCCTATGTTTTTTTCGTAACAACGAATTTGATACGCGTTTCATACTTACTCCATTGAATTAGTTAACTGTACATGTACTTACCTACTAGTTTTTTTTGTCGCAATGGAGTTCTGGAACCGTATCGAAAGTTGAAACGTTAGTTTCGACGGCTCTAGGGTTAACTGTGTACGAATTTTTAACAAATATACTGACTTAAAATAAAACTTTCTTTTATTTGTATCATCCTTCCCGTAGGATTAAAAACCTTCCATATTCCTCGCGAATGGAACATCTCTGCAAATTTCGTGTACGAATTTTTAACAATAATAATTAATATACTGACTTAAAATAAAACTTTCTTTTATTTGTATCATCCTTCCCGTAGGATTAAAAAACCTTTCTTATCCCTTGTTTACATCGCGAATGGAACGTCTGTGCAAAATTTCAGCTTAGTAGGTCCAAGAGTTTGGGCTTGACGATGATGAATGATAAAACTGGTTGACCCGGCAAACGTTGTTTTGTCAATCAATCAATCAATCAATCAAATTATTTATTTGCTGATATAGGTATTTACAAGGTTGGTTATTACAAATATATAAGATCTAACTATATCACACCATATTGGTATGCAAATTTAACTCGTATAGCACAAAATTAAATAAATTTTTAAGAAGCTTAGACTAAGAGAAAAAAAAAGAAATTTATATATATTAATTTACCATAATCATTGCACAATAAAATATCTTGAAAAAATTAATAATAATAACAATATTTCATTATATCAAATGTCAAACTTTAAATCGTAATAAAAACTTTAAATGTCATTTGAATTATTGCTATGGTATTGCTATGGGGTAAGTACATACCGATGAAGATTACAAATAAAAATACTCTAGACTACTCTTGTATTTAAATTGGGTATTTGACTCCAATTTTTTTATCACTTTATTAAACTAGGATAAAAATAATGAAGAACACTGAAAAACTAATTAAATCGATCAATTAACAAAAAAGTTATAAGCATTTAAATATTTCTGATTAGACAGAGACAATATTAAATTGTGACGTCACACCTCACGAATAGTAGTAGTACCTACTAGTAGCTTCGTGCGGCTTCATACAAATTTTCGTTTTGCGAGAAAGGTGTAGAAGACCCTCCCACTCCAAAATAAAAATGCCTGTAACTTTGTAAATCTTTGTTGGATTTTAATTTTTTTTGCCTACGTCATTATTTTATTCTAGTTTATAATAAAGTATTATCAAAATACAAGTAGTAAGTAAATATTTATCAAATATTTTTTTTTATGAAATAAAAATTAAAAATTACGAAAAATTAAAAAAAAAGTTGAATTTGGTGGGCGAATCCGTTGGAGCATTAAATAAAACGAAATATTGTAGTCAATAAAAATGTATTTTATTGTACTTAAGACACAAATAGGCAAAAAATACACTTAAGGTAATACTGGTACGGGAGCTAGCAACGTTTGAAAAGTAAGAATTTTAGGTGAGCTAATTTTGTGATATGTCGTCCTTCTTGCACTTTTGGTTATAGTCTGGGCTGTCTGGCTGTTGGTAGCGGTTGCGTTCATCAGTGCGCATCCTACCTGTCCAGGTAATAATCCTGGATTTTAAAATCATTTTAGAAGGCTTAATTTTTAATTTTTTGTTTTTAAATAAGTCTACCTGACATACTATTTTTATTGCCAGACATTTTCGACATTGCTAACTATGTGCCATACGCGATTTTTTATTTATTTTTTATAAAAATTTCAAAGTATTTTAGAATGTCTGTAATTTTAATATTATGTTATTTAAAGATAAGAAAAACTTAAAATAAATTTGCCAGACAATAATTCGATTGTTAAGTCTTAAATTAAAATGAAAAAGTCATGAAAAGTATTGCAGTATAATGCTATAATTAATTAATTCTATAGTTAATTGCAGTATAATGTTTCAGCCTATAGTGACGTCACAAAAAAAGAGGCATCTTCATAATCATCATTATCATCGTCGCTGTCTTTGTCAGTGTCATTCATATCATCTTCTTGGGAACTTTCGTTATCTTCTAAAACTCTATCATCTGCGACAGAAAAAATATAAACAGTGTAATTCTTCTTGTTCGTTATAAAACATTTTAGTTATTATTGATGAATATTCCATTTCACACTTACTTACTTTGAACAATAATATCTGCAACTGAGGATGGTAATTGATCTCCCAAAAACCAGACAAAATCACATTTGTCACCGTTTATGGTCCAACCGGAAGCCATTGGAGATAAAGATGTTGGATGTTTTGAGTGAGCATTTCTCCAAATTTTCGTCACGTAACGAACCCTCAATAAATGCTGTTGCAATTCCGCTTTACAGGGTGGCAAACTGGATGATTCAAAGTTTCGAAATTTTTTGTCGAAGTTCTTATCTAATTTTTTGACTTAAAAGTACGTGAAAATAAATGAAATCGAACATCATTAACATTGGAACAGTTTTTAACTCCATACATTAGACAAATAAATTTCTCGAGGGTTACAAACGTAGTTTCAAGTACTTCTTCGTCATCCTTAATTATATTATTAAAAGCTAACTGATATTCTTCAGAATTTTCTAATATTTTAAAAGGCTTAACTTTGCCTTTTCTAAAAAAAGCTGGCGTGTAATCACATCCAGTTATTGCGTGGAAGCATGGTAAAGCTTTGCATAAAAAGTCACCAAGAATTCGGTGTAATTCATTGATGTTTATGTAACGCTGATGATTTCCAACACCCATATTTATCCAAATTTTCAAAGATGCTTTCAGGTGATCCATGTTTCCCAGAAGTATAATTAAAATATCAGAATCAGAACAGCGTATAATAACGTCTGCGTCAAAATCGATTTGGCAAATATGAAAAATAATCCTAGAATCAGCTTCTTCGTGTTCTTCACACGATAATGATTCTTCAATAGTTTTAATTACTTTGTTATAATATATCACTTTGTATGAATAACATTTATTGAAACTTACGTAAATGTTTTTTTTACCAATAAAAGGCAATATGTCTTCACTACCCCAGTGATCAATGAAAAAGTTAATCAAAGCTTCTCTTGCACATTTTTAAGTTCAGCTACGAAATGATGGGGCCGAATTTACATCATACTGCAATACTTTTCATGACTTTTTCATTTTAATTTAAGACTTAACAATCAAATTAATGTCTGGCAAATTTACTTTAAGTTTTTCTCATCTTTAAATAACATAATATTAAAATTACAGACATTCTAAAATACTTTAAAATTTTTATAAAAAATAAATAACAAATCGCGTATGGCACATAGTTAGCAATGTCGAAAATGTCTGGCAATAAAAATAGTATGTCAGGTAGACTTATTTAAAAACAAAAAATTAAAAATTACGCCTTCTAAAATGATTTTAAAATCCAGGATTATTACCTGGACAGGTAGGATGCGCACTGATGAACGCAACCGCTACCAACAGCCAGACAGCCCAGACTCTAACCGAAAGTGCAAGAAGGACGACATATCACAAAATCAGCTCTCCTAAAATTCTTTCTCGAAAACGTTGCTAGCTCCTATACCATACAGGGTCATAAAAAAATACCAATTCGCTCTCGGCCTGTAGTTGTTTACATTAACACTAACTACTTTTGTTTTACGACTTTTTAAAATTCAGTATTACTTTATTTCATACAAAAAATGTTATTCCTGTAAAGTGACATTACACTATTGCGGTTTCGCGCCGCGCCATTGTCACTTGCCGATGTTACATTACAGAGTAGGAACAAGTAGAGTATCTCTGTTACATATTCAATATTTCATATTTCTCAAAATATCGAGTTAAAAAAAAGTCGTAAAACAAAAGTTGTTAGTTTTAATGTAAACAAATACAAACCGAGAGAGCGATTTGGGATATTTTTATATAACCTTGTATAAGTACGTAAGGAAATTATTATTATTATCTTATAAGTACAAATAATATTATAAATAATTTCAAATTACATTGTGATGTTTCGAACGGTTACGAATAATAAATAATCGCGTATTTATCTTAAAAAACTAAATAAGGATATCACATACAAGAACATATACAAAAGAAAACATTGTTCTTCAGAAAATTCAGTCTTAATATATAAAAGCACCTAGATTTTATTTAATTCAACTAAAATTGGTCATCCCCGCTTTGTTAGAGTGATCTGTGGAAATTTTGAAAAATCCCTTTCTTATTCCTTGTCTACATTAAAGGTCAGAATTACTGGGATAATATTAATTTAAGGCCATTAAGAAAGGGGTTAAGACCAGTGAACGGAAAAGGCATAGAAGCCGTCGTTTCTTACAAATTGTCTTTCGATAATGATGCCAAAGTTACATGTTTTTTAAATCGCAAAATCACGATTGGTTAATACTGTATGTTATATAATCTGTCAGCCGCGCAGAACAATAAGACTGAAGACATGCAGCGATAAGGCCGCCAAATTGTACTCGTTAGTGTTTTGATAATTTCTTTTTTTTACATTTTTATTCTGTGGTGTGCAATAAAGTGTTTATGTGTCTACCTACATTTTATGCCACGATATTGTTTTTTGTAACGGCATACTTGAGCTAAAGCAATACTTTTTATTGCAACAAAGAATTCAGAGACAATGAAGGTACCTAAAGTCTGTCAAAGTCAGATGGGTTTTGACGTTCATACGTGACGTGCATTGCCGTGGGACACCCCGTATACAATGGCGACAAGATTATCTTAGCGCGTGGTCAAAATCGGAACTAACGCCGCTATCTTGTGATACTGTTCGATAGTTCGCCTAATCGGTATATTTGTCGGTATATGTTGCAAGTATTTTGTATTGTTTTGTATTACGTGACTATTAGCACGGAATACATAATAGTACCTAACGGTACAGAAGGTTCACTCCGCAAGATAATTTAAAGCAATAGCGACTCTAACGCTGACACAAAAAGTGCAATTCAGTTCGCAATAGCGCCTGGCTCCGCCTCCGCTATGCATCTAAAGTTGTGGTATCTTTATTACGCGCAACTTTATCTCTTTCGACGTAATAGGGCTGCCTCGTAATCGGGCGCACGCAGCGCGTGAAATAGACCGTACAAGAACTAACGCGTGCAACTTAGCCGGTGCGCGGACTTAGCCGGCCGTCTGAAATTAGTACGTCGAGACGGTGGTTATTGGTTAGTTGGTTATTGTAATATTGTTTTGAAATTTTCATACAATGTCAGTATGAAAATTTTAAAACAATATAGTAATAATATTACTTTAAGCGTTGGTGGTAGGCCCCCAGTACTCTGTAGTTTCTTCGATCACGTGATAAGTGAATCAGCGGGGCTAGACCAAGTCACAGTCGTTTGGCGTTAACGCTAGTCGACAAAAATGTATGGACAAAACAAATGACTGTAGAAAAACCACGACAGAATAGTACCAAACACGCTGTTTTTGATAATTGACTACGACAACTTGAACGCTCGCTGGCGTTCTCGCAGACCTTGTAGATAACTTTAGCGTACTTCGCTTGACAATTGACGGCCGACAGTATCAAACACAGCGTGTTTAGTACTATTATTATCGTGGTTTTTCTACAGTCATTTGTTTTGTCCATACATTTTTGTCGACTAGCGTTAACGCCAAACGCTTGTGACTTTGTCTAGCCCCGCTGGTCTGGTATTAGGTGTTGTTCGACTCTGCGCTATTTGCAAGGAACTACTTCTATGCGTATTCCGTTCGCTGGTCGGGACGCTGCGTCAGTACGGCAGTGCGTCGTCCATGTGTACAGTCATCAGGGAGTCCTCGGGGTGTATCTCCAGTAGGGCTTCGGTCCCGTCGTTGAAGGGAAACGACACGCTCCCGTCGACCACTAGACCTGCGATACAAATAATACAGGGCAATAAATAATCTTATATCACATCACACTATCACACTAATATTATTATATTATATTATATTATATTATAAAATATAAAGGCGAATGCGTGTGTGTGTATGTTTGTTACTCCTTCAGGCCGCAACTACTGAACCGATTTGGGTGAAATTTGGAAGATAGATAGCTTATAACCCGGATTAAAACATAGGCTAATTTTTATCCCGGAAAAATCCATACTTCCCATGGGATATTTAAAAATCCCTAATTTTCACCGAATTTCACGCGGGAGAAGCCGCGGGCAAAAGCTAGTAATTAATATAATCAGCTAAGCATCGATAAGGAACCTGAGGACATGCTCATGATAATGGTACGACGACGACCGAATGGCGTAGCGGTAGCGAACCTGCTGTCTGCGTCGGAGGTCGTGGGTTCGATTCCCACTACTGGTATATGTTTGTGTGATGAGCATGAATGTTTTCCAGTGTCTGGGTGTTTTTCAATATAAAATATTTTAGTTTATTAGTATGTATATATATTTATCAGTTATCTTGTACCCATAACACAAGCTTTAGTTTACTTTGGGGCTAGATTGCGATGTGTGTGATGTCCTGATATATATTTATTTATTTATTAAATAAATATGGTACGGAACCCTTCAGGTGCAGGAGTCCAACTCGTACTTGGCCGATTATTTTTTATTTTATTTCTTGATTCACTTTACTCAGTGTGTGAAGACATTACGTGAATCGCCCCCCTGAGTAACGGTTTAAGAGGATTTATTGAATTTATTTTTGTCTTTCTCACTCTCACGGATACATTGGTAGGTGCGACATGCAGCGTCGCGGAAGAATACAACAGAAAAACGAGCTTTTGCCTAATTACTCAAAAACTAAGTCAGTTATCAAAAATCTGTTTCTTAGCGTTTTTGGATATTATTATTACCGACACATTAAAATAAAAATTACAATTACAGCCATTGGAGCTTCCGATAAAAATAGAAAAAAAAACTGAGATTTTGGAGCAACTTTTGGGAGAACTTTCTAGCGAGAAAATTTTATCCAATCGTGTTTCTGCTTTTAAGCGATTATAGATTAATGACCCAAAATACATGACGTTTAAATTTGAAAGTCATTGTGGTCGATTCTGTTGTGCAAAATCTCTAAACTAAACTAATTTAAAATAAAATAGTGCTATCCTTTTCAAACTGCTCCCTATGGAAAAGGATAGCATTATTTTAAATTAGTTTAGTTTAGAGATTTTGCACAACAGAATCGACCACAATGTCTTTTATAGTTTTTAAATAAAACTTTATTAAAAATCGCTTAAATGCGGCTTCTACGACGTTAAGTGGTATCACTCACCGGCGTCGGTGCAGTGCGAGCGCACCCGGACTGCGCCGGCGCGGTCCCGCACCTTCAGTCCTTTCGGCGCGGGCCACTCCTCGAACGTGATGTACTCCCGCACTGAATACGCCAAGTATTCCGAATCTGAAATGTAAAACGTTTCTTCTATACATTTTTTGTTCATTGAATGCATATAGTCACACCATTCGAAGTTCAAAAAAATAATAGCTGCTTGTGCTGATTCACTGACTGACTGACTAAACGTAACCTCTCCTGAACATCCTCCTCATTTGTATGCAATTTTCTTTTTCACGGATGGGGTCGTATAGAAGAAAAAAGTTCATTCGGAGGAAAAATACGGAGAGAGCTGATGATTGAGGATTTCGGAGAAGGGTGAAGAGCACAGCCAGGTTATTGCAGATAGATGGGGGGAGATAGTGCTCGACCAAATTTAATTTGAAACGTCATCCAATTGGCAGTGAGATGAAATAAAATTCAAAATGGCGGATTCAAAATGGCCGCCATCCGAATTTCGTCGTTATCTCGGAAAGTATAAAAGATGGAACAGTGGTTTCTTGACAAGAGATGATCAGGATCTGAAGGTCTACGAGATGAATAGCAAAAAATCCAATATGGCGGAAATTATTTTTCCATAGAAAATGTTTGGCAAATGTTGAAGAGACTAAAAGTTGGAAGGCAAATTTGGGGGAATGTAGCAAGCGGGCCACACGTGGCCATTACATTTACAAAGTACATTGTGTGCGTGTGTGTGTTTGTGCGCGCGAGTGTGTACGTGTGTATGCGAGTGCGCAAATGTGTACGTGTGTATGTGAGTGCGCAAGTGTGTACGTGTGTATGTGTGTGTGCATACGCATGTGTGTGTTTGTGCGTGTGCGTGCGTGAGTGTGTGTGCGTGTGTGTGCACGTTTGTGTGTGCGCGTGTGTGTGCACGTTTGTGTGTGCGTGTGTGCGTGCGTGTGTGTACGGATGGGTGACACTCACCTGGGGGGAACATCAGCTTCTGGTTGTACTTCTCGGCCACCTCGCGCGCCTTCTCCAGCGTGGTCTCCATCTTCATGTTGTAGTCCTCGCCGAGAATCTTCATCAGCTCCAGAACAGAATGCGTCCGGAGGCAGTTAATACTGGAACACGATGATAAGCAGGATATTATAAATTACTAGCTGACCCGGCAAACGTTGTTTTGCCCTGTAAATTGGAACACTGTCAAACGGAATAAATAGTATCCTATGTCCGTTTCCTGGCTCTAAGCTACCTCCGCACCAATTTTCAGCCATATCGGTAAAGCCGTTCTTGAGTTATAAATAGTGTAACTAACACGACTTTCTTTATACATATACATATATTGATTATACTTTTAGCCAAACATATATTTAGCGACCGTCCTGGCACAGATTCGAGTGGGAGGTCGCGGGTTTGATTCCCCAACTTTGCCACTTTGGAATTTTATAATTTCTAAATTGGCTCAGGTCTGGTCTGTTGGGAGGCTTCGGCCGTGGCTAGTACCACTGCCAAGCGGTTTAGCGTTCAGGTGCGACGCTTGTAGAAACCGTTGGGGTAAATTTACTTACACTTCCAAGTTAGTACGATAACATCTTAGGCTGCATCATCACTTAGCACCAGGTGAGATCGCAGTCAAGTACTAACTTGTATAGAGTTAAAAGAAATACTTTTAGCAAAAAGGGGGTGATCGCTTACCATCAAGTGACCCGCTCGCTGGTTTGCTCGCGTTACTTATAAATTAAAATCCTCAGATCCTCATATCGGTGTATTAGTGTGATGTTTGTTATCACCAGCGGGGCTAGACAAAGTAACAGTCGTTTAGCGTTCACGACAGTAGACAAAAATGTATGGACAAACCACGTGACTGTAGAAAAACCACGTGATCGAATAGAGGAAAACACGCTGTGTTTGAAAATCGACTACGACAATTTGAAAGCTCCCTGGCGTTCCCGCAGACCTTGTAGAAAACTTTTAGCGTACTTCGCATGACAATTGATAGCCGACAATGAACAATGCTAAGCACAAAGTAGATTCTGCTTTCATTTGTACTCTAACTCGGGCACGTGGTTTTTCTACAGTCACGTGGTTTGTCCATACATTTTTATCTACTGAGGTCAATGGGAAATGACTGTTACTTTGTCTAGCCCCGCAGGGCTTTTGAGTAGTGAATCTTGTCTGCCTCTAAGGTTCTATTAGGTCTCCTATCTGACGACCGAATGGCGTAGCGGCAGCGAACCTGCCGTCTGCGTCGGAGGTCGTGGGTTCGATTCCCACTACTGGCAGGCCAGTCTCACTTATCACGTGACCATACCGGCTACAAGTAGGGGTCCCGATGCCAATATTTCAGATGGTTGCCACTCGCGGGCCGAGTTACACGTGCTAGTTCTGTACGGTCTATTTTACGCGCCGTCTGACTACGGCAGCCCTAGTACATCGTAAAAGATAAAGTTAGGCGACAGAAAGAGACCACAATATTGCGTTTGTTGAGTGTCGATTTTGAGGGCGGGGCCAAGCGCTATTGCAAACTGAATTGCACTTTTTGTGTCAGCGCTAGAGTCGCTATTTCTTTATATCATCGTGCGGAGTAAGCCTTCTCTACCTGCACTATTTAGTGTTCCGTGCTACTGGTAAATGTTTGTGTGATGAGCATGAATGTTTTCCAGTGTCTGGGTGTTTTTCAATATATAATATTTAAGTATGTATGTATTTCTATCAGTTATCTAGTGCCCATAACACAAGCTATCGCTTACTTTGGGGCTAGACTGCGTTGTATGTAATGTCCTGATATATGTTTATAAATTTATCTAACCTGTAGTGCCAAGAGGTGCTCCCGGTGCCGGTGGTGACGCAGAGCCCCGAGCTCTTGGTGTGCGTCCACTTGCCGTTGTCGATCTGTAGCCGCAGCAGCGACACCCGTGACGTCACGCTCTCCCCTATAAACACCTGCGGGGACAAAAAGCGTTAATGTTTACTTTAATGACCATTGCGAAAAGAAGAGGGGAAAGTATGACCCCTTGGGGAACACCGGCAGGAATTACTTCATTAATGTATACTTTAATAACCATTGTGAAAAGAAGAGGGGAAAGTACGCCGCCTTCAGTAACACCGTCAGAATTGACTTCATTAATGTTTACTTTAATGGCCATTGTGAAAAGAAGAGGGGAAAGTATGCAGAATTGGGGAACAACGGCAGAACTAACTTCATTAATGTTTGCTTAAGTGCGATTGGGAAAAGAAGAGGGGAAAGTATGCCGCCTTAAGGAACACCGGTTGAACTAACTTTATTAATGTTTACTTTAATGACCATTGTGAAAAGAAGAGGGGAAAGTATGCCGCCTTGGTGAACACCGACAGAACTGACTTCAATAATATTTACTTCAATGACCATTGTAAAAATATGAGGGGAAAGTATGCCGCCTTGGGGCACACCGGTGGGAATAACTTCATCAATGTTTACTTTAACGACTATTGTGAAAAGAAGAGGGGAAAGTATGCTGCCTTGGTGGAGACCGACTGAACTGACTTCATTAATATTTACTTTAATGACCATTGTGAAAAAAAGAGGCGAAAGTATACCGCCTTGGGCAACACCGGCAGAACTGATAGCCTACTCAAAGTATGTCTTATCAATGCGAATTCTCTGGATGTCGCCAGAGGTAAAATTGAAATCAGTCAATCACAAAGACGTTTATTAAGAGTGTTCATGCGTTGGAATTATGCTCGAGTCAAAATTGTCAATTTTCGACGTAACATAAGAGTGTCATGTGTTTAATTATTGATTAGATAATTGCCATCATATTATTTGGCATTTCATAATCTACTTTTTGTCTCAAAAATATTTGAAAATATGTGTATAACTTTCTCATTAGAAAGTTTAAGGTAAAGGCTAATTACTCACTTAGCAGTGGAAGCTCTATTTTGATGCAAGATATTTGCCATGTTTCATAACACAAACTTATAACAATGACATATTTAGAAAATTAATAACATTTACTAAAAAGTGTCTCAAAAAAAAACACGATTTTCCTATATTTTCATTCAAAAACCATAAACCGAAAAGTGTCATTTTTAGCATTTTTCGATAAATTAAACGTATTATTTTAGGATAAAATCCAAGATATTTTGTTATTTCTGAATTATAGTAATTTAATTCAATTAATATTCAATGTCACTGGTTATTTACTATTTTAATAAGCTGTATATTTATTTTACTATAAATTTTTTTGTAATACCATTTTGAGCGCAAAATTGCGTCAGTGCCAACGAAAACAAATTTAGTATGGTACGAAACGCGATGCGCGCCGTTTTGCATGAACGGTCTTAAGAGCGATGCCAAGCAATTTGTCATCAGGAGATTGAATCGAAAGCGTTACTAAAATCCAACACGTAAGCTGTTGGTTATCGACAGCAAAACGTGTTATCAGTTACTTTATTATATTTTTATAAAGTCTCAATAATTAGTTTCTAAGAAATAAACTAGCAGAAATCATATACTTCACTATTTATTCAGTTTATAAGCATTTAAAAGAACAAAAAAATATGTGCCAGTACAATACTAAAGCGTTCTTCGTATGTTTGATCTATTCCTCGTTCTTTCTCCTTCACAGTTGGTTATTTACAAGTTTTTTGTTAACAGTTATAAATAATTTATTTGTTACCTCATTTAAAGCGAGGAACGGCAGAACTTTAGTGGCCAACGTTGAGCTACTGTCGTTTGTATTGAAGTTTGTCGGACTCGGCGCCGTCTCCGGACTGTCCAGGGGGTTTTGTACTGGGGGGTATCTGAAAAAATATAGGCATTGTTTTAACAAACACTTTAACTTAGATTCCGGCCTCCCTTGGGGCTTGTTTTGCAGGTCGAAATTTCCAGAACTAAAACATTGGACCAAAAAAACATCGTTTTCTTTTGCGATACCACCGCCATATACATGATTAATCCTTCGAGCGGTTTCTGCAGCCCTGGTGCTACGGCGGAACTCGCACTCGTAAATATCGCGACATTTTAAGTTTTTTAAAGAACGTTTTGTAAACTGAGTGATGCAAAGAAAAACTCATAGATAGAAAAAACCATACAGTTTTCGAAAAACAAATGCATGAGTGAGTTGTATAAATTTGGGATAGGAATTCCTAACCGAAGAGGAGATATTTGAGAGCAAAGTGGCCAGTACGACAAAACGCCAATTTCATATGTAAGGAACTAATATTCAGGATTTAAATCACATTGATAAATTATTCTTTTACAATATAAACACCACTTTCAAATTTACACAATCTACTCACACGCTTTATACACATTCCTCACACGCTCTATACAAACTTTGCACACTTTCCTGCATTCAAAATCTATACAAACTGCTCACGCGCTCTACACAACTTACTCACGTGCTCTACACACTTTCTACATGCCTCTCACACTATCTATACACCTCTTTCAAATCTACACACCCTGTTAATTTAAATACGAATCAAAATTTTTCACTCGCAGCGGGATTCGAACCCGCGTCTCCCATCTCTCGCGGCTGGGTGCTCGGATCGCTGAGCTATACGAGCCTTATCCCCCTGCGATGAAATTTTCGATTCGTATTATTAGGTCCTTATAGGCAGGACTACACCCCTGCTTACACACTTTATACACATTTATCAGACGCTCTATACATACACACACACTTCTCACGCTCTGTACAAACTGCTCACGCGCTCTACACAACTTTCTCACGTGCTCTATACACTCTATAGTTAAATCTCGTGGGTTCACCAAATATACACACCCTGTTCACACCCTTTATACACTTTTCTCAGACGCTCTATACATACACACACACTTCTCACGCTCTGTACAAACTGCTCACACGCTCTACACAACTTTCTCACGCGTTCCACACATCTTTCTTACGCGCTCTACAAACACTACACGTGTAAATGTCATGAGTTCACCTGCAGTAGTGCAGCGCGTGCAGGTCGACGGGCGTGATGGTGTCGAGCAGCTTGGGCTCGGAGGTGACGGTGGTGCGTATCCGAGAGCGCCGCATCCATCGGAACCTGCCCTGCAATCTTTTTACACGCTGTTCACACCATCTTCATACACATCTTTCGAATATACACACCCCGCTCACACCCTTTATATACATTTATCAGATACATATTATATCGCTTTATACATACACACACACTTCTCACGCTCTGTACAAACTGCTCACGCGCTCTACACAACTTTCTCACGCGCTCTACACATCTTTCTCACACGTTCCACACATCTTTCTCACGCGCTGTACACACACTGTACATGTAAATCCCGTGAGTTCACCTGCAGTAGTGCAGCGCGTGCAGGTCGACAGGCGTGATGGTGTCGAGCAGCTTGGGCTCGGAGGTGACGGTGGTGCGTATCCGGGAGCGCCGCATCCATCGGAACCTGCCCTGCAATCTTTTAACACGTTGCTCACAACATCTGCATACATACCTCTTCCAAATATACACACCCTGTTCACACGCTTTATACACACTTCTCACGCTCTGTTCAAACTGCTCACGCGCTCTACACAACTTTCTCACGCGCTCTACACTACTTTCTCACGCGCTCTACACAACTTTCTCACGCGCTCTACACAACTTTCTCACGCGCTCTACACAACATTCTCACGCGCTCTACACAACTTTCTCACGCGCTCTACACAACTTTCTCACGCGCTCTACACAACATTCTCACGCGCTCTACACAACTTTCTCACGCGCTCTACACAACTTTCTCACGCGCTCTACACAACTTTCTCACGCGCTCTACACAACTTTCTCACGCGCTCTACAGAACTATCTCACGCGCTCTACACAACTTTCTCACGCGCTCTACACAACTTTCTCACGCGCTCTACACAACTTTCTCACGCGCTCTACACAACGTTCTCACGCGCTCTACACAACTTTCTCACGCGCTCTACACAACTTTCTCACGCGCTCTACACAATTTTCTCACGCGCTCTATACAACTTTCTCACGCGCTCTACACAACTTTCTCACGCGCTCTACACAACTTTCTCACGCGCTCTGCACAACGTTCTCACGCGCTCTACACAACGTTCTCACGCGCTCTACACAACTTTCTCACGCGCTCTACACAACTTTCTCACGCGCTCTACACAACTTTCTCACGCGCTCTACACAACTTTCTCACGCGCTCTACACAACTTTCTCACGCGCTCTATACAACTTTCTCACGCGCTCTACACAACTTTCTCACGCGCTCTACACAACTTTCTCACGCGCTCTACACAACTTTCTCACGCGCTCTACACACACAGTACGTGTAAATGTCGTGAGTTCACCTGCAGTAGTGCAGCGCGTGCAGGTCGACGGGCGTGATGGTGTCGAGCAGCTTGGGCTCGGAGGTGACGGTGGTGCGTATCCGGGAGCGCCGCATCCATCGGAACCTGCCCTGCAATCAGACCACACTGTGGAACACCTGACTAACGCCGCCCTCAGAGACCTTTTTTTTTTTACTCTATACAAATTAGTACTTGACTGCGATCTCACCTGATGGTAAGTGATGATGCAGCCTAAGATGTTATCGTACTAACTTGAAAGGGTAAGTAAATTTACCCCAACGGATTCTACACAGCATCGCACCGGAACGCTAAATCGCTTGGCGGTGCGTCTTTGCTGGCAGGGTGGTAACTAGCCACGGCCGAGGCCTCCCACCAGACCAGACCTGAGCCAAATTAGAAATTATTAAATTCCAAAGTGGCCCGTGGCGGGAATCGAACCCGCGACCTCCCACTCGAATCCGACCGCGCCGCCACTGCGCCAGAGAGGTCGAGAGGTCCGTAAAGAAGAAAAACCGAAGGAGGAATCCAATTTTGTCACGAATCAAAACCACAATAATCTAAACCCACAATAAAAAAAGTAAATAATCAGTAAAAAAATTAATAAACACAAACACGACTGTAAAACTACTTTTTCCAAATAAAATACGATAGCATCTCTGCAGCCGCACTGCTGTCGCTAGTTTGAGAATTCGTAGTGTAGTACATAGTTTCACGATGGACTTTATGTTTGACTTGTACAAAAAAATACGTGCGTGCAGTCACTAGTCGATCGATAAACTGACGCGTGGCCGCAGCGCGGGTGTAGCGCTGCAAACGCACGGCACTTTGCGACAAATTTGAAGGCGCTCTAACGGTTTTTACATAGCATAATCGAAACGGTAAATCGTTTTGCGCTGCGGCTTTGGGTGGTAACTAGCCGGGGCCGAAGATTAGTTAATACAAAACATCTTCGACCGAATCATCATTTACCATCTGGTTTACTGTGAAACCTGTGATAACTCCGTCAGTGTGTGCTAAGGGACTGGTTACGCCATCTATCGAAGACCGCTAGTCAAGTGCTAGCTTGCAGCGAGTAACGTACCTCCCTGAGCGCTTCGAACGCGCCCTTCACGTCGTTGGAGCACCACGTCGGCAGACAGAGCCGCCCGACGGACTTGTGCGGCGAGCTGTTGAAGTGCTAGCTTGTAGCGAGTAACGTACCTCCCTGAGCGCTTCGAACGCGCCCTTCACGTCGTTGGAGCACCACGTCGGCAGACAGAGTCGCCCGACGGACTTGTGCGGCGAGCTGTTGAAGTGCTAGCTTGTAGCGAGTAACGTACCTCCCTGAGCGCTTCGAACGCGCCCTTCACGTCGTTGGAGCACCACGTCGGCAGACAGAGCCGCCCGACGGACTTGTGCGGCGAGCTGTTGAAGTGCTAGCTTGTAGCGAGTAACGTACCTCCCTGAGCGCTTCGAACGCGCCCTTCACGTCGTTGGAGCACCACGTCGGCAGACAGAGTCGCCCGACGGACTTGTGCGGCGAGCTGTTGAAGTGCTAGCTTGTAGCGAGTAACGTACCTCCCTGAGCGCTTCGAACGCGCCCTTCACGTCGTTGGAGCACCACGTCGGCAGACAGAGTCGCCCGATGGACTTGTGCGGCGAGCTGTTGAAGTGCTAGCTTGTAGCGAGTAACGTACCTCCCTGAGCGCTTCGAACGCGCCCTTCACGTCGTTGGAGCACCACGTCGGCAGACAGAGTCGCCCGACGGACTTGTGCGGCGAGCTGTTGAAGTGCTAGCTTGTAGCGAGTAACGTACCTCCCTGAGCGCTTCGAACGCGCCCTTCACGTCGTTGGAGCACCACGTCGGCAGACAGAGTCGCCCGACGGACTTGTGCGGCGAGCTGTTGAAGTGCTAGCTTGTAGCGAGTAACGTACCTCCCTGAGCGCTTCGAACGCGCCCTTCACGTCGTTGGAGCACCACGTCGGCAGACAGAGTCGCCCGACGGACTTGTGCGGCGAGCTGTTGAAGTGCTAGCTTGTAGCGAGTAACGTACCTCCCTGAGCGCTTCGAACGCGCCCTTCACGTCGTTGGAGCACCACGTCGGCAGACAGAGTCGCCCGACGGACTTGTGCGGCGAGCTGTTGAAGTGCTAGCTTGTAGCGAGTAACGTACCTCCCTGAGCGCTTCGAACGCGCCCTTCACGTCGTTGGAGCACCACGTCGGCAGACAGAGCCGCCCGACGGACTTGTGCGGCGAGCTGTTGAAGTGCTAGCTTGTAGCGAGTAACGTACCTCCCTGAGCGCTTCGAACGCGCCCTTCACGTCGTTGGAGCACCACGTCGGCAGACAGAGTCGCCCGATGGACTTGTGCGGCGAGCTGTTGAAGTGCTAGCTTGTAGCGAGTAACGTACCTCCCTGAGCGCTTCGAACGCGCCCTTCACGTCGTTGGAGCACCACGTCGGCAGACAGAGTCGCCCGACGGACTTGTGCGGCGAGCTGTTGAAGTGCTAGCTTGTAGCGAGTAACGTACCTCCCTGAGCGCTTCGAACGCGCCCTTCACGTCGTTGGAGCACCACGTCGGCAGACAGAGTCGCCCGACGGACTTGTGCGGCGAGCTGTTGAAGTGCTAGCTTGTAGCGAGTAACGTACCTCCCTGAGCGCTTCGAACGCGCCCTTCACGTCGTTGGAGCACCACGTCGGCAGACAGAGTCGCCCGACGGACTTGTGCGGCGAGCTGTTGAAGTGCTAGCTTGTAGCGAGTAACGTACCTCCCTGAGCGCTTCGAACGCGCCCTTCACGTCGTTGGAGCACCACGTCGGCAGACAGAGTCGCCCGACGGACTTGTGCGGCGAGCTGTTGAAGTGCTAGCTTGTAGCGAGTAACGTACCTCCCTGAGCGCTTCGAACGCGCCCTTCACGTCGTTGGAGCACCACGTCGGCAGACAGAGCCGCCCGACGGACTTGTGCGGCGAGCTGTTGAAGTGCTAGCTTGTAGCGAGTAACGTACCTCCCTGAGCGCTTCGAACGCGCCCTTCACGTCGTTGGAGCACCACGTCGGCAGACAGAGCCGCCCGACGGACTTGTGCGGCGAGCTGTTGAAGTGCTAGCTTGTAGCGAGTAACGTACCTCCCTGAGCGCTTCGAACGCGCCCTTCACGTCGTTGGAGCACCACGTCGGCAGACAGAGCCGCCCGACGGACTTGTGCGGCGAGCTGTTGAAGTGCTAGCTTGTAGCGAGTAACGTACCTCCCTGAGCGCTTCGAACGCGCCCTTCACGTCGTTGGAGCACCACGTCGGCAGACAGAGCCGCCCGACGGACTTGTGCGGCGAGCTGTTGAAGTGCTAGCTTGTAGCGAGTAACGTACCTCCCTGAGCGCTTCGAACGCGCCCTTCACGTCGTTGGAGCACCACGTCGGCAGACAGAGCCGCCCGACGGACTTGTGCGGCGAGCTGTTGAAGTGCTAGCTTGTAGCGAGTAACGTACCTCCCTGAGCGCTTCGAACGCGCCCTTCACGTCGTTGGAGCACCACGTCGGCAGACAGAGCCGCCCGACGGACTTGTGCGGCGAGCTGTTGAAGTGCTAGCTTGTAGCGAGTAACGTACCTCCCTGAGCGCTTCGAACGCGCCCTTCACGTCGTTGGAGCACCACGTCGGCAGACAGAGCCGCCCGACGGACTTGTGCGGCGAGCTGTTGAAGTGCTAGCTTGTAGCGAGTAACGTACCTCCCTGAGCGCTTCGAACGCGCCCTTCACGTCGTTGGAGCACCACGTCGGCAGACAGAGCCGCCCGACGGACTTGTGCGGCGAGCTGTTGAAGTGCTAGCTTGTAGCGAGTAACGTACCTCCCTGAGCGCTTCGAACGCGCCCTTCACGTCGTTGGAGCACCACGTCGGCAGACAGAGCCGCCCGACGGACTTGTGCGGCGAGCTGTTGAAGTGCTAGCTTGTAGCGAGTAACGTACCTCCCTGAGCGCTTCGAACGCGCCCTTCACGTCGTTGGAGCACCACGTCGGCAGACAGAGCCGCCCGACGGACTTGTGCGGCGAGCTGTTGAAGTGCTAGCTTGTAGCGAGTAACGTACCTCCCTGAGCGCTTCGAACGCGCCCTTCACGTCGTTGGAGCACCACGTCGGCAGACAGAGCCGCCCGACGGACTTGTGCGGCGAGCTGTTGAAGTGCTAGCTTGTAGCGAGTAACGTACCTCCCTGAGCGCTTCGAACGCGCCCTTCACGTCGTTGGAGCACCACGTCGGCAGACAGAGCCGCCCGACGGACTTGTGCGGCGAGCTGTTGAAGTGCTAGCTTGTAGCGAGTAACGTACCTCCCTGAGCGCTTCGAACGCGCCCTTCACGTCGTTGGAGCACCACGTCGGCAGACAGAGCCGCCCGACGGACTTGTGCGGCGAGCTGTTGAAGTGCTAGCTTGTAGCGAGTAACGTACCTCCCTGAGCGCTTCGAACGCGCCCTTCACGTCGTTGGAGCACCACGTCGGCAGACAGAGCCGCCCGACGGACTTGTGCGGCGAGCTGTTGAAGTGCTAGCTTGTAGCGAGTAACGTACCTCCCTGAGCGCTTCGAACGCGCCCTTCACGTCGTTGGAGCACCACGTCGGCAGACAGAGCCGCCCGACGGACTTGTGCGGCGAGCTGTTGAAGTGCTAGCTTGTAGCGAGTAACGTACCTCCCTGAGCGCTTCGAACGCGCCCTTCACGTCGTTGGAGCACCACGTCGGCAGACAGAGCCGCCCGACGGACTTGTGCGGCGAGCTGTTGAAGTGCTAGCTTGTAGCGAGTAACGTACCTCCCTGAGCGCTTCGAACGCGCCCTTCACGTCGTTGGAGCACCACGTCGGCAGACAGAGCCGCCCGACGGACTTGTGCGGCGAGCTGTTGAAGTGCTAGCTTGTAGCGAGTAACGTACCTCCCTGAGCGCTTCGAACGCGCCCTTCACGTCGTTGGAGCACCACGTCGGCAGACAGAGCCGCCCGACGGACTTGTGCGGCGAGCTGTTGAAGTGCTAGCTTGTAGCGAGTAACGTACCTCCCTGAGCGCTTCGAACGCGCCCTTCACGTCGTTGGAGCACCACGTCGGCAGACAGAGCCGCCCGACGGACTTGTGCGGCGAGCTGTTGAAGTGCTAGCTTGTAGCGAGTAACGTACCTCCCTGAGCGCTTCGAACGCGCCCTTCACGTCGTTGGAGCACCACGTCGGCAGACAGAGCCGCCCGACGGACTTGTGCGGCGAGCTGTTGAAGTGCTAGCTTGTAGCGAGTAACGTACCTCCCTGAGCGCTTCGAACGCGCCCTTCACGTCGTTGGAGCACCACGTCGGCAGACAGAGCCGCCCGACGGACTTGTGCGGCGAGCTGTTGAAGTGCTAGCTTGTAGCGAGTAACGTACCTCCCTGAGCGCTTCGAACGCGCCCTTCACGTCGTTGGAGCACCACGTCGGCAGACAGAGCCGCCCGACGGACTTGTGCGGCGAGCTGTTGAAGTGCTAGCTTGTAGCGAGTAACGTACCTCCCTGAGCGCTTCGAACGCGCCCTTCACGTCGTTGGAGCACCACGTCGGCAGACAGAGCCGCCCGACGGACTTGTGCGGCGAGCTGTTGAAGTGCTAGCTTGTAGCGAGTAACGTACCTCCCTGAGCGCTTCGAACGCGCCCTTCACGTCGTTGGAGCACCACGTCGGCAGACAGAGCCGCCCGACGGACTTGTGCGGCGAGCTGTTGAAGTGCTAGCTTGTAGCGAGTAACGTACCTCCCTGAGCGCTTCGAACGCGCCCTTCACGTCGTTGGAGCACCACGTCGGCAGACAGAGCCGCCCGACGGACTTGTGCGGCGAGCTGTTGAAGTGCTAGCTTGTAGCGAGTAACGTACCTCCCTGAGCGCTTCGAACGCGCCCTTCACGTCGTTGGAGCACCACGTCGGCAGACAGAGCCGCCCGACGGACTTGTGCGGCGAGCTGTTGAAGTGCTAGCTTGTAGCGAGTAACGTACCTCCCTGAGCGCTTCGAACGCGCCCTTCACGTCGTTGGAGCACCACGTCGGCAGACAGAGCCGCCCGACGGACTTGTGCGGCGAGCTGTTGAAGTGCTAGCTTGTAGCGAGTAACGTACCTCCCTGAGCGCTTCGAACGCGCCCTTCACGTCGTTGGAGCACCACGTCGGCAGACAGAGCCGCCCGACGGACTTGTGCGGCGAGCTGTTGAAGTGCTAGCTTGTAGCGAGTAACGTACCTCCCTGAGCGCTTCGAACGCGCCCTTCACGTCGTTGGAGCACCACGTCGGCAGACAGAGCCGCCCGACGGACTTGTGCGGCGAGCTGTTGAAGTGCTAGCTTGTAGCGAGTAACGTACCTCCCTGAGCGCTTCGAACGCGCCCTTCACGTCGTTGGAGCACCACGTCGGCAGACAGAGCCGCCCGACGGACTTGTGCGGCGAGCTGTTGAAGTGCTAGCTTGTAGCGAGTAACGTACCTCCCTGAGCGCTTCGAACGCGCCCTTCACGTCGTTGGAGCACCACGTCGGCAGACAGAGCCGCCCGACGGACTTGTGCGGCGAGCTGTTGAAGTGCTAGCTTGTAGCGAGTAACGTACCTCCCTGAGCGCTTCGAACGCGCCCTTCACGTCGTTGGAGCACCACGTCGGCAGACAGAGCCGCCCGACGGACTTGTGCGGCGAGCTGTTGAAGTGCTAGCTTGTAGCGAGTAACGTACCTCCCTGAGCGCTTCGAACGCGCCCTTCACGTCGTTGGAGCACCACGTCGGCAGACAGAGCCGCCCGACGGACTTGTGCGGCGAGCTGTTGAAGTGCTAGCTTGTAGCGAGTAACGTACCTCCCTGAGCGCTTCGAACGCGCCCTTCACGTCGTTGGAGCACCACGTCGGCAGACAGAGCCGCCCGACGGACTTGTGCGGCGAGCTGTTGAAGTGCTAGCTTGTAGCGAGTAACGTACCTCCCTGAGCGCTTCGAACGCGCCCTTCACGTCGTTGGAGCACCACGTCGGCAGACAGAGCCGCCCGACGGACTTGTGCGGCGAGCTGTTGAAGTGCTAGCTTGTAGCGAGTAACGTACCTCCCTGAGCGCTTCGAACGCGCCCTTCACGTCGTTGGAGCACCACGTCGGCAGACAGAGCCGCCCGACGGACTTGTGCGGCGAGCTGTTGAAGTGCTAGCTTGTAGCGAGTAACGTACCTCCCTGAGCGCTTCGAACGCGCCCTTCACGTCGTTGGAGCACCACGTCGGCAGACAGAGCCGCCCGACGGACTTGTGCGGCGAGCTGTTGAAGTGCTAGCTTGTAGCGAGTAACGTACCTCCCTGAGCGCTTCGAACGCGCCCTTCACGTCGTTGGAGCACCACGTCGGCAGACAGAGCCGCCCGACGGACTTGTGCGGCGAGCTGTTGAAGTGCTAGCTTGTAGCGAGTAACGTACCTCCCTGAGCGCTTCGAACGCGCCCTTCACGTCGTTGGAGCACCACGTCGGCAGACAGAGCCGCCCGACGGACTTGTGCGGCGAGCTGTTGAAGTGCTAGCTTGTAGCGAGTAACGTACCTCCCTGAGCGCTTCGAACGCGCCCTTCACGTCGTTGGAGCACCACGTCGGCAGACAGAGCCGCCCGACGGACTTGTGCGGCGAGCTGTTGAAGTGCTAGCTTGTAGCGAGTAACGTACCTCCCTGAGCGCTTCGAACGCGCCCTTCACGTCGTTGGAGCACCACGTCGGCAGACAGAGCCGCCCGACGGACTTGTGCGGCGAGCTGTTGAAGTGCTAGCTTGTAGCGAGTAACGTACCTCCCTGAGCGCTTCGAACGCGCCCTTCACGTCGTTGGAGCACCACGTCGGCAGACAGAGCCGCCCGACGGACTTGTGCGGCGAGCTGTTGAAGTGCTAGCTTGTAGCGAGTAACGTACCTCCCTGAGCGCTTCGAACGCGCCCTTCACGTCGTTGGAGCACCACGTCGGCAGACAGAGCCGCCCGACGGACTTGTGCGGCGAGCTGTTGAAGCCGATCACTGGTTTGCTGTCCACAGATCAATAAATAATTAATTATTTTCTTATAAATAAATATAATATACTAGCTTTTGCCCGCGGCAAAATAGTCCCCTTCCCAAGATACTACTGCTGGGGGCCCCGGGGTACTACCGGGACCTCGTCTCGTCGGGGGCGAACTACCACGTACTGCGAAAGTTCGCGCGCGCGTGGCACAGGAGGCGGAGCGGCTCGGATGTGCGGCGACGAAGGAGCGAGAGGCCGAGGAGGAGGAGGAGCTCACGACGAGCAGCAAAAGCAGCGAAGCGAACCGGAGCTCGTCGGGAGAAGAGAAGGCTGGGTCTGGGAGCGGCGGCGGGAGAAGAACATCATAGTAGAGTCTGCCCCAGAAAGGGGAGAGTGACATATAAGGGACAAGGATGTAGAGAAAAATAACTTGTAGGGAGCTCAAGAAGGCACCCGAACTGGGAAAAGCGCCGAGAGCAAGTACCGCTCGGGTGTCCTCCCGCGTTTCGGCCCAAGAGTCCGAGAGGGCGGTGGGGCCATGGGAAGGTGGAGGGTTGCTGGGGGCCCCTTATATATTTTTAATATTTACCCATTTATAGATGGTAAGTGATGGTGCATCCTAAGATGTTATCGTACTAACTTGAAAGGGTAAGCAAATTTACCCCAACGGATTCTACACAGCATCACACCGGAACGCTAAATCGCTTTGCTGTGCGTCTTTGCCGAACGTCTTGAATTCGAGCACGCCGCTACTGCGCCAGGGAGGTCGTCCAAGACCCAGGCGTCTTTGTTCATGTTCGAGTGTGGTCTAAGACTTACTTGGCGTCTCTGACCCTGGAGGCAGCTAGCAGGAAGGTGCCGTCCCCGCCGACTGGCACCACCACGTCGCACCAGTTTATCAGCTCGTCGTTGTATGTCAGTCTGGAAACAACCGTCATAATATATGTATATAATATATATTTTAAATATATATCAGGACATTAAGCACCATTACACACGTCGCAATCTAGCTCCAAAGTAAGCGATAGCTTGTGTTATGGGTATACTAGATAACTGATAAATATACATACATAGTACATACTATATTAATATAAATTCTTTTCTAAGATTCTTTTTATACTATTATTATTATATTATTATATTGACTGCACACTGCGCATTGACGGTATCTTCTCTTTCTAATATATAAAATTCTCTCGCTTTTCTTTGTTACCTAACTCCTCCGAAACGGCTGGAACGATCGTTATGAAATTTTCAGTATATATTCTATGGGTCTGGGAGCAGGTTTTTATCTATATTTTATGTCCCTAAGTGAGAAAAAAAAATGTATATGGCAAAACAACGTTTGCCTGGTCAGCTAGTAAATATAAATAAATTATATATAAATTCTCGTGCCAATTTCGTCACTAAAACTCCTCGAAAACGGCTCGACCGATTGTTATGAAATTTTCTGTGTATGTTCTGTAGGTCGTAACTCACGTAAGCTATTTTTATATCCCTAATGGCAAAACAACGTTTGCCGGATAAGCTAGTCTAAAATCTAAATATACAATTCACATGCAATCTTTGTTATTTCAATGCAAAAACAAACTGAAAGTGTCAACTTATCAATGTTTGAGCAACTGTCCATGTCTTGAAAGTTGTATTTGTCTCTCAGATGAATGATCCAATTTGTCTTTAGCTTGTTTATTTTTACACAAAAATAAAAGTTATATATTATAAATGTGAAATAAGTGAAATTGGACGTAGTAATTTATGTAATTTATGATTTCGTAACCAGTAACCACAAATAGAGTAATTAAATGAGATTTTTAACTCTTACTTAAAAATAAAAGTGATTTTTTTTTATTTCAATAGTTCTCACTTGGGGTACGAAAAATAGTTCTCAGACCTCCCGAATATACAAGTTTCATTAAAATCGGTCAAGCCGTTATGGAGGAGTTTTTGCAATAAAATACTGTAACACAAGAATTTTATATATTACACCAGAATCAGCTCCTAAATCGGCTTTAAAACCATTTTTATTACCTTACTAGCAGATACCCGCGGCTTCGCCCGCGTTTATTTTAGTTTTCCCTATTCTCACGGGAACCATCGATATTTCCGGAATAAAAAGTAACCTTTGTGTTAATTTAGAGCGAAATCTATCTCCATTTTAACTTTCAGCCAAAAATTTTCAATAGTTGCAGCGTGAATGAGTATTTCTCCCGCTGGAATAGTGAAAAACAAATATTCACGCGGGAGAAATAACCATTGATTTTCCCGGGATAAAAAAGCCTTCTCTATTCTA
This sequence comes from Coenonympha arcania, assembly GCA_036785405.1. NCBI lineage: Eukaryota > Metazoa > Arthropoda > Insecta > Lepidoptera > Nymphalidae > Coenonympha > Coenonympha arcania. The sequence continues at coordinate 4,736,831 of CM072079.1, read as the reverse complement.
ATTTTCAGCCAAATCAGTTCAGCAATTACGGCGTGAAGGAATATTTTTCCCGCGTGGATATCTGTTTTTCACTGTTCCCGAAGGAACCATGGATTTTTTCGGCATAAAAAGTAGCCTCAGTCCAGGATATAATCTATCTCTATTCCAAATCAGTTCAGTAATTACGGCATGAAGGCATATTATCTATCACTATTATCATGGAAACCATGAAATTTTCCGGGATGAAAAGTAGCCTATGAATTAATCCAGGATAAAATCTATCTCCTTTCCGAATTTCAGTCATATCAGTTCAGTAAGTGCAGCGTAAAGCAGTATTTTTCGCGCGTGAATATCAATTTTTCAGTTTTCCCGCGATAACCATGGATTTTTCCGGGATAAAAAGTAGCCTTTTTATTAACCCAGGATATCATCTATCTCCATGCCAAATTTCAGCCAAATCGGTCTTGTACTTGCGGCGTGAAGATTTTTTTCCGCGTGAATTTCGGTTTATAACTAATCCCACGGGAACCATGGCCTTTCCCGGGATGAAAAGTAGCTTATGTATTAACTTAAGATGTAATTAATCTCCATTCCAAATTTGAGCCAAATCGGTTCAGTAGTTGCGGCGTGAAGGAGTATCGAAGCTTGGTAAAATACGAACTTTGGAGCCCCGTTTCACCCCTTTAGGGGGGGAATTTTGAAAAATCCTTTCTTAATGCACCCCTAGACCTCATAAGGAACCTGTGTGCCAAATTTGAAATTTCTAGACCCAGCGGTTTGAGCTGTGCGTTGATATGTCAGTGAGTGAGTGAGTCAGTATCTTCTTTGATATACCATGTAATTTTCCGGGATGAAAAGTAGCCGATGTATTAATCCAGGATAAAATCTATCTGCTTTCCGAATTTCAGTCATATCAGTTCAGTAAGTGCAGCGTAAAGTAGTATTTTTCGCGCGTGAATATCAATTTTTCAGTTTTCCCCCGAAAACCACGGATTTTTCCGGGATAAAAAGTAGCCTTGTTACTAATCCAAGATATTATCTATCTCCGTTCCAAATTTCAGCCAAATCGGTCTTGTACTTGCGGCGTGAAGATTTTTTTTCCGCTTGAATTTCGGTTTATAACTAATCCCACGGGAACCATGGATTTTCCCGGGATGAAAAGTAGCTTATGTGTTAACCCACGATGCAATTTATAGCCATTCCAAATTTGAGCCAAATCGGTTCAGTAGTTGCGGCATAAAGGAGTATCGAAGCTTGGTAAAATACGAACTTTGGAGCCCCGTTTCACCCCTTTAGGGGGGGAATTTTGAAAAATCCTTTCTTAGTGCACCCCTAGACCTCATAAGGAACCTGTGTGCCAAATTTGAAGTCTCTAGACCCAGTGGTTTGGGCTGTGCGTTGATATGTCAATCAGTCAGTCAGTGTCTTCTTTTATATATTTAGATCTACTATTCTGTGATGCACAATGTAGACCATCAAATATCAGTTTTTTGGTAAATACGACATTTTTTAAAAATGAATCCTAGCTAGATCAATTTATCGTCCCCAAACCCCCTTGTATACTAAATTTCATGAAAATCGTTCGAGCCGTTTCCGAGATTCAGATTATATAGAAATATATATATACAAGAATTGCTCGTTTAAAGGTATAGGATATTATATAACAGTCATTATTAATTAACCATTTATCAGTTTTAACAAGTGGTAATATTAATAATAGTTAATAATAATAATAGTTAGCAGAATCATTATAATAAATTACAACGTGTTCAATGAATTATTTATCTAATCACTACACACTTGACCTTAGTTAGCTGAACAAAGACCGTGAACTTGTAATAACTGGATCTAACGAAACTCGTGCTAAAATCTATAAAAAAATCCTCTAAAATCCATTCTACGTCCCTTAACGGTGTAGAAGCCGCTATTTAAGCGATTTTGAATGAAGTTTTATTTTAAAACTATAAAGACAATTACTTTCAAATTTACACGTCAAGTATTTTGGGTCTTTAATCTAAAATCGCTAAGAAGCAGAAACACGATTGGATAAAAATTTCTCGATAGAAAGTTCTCCCAAAAAGTTGCTCCAAAATCTCAGTTTTTCTAGTTTTTATCTGACACTACGTTGGATGTAATTGTAATTTTTGTTTCAAAGTGTCGGTAATAATAATATCAAAAAACGCTAAGAAACATATTTTTGATTAGTTTTTGAGTAATTAGGTAAAAGGTCGTTTTTTTGATATATTCTTCCGCGACGCTGCATGTCGCACCTACCAAATCTCAGTGAGAGTGAGAAAGACAAAAATAAATTCAATAAATCCCCTTCATAAGCGGCGACGATAGTCGCGTACATAATACAAATTGACGACCGAATGGAACCTGCTGTCTGCGCCGGAAGTCGTCGGTTCGATTCCAACTCAGGGTTAATGTTTGTGTGATGAGCATGAATATTTTCCAGTGTCTGGGTATTTTTCAATATATTTCATTTATGTATATTAGTATGTATGTATATTTATCACTTATCTAGTACCCATAACACAAGCTATCGCTTACTTTGGGTCTAGATTGCGATGTGTAATGTCCTGATATTTATTTATTTATTTATAATCGTCTGTCATCGGTGGTAATCGCCACGATCATCGTCCAAGCATTTGCACACACGAGAACCGCATACTCCCCGATCGTCCACGATTACTGACGATTATTCGCGGCAATAACAGCGAGTCCAACCGTAATCGTCATTACTCGTCGACTCTAAAGAAGTGTTAAGACGAAACCTGTTCGCCCGCATTACCTGCTCGCCATCTCGACCTGCAGCCCCATCTCCCGGAGGCTGCGCGCGACGCCCTCCTCGAAGGCCTTCTGCTCGCGATGCGTGGCGATCATTGCGTCGTAGTCTGAGCCGCGCGTGCGCAGTATCCTCTCCAGCTCCGCGTCGCCGATGTTGTCGTGGCTGTGCCTGAAATGGAGGATTTAATTATTAAAATATAAAAAAAGACGTGTGGCACTCGGAAACTGCCGCGGTAAAGCTATAGCATAGCCGTTTTTATCACAATGCCACCTAGGGACGAGTTGCTGAACTAGAGACAAGCGTGATATATCAAAAAGTCATTAAAAGTTCTGCTATTCAAAACTAAAAAATATCACCGCTGTGCCGGTCGGAGCACCGGGGGGTTAGGTTATTTTCGTTACGGAATTTCTGGATTCGGTCTCCACGCTCAAGGCCCGCGATAGAAGCTATGCAATAGCTTAAAACTTCTCCTTCGCGCCTCCTCCATTATTGTCCTCGAGAATAACAGCATCCAGATCTATTGGGACCGATTAAACAATACGGACATGATCTTAGCCTAACAAGTCTGATATCGTGGTGATGGACTGGGCACAGTCGCCTCGTGAGAGCTACTCGTAAGACGGAGAAACACCGAAAGTATCTAGATATGGCTCACGAGGTTTCCGCCATGTGGCACGTGGAATCCACTGAAACCATTCCAATCATGATATCTGAAAATGGTTTAACCAGTCAGCCTCGCTCACCATCTGCGGCGACTGGGTTTCCGTGGCAATTCACTTGCGGCCAAAATATTAGGTCCTTACATATGAAATTGGCGTTTTGTATGGGAGGAACATAAAGTCGATTTTTTCTAAATCTAATATATATATTTAATCAAAGTATGTACCATTGCTATCTATGCACTTTTGCCACCTTATAGGTAGTTCATTGATCCCTTTACTAAAAAAGCCATTCGGACGGGAATCAATAAAATCTTTGAAAGCGCTTTGGACTGCCTCATCGGAGTTAAATTTTTTCCCTAGTAAGAAGTTATCCAAATTTCGAAAAAAATGGTAATCTGTTGGAGCAAGGTCCGGGGAGTAAGGTGGATGTCTTAGGCATTCCAATTGAAGCTCCTCTAATTTGGTAGCCGTCTGTTGTGTAGTGTGTGGTCTAGCGTTGTCCTGAAGCAGCAGTGGCCTAGAACGATTGACCAGCCTCGGTTGTTTAGCAGCTAGCTTTTCCATCATGGATTGCAGTTGCTGACAATAGATATCCGCCGTAATCGTCTGGCCAGATTTAAGAAAGCTGTAATGAACGACGCCGGCGCTAGTCCACCAAACGCTCACAAGTAATTTTTTTTGAGTCAATTTTCGTTTGGGGCAGGATTTGGCTGGTTCGCCAGGGATCAACCATTGCGATGAGCGTTTCCGATTATCATACAGGATCCATTTTTCATCACAGGTAATGATTCGATTTAAAATCCCTTCATTACTGTGCCGGTTGAGTAATGTAACACAGCAGTCAAAGCGCGTTTGTCGGTTTGCTGCACTCAATTCATGAGGTACCCACCTTTCAAGCTTTTTCACCTTCCCAATTTGCTTCAAGTGAACTAAAACAGTTTTATCACTAACATCGCAGCCTGAAGCTAGATCGGACGTGGTTTGCGATGGATCCGCTTCCAGAATAACCTTCAATTCTTCATTGTCAACTTTGGTCTCCGGCCGTCCACGGGGCTTGTTCTGCAGGTCGAAATTTCCAGAACGAAAACGTTGGAACCAAAAACGCACTGTGTTTTCTTTTGCGACACCCTCGCCGTACACATCATTAATCCTTCGAGCCGTTTCTGCAGCACTGGTGCCACGATGGAACTCGTACTCGTAAATAACGCGATATTTCAAGTTTTCCATTTTGTAAACAGAGTGGCGCAAAAACAAAACCAAAAGAGAAAAAAACAAATGAATTACGATTTTCAAAACACAAAAGCATGAGTAAATAGCTATATAAATTTGAAATTGGAATTTCTAACCAAAGAAGAGATATTTGAGATCAAAGTGGCCAGTACGACAAAACGCCAATTTCATATGTAAGGACCTAATACAAAAGGCGGTGGTGCAAGTCTCGGCTAGGATAGTCCGTCAGTTTCTTAGCCTGTCGCCCTGACCCCCGGCCGTTTGGTCTCCCCTGCCGGGGTGTAGTGCTCCACCCGGTACATATTTGTGTGTAATACCAGACCAAGTTCAGTAGTCACGTGATTGAAGAAACTGCAGGTGGCCGTCTCGACGTACTATAATTTCAGACGGCCACCGCGCGCCGGCTAGGTTAGTTTCTGTACGGTCTATTTCAGCGTGCGCCCGATTACGAGGCAACCTTAGTACGTCGAAAGAGATAAAGTTAAGCGATAAAAAGAGACCACAACTTTAGATGTATAGCGGAGGCAGAGCCAGGTGGTATTGCGAACTAAATTGCGCTTTTTTTTTGTCAGCGCTAGAGTGGCAATTGCTTTAAATCATCTTGCGGAGCGAACCTTTTGTACCGTTAGGTACTATTATTATGTATTCCGTGGAATTACTGCAGGGCTAGACAAAGTAACTTGGCGTTAAGCGTTGACAACAGTAGAAAAACCACGTGACCGAATGAAAACAAATGAAAGCAGAATCTACTCTATCCTTAGCGTTGTTCACTGTCGACTGTCAAAATTTGTCATTCGAAGTACGCTAAAGGTTGTCTACAAGGTCTGCGAGAACGCCAGGGAGCGTTCAAATTGTCGTAGTCGATTTTCAAAAAAAGCGTGTTTTCCTCTATACGGCCACTTGGTTTTCTACAGTCACGTGGTTTGTCCATACATTTTTATCTACTGTCGCGAACGCTAAACGACTGTTACTTTGTCTAGCACCGCTGTTTTGTTTATAAATCACCTACTTCTCGTACTCATAGTAGTAGTCGAGTCACGTGGTTTTTCTACAATCACGTGGTTTGTCCATACATTTTTATCTACTGTCGCGAACGCTAAACGACTGTTACTTTGTCTAGCCCCGCTGTTATGTTTATAAATCACCTACTTCTCGTACTCATATCTGGTCACTTTGGACACTATTAGACACTTGTCCAGCTTGAGTGTGGGCTCGTTGGAGCCGTGCTGCCGGCGACCGGACAGCCGGTCGCACAGCTCGGAGCTCTGGCGAAGACCTGCAAAAACAAACTGACTGATCTAGTGGCCCCTAAAAAATTGGTCAATTATGAGTCGGCCTCGTGCACTGGGGGTTCCGTTCTATCATCCCAGTCATCAACATCGAGCAAAATAAGCAAAAAAATCACGTTTGTTGTACGCCTTAAATAACTTTTTTAATTTAATATAAGTAACCGTTTATTTTTAAGGTGAATATTCCAGACCAATTCCAATCAAAACACCTCTGCCCACCAAATTCAAAACGAGCAAATCACGTTTGTTGTAACTAAATATTCTGTAAATATTTTTAGCGTCTAGCCGTCTACCTGTTGCTGTTATAAATATCAAGCAAAAACGAACAAATAAATCATGTTTGTTGTATGGGAGCCCCCTTACACATTTATTGTATTTTTTTATTATTTGTTGTTATAGCGGCAACAGAAATACATCATCTGTGAAAATTTTCAAGTCTGTAGCTATCACGGTTCGAAAGATACAGCCTGGTGACTGACCGACGGACAGACGAGGAAGCCTTAGTAATAGGGTCCCGTTTTTACCCTTTGGGTACCCTAAAAATTAATGCTCGGATTTGAATCAGCCTGGTACGGTATTTCATGCATCCATGGACATAATCCTTCAATACATATTCTATATTTTGTAGTTCTTAGGCAGAATATTATCTACATTTTTTTTATACTATATAGGCTAGCGCTTGACTGTGATCACACCTGATGGAAAGTGATGATACAGTCTAAAGATGGAACGCGCTTGCCTAGAAGATGCCTATTCACTCTTGATTTGAAGGCACCCGGGTTGTAAGTGGTAGGAAAGACACTGCCTGGGAGGGTATTCCAGGCCTTAGCAGTGCGATCAGGAACGAGGAATCAAACCGCTTCGTACGCGTCTTTGGTACGTCGACTATGTATGGGTGGAAGCCTTTACGATGCCTTGCCGTGACATTAACATTTCCATCGCTCCTGAAAGAACTTCAAGGCCGCATTCCTTTTAAAAGCGTAGTTTATTTATAGCATACTTACATGCGCAATTTCTGCGCGAAAAAACCGATAATATTGACAACAATAGCAATTGTTTTGAACATGTCCAGCGATAACGAGATTACGAGCGACCCAATAACCAATAGCGGCTGATTCACCGCGATATCACCCAGCTGGAATTTTCCATTGGGGGTCTGCCATATACAGGGTGGGAAGGGGTTTTTAGGGTTCTATAACAAAATGGTAACTAGAATTTTCCATTGGGGGTCTGACATAATATACAGGGTGGGAAGAGTGTATTTAGGGTTCGATGCCAAAATGGTAACTAGAATTTTTTATTGGGTGTCTGCCATATACAGAGTGGAGGGTTTTTAGGATTCCATACCAAAATGGTAAAAACTAAACCCTTAACGTGAATGCAACGGTTTCTCCGAGGAAGGATTGCCGCTAGATGGCGCTATTTAAGATAGTTACAGTTTTTAATCATTTACTCCAATCGTAATGAACTATTTTTAATAATATGTGTTTTGCGGAAGTACAACGTTGCCTTTTATTTTATCACATCATTATTTTAAACTAAAACGTAACCATTTCGTTATCTAGTTCAAATATAAAAATCTGTCATCTCTATCAGCGTAGGGACACGACGAGCACCCACACATAGACGCTATGGTTTCAATCCAGGATCTGTGGTTCTTACGTTTTCTACCAATTGTTAGCGTAAAAAAGGACATAGATGGCGTATATCAATACTCAGAGATATCATTTATAGTCCACAATATCGGATTTTCGGAGAGAGATCAATCAACTCCGAGCTGGTACTAAAATTTTCTTGATAAAAAACAAAAAAAAAACTAGTTATTGCCCGACCCAGGGATCGAACCAAGGAGCTCATAGAGTAGGTATATCATTACAGTACTACTGTAACTCTATGCATCTACTACCTTGTTACTAAGTATCTAACAAGTAATTACCTACCTATAGACATTTCACTCCATGAAGACGCGCCCCATTTTGTGAAAATAGCTAATGTTTCATTCGATTCGTATGAAGTTTGTCGGAGTGGGGCGCGTCGTCGTGGATTGAAATGTTTATACCTATCTACTTATACTATAATATTGATATCTATTATTTTGGCGACCGAATCGCGTAGCGGTAGCGAACCTGCCGTTGCGACGTCGGTCGGTCGTGGGCTCGATTCCCACTATTGGTAAAGGTTTGTGTGATAAGCAGGAATATTTTCCAGTGTCTGGGTGTTTTTCAGTATAGGTATTATATGTATAATATTATATTCTCTAATATTTAAAATTCTCTCGCCAATTTTGTTACCAAACTCCTCCGAAACGGCTCGACCGATTGTTATGAAGTTTTCAGTGTATGATCGGTAGGTCTGAGAGCAGGATGTTATGTTTTTTTATATTCCTAATGGCAATTCAACGTTTGCCGGGTCAGCTAGTTTATGTATATGTATATATAGTATATATAGTATATGTATATCTAGTAGTATGCTATGTATATGTATATATAGTAGTATATATGTATATATAGTATATATACTTATATATACATATATATATATTTATCCCGCAAGCAATCTGACACCCACTGAAGAAAAAAAAACCTGTCAAGTGCGAGTCGGACTCGCGCACTGAGGGTTCCGTACTTCAACCGGAGGAATAAAACCATAAAAACCACTTTTCTTATCGAACCGCAAAACTAACTTTGTTTTTAGAGGTTTTATTGTAAATATCAAAAAACTACTTATTAGATCTCGTTCAAACCAATTTTCGGTGGAAGTTTGCATGGTAATGTACATCATATATTTTTTTTAGTTTTATCATACTCTTATTTTAGAAGTTACAGGGGGGGGGACACACATTTTACCACTTTGGAAGTGTCTCTCGCGCAAGCTATTCATTTTAGAAAAAAATGATATAAGAAACCTTAGTATCATTTTTGAAGACCTATCCATAGATACCCCACACATATGGGTTTGATGAAAAAAATTTTTTTGAGTTTCAGTTCTAAGTATGGGGCACCCCCAAAATTTATTACTTTTTTAAAAATTTGTGCGAAAACCTTAATGCGGTTCACAGAATACATCTACTTACCAAGTTTCAACAGTATAGCTCTTATAGTTTCGGAAAAAAGTGGCTGTGACATACGGACGGACAGACGGACAGACAGACATGACGAATTTATAAGGGTTCCGTTTTTTGCCATTCGGCTACGGAACCCTAAAAATCAACGCAAAAATGGTTGCATTTACCCACAACACGGATTTCTATTAGAAATAGGTTTATACAAGCAAAAACTTCGGGTTATTATAAACCTTAAAGTGAAGCAGGTAAGGCTTAATTTTGATTGCTAAACACATAACAGTTACGACGTTTATCATCGGACTCGGGATAGGCAATAAATTTTAACCGTCACTCGAAAGTCGAAAATCTGTATTACAATATGTACAAAAAATATTTTGTCTAATACACAACATTACCCGTACGCAATAGAGTTGAAAATAGCAAACGCGCGTGTGCGCGTATAACGTGGTGCGGTAGTTCAATTTTAGCACATAATATTACCATATAATTAGGTACTCTTTAGGTAGATACTTGATATGTACCTCACATATTTTGCTACTTTCTTTACTCGGCTCATAATCTAAATATATAAAAGAAGATACTGACTGACTCATTCACTCATTCACTGACATATCAACGCACAGCCCAAACCGCTGGGTCTAGAGACTTCAAATTTGGCACACAGGTTCCTTATGAGGTCTAGGGGTGCACTAAGAAAGGATTTTTCAAAATTCCCCCCTAAGGGGTGAAACGGGGCTCCAAAGTTCGTATTTTACCAAGCTTCAATACTCCTTCACGCCAAAACTACTGAACCGATTTGGCTCAAATTTGGAATTGAGATAAATTGCATCTCGGATTAACACATAAGCTACTTTTCATCCCGGGAAAATCCATGGTTCCCGTGGGATTAGTTATAAACTGAAATTCACGCGGAAAAAAATCTTCACGCTGCAAGTACAAGACCGAATTGGCTGAAATTTGGAATGGAGATAGACGATATCCTGGGTTAATATAAAGGCTACTTTTTATCCCGGAAAAATCCATGGTTTTCGCGGGAAAACTGAAAAATTGAAAAATTCACGCGCGAAAAATACTACTTGACGCTGCACTTACTGAACTGATATGACTGAAATTCGGAAAGGAGATAGATTTTATCCTGGATTAATACATAGGCTACTTTTCATCCCGGAAAATTTCATGGTTTCCATAATAATAGTGATAGATAATATGCCTTCATGCCGTAATATTACTGAACTGATTTGGAATAGAGATAGATTATATTCTGGATTAAAATCAATGGTTATTTCTCCCGCGTGAATATTTGTTTTTCACTATTCCAGCGGGAAAAATACTCATTCACGCTGCAACTATTGAAATTTTTGACTGAAAGTTAAAATGGAGATAGATTTCGCTATAAATTAACACAAAGGTTACTTTTTATTCCGGAAAATCGATGGTTCCCGTGAGAATAGGGAAAACTAAAATTTACGCGGGCGAAGCCGCGGGTATCTGCTAGTATATAATATTGCTACCTCGGGGTAGAAAGGTCGTAAAAACCAAAACCCTACTTTTCAGGACGAGCAAAAGAGAAAATTTTTAAAACTTTTTGGCAAATAACTTTTTTGTTTTTATAGGTATATTGACCCTATTAAGCGATATTTTATTAATTCTATATGTTTTTTGCAATGGATAACCTTATTTTATTCTCAATCTCTTAGTTTAGAAGTTAGCTTGGATTTACGACCAATAATTTTTTGAAACTTGGTTCATACACAATTTTCATAATTATTTCAGTTGTGACATTGTAATGAGTTGTAACTAGATATAAGTCGTTGTTATTGTGCTTAAAAACCATTAACATAAAATAGAGAGAGTCGTAAAATCAATAGGTACCTTCTGGACGTTGAGAGTCGTAACTATGATAACTTTATAGTAATTTACATAACTTAATATAAACTTGGGTGATAAAATCCATTTAACCTAAGTACCTACAGGTACCTACATATGAACTTATTACAATTTTTAACCAGTTAATAAATCAAAATTACTATTTAAGTATTTTTTTTACATTATCAATTTACTTAAAGCAAAGTACAAAGTGATTTAAGGCTTTCCTCGTGGTTTGAAGACATAATTTAACGATTTTTACGAGTACATACCACGATTATTTGTAAATAATATTTTGCCAGTATTTCGTTCTAATTGCATAGACCGTATCGGTCTACCCTCCTCCTAGATCTTTTTGACTTCATTTCGCGAGTTGTCACGCAAACACACACTAACAACGTCATTTTTCACCCCTGCTTTATTGCGACTTTGCTTCGGTTTGTACAGTTCTACAATCGTATTCCACTTATTGGCTAATTTAAACCCGTCTTCACGATTAAAATTCCAGTGTTTTTGAATTTCAATCGCTTCACGAACCAGCCTAGGTATAAAGTGACGGTCTGTGGATAAAACCATGGGGCTCAATCCAGTGTAGTACCTGGTTGCAGAAGATTCTCCGCGATCGATGACTTCTGAGGTTCATTATTCCTAACCGTTTTTATATTTGCACACGGGTAGCTATGGATCTCTTCGTTTGCCCAAAGTAAAAAAAAGTACAAAATACTTAAGAAGACGTAAAACACAACGTTAATCAGTAATTATTATCATTAACGCTGATCAGAGCATCATCTTCTTATGTTGGAAATTAACAAAAATATAAAACTTTGACAGCACTTTATTTCTATATTAATTTTCACCTTGGTCATCTTCATCGTCTTCGTTTATTAGGGTAAATTCAAAAATTCATCTTGATATGGTTTAAGTATGATTTATTCATCACATAAACGTATCAAATCATTGTATTTTGCAGTTGAAATAGGCAGTTGAAATGATGGTCATTCAACTTTAGTAATAATTTACCAAATGCTCGCTATTTCCATTTTTGTGAATTTATCAGTTATCGTGAATTCGTACTCATCCTTTTCCCTTTTTCCTTTTTATAGATTCTTCATAAAGATTGATTGTTTCTTCTAGTACCTCTTCACATACAGAATACTTAATTTCTACTTGTTTTTAAAAACTTTACAATCCTGATATGTTGGATTTTTCTGAAATGAAAGTGTGTTTTCGGACGGTACATCGCTGGGGACGAAAATCCCGAGACGAAGAAAATTCGGGATATCCTTCCTCGTAAATTGTTTCTTGTTGTCAAATACAAAACTCTACGTCGATGGGAGTTTGTCTGTCTTGTTTGTTGGAGAGTCGATGGGATGTTTCTAGTAACAATTCATCAGCTGATAACAATATGTTATCAGCTGATGAATTGTTACTAGAAACTAAATAAGTATGTTAGTTTTCTGTTTCATTTCATTCATATTCTCATTGTACGCAAAAGAAATATATCTTTCCTTGGCTTAGGAAAACTGATATTCTATTCATTGTTGAATAATATCATGTAAAAACCGATTCTCGAACACGTTACATCTGATCATCATTACCATTACTCTTACACTGTTTCTGGTTCTTAAGTTTCTTAAATTCTACACAAATTATAACGTTTTTGAGTTCCCGAGGAAGTGCGCAGGTAGCTTTTCAATCAACATCTTTACGTATTCTTTATCATCGGAAGAATATTTGGCAGGGACATTGCCTATCCTTGAGTCATTTTTGGCCTTGCATTCTTTAAAATGCGACTAACTGTACAGTAAAAATTTCTGAGTATAATTTACAAGGCAGTATTTATCCAGTAGAAATTGTAAATAGATTGTTATTAAATTTTGTAAGACCCCTTTGTTCGGCTCACAAGGATTTTGTCCCATAGTTCTTTATAGTTCTGAGTCTTCTTCTCTGTTTTTGTACCTTTCACCTTTATCTTCAAGTTGTTTCCGTAACATTTTTGTATTAATTGTTTTTTCTTACGATTATATTACGTTGTTAATGTTGGTCAACGTTGGTTGCCTTTTTATTATGTTGGTTAATGTAAAATAACCTTTACTAATAGGAGTCAGTGTGCTGGGAAAGAGATTGGAAGGATTCTAGTGACGGTCCCCGTAGATTCCAACTAAATTATTTGAATTTATTCATCTGAATATTATAAAAAAGGAAGAAAGTGATTTGGAAGTAGAAGCCTTGAGAAATAGTAAACTACGTCGTATAAACCCTTAATATCATCAAAACAAAAAATCGATTGAAAGCAAAAGGGTGTATAAACCATGTATAGATATTTCAATCTACAATGACGCGCCCCACTCTGTCAAACTCCATGCGAATCGAATAAAACATAAGCGATTTTGAATGAATGGGGCGCGTCTTCTTAACATCTATTGTCACCGGCGTCAATTCACTATCTGTTCTCATTGAACCACACCACTTAACCTCTTGAGAAAACGAAAATTAAAACTAAATTGTTTAACTATTATCTGCATTACTCTAATCTATGACGTTGATAAAAAATGGAATGGGAGGCCCGTTATTATTGTAAAAAAAAGTATATTATTTTATAATAACGTCAAAAATTAGTATGACGAGTCGCCGACGATGTACCTACATCTTCTTAAAATGTATTTTTTCGAACGTAATTTCGTTTCAAGTTAATTGATTAGGGATGCAAAAGCCAATTTGCACTTCACGAATGTATTCCGAATGGGTGTAGATACTTAACGTCAGTTGATCAACTTGAGTTCAGGGTGTAAAAACTAAATTGTACTTATCATTGGTTTTTACAACCAAGCGCATTTTGTTACTTAGGTATTACACCATACTTGGCTCAAATCTACTGTCTTTTACACCCTGAACTTCTAAATTAATATGGTATTACTCCAAATAGTTATAGCAATAATAGTTTTTTTGGTTCTTACATCATAAATTCCACAAAAACTGTGTTCAAACTTTGAAGTCATCTGGGTCGTATAACCCGTTATTTTGCGAATTTGAAAGCGTCACAAAGACCAATCGATAGAGCGGGAAATTTTGAATAAAACTGCATTCATAACTCATTTTCGGTAAAATGGTTTATACGACCTTTCTACCCCGAGGTGTCAATATTATATAATGATATAATGCTCGGCTCCATCTTTTTATATGCTCGCCAAACTCCTTCCCGACTGTTTTATTAGCACAAAATGAAAAATGATTAGGTATAAAAATATCAGTAAAAAGAAAGACCTGTGGCACTCGGAGACTGCCGCGGTAAATATAAGTGTTGCCCAAATGCAAGAACAAGACGAGACTCAGCCAGTCTTGGTCTTGGTCTTGCGCCAGTACATGTGGTCTTGGTCTTGCACTCCGAGTCTTGGTCTTGATCTTGGTTTTGCAGCAAGAGTCTCGCAAGTCTCGCAATTATCTATTAGCCTATTGCTGGTCCCGAACTCCTACACTCTCCAAAACGACACTCATAGCCACAACGACCTCCTATAGTAATGTTATTATCTCGCTGCAGACTCGGTCATAAATCATTCGAGTGTTTCGCTTTTGCTGTTCTGCAGTAATGCACAACTCAACAAAGAACAACAAAAGCGAAACACTCGAATGATTTATGACCGAGTCTGCAGCGAGATAATAACACTACTATAGCGCAGTGACGCGCGCCCGGATTGAATGGGAGGTCGCGGGTTCGATTCCCGCCACGGGCCACTTTGGAATTTTCAATTTTATAATTTCTTATTTGGCTCAGGTCTGGTCTGGTGGGAGGCTTCGGCCGTGGCTAGTCACCACCCTACCAGCAAAGACGCACCGCCAAGCGATTTACCGTTCCGGTGTGTGCTGTGTAGAAACCGCTAGGGGTTGCTTACCTCTTCCAAGGTAGTACGATAACATCTGCGGCTGCATCGTCACTTACCATTAGATGAGATCACAGTCACGTACTTACTTGTAGTGTGTAAAAAAAACGGAGGTCGGCCCGCGAAATTCAAATTTTATTTTGTATTTCGCAAATATTTAACTAGTAGGTACAATGAATTAGGCTCATGGCATCCATTTTGCGAAAAAAACAATATCATCTTCACAGGTTTATATAAAAAAGTTTGCCGAGTTTGACGTGAGTTCGCAATTCACAAATTGGTTGATATTCGAACTACATTTCTAAACTGGACATTTTCAAGTACTTAAACATCTTTTTCTTCTAATATTATATAAAATTTTCTCGCTTTTCTTTGTTACCAAACTCCTCCGAAACGGCTGGACCGATTGTTATAAGTGAGAAAAAAAAATTGGTTGTCTGTAAAGTCGGTTTACTGACGATAGTTGAACGTGACAACTCTCGCTTGCACTTCAAGCCTTACATGGAACGCCTCAGAGCGAGGTAACGCGAGCGAGGTAACGCCGGTAACGCCGGATGAGTCACGTTTTTTTGTGCGTGCAGCCGGCTCTATCGATTTATAAGACGTTGCCACGTCAAGAATTATATGGCAAAACAACGTTTGCCGGGTCATCTAGTTTTACATAAAATATTAAACTGTGAAGATTTTAGTAGGTACCTACTCTTATTTTCGCGAAGTGAATTCCATAAGCCTACTTCGTTGGATTAGTTAAATAATTGCGAAAAATAGAATTTTTATGAACTCAACAAATTCGAGTAGGTACCTACCTACCATGTAATTCGGATGTAAACAGCCGCGCCATCGAAGTATTTTTATCATGTATCTATACAACGCCATCTATCATGATGGCGTTGTCCAACTTCAAAAATAATATGTCAGACACGTAGTTGTTTTAGGTAGTTATAATAGATGTCGCTAGTAACACAAGGTAAAAGTATGTACGTAGATACGCACACATGTGTAAATTTGGCGTTTTTTAAATGCCGTATTATTCTTTAACTAAAGTAAATATTCGCCTGATATTTAAACTGCGGGTATAAAAAGTCCTAAGTAAATCGTAAATATCAATAAATTTAACAACAAATGCATATTTTTCAAGATTAATTCAAGTGAAAAATGTATGAGAGCATCTCCTAGCTTGTGGCCCTTAACGGCCTACAAGCCGTATTTAGGTGATTTTGAATGCAGTTTTACGTAAAAACTATAAAGACAATTACTTTCAAATTTACACGTCATGTATTTTGGGTCTTTAATCTAAAATCGCTTAGAAGCAGAAACACGATTGGATAAAATTTTCTCGATAGAAAGTTCTCCCAAAAGTTGCTCCAAAATCTCAGTTTTCCTGTTTTTTATCGGAAACTACAATGGATGTAATTGTAATTTTTGTTTTAATGTATCGGTAATAATAATATCCAAAAACACTTGGAAACAGATTTTTGATAATTAGCTAAGTTTTTGAGTAATTAGGTAAAAGGTCTGCATTTTTCCGCAACGTTGCATGTCACACCTACCAACGTATCCGTGAGAGTGAGAAAGACAAATATAAATTCAATAAATCCCCTTAATTTCTCACGGTTCTATGGTACCTTTTTTATAATTTGATGATAGGCTTGCGCTTGACTACAATCAAGTCTGATGAACAGAACAAGTCTGATGAACAGAAATGATGAGGTCTAGGATGGAGCGCGCTTGCCTAGAAAACGCCTATTCACTCTCCTCTTGAAGGCACCCAGATTGTATTTGGCTGGGAACACGGAAGCTGGAAGGGTGTTCCACACCTTAGCGGTTCGTATCAGAAACGTAGAAGACTAGAACGTACTAAAAACAATTTCCACCCTATATAATTCTGGGCACCGGACATAACCGGATTTCGATGCAGAATTGGGGCAGAGGTTGCCGATAAACACTGGAAACGTTCCGTCCGCACTAGAAATAGATTTGAGAAGCGGTTGTTTAAGTTCTTATCACTTTCCGATATTCTATATGCAATCCAGACCCAGTGAATTTGCGAGCAAATGCAAACATGTTCCATCCATTCCACCTAGATGTAGCAATCAGCGTTGCCAGATTTTCATTTTGTCAAGTCGGGATTTTCGAACTTTGTGAGCGAAAAAAAACGGGATTCTTTCTTCAAAAGCGGGACATAGTAAAAAAAGTATACGTTACAATAGATAGCAAAAATAACCAAAAACAGTTTCCAATAAAAACGGAGATTTTGTAGCATCTTTTGGTAACACTTTTATCGATATATTTTTTTTCCAATCGTGTTTCTGTCTGTAAGCGAATTTATATGAATTAGGTACGGATTCAAAATACATGACGTTAAAAGGACAGTGCCCATTGATATATGAATAATACTAGTGATGAGTTCAGAGAGCGTGTTAAATTATTTTCAAAGAAGTTTAAAAATGAATGTATATCATCAAAGTCAAAGTTTATACAAAATAAAATAAAAAATAGCGCCAATGTCACAAAAACGACGTGGAACATAATTAATCAGGAAACTGGAAGAGCAACACCGCGTACTAGTACCATTAAACTTGACATTGGCAATAAATCTATCACGTCAGATTCTGAGGTTGCTACTGCTTTTGAAGGGTTCTTTACGGACATTCCAGTTTCCACAACAAAATCATTGAACTCTTCACCAGATATTGCTCTCTCAATGTTAGAAAATAATGTGCCTGAATGTAATAGCATCTTTGCATTCAGCCATGTTAGTAGCTCTGACGTAATTAAAGCATTTAAAATGATAAATATAAAAAAAACTAATGACTTGTGGGGCATTTCTGTCAATGTTGTAAAATCGTTGATTGATATTGTTGCACCAGATTTAGCAGTAATATTTAATAATTGTGTAGATTGTGGTGTTTTCCCTGACTTAATGAAACATAGTAAAGTAATTCCACTGTTTAACTCAGGTAGTACCAGTGACCCTACTAACTTTAGACCAATATCTGTACTACCGACTTTCAGTAAAATATTCGAAAAACTTATACTGATTCAATTGCTTAATTACTTTCAAAAGAATGATTTATTACATAATAAACAATTCGGATTTACGCGGGGTCGCTCGACTACCGATGCCGGGGTCGAGCTAATACGACATAATATATTTGAAGCCTGGGAGGAGTCACGCGATGCGCTGGGCATTTTCTGTGACTTATCCAAGGCGTTCGACTGTGTTAAGCATGATACATTAGTCAGGAAGTTACACCACTACGGAATTAAAGGTGCAGCTCTGGATTTGATGAGCTCCTATCTGAGCTGTCAGATTCAAAAAGTAGAGGTCAATGGGAAACGATCTTCTGGTTCGACTGTGAAGATGGGAGTTCCTCAAGGGTCTATTTTGGGTCCATTCCTATTCCTTATTTACATCAATGACCTTCCTTACCTTACTAAGGACAAGCATGAGATAGTACTGTTTGCTGATGATACATCACTATTGTTCAAAATTAATCGACAAAAAAACAATTTTGACGACGTAAACAGTTGTCTCAAAGAAGTTGTACATTGGTTTGAAGCTAATAATTTGCTTCTTAATAGCAAAAAAACAAAATGTATTAAATTCACTTTACCTAATGTTAGACAAGTTCAAACGAATGTAAAACTAGGTGTTGAGGAATTGGATCTCGTAGATACAACCGTATTTTTAGGAATAACGTTAGATGCTACACTACAGTGGGACCCTCATATAAATAATCTATCGAACAGGCTTAGTTCTGCTGCGTACGCGGTTAAGAAAATTAGGCAGCTGACAGACGTCCAGACTGCTCGACTCGTATATTTTAGTTATTTTCACAGCATTATGTCCTATGGTCTCTTGCTATGGGGTAATGCTGCTAACATTAATACAATTTTCGTGCTGCAGAAGAAGGCTGTTCGTGCCATTTACAAAATGGGCCCAAAGAGAATCATTCAAAGAATTTAATATAATGACGGTGCATGCACAGTATATATTTGATAACTTGATATATGTGCATAAAAATATTAATAATTTTGTTAAAAAAAGCGATCTCCATGCTATTAACCTTAGAAGTAAAAACAAACTAGTAGTGAATAAAACAAGACTAGAGAAAATAAATAAATCATTTAAAGGCAATGGGATACGCTTTTACAACAAACTTCCTATTGAAATGTTAAACTTATCCCTCAATAAGTTCAAAGTCAATGTAAAACGAAAGCTCGTTAATAAGGATTATTTACATGAATCAAATCCTTGGGAGTAAATGAACTGCTGTATTATAATTACTAGCTCAACTAGTTTTTAAGAGCTTTTGTAAAGTGGTGATAACCGAAAACAAAACCCGGCTGAGTTTGTTGTGGGCTTCTTCTCAGTGCAGGGCGCGTTGGAACCCTCGTAAACTTAGTTTTAAGTCGACTTGTAGTTAACACCGCACATAATATTATGTAACAAATATGTTGACGTTTTACAAGTGCCTTGTAAGTTAGGCCTATGTGAAATAAATATATTTTGATTTGATTTTGATTTGAATCCCGAATCAAGCTGCTTCAAATCCAAACTTTATTTTTCCCTCGGTCTTTCCCACTTTCGTAATACCTATTACCTACCAACTCTTTTACTTTCCGACATTCAGGCGAGCAAAGCGAGGAAAAAACCCACTTTTACCTACCTAAATAGTACAAGTAAATTCAATTATTCATACGTCATAACTCTGCTAGGGGTAATCATCAATCATTAACCGATGATTAGATTAGATTAGAATGATCCTCTAAGGTTATTTATTTTACACAATCAGCGAAATGCGTTGTTATTTGTTACTTTATGATAATAAGCGGATTAACTAAATGAAAAAAAAAACATCCATCATTTTCTAGTCATACCTAGAACTCTTCTTGCAAAGTGCATCCGATAGGCTAGTTGAACAAATATCGATGTATCGATACATTGTTATTTTGTATCGATGTTCATTGTTTCGATGTATCGATAGTTGTATGAAGCCGCACGAAGTTATTATGACATTAGTATGGTGTGACGTCACAAATCAATCTATGAGACTCTGTCTAATCAGAATTATTTAAATACTTACAACTTTTTTGGTATTTTAACGATTTAATTCGTTTTTTTTTCAGTTTACTTAAATAATATCTTAAGTACAGTCGCGGAACGAAAAGGTTCGTCGATTTTCAAATTGATTCGTTCAACGTATCACGAGCACATATTACGTTTTGAAACTATGTTACAGAATAGACTCGAGTTAGAGAAAATAAAGTTTAAGTTTTCGTTAGTAAAGTTCAAAATTGTTCAGATCAAGGTAGTTTGACTATTTATCTTGTCAACAAGATTTTAATGGATAAACTGCAACCTTCTTGTTAATTCAACCTGACATTATTATTTCTGTTAAAACCTCAAAACTATTGTCAATCGGTCAGTGTCATAATGTCAAAATATCATAATTTCTCCTAAATAACTAAGGTTTTAATGAGGTTGTAATTCATTTTGGTAACACATTGACGGGATAGAAAAAACCTTATTCGATAGCAAACGTCATATTTATTTAAATGTTAGCAGCGCTGTTTCTTGCACTGGAATGTTGGCATAATGGACTCTTGCAGTACTAGAGTACTAGTGCAAACGAATTTCGACACTAAGGTGACGAACCTTTTCATTCCGCGACTGTACAAAAAAAAAATCGAGTCAAATAGGTAGCCAATTATCGGTCCCAAAAGATCGTATTCTGCAGCTTCCCCGATTCAAAGCTATTGCATTTACAATATACAACAATAGAAAAACACCCAGACACTGGAAAACATTCATGCTTATCACACAAACATTTTCCAATTATGGGAATCGAACCCACGACCTCCGACGCAAAGGGCAAGACCGCTGCGCCATTAGTTTGTCAATTTACTACCGAATGGGGAGGACGTGTAAAAAACGAGTACTACACAAATAGACATACCCTGGACAGGGCGTACGGCGCGAAAAAATATCGCCAGTTTTTTTTTTATACTATATAGGCTAGCGCTTGACTGTGATCACACCTGATGGAAAGTGATGATACAGTCTAAGGTGGAACGCGCTTGCCTAGAAGATGCCTATTCACTCTTGATTTGAAGGCACCCGGGTTGTAAGTGGCAGGAAAGACACTGCCTGGGAGTGTATTCCAGGCCTTTGCAGTGCGTATCTGCAGGAACGAGGAATCAAACCGCTTCGCGTATGCGTATTTGCGTCAGCATCCACCTATAGATTTTTGGCAGATGGCGCTACTGTTTGCTTGTACGTAAAAGGTTTACGTAAATCGTTCGGATGCCCATATCCTGAGGGTTCTTATCAGTAACTACACATCACAAAACATGTGCTTTCGTGTCACGTTGTTATATAATATTGGAAATACCGCGAATTGAGGTTGAATGCCAATATCAGATAATTATAATGAATGGGCATATTTATTTTTTATCTTTATTGCATTTATCATCCATTGCTAAAAAAATGTGCGTGATATATTTAGTTGTAAAAAAAAAAGATTCCGACGAATTGTAAACCTCCTCCTTTTTTTGAAATAGTAAAGCAGCTGTAATATGCCTAAAAAATAGAACAAGAAAAAAAGAAGTCTTAGTAGTAAAGTCCCGTTTTTACACAACTGCCCAAAAAAAGGAGTGTAATGTTTTTAACTCAGTGTCAAAACTGGCTGGTGGTGGCAAGAGACAGGCAATGATGGACATCTCTGGGGGAGGCCTTGACCCGCGAGGGGTTTTCCAATACCCTATAAATATTAATAAGCTATATTTTACTAATAATAAGTTAATATTAAGATTTATTTCACTTTTGTAACTATTTTTTGTACTATTATAACAGGAAAAATAAAAGGCTTTTTTATTTTTATTAATGTTTTTAGGGTTCATGTATGTACGAGTATGTTTCTATATTCTACAATAACTTCTGAACGCCAGAAGAGATTTAGACATATGAGGTATCTTTAGAATCCTTACATCATTCCGAGTAACATAGGCTATATTTATTTGAAAAAAGTCGTTTTACGACAGGGTAGTCGTGTTTTTAATTTTTTAATTATTTACTTGTTACCCTAAAAAGTAAGGCAATGGACTATCTTACACAAGATTTCTCTTTAAACATCACAAGTAAACAAAACATGAGACACAACTAATAACTAATTATTAGAATAAAATACAAGATAAGGCTTGCTTTTGTTTTGAAATAAGATCTAGGCAGGCATGTTCACTAACATAACAGTTTTGTTTAATAAAAGGCTATAAATAGCAATTATTATACTTTACTGTCTACACTCTACACTATCTATTAACATCAATTTAAGTCCATCAAACAACAATTGTACAACAGAACTGTCTTAAGGATACGCAAAATAATTATGATCCTGAAGTCTGTTTATTAGGCCTTACCTTTGCATAGGTTTTTTATAAGAGCAAGTAAATTAAGCTTAATATTTAGGTAAGAAATAAAGATATGTAAAGAAATAGTATTAAGTATATAGTAGGTTTTGTGTCAGTAAATTCCTAATGAATCAATATTTACAATAATATTTTATTACTTTTATACTATTATATTAATAAATTATTATTACTGCCCTTGGCATTATCACTGCAAAATGATAACCAAGATCTTAATATTATTATAAACAGGAAGAAATTACAGTAAAGTGCTCTACACTGATGTTATTTAAATTATGAATAGAAATGTCTTAAGGGGATTTATTGAATTTATTTTTGTCTTTCTCACTCTCACGGATACATTGGTAGGTGCGACATGCAGCGTCGCGGAAGAATATAACAGAAAAACGACCTTTTACCCAATTACTCAAAAACTAAGCCAGTTATCAAAAATCTGTTTCTAAGCGTTTTTGGATATTATTCTTACTAATACAATTACATCCGAGTAGTAGTTTCCAATAAAAAATAGAAAAACTGAGATTTTAGAGCAACTTTTGGGAGAACTTTCTATCGAGAAAATTTTATTGAATCGTGTTTCTGCTTCTAAGTGATTTTAGATTAAAGACCCAAAATACATGACGTTTAAATTTTAAAGTAATTATCTTTATTGTTCTTAAATAAAACTTCATTCAAAATAGCTTAAGTACGGCTTCTACACAGTTAAGTAATCCTTGAAATATATACAAAAACCACGAGTTCAGTGAAGATAACTATTAATTTTTTTGGTTTACGCAGATTTTGGCATTACACAGATTAGACAATTAACCGTTTATACTTCAAAGGAATATTCTTTATTCTAATTCACTTCTATTATTCTTTATTATAATTCTAACCCACTTTAAAATATAATTTAGCATATTCCGTACTAAAATTTAAGTATAATTGTTTATCTATAAATCGACCGATATTATTTGGATCCACAGAAGACCAGCGCTATGACCGTGGGGCAAATCCAGGCTCCACGGGCGTAGCAAACGTTGAGTGGACTCCATTTTGGAATCGTGCAATTTCATACAATATAATTATAATGTATTCTGGCGTACTATAACTGTGTTGTGATTCCAAATAAACGTTTTTTCTTTCTTTCTTTCTAATTTAACTTATGTCACAAAACTCCATACATTTCTTGAATTTTCTTGTGACTTTTGTTTTTCCAAATTTTCAAGGTGAATTTATTTTAAAAAACCTTTAAGAGAAGTTTCAGGAACAAGGAATCAAGTACTCTGGATGTGTCATTGGCGTTAGTCTTTAGTGCTTCAACTGATTAGGAATGTATAGATCCACGAAGGCGAGACCCACTCTGTCAAAATCACTTATGTTTCATTCAATATGTATAGAGTTTGTCAGAGTGGGGCGCGTCATCGTGCATTGTAATATCTATAATCATTTACTTTGGAACTTGGCAGAGCCATTCGAAAAATGGCTCTAGTATTTGATAATCAAACTCGGTAGGCATAAGTTGACTAAACAGAGGTGAAGTCTAACATACAGACCAGATTTTTATTGTTAAGACTAACTGACCCGGCAAACATTGTTTTGCCATTAGGGATATAAAAAATAGTTAAGAACCTACTCTCAGACCTAGTGATCATACACTGAAAATTTCATAACAATCGGTTGAGCCGTTCTGGAGGAGTTTCAAAAAATCTTTATTTATTAAAACAGAATTCAAAATATCTTTATTTCACATAGGCCTAATGCACAAACAATAAAAGGGTCAATACAAAATTTGTGATATGCATTTGGTGATAACTACCTACTACAGGACTTTACGAGGGTTCTAAGTTTAACACACCCTGCACTGAGAAAAGCCCAAAACAAACTCAGCAGTTTTTGTTTTTTGTTTTCACTATTTAAAATAGCTCCTAAAAACTAATTGACCTAGTATACTTAGTAACAACAATTATTTTTTTTAATTACTATCACTCCCAAGGATTTGATTCATGTATTCAATTCAATGCTCTTTTCATGACTTTTAGCTGTGCTAAGCGGGCACAGATTGCTCCGCCAGTGTTGCGTAATTAGAAGAGGCTTGATTCATGTAAGTAAGCCTTAATACGGTAAGGGTTTTGAAATTGGTCGCATTGAATATAATATCTTATAACATAATATATCTTTAACCCTCTTAAAAGCTCGGTCGACTAATTCTGGGTGGTCATAAAAGAAAATAACCACTCAGAAGGATGGCTTCTTTGTCACCTATCCGTTATCCGAGTTGGGGTGCCCTCACATACCGAACTCGCTTTGCTCGCTGTTGTATTCTAAGTTATTTGTGACAATAAACTTCTGCCAACAGGTATAAGGCCTTCAGCCTTGTGAAGCTTTAGAAGACTGTTTAGCGTTCACTCTTTCGCTTTGACCCTCTTAAAAGCTCGGCTTCAAATGAATGCAACTTGATTTAAAGGTTCACCCCTTAATACTAGGTCAAGCTACATTAATGAGCTTAACTCTGAAGTTTTACTTATTGATGGATAAGTTCAATATTTCATGAAAGAGTTTATTGTAAAATTATTTAAGTATATAATACATACAAAGTTTGAAAGTCAAGCAAATCAACTATCTGCGTTAATATTTATTCTGAAACACTTTTCACAGACGAAAACCTACCACAACCTTCTAGAAAACTCGCTATACGTGTTTAAAAACATCGCTTGTTTCACATAATTTCTAGAAGTTCCCGATAATAAACTAATGGAGGTTAATATCGCAAAAAAATATTGAAACCTGATAAAAAATGACGAACGCAACTTTATCACACTGCTGAAATGTGCTAAATTTTATCGAAGGTTAAATAGTAATGTAATGTTTAGTGAAACCCGTTATCGACGCTAAACTTCACGATAAGATTAAAACGTTAAAAAAAATACTTACGTCTTATCCCTTTTGCGATTGACACTGTAAAGTTGTTTAGCACTGACATTTTACACACTTGTCCATAAAATAATCGTAAATAAATACAGTTTTCTTATCACAACAGTTTTACACGTGTACTCAGTACAATCGCTATGAAATAACTGAACTGGATTTCAATTCAATTTTCTCAGGCGCAGAAAGGCGCGGCAGAATGATAAGTGCTTTCGAGCGTCTGTTTATCAATAAGCTACTGATAAATTCTCATTTTAGATGATTTATTTCCCATTTATCGTAATTCAACCTTGCGGGCCGCGGCATTTTTTCACACCAGCTGATTTCCATAGACAACCACAGCAGCTGATTTCTAAATAACACAGACCAAATTCAAAATCGAAATGTCAAAAAATTTGACAAACTAATATCGTTAAAAAACATAGTTGGGCATAGATGGGAACAAAATAAATTATTTAATCCTTTCCGTACTTCACAGATGACATATCCTGTGAGAACCATGTACAGTCGCGGAACGAAAAGGTTCGTCGATTTTCAAATTGATTCGTTCAACGTATCACGAGCACATATTACGTTTTGAAACTGTGTTACAGAATAGACTCGAGTTAGAGAAAATAAAGTTTAACTGTTCGTTAGTAAAGTTCAAAATTGTTCAGATCAAGGTAGTTTGACTATTTATCTTGTCAACAAGATTATTATGGATAAACTGCAACCTTCTTGTTAATTCAACCTGACATTATTATTTCTGTTAAAACTATTGTCAATCGGTCAATGTCATAATTTCAAAATATCATAATTTCTCATAAATAACTAAGGTTTTAGTGAGGTTTTAATACATTTTGGTATTATATTTGGTTTAATACATTGACGGGATAGAAAAAACAAGCAAAACCTTATTCGATAGCAAACGTCATATTTATTCAAATGTTAGCAGCGCTGTTTCTTGCACTGGAATGTTGGCATAATGGACTCTTGCAGTACTAGAGTAGGTACTAGTGCAAACGAATATCGACACTAAGGTGACGAACCTTTTCATTCCGCGACTGTACCTATAGGTATTTCAGTTAATCTATTTATCTAATAAAGTATTCCGGTCGGTCAGTAGCTATGGTTAAGAACTTGTGGCATGCGTTCCCACTTGATGGTAAGTGACATTATAATCGAAGCGTTTATCGCGCCCGAGTGGCTACGGTGCCCTTCTGTAGCACACGGGCCGGTGCTCCCTGGTTACGTCGATTAATAACCGACGGCTAATAGCTTGACCCGGCGGATAGGTGACGTTTCGTCGCGTGTCCCTCTGAGTCCCAGCAGAGGGCACAGTGTCGAAACGTCTACACCTACACCGGAGGAGAAAAAAACCTCATTAAAAAATTATAGGCGGGGGCGGAAACGCCCACAAGTCCCTTCGGGGCAGTACGAGGAAGACAACCTCGTAAAAAAATTACCGAAGTGGGCGGGAACGCCCGTCGAGAGGGTTAAATACGTCGGCACATCCCTCTCGCAGGAGACGCACCGGTTGCTGGAGGACGAACACCTTTCTTCAGCTTCCGTGTGCGCCGGCCTGTGGGTGACGGGTGTAAGGGGCTATGGCGTCCGTTGCCCGAACTCCATCAACAGGCCGAGGAGGTGGCGTGCCCTGTTCAGGAAGCGCCCCCAGGAGTCGGCAGCGGTCAGGCTGCCGGCAGCAGCGACTAGACCTGCCGCTCAGGTGGCGGGTCGGAGCCTGGCGGGAGCGCGGTGAATACGCAGGTGAATCCCGTACTCCTGCCAACGAGGTCCGTCGTGGCAAGCGACAGGTTTTAGTGGGTGCAAGCCTCACATAGCCCCTGTTTCCCCTGACGGAGGAGTATGCGTTAGGCATTTCCTGTCATTAAAAAAAAAAGGCAAATCAGGGGCAGGGAGGATAAAATGAAGAAGTTTTAATACAGGGATTGGAAATGAAATAAAACACACCAACTAGATACTTATTTATATTAGTTCCATTATAAAAGAGCTAAGTAATCAACGATACAATACAAGCAATAAATAACAAATTCAACAACACTTCCCAACCAGACTCTGTACGACACTTTAGCTGAGGATTCTTGGAAGAAATTAATATACAATTAATAATTGCAATGTTTTAGATGTAAAAACTTTTGAACTGAAGTTGAAAGGGTTTGAATATATTTCCATAGCCTACCCATGCAATGCCACATGCAGGGAAGTACTATAAATACTATAGATAGAAGAAGACTCAATTTCAATTTCAATAAAAGTTATAACTGCATTCATAGATTTTTTAATAGTTGTCTGGTTGAACAGGGACTCGAAACCGCTATACAATAAAAAAAATAGGTACATGTAGTTTTATCATATCGCTCGAAAGGGTGCATCATACGGATTATTTTTTGCAAAATGAAAAACATCAGAAATAATAAAAAGGGGACAATGAATTTTCCATTTTTTAAATTTTTCATGTGTTGAAGCTGAATAAATAAATATTTATTTATATATCTACAATATTTATGGTACTTCCCCTCCAAGTGGCATTGCCGCGGGGCGCCCTGTATATATATAATAGGTATCTAGGATTATATAGGACCTTTTTACTATACTATTTCCATTCGTTTATTTTATCTTTGACACAAATGAAATCACATGAAACAGATATAGCAATAGCAAGGGACCAGAGAGAGATAGAGGTAAAGTTGTCTCTTTCTGATCCCTCGCTATTGCTATATACACAGAGCAAGGAGTGTCTTTTGTTTTCTGTGGCTATATATGTGTTATGTGTCAAAATTGGAAATAGTTTAAGAATTCCCCAAAACTTCAAAATGTTGCCCATAGATCATTGTAAGTACTAATTCTAAGCATATATTTTATTATACAGTTTTGTCATTACCATGATAATTTAAATACCTATGTCAAGCAAAATTACATAAATTATAAACTAATTAATTATAAGAAATTTTGAAGTATAGAATTACACAACTAAATAACAAAAAAAAAATTAAGGTCGTTGTATATATTTGGAATTACTGTTTAATTAGATAACAGGAATGTATAGGAAATATAAGGGCCATTTAAGATGCTTAGGGCTGATTTTTCAATCGCCAGATAAACTATCTGAAGAATAAATTTGAAACATATGCCATACAAAATCTGTCAAAACGTCATATTTATTCCTTAGTTAATGATTATCTGGCGATTGAAAAATCGGCCATTAAAAACATAAATCAAACTTCGAAATTCAAATTTTATAAGCGAATAACAGTAAAATTGCATGTATGGCCAGTATCATTTACACATCTTCTCTAGAAAATAAAGTTCTGGTGCCAATTTTTGTTACCAAACTCCTCCGAAACGGCTCGACCTATTGTTATGAAACTTTCGGTAGGTCTGAGAGAGTAGGTCATACGCTATTTTTTTTAAATATCCCTAATGGCAAAACAACGTTTGCCGGGTGAGCTAGTGTTTATATCATTTCTTCAAGTGACCAACAAAGGAAATTATTCCGAAAATCGATTTTTTTTCTTTTTTTTATTGAAGATAGGCTTGCGCTTGACGACAATCATGCCTGATGGAAAGCAATGATGAGGTCTAGGTTGGAGCGCGCTTGCCTAGAAAATGCCTATTCACTCTTCTCTTGAAGGCACCCAGATCGTACGCTTTGAAACACGGAGGCTGGAAGGGCGTTCCACACCTTAGCGGTTTGTATCAGAAACGTGGAAGAAAAACGTTTCGTGCGAGTTTGTTGGACGTCAACCACGGATTAATTTCTTAAAATGAACACATTTATATGGGTTTCGTCCCAAATAGCCCGCGAAATCCAAATTTTGTTTAGTTTTTCGCAAACAGTTGGCTAACTCCACATCGTAGGCATGGCAATGAGTTTTGGGACCATAACGTTCATGCATCTACATGTTCTTAACATAAACTTTGCTCATAAATTCCCATTTACTCCATATTGGTTCCCGAAAGATAATTTCCTGTAATAGCAGTTTCCCTTTGTAGCTATCGGGAACAAATATGAAGTAAAGGAGTATTTTTTATGAAAAAGCATGTAGATTTAATAAAAAAGATAATTAGTCCATTATTTGCGAAAAACTAAATAAAATTGGAATTTTCGCGCCCTTAAGCAAATAATATGATATGAACATATTATGAAGATAATACTGGCGTTTCCGCAATTTTACAGACATAAGCTAGATAAGTGTTATTTGCTTAAAAATTGTGAATAAATAAATAAAATTAGAATTTTGTGGGCAGACAAGTTTGACAAAGCTCGCGCAAAACTTTCTGAGCTCTCTGAGCCGAAGGCCAGTGTTGCATACACATGTATAATGTATACTATGATTCCTACTTCAGACTTTTACTATAGTATTAAGGATTATATACATGATTCAAATCCTTGGGAGTGAATGAACTGCTGTATACTAGCTCAATTAGTATTGAAAAGCCTTTGTGAAGTGGTGATAACAGAAAACAAAACCCGGCTGAGTATTTTGTGGGCTTCTTCTCAGTGCAGGGCACGTTTGAACCCTCGTAAACTTAGTTTTAAGTCCACTTGTAGTTAACACCACACACATGCGACAAATATGATATTGACGTTTTCAAGAGCCTGTACGTTAGGCCTATGTGAAATAAAGACATTTTGAATTTTGAGGGCTCATAAAGTTTTGCACGAACTATATATTTGTGCCCAATCGATGCAAATGTAAAAAATAAAATTATACGAATATAGTCGAATTTGTACCTCTCACATTTCATTATAATATTATGATGAGTTTTTTTATAAACAAATTGACTAGAACAAGCCTTCGAGTATACAAATTTATTTAATGCGTAAAGAAAAAAAAATTTTAATAAATTAATTTATTTAAAAAAAATAACGGATGGACCAAAAATGTTATCAAATAATAGTTAAAAGTATTGAAAAAAACCTAAAAATAGTTATAAAATGTTAAGTTACTACACTAAAAATTGTTCGTTTTTCCTTCATAAACAATGGCCCTCTTGCAAATAAACGTGGAATAAAAGTGTAATTGTTATACTGTGTTTTGCCTTGTTCCATCGAATTTCAAATTGCTAATGACAGAGGACAAATCACAAAACAGAGTATAACTATTCCATCGCTATTCCCCGTTTATTTTCTAGGCGATGAATGTTTAGCACATACATACATACTGGAAGATTTAAAAGTCGCGGGAGAAAAGTAGAATACCTACTAAAATTCTTAAGTAGCAGGCCCTCAGAAAGTGAGTAAAATTATCTTCTTTAAATCTAATTACTAAAACTAGGGAAGATTCAGAAATAACTTAACTATATTATTATGTATAACTCAAATAAATTAGTGTTTAACTATACAGTTACTTTAAGTTTACACCTCATTGAAATGGCGTCATAATAGCTTTAACCAATCAGCGAACGCTGCTGCTATATGGCGTGAGATGCAGCCAATTACAGCGAGGCTTGATGCTGTCATATCGACTGTAACCAATCAGCGAACGGTATTGGTATATGACGCATCAATGAAAGAACGGTATGCACGAGTTTTGACTACTATACTATTTCCATTCGTTTATTTTCTCTCTGACACATGAAATCACATGAAACAGATATAGCAATAGCGAGGGATCAGAGAGAGATAAAGGTAAGTTGTCTCTCTCTGGTCGCTCGCTATTGCTACATCTGTTTCATGTGTCAAAGAGAAAATAAACGAATGAAAATAGTGTAACAATGAGATATAAACTTATAGTTACAGAATTGACATTTAAATAGTCAGTGCATGATTAAATAATTAAAAATAAGGCATGTTATAAATATCAAAATTTCATAAGCCAGTATAAAGGTTATATGTCAAAATGGCGGACAAGCTTTAAAAACGCCTTATTCTGTCACATTTTCATAAGGTACAGTCAACTTCAAAAATCCATACATAGCTTGAAGGTTAATCTGTCAAAATCAACCTTAATACATACGGCATTAAGTTCAAAATATTTCTATGTAGCACTAACTTGTATATACTGACTGGCAGAGTGCATGTTAGGAATCGTTTTTGCAAATTTTATATGGACTTTTGACGTTAACCGTACCAACCGGCCCAAAATAGTCCAATGAACACGGTTGTAGACTCGTAGAGCCACTTTAAATACTAAAGTAGAAACCCTAGTAAAACAAATATTATCAAATTTTAACACCCAATCAAAATCTGTAATAAATGTTTTATTAACATAAATCATCACATCCAACTACAGTCAATTATGCTCTTTCCATTAGTTTATTTCTATTTGACACATGAAACAGATATAGCAATAGCGAGGGATCAGAAAGAGACCACTTTACTTTTATCTCTCTCTGGTCCCTCGCAATTGCTATATCTGTTTCATGTGTCAAAGAGAAAATAGACGAATGAAAAGAGTATAAATCGAGCAACAAATTTTAATCTATCGCCATTTTTCTATAAATATGAACACTTTATATTTAAAGCGAATATTTTTTATAATTTACGTGAAACCGTGACTAAATTTTTCTCATCTATGAACTGGATTTGTATAAGAAAGACTTTCGCACACATAAACAATTCTGTATCCCGATTGGCTCAGAAAAATGAGAACACCGAATTTAGCCAATCAGGCGACAGAATAAGTCGTCAATTGTGAATACGATATATTATATAGCTTGGCAAAACCTTCTTAAAACTGAACTAATTTTTGTGTTCTTATACTTGAATTTTGTATAGACAGTGGCGCCAATTTTTTCTACTCTTTTTTGCCAAACTATATACGTTTTTCTTACATCATCAGACACCAGTTTAATTTTATTATATCTAAAAGGCCACAAAACAACGCTTCAAAATGTGGTGATTTTTGACATATTTCATAAATGACGCCGCAAATGGCAATATTTTCGTGGTTACAGTTCGCAGTACTAAACCATTGGTCAAATGTCAACCTAGTGTAAGAAGTGTTCCCATTTGTTCCAAGGAACAACACGTCTTGTCATGGCTATATTATCATGTTCCTTGGAACAAATGGAACAATTTTAATGACGTCACAAAATATACATAATGGCAGAAGGAAAGCTTTCTTGGCTAAATTACGATTTCAATATTTATCTTACATAATTAATGACTCTTGCTCATAATTATATCTAAAAGGCCACAAAACATCGCTTCAAACTTGATATTTGACATAATACTTCATAAAAGAGCCGTAAATTGAAATATTTTCGTGGCCCAATTGGGTATTTTCCTACTTTTGAATTTGATAAATATTATTACTGTATTATAAACTAGGATAAAAATTATGACGTACGCTGAAAAAAAATTAAAATCCAACAAAGATTAACAAAGTTACAGGAATTTTAATTTTGGAGTGGGAGGGTCTTCTATCCCTTTCTCGCAAAACGAAAATTCGTATGAAGCCACACGAAGTTACTATGTCATTCGTGAAGTGTGACGTCACAATTTAATATCGCTATCTCTGTCTAATCAGAAATATTTAAATGCTTATAACTTTTTTTGTTATTTGATCAATTTAATTAGTTTTTTCAGTGTTATTTTTATCATTATTTTTATCCTATTCTCCACGCGGCGAACCATGATCCTTATGACAGTTCGTTTAGTGATGGGTCGTGTCTTTGGTCGTGTCGATAATTTTTTTTTAGACAAAGGCGTGGCCTTAAGCCACGTTGGTAAACATGTTTTAAAAAATATTACAATGTATATTTTTAATGTCCATTTTGTTGTTGTTGTATTAATTTAAGATTTTTGGCATAGATTAAGTAGGTAAGTAAAACGAAAGTTTCCAACCTTGTTATTTTCCAATAATGCTTAACCCGATAAACACGTTTTTGCTATATAAGTATGTATATATTTTATCATGAAAATGAATGCTCCCCATTTATTTATTTTGTCTGAAAAATTTTGCACTCGTTTCCATTACCGACATTTTTTTTATCGATACTTGCCGCCCTAGTCGATAAACGTCACACGACTTAAGTTTTGCAGGACGTAAACATAAATTCAGATTGACATAACTTCTTGTAAATGTTAAGAATTGTTAAAAATATCAACGGAATATCATTACTAATGGTATAAAGCTATGTAAAATTTATAAATGGCATTTTTAGACGCCCCCAATATGATCCCGATTTAATGGTGACGCCACTACAATGTTATATGGTGACATTAGCTGTCAGTGTCATAGGGATCACGGTTCGCTGCGTCGAGTATAGTTTATAATGAAGTAATAAAAAATTGCAGTCAAATACCCAATTGTTAGAGTTCGCAAAACTAAAGCCATTGTTAAATGTCAATTCAATATTAGAATAGTTCACATTTATTCCAAGGAACAAGACATCGTGTCATAACGATGGTGTCATGTTCCATAGAACAAATGGGAACAACTTTAATGTGTGGTCACAAATTATAATAAATTGGATTCACTATGCCTATTGCCTTGTCAACATATTTAAATAGAAAATTACCTTTTAATAAACACCTTCGAAAATGACTTGGGATGAGTTTTAATCTTTCTTCTTCATAATTATATTATTCTTCTTAATATGTATATAAAATTTTCGTGTTTGTAACAAAACTTCTACGAAACGGCTTGACCGATTTTTATGAGATTTCTTGTGTAAGTATTACGTCTAAGAGGACGTAAACTGATATTCATACGCCTAAGTGAGAAATAATTTAAATAGCAAAACGAAGTTGGCCGGGTTAGCTAGTAAGTATAATTTAATAACAATTAGACATGTCATACCCTGAAAAAGAATAACATGATCCTGTCAAAAACATAATTCATTAGATTTCATGCAAAATTAACGCATAAAGTACCAAAAAAGCACTTAATTTCTGGATAATAATATTATGTACAATATCAAAACTTTTTTTACTGAAAAAATACATCCAAATTGAGGTTTTATGTTTGATTAAATCCGTTCCGTCTTTAATTATGATTTTCTCTATGTATATATAATAAAAATCATTCGTCGTTCCAAACTCGAAAAAATCTCGACGCGTTTCAAGGAAAAAATCCTTGAAATTCGGTCCAGTCTAGTGATGTTTTGGACATGGCAGAACAACGTGCGTCGGGCCAGGCAGTTATTCATTAAATAATTAATTCAAGATTATTATGTTACACCATATTGCTTATCCCACACTTATTGTTCATCATATTTTTATTTAATAAATTAATTATTATTAACTTTAAGTTTTAACGCATATTATATACCTTACTTATAAACGTTTTTAGTAGCTTTTTCATTAGAATGTTTTTTTAATAATTTAAAGGACAGTGCCTATTTAAGTATAAACAATGACATCTTAAGAATGTTTGTAGATAAAATGAATGCTAGCGGTTTTCTTGGGTTATAACATTTCAAAAAAAAAAATGGTCTATGGTCAAGTGACACTGGCTTACATCAAATATAACTGGACTTTAAAAGTACTAATATTTTACAAAAAAAACCTAAAACTTTATTAATAGAACTTCGTTGAAAAATTATCTTTATTTTAAAATATAATGACCATGTATGGAAATCCATGCAAAGCTGATTCAAATCCAAACTTTATCTTATATAGACTACGGTCTCCACATTATTATTTTTTTAGCTTCCGCTTGACGAAAATCATGCCTGATGGAAAGCAATGATGAGTTCTAGGATGGAGCGCGCTTGCATAGAAAAAGCCTATTCACTCTTCTCTTGAAGGCACCTAGATTGTACTTGGCTGGAAATACGGAGGCTGGAAGGGCGTTAAACGGATTTCACAGTTATATACAAATAAACAAGCACGTCTCAACAAAATCTGTATGACAGGAAATGTGCACTGAAATAGTACATTTCAATATAAGTGCGGAAAGTTTGTCATTTCTTTACGAGTCCCGGTTTGTTGACCCAAGCCGAAGGCGAGGGTCAACTATAAGGACGAGTAAAAATGACAATTCCGCACGTGCATTGAACGAAGTTTTTTAACACATTTGCGAAAAAAAATATTGGTTTTACGTGTTTACCTGCTCCGTGTTTGCATGCCGTGTTCGTGTTCATGCGCTCCTGGTGCGCCCGCTCCGGTGCCGCGTAGGAGGAAAACACAAAAGCACTAGTGCGGAAAAGAATAACTTTGCGCACGCTAAACACACATGGAAATGTCAACTTTTTGAGCAAATGTATTAAAATGAATGGTATGCAAAGTTTTTGTATGCCAAACTAAATTCTGGATATGAAATACAAATTACTACTCATGGTCAGTTCTAACTGAGAGGAACTTAGTTCTGGATGATAGATAGAATGGTGTGTGACCAGCATAAGCAAATGCCATATTATACTCTTTCCATTCGTTTATTTCCTCTTTGACACATGAAACAGATATAGCAATAGCAAGGGACCAAAAAGATACCACTCTACCTTTATCTCTCTCTGGTCCCTCGCAATTGATATATATCTGTTTCATGTGTCAAAGAGTAAATAAACGCATGGGCAGAGCATAATCGCCTTTGTAACTACTAACCAACGCTTACAAGTACTGTATAATTATGTTTTTATGTCAATAAATAACAATTATTATTTTTCACGTCAGTCTCCTTTTTTCTCTTGCTCGGACTTCGCTTCTTCTTCCACTGGGGAGGGAGAGCGATTTAATTCACCATCTGAAAGAAAAAAAAAAGAAAAATTAGCAGGAAAGATTAATTTGTTTTGCTATAATCCGCTACTTGAAAATAATCTGTATGGTACAATATGCAGGAACACCGCCCACATAAAACACCATACACAATGCTTCCAACACTTTTTACGATGCAGTAACAATGCTGTCATCAGATGCAGTGACAGTGCTGTCATCAGATGCAGTTACAGTGCTGTCATCAGATGCAGTAACAGTGCCGTCATGAGATGCAGTGACAGTGCCGTCATCAGATGCAGTGACAGTGCCGTCATCAGATGCAGTGACAGTGCTGTCATCAGATGCAGTTACAGTGCTGTCATCAGATGCAGTAACAGTGCCGTCATGAGATGCAGTGACAGTGCCGTCATCAGATGCAGTGACAGTGCCGTCATCAGATGCAGTGACAGTGCTGTCATCAGATGCGGTGACAGTGCCGTCATCAGATGCAGCGACAGTGCTGTCATCAGATGCAGTGATAGTGCTGTCATGAGGTGCAGTGACAGTGCTGTCATCAGATGCAGTAACAATGCTGTCATCAGATGCAGTAACAGTGCCGTCATCAGATGTAGTGACAGTGCTGTCATCAGATGCAGTAACAGTGCTGTCATCAGATGTAGTGACAGTGCTGTCATCAGATACAGTGACAGTGCTGTCATCAGATGCAGTGACAGTGCTGTCATCAGATGCAGTGAAAGTGCCGTCATCAGATGCAGTAACTGTGCTGTCGTTGTGTTCCACTTCGCTGTGGCTGCCGGAGCTGGCTGTCGGAGTGTCGTCACCGCCGCCTATGAACAAGAGTCTGTTGATATCGAGCTCACCGGCAGCTGCAGTGACAGTGCCGTCATCAGATGCAGTAACAGTGCTGTCGTTGTGTTCCCCTTCGCTGTGGCTGCCGGAGCTGGCTGTCGGAGTGTCGTCACCGTCGCCTATGAACAAGAGTCTGTTGATATCGAGCTCACCGGCAGCTGCAGTGACAGTGCCGTCATCAGATGCAGTAACAGTGCTGTCGTTGTGTTCCCCTTTGCTGTCTCTGCCGGAGCTGGCTGTCGGAGTGTCGTCACCGCCGCCTATGAACAAGAGTCTGTTGATATCGAGCTCACCGGCAGCTGCAGTAACAGTGCCGTCATCAGATGCAGTAACAGTGCTGTCGTTGTGTTCCCCTTCGCTGTCGCTGCCGGAGCTGGCCGTTGGAGTGTCGTCACCGCCGCCTATGAACAGTAGTCTGTTGATATCGAGCTCACCGGCAGCTGCAGTAACAGTGCCGTCATCAGATGCAGTAACAGTGCTGTCGTTGTGTTCCCCTTCGCTGTCGCTGCCGGAGCTGGCTGTCGGAGTGTCGTCACCGCCGCCTATGAACAAGAGTCTGTTGATATCGAACTCACCGGCAGCTGCAGTAACAGTGCCGTCATCAGATGCAGTGACAGTGCTGTCATCAGATGCAGTAACAGTGCTGTCGTTGTGTTCCCCTTCTCTGTCGCTGTCGGAGTGTCGTCACCGCCGCCTATGAACAAAAGTCTGTTGATATCGAGCTCACCGGCAGCTGCAGTGACAGTGCCGTCATCAGATGCAGTAACAGTGCTGTCGTTGTGTTCCCCTTTGCTGTCTCTGCCGGAGCTGGCTGTCGGAGTGTCGTCACCGCCGCCTATGAACAAGAGTCTGTTGATATCGAGCTCACCGGCAGCTGCAGTGACAGTGCCGACATCAGATGCAGTAACAGTGCTGTCGTTGTGTTCCCCTTCGCTGTCGCTGCCGGAGCTGGCTGTTGGAGTGTCGTCACCGCCGCCTATGGACAAGAGTCTGATGATATCGAGCTCACCGGCAGCTGCAGTGACAGTGCCGTCATCAGATGCAGTAACAGTGCTGTCATCAGATGCAGTAACAGTCTCGTCATCAGATGCAGTAACAGTGCTGTCATCAGATGCAGTAACAGTGCCGTCATTAGATGCAGTAACAGTGCCGTCATCAGATGCAGTAACAGTGCTGTCGTTGTGTTCCCCTTCGCTGTCGAGCCGGAGCTGGCCGTTGGAGTGTCGTCACCGCCGCCTATGAACAAGAGTCTGTTGATATCGAGCTCACCGGCAGCTGCAGTAACAGTGCCGACATCAGATGCAGTAACAGTGCTGTCGTTGTGTTCCCCTTCGCTGTCGCTGCCGGAGCTGGCTGTCGGAGTGTCATCACCGCCGCCTATGAACAAGATTCTGTTGATATTATGTTTTACTTTTTTTTAATTAGTACGGAACCAGGCCAGGCTCACTTGTCATGTGATCAAAACCACTACAGGAAGCCGTCTCGACGTACTAATTTCAAACAGCCGCCGCGCGCCGGCTAGGTTGCACGCGTTAGTTCTTGAACGGTATTTTTCACGCACTGCGTGCGCCTGATTACGAGGCAACTTTAGTAGGTCGAAACAGATAAAGTTACGCGATAGAAAGAGAGCACTACTTTAGATGCATAGCGGAGGCGTAGCCAGGCGCTATTGCGAACTGAATTGCACTTTTTGTGTCAGCGCTAGGGTCGCTATTTCTTTAAATCATCTTGCGGAGTGAACCTTCTGTACCGTTAGGTAATATTATGTATTCCGTGCC
The DNA here is from genome assembly GCA_036785405.1 of Coenonympha arcania. Lineage (NCBI taxonomy): Eukaryota > Metazoa > Arthropoda > Insecta > Lepidoptera > Nymphalidae > Coenonympha > Coenonympha arcania. The sequence goes on along the minus strand of CM072079.1, from coordinate 4,698,501 downwards.
CATAGCTCAATTAGCAGAGCCGTGATAGCAGGGGGATACGCGTTTAAGTACCGTTTGCAGCGATTTTTTTTTCATAATTGATAGGCTTGCGCTTGACTACAATCATGTCTGATGGACAGAAATGATGAGGTCTAGGTTTGAGCGCGCTTGCCTAGAAAATGCCTATTCACTTTTCTCTTGAAGGCACCCAGATTGTATTTGGCTGGGAACACGGAAGCTGGAAGGGTGTTCCACACCTTAGCGGTTTGTATCAGAAACGCAGAAGAAAAACGTTTCGAGTATACGGTGGACATCGACCATAAGGAAGCCACTTCTCTCGACGTCCCGCGGTTCCGTGGTAGAAAGGTGAAGGTGGTAGTAGGTTGTGGAGTTCTTGAGCACACTCTCCAAATTTTGATACACTATAAATAATTAGCTATAATAATTAAATCATTTCAGGGTTTTGCCCAATAGCTCGCGAAGCTGAAGTGGCAATGGGCGGGGCACATAGCTCGTAGAACGGACGGACGTTGGGGACCCAAAGTGCTGGAATGGCGACCCCGCACGGGAAAGCGCAGTGTTGGCAGACCTCCGTCCAGGTGGACTGACGACATTAAAAGAGTCGCGGGAAAGCGCTGGGTACAAATGGCGCAGGACCGTGCGGGCTGGAAAGCATTGCAGGAGGCCTTTGTCCAGCAGTGGACGTCCGTCGGCTGAAACGAACGAACGAACGAATAATTAGATGGTCAAATACCAGTTATGGACCGCCTGGGCGCTGGCAGCGCGCGTATGGGCGTGAGCGGCGGCGCAACAGGCCTCTGTTTCCGCGCCGGGTTCATGTGCCCGCAGTAAGCACAGCTGTAGGAAACGTATTCAAATTCTTCCGCCATCGCCATACCTGGGGAACAGTATATCTTAAATTAATAACAATAGAAAAACCTGAATAAATTGATATTTTAAGCCCTCGACCGCCATTTTTGTGGTGGCGGCCATCTTGGATTTGGAGTTTTGTCAAATTTTTTGTTATCTATATATATAAAAGAGAGTTACCACTCACTCACTCACTGACTAATCACGATATCTCAGGAAGTATAAAGCCTACTAACTTGAAATTTGAAAGGTAGGTTCTTTGTAATGGGTAAGTGTCAGCTAAGAAACGATTTTGAGAAACTACCCCTCTAAGGGGGTGAAATAGGGGTTGGAAGTTTATATGAAAGTCCCGTGTTTTTGAAGTTAGAGACGTGAAAATCGTCATTTAGGTTATTAGCTTCAGATATTAAAAATTTGTATAAGTCGTTTTGGATAATTCCCCTTTAAGGGTGGTAAAATAGGGGATGAAAGTTTTTATGTGAAAATTTTAATATTGTTACTGTTGACTTGAAATTTGAAAGGTATGTTCTTTGTAATGGGTAGGTGTCAGCTAAGAAACGATTTTGAGAAACTACCCCTCTAAGAGGGTGAAATAGGGGTTGGAATGTTTGTCTGTTACTCCTTCACGCTGCAACTACGAATCCGATTTAGCTCAAATTTGGAATGGAGATGGATTATTACCTGGATTAACAAATTATGGTACTTTTTATCCCGGAAAAAGCGATGGTTCCCGCAGAAGTAGTGAAAAACCTAAATTCACGCGAGCGGAGCTGCGGGCAACAGCTAGTATACTATATAGGCTAGCGCTTGACTGTGATCACACCTGATGGAAAGTGATGATACAGTCTAAGCTGGAACGCGCTTGCCTAGGAGATGCCTATTCACTCTTGATTTGAAGGCACCCAGCAGGCAAGGGTTGTAAGTGGCAGGAAAGACACTGCCTGGGAGTGTATTCCAGGCCTTTGCAGTGCGTATCAGGAACGAGGAATCAAACCGCTTCGTACGCGTCTTTGGTACGTCGGCTATGTATGGGTGGAAGCCTTGTATAGTATTCTACTAGTTTTTTTTTTTTAATGTGTTCCTCGCATTAGCCTTGGACATAGCTCTCCAAGCCTGTTCTAGGTCGGAACTCAGATTTACAGTTCATCTGTTTACTCTTTATATAAGATTATCATCTTCCTAATTATTTAGGAGTGACATATTATATGCTAAACCTAATACAATTACAATTAATGCTTAAAACTAGTTATAATATTAATACTATATTTTACTAAATTGGATAGCATTTTTTTTTTAATTATTATTTCTTAATATATATAAATCTCGTGTCACAATGTTTGTCCACGATGGACTCCTAAACTACTGAACCGATTTAGTTCAAACTTCGTGAATATCTGTCATTTGGTCCAACTTAAAAGATAGAATAGTTTTTATCCCACGTGGACGAAGTCGCGGGCATCAGCTAGTATATTTATATTTTTTATCTTGTATTCCTTTTTTTCCCTTTTCTTTTTGTTTCTTATTTGTAATATTGTTTTAAAATTTTCATACTGACATTGTATGAAAAAGTCAAAACAATATTACAATAATACTCCTATAAGCCTTGGTGGTACGGCCCCTGGGCCTGTTACTACTATCTCTTAAAGCAGTAATGCTGCAGTATTGTTCTAATATTTTCATACAAACATGGTATAAAATTGTCAAAAGGGGTTCCTTACCATTGTGTGCATAGCACGCGGCACATATGAGCGCCATGCGATGGTTGGGGCCATCCTTCAGCAAGTAGTCGACAACTTTGTCCAGCGCCGATCGGTTCCTGTCTGGTAACGGCCGTGGGAGATGTTGCGACTGAAAGAGTAACATTTTACCATATTTTAAAAAACTCAGAATAAATTGAGAGGCGCGCGAAAACATAACCTAGCCATTCCAACCTCTTATTTAAAAATCCATGGCATTGGCCCGAACACCATGTGCACAAGATTATACAACAAACTTCCGGGGCACAACGGCCTACAAGCCGTATTTAGGTGATTTTCAAGGAAGTTTTATGCAAAACCTATAAAGACAATTACTTTCAAATTTACACGTTATGTATTTTGGGTCTTTAATCTAAAATCGCTGAGAAGCAGAAACACGATTGGATAAAATTTTCTCGATAGAAAGTTCTCCCAAAAGTTGCTCCAAAATCTCAGTTTTTCTATATTTTATCGGAAACTACAATGGATGTAATTGTAATTTTTGTTTTAATGTATCGGTAATAATAATATCCTAAAACGCTTAGAACAGATTTTTGATAACTGGCTTAGTTTTTGAGTAATTAGGTAAAACGTCGTTTTTCTGCGATATTCTTCCGCGACGCTGCATGTCGCACCTACCAAATCTCCGTGAGAGTGAGAAAGACAAAAATAAATTCAATAAATCCCCTTAATAACCACAAATACTGTTTTAAAATGATTTTAAAACAACTTTCGCGGCTGGGTGCTCTGACCGCTGAGCTATACGAGCCGTATCCCCCTGCGGTGAAATTTTTTTTTTAAATAAATTTCTTAGTGTGTAAAACAAAAATCAAAAAGATAATAATTAGTTAAAAACGGCAATGTTTCATCTCTCGTTCGAAGCATGCTTCATATGAAATTATGAGCCTTCGAAATTAGTTTGAAACTGTTACGTTTCACAAATAGATGGCGCTAGTCCTGCCTGAGGACCTAATAATACGAATCGAAAATTTCACCGCAGGGGGATATGGCTCGTATAGCTCAGCGGTCAGAGCACCCAGCCGCGAAAGCTGGGGGACGCGGGTTCAAATCCCGCTGCGAGTGAAAATTTTGATTCGTATTTAAATTTATAGGAATTATTTCCTAAGTGTGTAAAACACTAATCAAAAAAATTGGTTGTCTGTAAAGTCGGTTTACTGACGATAGTTGAACGTGACAACTCTCGCTTGCACTTCAAGCCTTACATGGAACGCCTCAGAGCGAGGTAACGCGAGCGAGGCAACGCCGGTAACGCCGGATGAGTCATGTTTTTTTGTGCGTGCAGCCGGCTCTATCGATTTATAAGACATTGTCACGTCAAAAGATAATTGATTTTAAAACAGTATTTGTAGTTATTAAAAAGATTCCGACGAATTGAGAACCTCCTCCTTTTTTTTGACGTGACAACGTCTTATAATTCGATAGAGCCGGTAGCACGCACGAAAAAACATGACTCAACCGGCGTTACCTCGCTCATGCGGCGTTACCGGCGTTACCTCGCGAGCGCGGAACGAGCGACAAAGAAGACGTTGTCACGTTCAACTATCGTCAGTAAACCGACTTTACAGACAACCAATTTTTTGAAGTCGGTTAAAAACGAAATTTACAAGAGTGAAAGGCAAGACTTTTAGGTGTTTTTACAATTACTATTTTTATGCACATTGTGATAGTGAAAGGCTCACCGCCAGCCTGGGTCCTTTGTAGTTGCCGCCCAATGGCATGTTGACGGGAACGATCTGGTTGTTATTGGATACGAGACTCGATAGCGGTGTGGAAGAATTCTGGATAGCGAGGCGCTGCCGAAGCTGCGGTGGCTGTCCTATATACAATACAATAAATGCAATGAGTCATACATAGCCTTATTTTAAATCATGACAATGGTGCCAATTCTTTTAAATCAAATAATTTGACGGATCTAAAAATTTTATCCATAAAATAGTACATTTCAATATAAGTGCGGAAAGTTTGTCATTTCTTTACGAGTCCCGGTTTGTCGACCCAAGCCGAAGGCGAGGGTCAACTATGAGGACGAGTAAAAATGACAATTCCGCACGTGTATTGAACGACGTTTTTTAATACATTTGCGAAAAAAAAATATTGGTTTTACGTGTTTGCCTGCTCCGTGTTTGCATTCCGTGTTCGTGTTCATGCGCTCCTGGTGCGCCCGCTCCGGTGCCGCGTAGGAGGAAAACACAAAAGCACTAGTGCGGAAAAGAATAACTTTGCGCACGCTAAACACACATGGAAATGTCAACTTTTTGAGCAAATGTATTAAAAAGCATTCTTTTAGAATTGCTTTAAATGAAAAAGTAATAAAAGATGAGAAGCGGGACCATTTATTCAAAGACAAGCTTAAAAAATGGTTAAACCAAAAAAGCTTCTACAAAGTGAGAGAACTTTTTAACTTTTTCGTGATTTCCTTCACTTGAGAAGTATGTTTTTAAAGTGAGAGACCAGAACCTACCTGGAGTACCATGGTTACTTCCTGGAAGGCTCAGAGGAGTAAACGGCTTCGCTTTAGACTGCTCCTCCGGCCCACCGTATTTGTCCAGGATCTCTTTCGCGACCTGCAATGTATAGTAAAATTGGAAATGATGCGAAATTATCGAAAAATGATCTTTCTCATCAAACGCAACATTTAAAAGATGTGATATATCAAAAATCATTCTAAGAAGCGGCTGCGGAATGGAACTAACAAGTAAAGTAGGCGGCGTATAAGTTGAACCCTATGCTGAACATATTTTAAATTTAGGTTCGGTAAGACAGCGCCAAGGACCGCCTGTAAGACGAGGTGTAAAGAGATGTATGTGTGCAGACGGCCGCCATTTTGGGTCAACTTAATTGGTAACTACAATAGTACCTTATAAGTCTCCGTGTTCATGACCTCTTCAAGAATCTTCTTTTTCTCTGCTTTCAACTTCTTTAGTTTCGCCGTGTTCTTGTTAATGGTCCAATTGTAGTACTTCGATATCGCAGATCGGAGGAATAATATTCTGCAAAAAGACGTGATAATCATTAATACTAGATATTTTGTTATTTTTTACGACGTAAGATGTAATTCAATCAAGGATTATTGTACTCAAAACAAACGTTGAAAGAAGAATGTAGTGGAGGGGCGTACATTAAACGATGCCAGACAGCCAGAGCTTATCATCAGACCAGACCAGAGTCAATTTCAATTAAAAAAAATCCAACAGTTGTCCAATCAGAGAGCGCACTGCCAACTGCGCCAGGTAGGCCTTTATTTCACATAGGCCTAACTTACAAGCTCTTATGATTTCTGTGATATATACGTATAGCTGACGACGCGAGGTAAACTACTGGCAGCGCCATCTAGTTCCCGCCCGTGACAACTTCTCATTACGCCGCGTACTCACAGCGCGGGCAGTAGCAGCAGCGGCGAGGCATGCAGCAGCGAGTGCAGCCAGTTCTGGCTCCTGCCCGCCAGCATGAAGTAGTACAGCATGATGAAGAGCAGGTACAGCACCGCGGAGTACGCAATGACGCGAGGTAAGCTACTGGTGGCGCCATCTAGTTTCCACCCGTGGCAACTTCTCATAAAGCTGCATAGGTACTCACAGCGCGGGCAGTAGCAGCAGCGGCGAGGCATGCAGCAGCGAGTGCAGCCAGTTCTGGCTCCTGCCCGCCAGCATGAAGTAGTACAGCATGATGAAGAGCAGGTACAGCACCGCGGAGTACGCAATGACGCGAGTTAAACTACTGGTGGCGCCATCTAGTTTCCGCCCTTGGCAACTTCTCATTGTGCTGCGTACTCACAGAGCCGGCAGTAGCAGCAGCGGCGAGGCATGCAGCAGCGAGTGCAGCCAGTTCTGACTCCTGCCCGCCAGCATGAAGTAGTACAGCATGATGAAGAGCAGGTACAGCGCCGCGGAGTACGCCGTGACGCGAGGTAAACTACTGGTGGCGCCATCTAGTTTACGCCCGTGGCAACTTCGCATGTAACGCTGCGTACTCACAGAGCGGGCAGTAGCAGACAGCGCCGAGGCATGCAGCAGCGAGTGCAGCCAGTTCTGGCTCCTGCCCGGTTGACAGCATGACGAAGAGCAGGTACAGCGCCGCGGAGTACGCCGTGACGCGAGGTAAGCTACTGGTGGCGTCATCTAGTTTCCGCCCCTGACAACTTCACATGTAACGCCGCATACTCACAGAGCCGGCAGTAGCAGCAGCGGCGAGGCATGCAGCAGCGAGTGCAGCCAGTTCTGGCTCCTGCCCGCCAGCATGAAGTAGTACAGCATGATGAAGAGCAGGTACAGCGCCGCGGAGTACGCCGTGACGCGAGGTAAACTACTGGTGGCGCCATCTAGTTTACGCCCGTGGAAACTTCGCATGTAACGCTGCGTACTCACAGAGCGGGCAGTAGCAGACAGCGCCGAGGCATGCAGCAGCGAGTGCAGCCAGTTCTGGCTCCTGCCCGCCAGCATGAAGTAGTATAGCATGATGAAGAGCAGGTACAGCGCCGCGGAGTACGCCGTGACGAGAGGTAAACTACTGGTGGCGCCATCTAGTTCCCGCCCGGGGCAACTTCTCATTACGCCGCGTACTCACAGCGCGGGCAGTAGCAGCAGCGGCGAGGCATGCAGCAGCGAGTGCAGCCAGTTCTGGCTCCTGCCCGCCAGCATGAAGTAGTACAGCATGATGAAGAGCAGGTACAGCGCCGCGGAGTACGCCATCACATAGCTCACGACTCGTCTGTAAGTCTCCTCTTTAAACTGGCCATCTTGCTCGATGCTCTTTATCTGCGTTTCAAGGTTCTCCAGTATGTCCGTAGTTGTTTTCTTGCGCTGCAACGTGATATCGTTTACGGTTAGTTGAGTGGGAAAAAACAATGATATTTATTTTAGGGCCTTCAAGTTAAAAGAGGCCAAGTGCGTGCTAGACTCGAGTAGCGAGGGTTCTGTGCTATGACAGAAGAAATAAATCCATAAGAATAACTTTTCTTATCTGATTTTAAGTTATACAATGAGCACCTACTATAAAAAAAAGATCAAGCTTATATTATTGTAAAAATTTGATGGTGAAAAATAAAGGATTTATTTGTGAAATAAGTTTTTGATTCAAATATACATCCAGCCGACTAAAGACTGAATGTAACCAATTGTTAATTGGTTTCTTTACTTTTTAAAATTTTCTATACTTGTTTGTGTCGATGGTAAAGCAAACAAATCTAACTCTAATTGAATACACTCACATGAATGATTATGTAAAAAAGACATAATTAATTAATCAGAAAATATATCTTTTATTTTATTTATTTTTTATCGAACCGCAAAACTAACTTGTTTGAAGAGGTTTATTGCTAAAGAAACTATGCTACTAATGTCGGTTTCCAATATTTTATTTCTCTGCCATTTGCCCTACTACAAATATCAATGTGACGTAAGCTCCATACAAGTTATGTCAAATTTCTATCTCTAGTAAGGCAAACCATGGATAGATTGAATATTGGGAACCGCCATTAGTGTTGATTTCATTTTTCCTGTAAAATTTATACGTGGTGGTCTAAAATAATTGTGCTTAATAAAGCACAATTATTTTAGATTTTTCGATAAGTAAATTTTGAAGACAAGGGGGAACGGCCTTTTTTCTGACATTTTGCCCGACAAATCAAAAACTATTTAGGTATGCGTTTTTTTTTTCTTCACACAGAAAAACTTCACACTGTTATCTTTTACACAGATAAGCCAATGTCAGGTTATAGGATAATAAAAGTTAGGGAAACTATAATTATTTTGAAAAATCAGGATTCAGGATTCAAGTTGGAATTCCAAAGGAAAAGGATAGGTTTTGTAGGTATGCGTATAAATATAGAAAATCTATTTTAGAATGTTCTGTTTAAGCCCTTTCATAAGATATCTCTTTCGGTCAATTGTCATCGAAAATCGTAAGTGACGGACGGACGAACGGATAAAGTCACATCATAATTCATAACAGTTCCGTTTTTACCATCTTGGTATGGAACCCTAAAAAGAGTTAAATGTGTATCGAACTTCCAGTTCTAGTTATACTAATTCTTTTAGTAAAAGTTAGGTGTGTAGAGTATGTACTATGCACCTACATTTATAAGTAAGTATATTTGAAACTTACAGACCAGCTTTCGACTTCAAACTAAAGCGTGACCTACAAATCGTCGAAAGTCCACCACCACGCAACCGCCGCGGTAATTTGAGCTCTAATACCACGTAATAAGAGCCAACCGCAATCTATACCTTCAGTTTCACAGTCTAATGCACTCACTTTCATAATACCAAAGATACAATACGAGAGCATTTTGAGATACTTTTTTGACTCGCCTCTTGTTTGCACTGTGATAGAATAAAATGCTGTTTCGGCCCTACTTGCCCGCGAAATTAAAATTTTATTTAGTTTTTCGAAAATATTAGACTAATTACACATTGTGGTCGATTCTGTTGTGCAAAATCTCTAAACTAAACTAATTTAAAATAGTGCTGTCCTTTTTCATAGGGAGCAGTTTGAAAAGGATAGCACTACTTTAAATTAGTTTAGTTTAGAGATTTTGCACAACAGAATCGACCACATTGTAGGTTTATGGCAATGTGTTTTGCGAGCATAACGTTCACGCATCTACATGTTTTGACGTGACAACGTCTTATAAATCGATAGAGCAGGTTGCACGCACGAAAAAACATGATTCATCCGGCGTTACCTCTCTCATGCGGCGTTACCGGCGTTACCTCGCGAGCGCGGAACGAGTGACAAAGAAGACGTTGTCACGTTCAACTATCGTCAGTAAACCGACTTTACAGGCAACCAATTTTTGACGTGACAACGTCTTATAAATCGATAGAGCCGGTTGCACGCACGAAAAAACATGACTCATCCGGCGTTACCTCGCTCATGCGGCGTTACCGGCGTTACCTCGCGAGCGCCGAACGAGATACAAAGAAGACGTTGTCACGTTCAACTATCGTCAGTAAATCGACTTTACAGGCAACCAATTTTTTTTTCATAAAAACTTTGGTGACAAATACTCATTTACTTCATATTGGTTCCCGATAGCTCCAAATCTGGGAAAGTGCAATAAATAATCTTTCGGGAACCAATATAAAGAGAATGGAAAATTTTAAACAAAGCTTTGACGTGATAACGTTTAAATTGATGAACACCAGCAGCACTTATGAAAAATTGTACCGTTCCGCGTAACGTTCCGCGTAACGTTCCACTAAGCGATAGAGATTATGATTATGATTATGACTATGATTATGATTATGTTTACGATTACGATTACGATTATCATTATGATTATGACGTTATCACGTAAATCTATCGTCCGTAAACCGACTTTACAGACAAACAATTTTTTTATTTATTATAAACGTGTAGTTGCATTTAAAGGTCGCAAAACTTATTACAACGCAAAATTATCAGACGCACTGCATCTAACATGGGCATGCGTATCAACTATCACTTAACATCACGTGAACGACTTTCTCGTCTATTGTTTTCTTAAAAAAATATTATCAGCAAGGAACCCTAAAAACCGAGGTATAAATAAAATCACCGATACGGAATAGCTATGCAGTTAAAGTATCAATTACCGTTGATTCTCACATGTCTTAGGTCGTGCTACTGTCTGTTGTATCGACATATTAAGTAATTCATATACATATAGGTTTACTATTGTTACGGCCCCTTGCCTGTCCAGACGAGGGCTCAGTTCCCGGGCCCATAGAGGAACGAGCCCGGACAGGTCGAGGGGGGACCGACTAGTGAGACTACACGGGATCACTAGTGTACGATCAGTCTCGGGTCGGATGACGGCATCCAATCCGAGTCGGATAGTAATCGAGTCTCACTAGTCGATCAGTGGAAATAGTAATCAGCGACTTTTACTAGACAACAGGTCGGCCACTACGGCTGATACAGTACGCCACCGGACGCGGCCAACAATAAAAATAGTTTAAGATTAGTAGGTACCTATTGACTGACCTTGATCCCGAAGCGTCGGCCTTGATACGGAGTCCTCTGTAGTAGATGTGTGACAGTGTGTGACGTGAAAGTGTTAAGGGTATGTACAAGGGTGCGTGTGTGTATGGGACTGGCAGAGCCGTCTGACCTCCGCTTCAAATCAGCCTCCAAACACGAAGACCACACGCGCAGGAACCCACTTTCCGTCGGCTACCGGTTCGAAGTGCGAAAGGGACCGCACCAGCGCCCCAGCGCGCGAGAGAGGGGGCGCGGCAACAGACAAAAACGCAGTGCGAAAAACAAGTCAGGCGCATCAAAAAAACGGGCGTCCCGTTGCGATGTTATTCGATGACTAAACACCCGCGCAAATATAAACGTGGCTACTCAAACGTAGTAATTTACGTCTCGCGACTACGCGTTTCAAAGACGACAAGTGATCAAATTACTTCAGCCACGCGCGGGGGACAGCTAAGTTTGTCGGTCGACAGCAGACTCGCTCCACAAGATGAGTTCACGAATACGCACAAAAGGTCGCGCCCCCACATAAAACTGTCTACAAGAATTGACGCGGTCCAAGAAGTACGTTTCTTGGGGTACAAACCGCCGGGGCAAAAGGGGCGCCGCAAAAAACCCAGCCGCACGCAAGGCTGTTGCTAGCTGACTCGTATCGTGCTTATTACTGGAGCGCACCGAAGTCGCCGCGTCATTGCAGGCATAAAAAATCTCGGCGACCGATGCGCGAGCGGGATAGGAAGATTGGCGTTTCCGCGAGTTGGAGCGGGAGCGCACGATTCGATACAAAAAACTCGCCGTAACCAAAGCGTGAGCGAGACGCGCGGATGAGGGCTTCCGCGGGTTAGAGAGAGAGAACACGATTCAATACAACACAATAGTTTCGGCGCTCGCGCCAGCTACTCTCGCGTAAACAATCCCCCGCTCCGAATCTAAGAATGTAGATTCGCTAATCAATAGGCCGTTGGGACAACGTGACCACGGCACGTTGCAATACTGAGTCCCCTACAAATACCTCGGCCACCCGCGGAACGCCATCCGATCCAAATAACAGTTTAACAATGCGTCCACGACGCAAAATAGTGGGAGTAGATTAGATTCTTTAAGCATAACAAGATCTCCCATTCTAGACATGGCGGTGCCTACACAGTGCTTGCTCTCAACAAGTAAGTCGACGACCTCCTTCAAATAACGATTGGTTCCCTTATAATTAGTCCAGCAGTCTGTCCGAACCAAATCGGGTAGGCCGCGACGGCTCACGAGGCGGCCCAGAGTGGCCACGAACGCCTCCGTGCTGAGGGCACTGACAAGCTCCAAGTGAACTGCCTTGGTTGCGAGGCAAACAAAGACGCACAAGTAGGCCTTAAAAGACCGAGCATTCTTAAGGTTAGAGCTCTTAACTAGAAAAGGACCGGCAAAATCGGTTCCAACACCGGCGAAAGGTCGAGCAGCCCTTACGCGGTCCGCAGGCAGGTCACCCATCACAGGCTGTGCAATGGATGCCTTCAAACGATAGCAAGGAATACATTTGAAGATCACGCTTCGAATGGTTCGTCGGCCTGCCAAATCCAAACTCACGCTGCAAATGGCTGAGAGGGTATTGCAACCCGCATGAGTATTTAAAAATGCCAAGATTATGGACCGAAGTCCGGAGCCAACACAGGACAATCTCACTGTCCGACCACGCAAAAACGTCCACCATGTTTACCAGAGACTTCCAAGAAGCGTGGACGTGGTTTAGTAACCGGGTCAATAGTTGGCTCCACAAGTTCAACTCAGAGATTGTTAGACGAGACCTGATAGATGCAACCTTGCACTTAGCTAGGACAAGGTGCAATGAGACTTGCCCTGAAGCGCTCACCCACCACGACGACGCAATCCAGCGCTGTGATCCGAGATCTAGCAGCGCGCGTACCATTAGCCACTCACCCTTCGGGTTAAACACCCTGACCAAAGCCGTTGGTAAAAGTACAGTCTGGCAGACCGGCTTATGGTCGTTCAAATTGTCAGGTGAGGTGGCGGTGGTGGGAGCCAAGGCAGCAGTAAGTCAACGGGAGTTGCCCCTTTCGGGCAACTCCTCTAGCCTTGGGCGCTCGTAAGGGCCTTCTTGGGGAACTTCTATCACATCAAGAGGTGTGGTGCCCCCAGGGCACACCCAAGCGTCCCTCCCGGTCTGAGGGGGTCTGGCCTGGTACGACAGCCGCGGGACGACGTAGTGCGGAGGGGGGTGTCCAGACCATCGAGGGAGGTGTCGCTCCAGCCTGGGGTATTCAGCCAGAGGAGGGGAGGACCTCCTTGGATCAGGCCGAGCGACGGCAAAACCTCCCTCAGGGTTGACAGAGGGCGGAACGCCCCCGCCCCTGGAGGGCTGCACCCCCGCCCGAGGGGGGGGTGAAGCCCTATCAAAACCAGGGGCCGAACTGAAAGTGTCACCACGCCGTCTATCGGCTGGGCCTGTGACCGGTGAGGAGACTCCACTCCTGCCGGGTGTCTGCTCAACCACCTCCTGCCTACCGACGCCATTGCGGTCGAGGCAAAGAATAGGAAGGTGGTTGCCCTGACAATGTGGGCAAGGCCGTTGGTGCTGGCAGTTGCGTTGCAAGTGCCCACCTAAGCAAGAGTAGCACCAACGGCGCTCCCTTGCGATGGCCCTACGTGACTTGGGCGGTCTCTCCAAGAATTTAGGGCAGTCGGTCGTCGTGTGCGTAGAAGCACGGCAATAGTGACAGGGGGTCACCTCGGTCGCAGCAAGACCACTAAAGTTTAGAATTGGGCGGCGTCCAGTCTCCTGCGCTAATTCTGGCTGCTTGGAACCCCTGGTGGAAGTCGTGGGTTTAGAAGGTGGCGTCGGTCGAGCCGGCTCCTTTGCCGGTGTTCCCGAGGCCACGGCATTCTCCACCTGGCGGCTCTGTTCCTCAAGGAACTTTAAGAGGTCACTGAACGGGGGTATATAGTTAGCCCCGTCCCCGCCGTACCTCTCTTCAAATCGGATCCGCAGATCGAGAGGCAGGCGGGACAGAACCAGGTGAAGAAGCCAGAAGGACCACTGATCCACCGGTAAGTCAAGTTGTCGAAGGGCGTTGCAAGCAACCACGACTGGGTCAATGATCACCTCCCGGAGACGTGCTAGGTCTTTCAAAACCGGGAGGGATATTAACTCCATCATGTGCGCGTCAGCAAGGCGGCGCACATTGGCGTAGCGCCTCTCGAGGAGTTCTCTGGCCGTGGAGTAGCTGGCGTCAGACAACTTCAAATGGCAGACTACCCCCAGTGCCTCCCCTTGAAGGGAGGTCCGCAAATAGGCCATTTTTTGGCCTGGGGATAGGTCGCGGCGGGTATGGACTAGACTGTCGAAGATGGAGATGAACCCCATCCAGTCTTGAAGCCGCCCACCAAAGGGTGGAAGGTCCAAAGTAGGCAGCCGACCCAATAGGGCGGGCTGCTGCTGCGGGCGAGGCGACTCGCACAGAATGCTCTTTCGAGCCTCACGATTCATTTTGGCCCCAGCCTCGAGCACATCGTCTGTGAACTCGAAGAACTGTTCGTAGTCCTTCTGGGCCGATTCTCGCGCCTCGTCGTCCTCCACTGTAGCAAGGAATTCCGAATAGGCCTCTTCAAAATGGGCTCGTCTGGCTGGGAGCTGCTCAAGGCGGTGGAGCAAGCTAGCCGTCCTGTCTGGACGAGTAATAAGCGCATGCGCGCTAGCTGCCCACCGCAGCTCATCCTGCATACGGCGCACCGGAGGCTTATGCGAAGGCATGGCGAGACTGCGCGAGAATAATTACAAGGAAGCACGAAACCAAAAAATAAAACAACAAGGAAGTAGAACAAGCACAGATGCAAACACCAACACGTGCAGAACGCTAATCAAGGTCGCGGTTAACAAACGCGCGGCACGCGGTAAATAACGCGGCGTTGCTACAAAAACGCGTGGTGTAGCGGTACAATAATCTGTGGCCGTTAACGCGGCGTATCGGTCCGACACGTGGCGTACCGCGCCTACAAACGTGTGACCGACAGAGATACGCGACGAATTAAATACGCGCAACAATATCGATATCGACGCGCCGAACGTGTAAAAGCCGCTTAACCAAAAGGCGCGAAACCACGCTCTGCTACCAATTGTTACGGCCCCTTGCCTGTCCAGACGAGGGCTCAGTTCCCGGGCCCATAGAGGAACGAGCCCGGACAGGTCGAGGGGGGACCGACTAGTGAGACTACACGGGATCACTAGTGTACGATCAGTCTCGGGTCGGATGACGGCATCCAATCCGAGTCGGATAGTAATCGAGTCTCACTAGTCGATCAGTGGAAATAGTAATCAGCGACTTTTACTAGACAACAGGTCGGCCACTACGGCTGATACAGTACGCCACCGGACGCGGCCAACAATAAAAATAGTTTAAGATTAGTAGGTACCTATTGACTGACCTTGATCCCGAAGCGTCGGCCTTGATACGGAGTCCTCTGTAGTAGATGTGTGACAGTGTGTGACGTGAAAGTGTTAAGGGTATGTACAAGGGTGCGTGTGTGTATGGGACTGGCAGAGCCGTCTGACCTCCGCTTCAAATCAGCCTCCAAACACGAAGACCACACGCGCAGGAACCCACTTTCCGTCGGCTACCGGTTCGAAGTGCGAAAGGGACCGCACCAGCGCCCCAGCGCGCGAGAGAGGGGGCGCGGCAACAGACAAAAACGCAGTGCGAAAAACAAGTCAGGCGCATCAAAAAAACGGGCGTCCCGTTGCGATGTTATTCGATGACTAAACACCCGCGCAAATATAAACGTGGCTACTCAAACGTAGTAATTTACGTCTCGCGACTACGCGTTTCAAAGACGACAAGTGATCAAATTACTTCAGCCACGCGCGGGGGACAGCTAAGTTTGTCGGTCGACAGCAGACTCGCTCCACAAGATGAGTTCACGAATACGCACAAAAGGTCGCGCCCCCACATAAAACTGTCTACAAGAATTGACGCGGTCCAAGAAGTACGTTTCTTGGGGTACAAACCGCCGGGGCAAAAGGGGCGCCGCAAAAAACCCAGCCGCACGCAAGGCTGTTGCTAGCTGACTCGTATCGTGCTTATTACTGGAGCGCACCGAAGTCGCCGCGTCATTGCAGGCATAAAAAATCTCGGCGACCGATGCGCGAGCGGGATAGGAAGATTGGCGTTTCTGCGAGTTGGAGCGGGAGCGCACGATTCGATACAAAAAACTCGCCGTAACCAAAGCGTGAGCGAGACGCGCGGATGAGGGCTTCCGCGGGTTAGAGAGAGAGAACACGATTCAATACAACACAATAGTCTCGGCGCTCGCGCCAGCTACTCTCGCGTAAACAACTATGATATCACCGTCGATAGATTCGGGCGTGTTTCCGTAATCGAATACGTAAACGTCACTCAATAATGAGATCATAAACTAACTAAACTCCGACTTTTAAAGGTGTAGAAGCCGTATTTAAGCGATTTGGAATGAAGTTTTACGCAAAAACTATAAAGACAATTACTTTCAAATTTACACGTCATGTATTTTGGGTCTTTAATCTAAAATAGCTAAGAAGCAGAAACACGATTGGATAAAATTTTCTCGATAGAAAGTTTTCCCCAAAAGTTGCTCCAAAATCTCAGTTTTTCTAGTTTTTATCGGACACTACATTGGATGTAATTATAATTTTTGTTTTAAAGTGCGAATAATAATATCCAAAAACGCTAAGAAACAGATTTTTGATAACCAGCTTAGTTTTTGAGTAATTAGGTAAAAGGTCGTTTTTCTGTTATATTCTTCCGCGACGCTGCATGTCGCACCTACCAAATCTCCGTGAGAGTGAGAAAGACAAAAATAAATTCAATAAATCCTGACGTTTCGTATTTTATTAAACTCCATTAATCGTATTGTATTTCACCAAAATAACTCACAATATTATAACATGAGAGAAGTGACTTTCAAAGCAAAATAATATTTCACCTACCAAATCTCCGTGAGAGTGAGAAAGACAAAAATAAATTCAATAAATCCTGACGTTTCGTATTTTTACCCACGACGGAACGGAGTACGGGTATATGCGTTTAGGGTGAGAGACCGTTTGTACATTACTCTATTAAAAATATTTTATGTTTCTTTGTATGTTAAATTGTTCACAAAAACCAATAATGCAAAAATATTTTTGTTTGTTTGTTTGTTTGTTTGTTTGTTTGTGCACATCGATGTTCCCATTTATTTAAAAAACGGCTTGACCGATTTAGATGCGGTTTTCTGTATAATGTTTGGTGTTCAGCGGCAATGGTTCTTAGATAGTTGTTACTAACATCGATCACCAAGGGGCGCCATAAAATACATTTATATTGCAAACGAATGTTCCCATTTATTTCAAAAATGGCTTGACCGATTTAGATGCAGTTTTCTGTATAATGTTTGGTATTCTTTGGCAATGGTTCTTAGATAGTTGTTACGAACATCGATCACCAGGGGGCGCCATAAAAGACATTTAAAATGCAAACGAATGTTCTCAATTATTACAAAAACGACTGAACCGATTTGGATATAGTTTTGTATAACATATTAGTGAGTCATTGGCGATAGTTCGTAGATAATTGTTCTTGTGATTGAACAGCAGGGTGCGCCACAATAAACGTATCTTTATGGCTTGGAAGGGAAATTTGGTATCTGTCTAATAATATTCCTTGTGTTAGGGATTACGTTTGTTTTAACTAGTCTTAAATATTAAATTTGGTGGCGAGGGTCTGATGATGCAACATAGGCCTGATTAGCGATGCTTAATCATGGTAACTAGTAAATAAATCGAGTTTAGTCTCATTTGATTTGGTTAAACTATTCTAACACATTAGGCTTGGTGGCGAGGATTAATGAATGAATGCTGCGTATTTACCAGAGGGGCAAGAGGGCCATGGCCCAGGGCGTCAGCCTCATAAGGGCGGCGCTAGTCGCACCTCGCTCAGCTTTTTTACTTTTTTAGAGAAATTCTCTGTTTAATGTGTTATCTTTCTAGTAAACACGTATTGTGTACAGTCTAGTAAACAGGGATTCGTATGTTTTAACTAGGCTCCAATCATAAATTTGGTGACAAGGGTTAGATGATGCCTTCAGACGCTGCATAGAGGAGCTAATGGCTAGTTTGAAGATTAATTTAAATTTTTTAATATTAATATCATTTAAATAACATTATTATATTAATCGAAAAACTATAAAACAAGTGGAAAATTTAAAAAAATTTAAAACACCCACGACTTTTGCGGACTTGTAATTGAAAAAGGATTAAATAACTTATTTTGAAACTCCCCGACTAAAGGAAAGTAAGAACTAAGAACCTATCAGTATAATTACAAATACAAGAATATCCGTCGGAGCTGCCGTTGCTATTTTCATTTTCAATATCAATTAATGCAATTAGTATGTATAGATAAACTGTCGGTATATGAGAAGTATCAAGAAATTGAATTAGACATCAACTAGTAAACAGCAACATCAACACCGTTACAGGCAGAACACAGCAGCTCCGGCGGATTTTCTTGGATTTGTAATTATACTGATAGGTTCTTAGTTCTTACTTTCCTTTAGTCGGGGAGTTTCAAAATAAGTTATTTAATCCTTTTTCAATTACAAGTCCGCAAAAGTCGTGGGTGTTTTAAATTTTTTTTAATTTTCCACTTGTATTAAATTAAACTCCATTAATCGTATTGTATTTCACCAAAATAACTCACAATATTATAACATGAGAGAAGTGACTTTCAAAGCAAAATAATATTTATGTGAAATAATAGACGTATACCGTGGACGGCGCGAAAATTGCCGGCAGTTTATCGGTGCCAAAAAATGCTTGTAAGTCACCAGCAGTAAGGCCACGCTGTAGTTCGCTCGGCAGCCACCTATAGAATTGACGACCGAATGGCGTAATGGTAGCGAACCTGCCGTCTGCGCCGGAGGTCGTGGGTTCGATTCCCACTACTGGTAAATGTTTGTGTGATGAGCATAAATGTTTTCCAGTGTCTGGGTGTTTTTCAATATATTATATTTATGTATATTAGTATGTATGTATATTAATCAGTCATCTAGCACCCATAACACAAGCTATCGCTTACTTTGGGGCTAGATTGCGATGTGTAAAATGTCCGTATATATTTATTTATTTATAGAATTTTGACAGTTCGGCGCTACTTTATTTGCTTGTACGAAAATGGTTTACGTAAATCGTTCGGATGCCCTCAGGTTCCTTATCGGTGTGTGAAATACTTTGATTTTAAGCTGATTTTTCAATCGTCAGATAAACGTTACTGGGGAATAAATATGACGCTTTGACAGATTATGTATGGCATATGTTTCAAATTTATTCCTCAGGTAGTCTATCTGGCGATTGAAAAATTAGCCCTTAATTAATCAAATAACATTTATTAACGTCATTTTACTGCATCAAATTAAAAGTCGGAGTACAGGTGGCCTCTGTTGCTCCAATGCGCTGACATTGCTTCTAGCATAATAATACTTATTGTCCAGCAAACAGTGCCCTGTGGGACAAAGGCCTTAAAATCGTGGTCTAGAATATACGAGCGCATGAATGTTTCATTTAACTGGTAGGGTCACCATTTCTACAATTATAAAGTTTTAGTCTTCCATACCAAACGGGTAAAAATTTAACTGATATGGTGCAACTCCATCCATACATCTGTCTATCTGTCACACTTTATAAATTCAGTAACTATAAAGGTTTGACATGAAAGTCCAAAGTCCAAGATATTAGTGGCCCCACAACATTGAAATAAACAAAATTTAAAATTATATTTATTTAATTTTAAAACGAGGAAACTGTAGTTGTAGTGTCCTTCAATCATTTGAAGGACACTACAACTACAGTTTCCTCAAACTCAGTAACAATTATTAATAGTTTGCAGTTACTTTATTTTATTAGTTTACTTTATAAATATCTGACACTGTGGTGGTACCCATCAGACTCTGCAAAAAAGTACTAGAAAACAGTAGAACAGAGAAGTAAAGTCATGCCAAAAAAGTAAAAATTTACAAGTTTACGTCAAACTTGGTCAATGTACATGTAAAACGTAAATGAATGCAAATTAAATTGATTCACATGGCAATTACAATAAAATATGTAAGTTCTTTTACAAATACTTCGTAGAGCCCTAATTCTATATTTTTTGGATGGTGGACACACTAGACTTCTAGAGCTTATTTTCAATGTTATGCTGAATTATTATATTTTTAAGTGGATTACTTTTTCTCTTACTATCTTTGTCGTTTTAGCCAATGAACATCTACTAATGGACACGTCTTTTGAAATTACCTTCAAAATACCACAATTTCAGGCTAACACAGGGTAAAGCTTTTGATGTCGTCCGTCCACCTTCTGGCGGTATGCCAACACTGCAGCAGACCTTAACTGCTATTTCAGCAGCTTGGGTCCCCAACATAGTGAACAGAAGACATCACAGTGTTATCTAAAAGCTGTATGCAGCATGCAGACGTAGAGATATCTATCTCTACTTTTGTTGCTCTCTTTTCCCATATGGAAAGAGAAAAGAGAGCGACAAAAGTAGAGAGACATATCTGTAGCTGCTGGAGTTGACTGCTTGTCTCTTTCTTGACTGTTTTCTGTTCTATGAATAAAAAACTAGGCTTTTTTTATAAAATTAGTATCTGTATTATGTTATTGGTAATCATATTAGTTAGTAGTTTTAATGTGGGTAAGGGTTTTGAAATCGGCCACATTTCATATAACAAGAGTTTTAAAACTCTTAAAAGCTCGATAGACATATTCGTCGGAATGTAATAGTTGCCGAGAAATAAATTTTTTGAATTTAAAAATTTTGATGTTATTTTTACTATGAAAGGGCTGGTCGACGGCTACTTTCTGGGTGGTCATAAAAGAAAATAACCACTCAGAAGGATTCCACCTTCGACCACTCTTTGTCACCTATCCGTTATCCGAGTCGGGGTGCCCTAAGTCCCGAACTCGCTTCGCTCAAATTTTCAGTAATAATTTTTTCTTAAAATTTTCGTCTAATTTAAGTGATAATACGAAAGTTAGAGACAGTATAAAAGGTTATGTGATAAAACTTTGGTGAAAATGTGAATAGATTGTCCGGAAATTCAATTTCAAATAATTGTGGCTCGATGAAAGCCTCACCCTTAATGTGTTCTAGAAACTACTATTAAAAACGTGCCTGACTGAATGATTGAGACTTTGTGTCTCAGACTACTTACAGTGTTTTAATATTTTTTAGGTATGGTCATGCTTAGAATGCTGCACGAATTTGCTACTGTGTAGCTGCTTAAAAAGATGATTATCGTAATATCTGATGTAACTGATGCACGTAACAAACAAAATGTTAATCAAATAATGCAACAGGTCATGGGTGACGATTTGAATTCGCGCCAGACCGAATTATTCGTGCAATATCAAAATAGTCTTGGCTACGTTACAAATAAAATTAATCACTGCACATATAAAAATACTCACTCGGAATCTGGATATTATCAGACCCATTGCTCTTCCCAGACGAATGTAGAGTTAAAACAAGCCGAAACTACACTCAAAAACTGTCTTACAAGTTTTATTATTTTCCTAAACTTCCATACGTTTACATATTTTAGAAATTACGTTTGTAACCTATAACGCCGACTCACGAAATCTTTCGTTGCTGGTGATATATTATATAATTCATTAATAGTTCTAAATCAGATCACATTAATTTCTTCGAGGGAAGAAATTCGGAACAAATTAATATTATAACAGGATAGCACGCGAATCGAGACGAAAACCGTAAAAGCGAAAAACAATAATTTGACTTTGATTTTGAAAGTTTGACAGATTTAAGCTTTTGTCGATTGTCAATAAAGACGGTTTTGGACGGTTTGAGCATTGAGTGCTCATCAATTTGACATTGACTTGAAGTTGACACGACGTTTCCCATATAAACACTTTAACAAAAATATAGAGATGCCACAGATATTCTACTTCCTAGTTTATATAGCCTTGCCTTGTGTGACATGTGGCGCCATGATGAGCGCCAAGATTTGTTGTCAAATGTTCGTGTACTAAGTAACTACCTAGGTACCCAAGGTTACGCCATCTCATACGCCACTTTACAGATTAAAAAAGTCACGCTAATTTTGTATACAGAGCCTGTCCATAGTGTTTTAAGATTGTCTACGATACCGCTACGCCGGTAATTTAATAATTCAAGCTTAATTCATTTCTAACATACCGATGGCGGTACGTAAGACCTTTCCATCACTCGCACTGTTAGGTACCAAAAAAATTGAAAATTCTGCTGATATGAGATCGCTGAGATGATAAAAGTTTGACAGATTTAAGCTTTTGTCGATTGTCAATAGAGACGGTTTTGGACGGTTTGAGTGCTCATCAATTTGACATTGACTTGAAGTTGACACGACGTTTCCCATCTATACACTTAAATAACAAAAATATAGAGATGCCACAGATATTCTACTTCCTAGTTTATATAGCCTTGCCTTGTGTGACATGTGGCGCCATGATGAGCGCCAAGATTTGTTGTCAAATGTTCGTGTACTAAGTAACTACCTACCCAAGGTTACGCCATCTCATACGCCACTTTACAGATTAAAAAAGTCACGCTAATTTTGTATACAGAGCCTGTCCATAGTGTTTTAAGATTGTCTACGATACCGCGACGCCGGTAATTTAATAATTCAAGCTTAATTCATTTAATAACATACCGATGGCGGTACGTAAGACCTTTCCATCACTCGCACTGTTAAGTACCAAAAAAATTGAAAATTCTGCTGATATGAGATAGCTGAGATGATAAAACGTTGGCATTGGAAAATACAGTCGGTGTGCGGGTTCCGCGGTTTGCTATTACACATAGTTATTTTCGTCCCTTTTTCAAAATCACCCACCCCAGCAACAACCCCAGCAACTTTTTTATCAATGCCAGCATGAAGCATTCTGATAGGATAGAAAGATGATAATTTACTTGCAAGAATCTTGCAAGTTACAATGGGCTAAGACGCAGATAGGATAGATAAAAATACAAACAACTAGATTTATAGTCCTATGCCATTTATTTAATTTAAATGTAAAGCTAGCAGCTGTTTTTGTTGCTGCTCTGAAGTTAGCAACAAAATCACGTCGTCTGAAGGGGTAATAAACCCTAAAGTGCGATGGAACGGCATCAGCAGTCCCGCCAGTCGGCAGTATAGCAACTGAGTCGCCTGACGTCACTGGCCTCGGTGCCCACTTGCCGTCCATCCGCGTCTACGCAGCGACACAGCCCGCGGCGGCACTGCACCGGCCTGAAGTTGCCGTTCCTGCAGCACCGTGGCGGCTCCGCCGATGTGGCCGTCGATGACGCCATTAGGTTTGTTGTTTTAGCGCATTCTGGAAATAGATAAACGGATGTTATCCGCAACTGGGACATCTAGGAGAACCAAAGTAACTGACATAGCCCAAGAATATGTTGAAGTGGCAGTCTGCGGGCCATATTTGTCGCTGAACCGACGGCTGTTGGGGCAGTCGTGTCGCTGTCGGCTGTCGGTGGCATTACTTTGTTTGGGTTTATATAGGGCACTACAGTAGCCAACGATATTAACAGGGCATAACAATATGATGTTCGCAGGGCAATACAACGTATGACATCGCAACATCCTGGGTCAGTTAGTCAATAAACATTGGAGCAGGTAGAACAAGACATTATCTTGATCATATCGTCAATATTATTTAGTTTTTGTGGTAATGTAATGAAACAAAATCTAAACGTCCAAATTATTGATCCAGCTACCAGCAACAGTGTTCCCTCAAAGCTATAACATGGGGTTATATAAACAAACTCCTTAAATTTAAATAGCAAATGTCCATGGGCGGCGATGATTGCAGATCAGATGACCTGCCTGCACGTTTACTTGCGTTCAATATAGAAAAAAAACTCACTACAGTCCATGTTGTTAAATTCAGGAGTGTTGGGTCTCGCCTCAAAGTCTCCGATCCGCTCTCCTCGCGCGTTTATGCATATTTTGCTGAAATGAAACAAAATGCGTTGATTCGACCCTTTAAAAACAATGGCGTTTTAGCAGAATCTTGAAGCTGTCTTATTTTGAGCAGTTGTGACGCGACGACAAGATGCATTATATCTTTTCTTTGATGTTATGTTGCATCAATTCCTCCTTTTCTATGATACCTTGGCCCCTGGTATCAAGTACGTAACGGTAAAATATTTTTAGGGAGATCCTTTTAAGACGTTGTACCTACTTAACTAGTTTTTCCAGCAGTTACTTTTACTGGTACATACATAAAGATGCACTTACGATCCATTAGAGTTTATAGTCATCCTCCCAAATGTTCCATCAGGCATGCAAGTGTCCGAATTGAAGCTGGAGAAGAAGTCGACGTTGTACCCTTCCTTGATGCTTTGTCGAATCAACTCCTCCTTTTCTATGATGTTCTGGTAGCAAGGGCTCGTGTAATTGTAGGGGGGCTCCGTGCCGTTCCTTATGGGGAACAGATCTAGTTCTTCCACGTCTGCAAAAAGGAAGTGGTTTATCGGAAAATGAAAACGATATTTAAGATTTTCTCGGTTGAAACAGTTATTTAAAAAAAAAACTTGAGAGGTGTCAACCCCGGATGGAACGAAGTATATCTGGCTTGCTTTCTGTAAGAGAGAGAGAGAGACAGACAGACAGAGAAACATGCGCACGCCGCACGATTTACAATACTACTACTATACTAAGTAGTTTACTTTTTTTACTTGTAACGATACTTTTTGCTTACTATAGCAAAAAGTGTCCTTATAACTTTTCGTATGATTTTTTTCCGTCTAGCCCCCTTTCGCAACGCGCGATAAGAAACTTCGTTCCAACAGTTAAAAGATTACAAAAAATCTGGGACGGAAAGCTTTTTGGCGCGTTTTCTTGTTAATTAAGTTAACTGGCACTAAATTAAAATTTTAGTTAGTTTTTCGATTTCGAAAACAATTAGAATCTCAGACTAATTTCCTTTCCCTGCAATTTTACTGCCATAGCCCTGTTTATCGACAAGGCCAAGCCTGTTTAAATCACGCCTATTTCCAGTGTTATGTCCTCTGGTAATTGATATCTTATGGGGCAAAGCTGCTAATACACAAACTCTATTTTTATAGCAAAAAATAGCAATCACGTCCAAAATACGTACAACAAGGCAGTTCCGAAGGTCGCTGCTTGTCCAGATTGATGGTATCAGACCCAGAGACCACGCCAGTGATGGAGTCGACGCAGTAGCAGACCCTGCCGATGCACTGCACCGGGTGGAAGTTCCCGTCAGACGTGCAGCGGAGCCCTACAACCGGGTGGGGCAGGCCCGCCGCTATGTACTTCTCTATCTTGTGTATCATGGGAGAATCCTATGGTATCTTATTTTGGGGCAAAGCTGCTGATACACAAACTCTATTTTTATCGCAAAAAAATAGCAATTAGATCCTAAATACGTACAGCACGGCAGCTCCGAAGGTCGCTGCTTGTCCAGATTGATGGTATCAGTTCCGGAGACCACGCCAGTGACGGAGTCGACGCAGTAGCATACTCTACCGATGCACTGCACCGGGTGGAAGTTCCCGTCAGACGTGCAGCGGAGCCCTACAACCGGGTGGGGCAGGCCCGCCGCTATGTACTTCTCTATCTTGTGTATCATGGGAGAATCCTATGGTATCTTATTTTGGGGCAAAGCTGCTGATACACAAACTCTATTTTTATCGCAAAAAAATAGCAATTAGATCCTAAATACGTACAGCACGGCAGCTCCGAAGGTCGCTGCTTGTCCAGATTGATGGTATCAGTTCCGGAGACCACGCCAGTGACGGAGTCGACGCAGTAGCAGGCCCTGCCGATGCACTGCACCGGGTGGAAGTTCCCGTCAGACGTGCAGCGGAGCCCTACGACCGGGTGGGGCAGGCCCGCCGCTATGTACTTCTCGATCTTGTGTATCATGCGGGAACATCCTGGGAAATCACGTAAACTTATTTTTTATTAAACGACTTGAATGAAGGTCAAATGCAAGGTATTGATGAAATAAATTAAAAACACGATTTATTCGTGATTCGG
Source organism: Coenonympha arcania (assembly GCA_036785405.1). Classification (NCBI taxonomy): domain Eukaryota; kingdom Metazoa; phylum Arthropoda; class Insecta; order Lepidoptera; family Nymphalidae; genus Coenonympha; species Coenonympha arcania. The sequence goes on along the minus strand of CM072079.1, from coordinate 4,672,858 downwards.
AACGCAGCGTTTTTCGGGTGGCTATGCCCACAACCTTTTTTGAGGGTTGAATGAAATCTGTGCGAACGATCCTACCTTTACCCATGGATTTGAGATTTCCTTTCGAAATGCATCTGTTTTCTTATTTTAATATATTTACCATTTAATTGCCACCAGATTTTCGGGTTCACAACTTGCTATTTAGCGAGAAGAAGCAAAATTTGATAATTTAATTTTGACAAGCAAATGAGCATCACAAGCACGTGATGATTTTATGTAACCATGAAAAAATTTTTTTTTCAGGTTTTAATAAACAAAGGTCCCAATGGAAGGAAGGAAGTATAATATAACAGTAAAATTAAATATTGTTATAAACTCACCGCACGGCATATTTTGATTTTTCCCAGTGAACAGCACCTCACCAAACAGCCTTTCCCCTTCATCAGACTGGCAAAAGCATCTGAAATTGTTTATGATAAGACTCTAAAATTCCCTCTATAGAAGCCAATTCATATTAAATGGCTAAGATTTAGAAGATAACATGCTGATCGTCTTATTGATACTCTATTATTAACAAAAAATATTAAAGCATCATAGTCTTGGAACAGTGCGTGTTGCCAGTGATGATTTGTGAATCCGGAACAGGGTCGCAGACTATGGGCTTCATATTAAGACTTAGGGTAACTCAGCTATCTATAATTTTGGACGTTTGAAAATTGCGGGAAGTTGCTGGCTCTAGGTGGTGCTACTTGGTGGGAATGGAGATTCCTTCAGGCAGCCTATACTTAGTGCAGCCTTTTATACACACTGCAATTAGTACGAGACTTGATTCAGGTAAATGATCCGAGTGCTCGCCATGAAAAGATACGCAAGAGCTTTCCATACGTTTGAGAAGGAACGCAGTCGAAGGTTGCGAACTCTCCTCTGACGTCACAACTTGGCCTCCTCTCGAGGACCCCAGTCTGCCCAAGAGCGTGTCGAGCGTCGAAGTCGTCCTGAGCGTCGTGGCATTTTGTGCTCACTGAAAACGTACAGCATTAGTCAATTAAGGGGCTTGAATTAAGGTTAATGAGGTCCAAAATTAGATCATGGGACCTTAGTGGATGAATGGAAGTATTGTGGAGTGTCAAAGTCGTGCTGGGCGTCTTTTTTTTATAATTGACTAGGCTTTGCCCGCGGTAATATCGATTTTTCACAAACCTAGAGATTCAGATTTTTCAAAAACCTAAATTTCCTTATCAACCTTAGCCTTTATACTTACTTTCTAGAAAGTATTTTGTGTGGTAATTATGGGATATCGTCTATCTCTATTCCAAATTTCAGCCAATCATTCCGGGACAAAAAGTAGCCTTTGTATTTATCCAAGTAACAATCTTTCACCACTTAAATTTCCAGCCAAATCGGTTCAGTAGTTATGGCGTGGAGGAGTACTTCCCTCGCGTGAACTTCGTTTTTACACAAATTTTGCGGTAAACACGGATTTTCCAGAGTAAAAGATAAGCTGTATGATAATCCAGGATATCGTCTAACTTCTCTCCATATTTCAACTAAATCGTTTCTGTAGTTACAGCATAAAGGTTTTACCGCGAAAATTACGGGTTTTCAAATATTTCTCGGAATCTATGGATATTTCCGGGATAAAAGTAGCCTATGTATTAATGCACGATGTAATCTATCTCCATTCCAAATTTCTACCAAGTCGGTTCAGTAATCGCAGCGCAAAGGATTTTTCTGTTGCGTGGAAATCGATTTTTTCAAAAATCCCGTTAAACCATGGATTTTTCCGGGATGAAAAGTTACCTTAGTTCTAATTTGATCCAAATTTTTGTCAAATCGCTTCAGTAGTTACGGCGTAAAAGAGTTTTTCTCCCGCGTGAATTTTGTTTTTTCACACATCTCGCGGAAACCATTGATTTTTTCGGGATAAAAAGTAGCCTATTCATTAATCCAGGATATAATCTATATCATTTCCAAATTTCAGTCAAGTCGGTTCAGTAATTACGGCGTGAACGATTTTAATCTGGCGAGGGATTCGATTTTTCAAATATCCCGCAAAAACCGCGTAATTTTCCGAATTAAAAAGTAACCTAAGTGCTAGATCATTATATAATGGACCTCTAATTCAAATTTTAGCCTAATCATTTCAGTAGTTGCGGCGTAAGGGAGTTTTTCTCCCGCAGGAATTTTGGTTTTTCACACATCCCGCGGAAACCATGCATTTTTACGGGATAAAAAGTAGCCTATGTATTAAACCGGGATATAATCTACCTCTATCCCAAATTTCAGACAAATCGATTCAGAAATTGCGACGTGAAGGAGTATTTCCCCAGCGCGTATTTCTATTTTTTACAAATTTCACGGGAACCATAGATTTTTGTGGGATAAAAAGTAGTCTATTTATTAATCCAGAACATAATTTAACTCTTGTTCAAATTTCAGCCAGTTCCGATCAGTAACTGCGGCGTGAAGGAGCATTTCTTCGTAATATCTTTGGACCCCCGTTTCACCCCCCTAGGAGGTAGTCTCGTTAGTAGGGGTGGAATTAAAAAATCGAGGAACTTTGTTATTTTTATCCAAAATCTTACTTACCGATTTTAATGAACATAACTTGAAAATTGACGGATTCCCATATATGAAAAATAAAATTCCTTATTTAACACCCTTAGCGGTAGAATTTCATAAAATCCTTTCTTAGTACACATCTAGGGTGTTAAGAGAATATGCCCTGAAAATTTCATGTTTCTACGTTCAACCGTTTGGGCAGTAGCTTGTCCAAAAGCCAGCCAGCCCGGACCAAGCGTTTTCTAGTTTCAACCCCCTTTTTAGAAAGTTAGGGGTGAAATTTCCAAAATCCCTCGGACACCCATTCTCTTATTTTTATTCAGAAGTCTATATACCAATTTTCATGAATCTAACTTGAAAAATAAAGGACTTTCATACAAACCTAAATCCCTTATTTAACCCCCTTAGGGGTAGAATTTCAAAAAATCCTTTCTTAGCGAGCGGTTTGGGTTCACAAAGAATCTTTCCTAAAATTTTCAAGTCACTACGTTCAGCCGTTTGGGCTGTAGCTTGTCTGTCAGTCAGTCACTCAGGACAAAGCCTTTTATAGTTATAGATAGGCTTGCGCTTGACTACAATCAAGTCTGATGAACAGAAATGATGAGGTCTAGGATGGAGCGCGCTTGCCTAGAAAATGCCTATTCACTCTTCTCTTGAAGGCACCCAGATTGTATTTGGCTGGGAACACGGAAGCTGGAAGGGTTTTCCACACCTTATCGGTTCGTATCAGAAACGTAGTAGAAAAACGTTTCGTCCGAGTACGCTGGACGTCAACCACATAAGGATGCCACTTCTCTCGACGTCTCGCGGTTCTGTGGTAGAAAGGTGAAGGAGGTACAAGGTTGTGGAGTTCTTGAGCACACTCTCCAAAAAATATCCTGTAAAAAACCGCAAAACAGCGTCGCGGCATTTTGTATATTTAAGAGGGGGGAATGGACACCAAGCAACAGCATTCCATCATTGAACTCTGAATTGACCTCTTGGCTCTTATTTAAGATCAGTTTACGTTCCAAAAATCTCATGAGCAGGGTCTGTTAAAACTTAAATTCTTGATCTGTTTTTCAATAACCCTTCGTCTTCCCATCCGGTTTATTTCAAAGGTTTCTTAGAAAATTTCAAAATTAAAGATTTAAACATACATATCTGCTTTACCCTCACCCAGATTATTAAAGAAAATGCCTCACTTCTGACACACGTCCTGGTTTCGTTATTGCAAGTGAGTCCATGGCCGCATCTGCCTACTGTGATCCCGTCCCCTGGGCCTCCAAGACTGCACGGGCTGCCTTCGTCTGAAAAACAATTGACGGTTACAAAATACGTAGAGAGTTACGAATGTATTTTTAAAGTAAGGTTTTTGAACGTCTTCAAGGGAAGGAACTATTGAATCACGCCGCTTACACAAATCATAACCACGTAATAAGGATATCTGGAATGACATTCACAAGGTGGCAGCACTGTAAGTCCTAATATGGCCTTGTGACTAACAAGAAGAAACAGCAGGACCAGAGTGTCTGACGTTGTTGATAGAGCATTCTCTGGCTATTGCGGCGTAGGTGTTGTGTTGTGTTGTCAACAACTCACTGAACAGAGGTAGGCAGTAGTCGCAGCAGTTGCAGATGGTCGGAGAGGGCAGCGTCCGGCCGGAGTGTGTGGCGTTGTTGATGGAGCATTCTCTGGCAGTTGTGGCGCAAGTGCTGTGTTGTGTTGTCAACAACTCACTGAACAGAGGCAGGCAGTAGTCGCAGCAGTTGCAGATGGTCGGAGAGGGCAGCGTCAGACCGGAGAGTGTGGCGTTGTTGATGGAGCTGTCTTTGGCTGTTGTAGCGCAGGTGTTGTGGTGTCAACAACTCACTGAACAGAGGCAGGCAGTAGTCGCAGCAGTTGCAGATGGTCGGAGAGGGCAGCGTCAGACCGGAGTGTGTGGCGTTGTTGATGGAGCTGTCTTTGGCTGTTGTGGCGCAGGTGTTGTGGTGTCAATAACTCACTGAACAGAGGCAGGCAGTATTCGCAGCAGTTGCAGATGGTCGGAAAGGGCAGCGTCAGACCGGGAGTGTGTGACGTTGTTGATGGAGCATTCACTGGCTGCTGTGGCGCAGGTGTTGTGTTGTGTTGTCAACAACTCACTGAACAGAGGTAGGCAGTAGTCGCAGCAGTTGCAGATGGTCGCAGAGGGCAGCGTCAGACCGGAGTGTGTGGCGTTGTTGATGGAACATTATTTGGCTGTTGTGGCGCAGGTGTTGTGTTGTCAACAACTCACTGAACAGAGGCAGGCAGTAGTCGCAGCAGTTGCAGATGGAAGGAGACGGCAGCGTCAGACCGGAGTGTGTGACGTTGTTGATGGAGCATTCTCTGGCTGTTGTGGCGCAGGTGTTGTGTTGTGTTGTGTTGTCAACAACTCACTGAACAGAGGTAGGCAGTAGTCGCAGCAGTTGCAGATGGTCGGAGAGGGCAGCGTCAGACCGGAGTGTGTGGCGTTGTTGGTGGAGCATTCTCTGGCTGTTGTGACGTAGGTGTTGTGTTGTGTTGTGTTGTCAACAACTCACTGAACAGAGGGAGGCAGTAGTCGCAGCAGTTGCAGATGGTCGGAGAGGGCAGCGTGAGACCGGAGTTTGTGGCGTTGTTGATGGTGCATTCTCTGGCTGTTGTGGCGCAGGTGTTGTGTTGTGTTGTAAACAACTCACTGAACAGAGGCAGGCAGTAGTCGCAGCAGTTGCAGATGGTCGGAGAGGGGAGCGTCAGACCGGAGTGTGTGGCGTTGTTGATGGAGCTTTATCTGGCTGTTGTGGCGCAGGTGTTGTGTTGTGTTGTGAACAACTCACTGAACAGAGGCAGGCAGTAGTCGCAGCAGTTGCAGATAGTCGGAGAGGGCAGCGTCAGACCGGAGTGTGTGGCGTTGTTGATAGAGCATTCTCTGGCAGTTGTGGCGCAGGTGTTTTCTTGTCTGAATTTCTGACAACTATCATTTTAAACCAAAATCCAAGACATCAAAATAAATAGGTTTTCGAAAGTAATGTCCGTAACTTCATTTCCCACAGTCACAGTTCCTGACTAATTTAGACGACTTTACATTAATGATTTTAAGGATTTTGCATCTAAGTATTTGGTCCCATTTAAATTGACATCGTGAGGATACTGTAGACTTGATAGAACTGCACAATGTTGACAAAGGTGTTTTGGAAACCTGTGAAATCACTTTAATAACGTTGTGAATAAGTTTAAGCCAAAGACCTTTTGTATTACAGTTCTCAGATGAAACCTGTCCAATAGAGGGTCACAAAAAGGGTCTGAGAAACTAAAATAGCAACCTATCGGCCCTATTAGCCCGCGAAATTCAAATTTTATTTAGTTTTTCGTAAATGATAGACTTAATACACATTGTAGGTTTATGGCAATAGTTTTGCGAGCATACCTAACATCTAAACATCTAATAAATAAATAAATAATAAAATAGCTTTTATTGTTTCCTTACAGTTACATTTCGCTTTTACATTTTTGTTTAAGTAATACACAATCAGCAAGACATTTCTAATTTAGGTGCTTAAGACTAACATGCACAAAGTTAATACTTTTATGTTTAGTTTTAGCAAACAGTATAGGTAATGTTGTACTGTATAAGTAGTTATGGCAAATGTATGATGGAACGTTAATGACAGTTCACTCAACACAAGTTGATTTAATAAACATTTACCAATTTATTAATCCTTACATCTCTTTGCTTCCATTTGTACGCATCTGTTTACATCATGGTAAATCATACTATCTATGTCTAAATCTGATCCACATTTGTCAACATTTGTAACTTTTGTCTAACAATAGTCATACAATTTTATCATACCACATATGAAACATCTATACCACCACTACTGTTGCCTCAGTGCTGCGTAATATGCTACAATCATTAAGACTATTATTCTATGTAAGGACCGCTAAGCGGTAAAAGCCTCCTCCAAGACTTTCCAATTTGCTCGATCTCTAGCCAACCTTGTCCACACTCTCCCTGCTACTTTGACTATGGGATCGTCCCATCTTTTGAATGGTCGTCCTTTTTTTCTCTTCCTTCCCAGTGGGTACCAGTTAGTTGTCTATCTATAGTTGTGATCTAAACAGCAAAGTTTTTATTAAAAACACGTTTTTTAATAAAAACTTTGCTCAAAATTCCCATTCACCTGTTATTGGTTTCCGAAAGATTTTGCAATTTCCCAGATTTGGAACTATCAGGGAACCAATATAGGAACTAAATGCGTATTTTTGAGCAAAGTTTTTATTAGAAGCATGTAGACGCATAATTAATGTTATGCTCGCAAAACTCATGGCCTGAAGCCTACCATGTATAATAAGCCCAATGTTAGCGAAAAGTTATAAAAATTGGAATTTTTGCGCCGAATGGACTCGTCTCCCCTAACCGAACCGAACCGAACCAAACTTACCATACAAAATCCTTCCTCACACGTACTACACTCCACCAACCACTGTAAATTCTGTACAAAACAAACGAACACAAATATTATCCTGACCACCATTTTGCTACATTGATTACTAAGTATTGCACCGACTCAATTTACGTAGTTTACTTAATCAATACCTAATTATATTTATCAATACCTAATGATAAAAATTTTGAACGCTATTGTTTTCTTATCAATGGTATTACTGATAAATGATATCTAGTTCTTGAAAAGGTCTGTTCGTATTAAAATGGTTACTTATTGGCCATGTTTGTAGAAGGATGTGTTTTATAGATGGTGGTAGATGGTGATAGATGGTGGTACTTAGATGGTAGTAGATGGTTGTAGATGGTGTGTACCTAAATCTAAAGTGTTATGACTGAACACTGTAGATATTTTTATTTCTTTCTTACAATCCATCCGCCTGTCCGCCCGTCTGTGTACTGACATTGTATGAAAATGACATTTTCATACAATGTCAGTATGAAAATTTTAAAACAATATTACAATAATATTACGTTAAGCGTTGGTGGTAGGCCCCCAGGTCGACTTAAAACTAAGTTTACGAGGCTTCGAACGTTCCCTGCACTGAGAAGAAGCCCACAACAAAGTCAGACGTGTTTCGTTTTTTGCTATCATTATTTCCTAAGGATTCGATTCATGTTAATTAAGCTTTATAAGCCACGTTGAACCTGTTGAGGGATAAGTTCAATATTTCATTTCATTTCATTTCATATATATATATAAATCTCGTGTCACAATGTTTGTCCGCGATGGACTCCTAAACTACTGAACCGATTTAGTTCAAACTTCGTGAATATCTGTCATTTGGTCCAACTTGAAAGATAGAATAGTTTTTATCCCACGTGGACGAAGTCCCGGGCATCAGCTAGTATTTCATATAATTATTTCAACTCTTCCAAACGTACCTAAGTATGGTTTTGTTTATGGTACCTAGACCTACTCGTATTTTGGTACCTATCTACCTTTTTTTTATTCTATACAAGTTAGTACTTGACTCCGATCTCACCTGATGGTAAGTGATGATACAGCCTAGCAAGATGTTATCGTAATAACTTGTAGGGGTAAGTAAATTTACCCCAACGGTTTCTACAAGCATCGCACCGGAACGCTAAATCGCTTGGCGCTCTTTGCTGGTAGGGTGCATAACTAGCCACGGGCAAAGCCTCCCACTAGACCGGAGTTGAGCCAATTTAGAAATTATAAAATTCCAAAGTGGCCCGTGGCGGGAATCGAACCCGCGACCTCCCACTCGAATCCGAGCGCGCCGCCACTGCGCCAGGGAGGTCGTCAAACCTACGTTAATTTCACCACATGACCCATTTCGGTCGGTTTACTCAATTTAACCAGCTATTTACTCAGCCATCCTCCGCCGTTATCAACGCTATCACAGCTCTCGATGTTTGTTATCACGCTATCACTAGCTGATAACGCGTGTACACAACACAATCTGTCTTCAAGTAACTGTGTCTACAGGTGACTTACTGGGAGATTGCTCGAGATGGAAAATATGTATACCTACTTTTTTAAGCTATTGCATAGCTTCTATCGCGGGCCTTGAGCGTGGAGACCGAATCCAGAAATTCCGTAACGAAAATAACCTAACACTTTTTAGTTTTGCCATCTATCGATGAATAGCAGAACTTTTAATGACTTTTTGAAATATCACGCTTGTCTCTTTAGTTCAGCAATAATAATAATTACATAAGTTGATAAAAACAACTATGCAATAGCTTTACCGCTGCAGTCTCCGAGTGCCATACGTCTTTTTTTGTTGAAAATGTTACAGTATAACGGAATATCTTCTAATAGGTATATATATATATATATATTTTTTTTTATACTATATAGGCTAGCGCTTGACTGTGATCACACCTGATGGAAAGTGATGGTGGATGATACAGTCTAAGGTGGAACGCGCTTGCCTAGAAGATGCCTATTCACTCTTGATTTGAAGGCACCCGGGTTGTAAGTGGCAGGAAAGACACTGCCTGGGAGGGTATTCCAGGCCTTTGCAGTGCGTATCAGGAACGAGGAATCAAACCGCTTCGTACGCGTCATTGGTACGGCAGTTCTATGTATGGGTGGAAGCCTTTACGATGTCTTGCCGTTCTATGGTAGAAAGGTGACGGGGGAACCAAATTAAAAACTCTCCAAAATATATTCTATAGAATACCGACAGACAGGCAACCTTACGACGATGTTCAAGGCTCGCTTTTCTTTGTTACCAAACTCCTCCGAAACGGCTGGAACGATTGTTATGAAATTTTGAGTGTAGGTATACTCTCTGGATCTGGGAGCACGTTGTTATCTATTTTTTATGTCCCTAAGTGAGAAAAAATTAAAAGGCAAAACAACGTTTGCCGGGTCAGCTAGTATAATAGGTATAACAGAGAAACAACGTTTTGCCTAATAACTAAAAAATTGAGCAATATCAGTGGGCTTATTCTGAATCGTTCAGTTTGTTAGTTAGCAACCCTCACTGGGTTGGTAACTAAGAAAACGGAGGCAAAAATCTTATTTTTTTTGTATTCTTTTTGCACAAGTTAGCAACTAGCATGGTATGTTGACATAAAAATATAAAAAACAGGATTTTTTCAGTGATAGTTGCTAACTAATAAACTAACAAACTGAAGGATTCAGAATCAACCTACTTACTGAGGGTTTTTGAGCTTTTTCCATAAAAATTTGAAAAAAAAAATAGAGATATTCCGGCAATTTTTGGGAGAACTTTTTATCGAGAAAATTTTATCCATTGAGGCTTTTGCTTTGGAGCGAATTTAGATTAAACTTTTAAAGACCCAAAACAGCGGTGTGATTCTCGAAAATATAAAATTGTACAGCGGCCAACCATCGAGGGTAACCATGGCAACGCAGCCATCAGCGGCCAATTGTCGTCTTGGCTGCATAAACTGCCAATAGCTGCCAGCTCGTCGCTGTTTTAGGTATTTTTGCAGAATAGCACAGCTGAAAGTAAGTAATTGTCTTTATAAGTTTCAACCAGCAGGTCACCAATAACCCCTTTATGCCGTTAACCATTAATTTATCCTACACGATTTTTTTTAATTATTTTTTTTTCATTAGCACAAAGAGCGCTAAGGAAATACATAATATTATATTGTTTATTTATTTTTACTTTTCCTTAAAAGGTCCTAGGCCCTATTCTTACAGAAAAAATAGCGTAGGTACCTTATACCTAAATACAATTGTAATCAAGAGCATTCAGATAAAGACTATTTAACAACGATGATAGGAGTTATCTTCACGAATAAGTAAATAGGTATATTGTTTAAACATCTGCATATAATATTATATCCTGAACATATTATAATATCATAACTATAAAAGTTAATTCGATAAAAAAATGTCTCGCTTTTAGTAGTCTACTATCTTGACATTCTTGTTCTAAGTATTTCTTCTTCTAGTTCTTCATTCTTGTTCTAGTTCTTGCTTTTCACAGTCCGCCATCTTGCTATTCTTGCTCTATTCATGCTTTTCACATTCAGCTATCTTGCAATTCTTCTCTGTTCTTGTCTTGTTACGTCGAACCACGTCCGTTCATAAAGAGAGCAACTCCAGCCGCCATCTTGCAATTCTTCTCTGTTCTTGTCTTGTCACGTCGAACCACGTCCGTTCATAAAGAGAGCAACTCCATCCGCCATCTTGCAATTCTTCTCTGTTCTTGTCTTGTCACGTCGAACCACGTCCGTTCATAAAGAGAGCAACTCCATCCGCCACCTTGCAATTCTTCTCTGTTCTTGTCTTGTCACGTCGAACCACGTCCGTTCATAAAGAGAACAACTCCATCCGCCATCTTGCAATTCTTCTCTGTTCTTGTCTTGTCACGTCGAACCACGCCCGTTCATAAAGAGAGCAACTCCATCCGCCATCTTGCAATTCTTCTCTGTTCTTGTCTTGCCTCTCGTCGAACCACGTCCGTTCATAAAGAGAGCAACTCCATGACAGTGTTTAATGTCAATACTGTCGACGGATAGCTCTCTTCATTAACAGATTATTGGCTTTTCTTTCTTTCATACCAGTTCTTTCATAGTAGTTTCAGCTGATGGACATAAGTCACATAGGCCTGTTGACAACGGCAGATCCAGTTTTGGCGTCAGGGGGGTCACATAAGAAGTTGTAATTTAATTTTAATACTAATAGATACAGGTAAAGATTAGGATTTAACGTAGATAAAATCAATTAAATCTTAAAGGTACCTACTTAATTAATAAAATTACAAAAAATTATATTGTAACAAAAAATACCTATCATATAAAACATTATGTTTGACAATTTTGATTATTGGTCCACCTAGGTCCCAGAAGCTCCAAGGGGGGGTCATGAACTCCCTGCTCTGACCCCCCCTTGAAGAGAATTCCAGTGGGTCCCCGCCCCCTTCATTATGTATCTCGCGACAAGTTTCCAAGAGGCGCAAATCTCTTGATAAATAATTGCTTTCAAATATCACAATAATTTAATCCTTACAGTTTTTCTTTTTTTGAAACAAGTTTATTTTCACATTGAAAAATTAACGTCAATTGTTTTAGAGTGTAACATTGAGTGTAAAATGGGAATGGACATGTTTTTATAGCTTTGTTTAAAAGTGATCACTTTAGGAATAAATACTTTGTCGACCATAATAATTTGTGAACTTCCGCAAAGGGACATTAAAGAAACGATCTTATTGAGTATAGGTACATATGTACCTATACTCAATAAGACATGGTGTATATTTGTGATACCAGCCTAGATCTTAGTAGCTTACAAATTGCGAAAAACCAAATAAAAAAATTAAAATTTGACCAGAAGCCCCGTTTGGTTCAACTTAAACGCCCAGTAGCGGTGTACATAACAATTGTACAAACAAACAAACGTGTCCGACCAATTCACACATTACAACTGGGACATGAGACAATATGCACCGATATTAGACATATACCCTGGATAAGACCGACGGCGCAAATAAGTCGCCAGTTTAGCGGTGCCAAATAAGCTTGTTTTGTCACCAACAGCAAGGCCACGATGTAGTTCGCTCAGCAGCCACCTATAGAATTTTGACAAACGGCGCTACTGTTTGCTTGTACGAAAAAGGTTTACGTAAATGCCCATATCCTGAGGTTTCTTATCAATGTATGAACCCTAAATTATAAGGCAGGTATTACATAATATAGCAAACCCTATTCCTAGACAGAAATAGATACAAAGAGAGGCAGTTATTTCTACAATTTATATGCGATTGTCTATGCACAGTAATTCATATTCTGCATGCGAAATTTACAGTCGTATTATATTATGTAATATTATGTTATATTGTAAGCGTTAGTTGTTTTGCTACTTTGCTGGTTTGTGTAAATTGAAATGCACAGTATTTTACGTATATATAATAGGCTGTATTTAACAGACTTTATAAAACAACTAAATGAAAAAACCTCACCATTTTTTTTACCCACGACGGAACGGAGTACGGGTATATGCGTTTAGGGTGAGAGACCGTTTGTACATTACTCTGTTAAAAAGATTTTATGTTTGTTTGTATGTTAAATTGTTCACAAAAACCAATAATGCAAAAATATTTTTGTTTGTTTGTTTGTTTGTTTGTTTGTTTGTTTGTTGGTTTGTTTGTGTGTGCACATCGATGTTCCCATTTATTTCAAAAACGGCTTGACCGATTTAGATGCGGTTTTCTGTTTAATGTTTGGTGTTCAGCGGCAATGGTTCTTAGATAGTTGTTACGAACATCGATCACCAGGGGGCGCCATGAAGTACATTTATATTGCAAACGAATGTTCCCATTTATTTCAAAAACGGCTTGACCGATTTAGATGCAGTTTTCTGTATAATGTTTGGTATTCATTGGCGATGGTTCTTAGATAGTTGTTACGAACATTGATCACCAGGGGGCGCCATAAAAACATTTACAGTGCAAACGAATGTTCTCAATTATTACAAAAACGACTGAGCCGATTTGGATACAGTTTTGTATTAAATATTAGTGAGTCATTGGCAATGGTTCGTAGATAATTGTTTTTGTGATTGAACAGCAGGGGGCGCCACAATAAATGTCTCTTTATGACTTGGAAGGGATGATGCCTTCAAACGCTGCTATAGAGGAGCTAATGGCTAGTTTGAAGATTAATTTTCATTTTTTAATAATAATATAATTTAAATTACATTAATATATTAATCGAAAAACTATAAAACAAGTGGAAAATTAAAAAAATTTAAAACACCCACGACTTTTGCAGACTTGTAATTGAAAAAGGATTAAATAATTTTTTTTAAACTCCCCGACTAAAGGAAAGTAAGAACTAAAAACCTATCAGTATAATTACAAATCCAAGAAAATGCGTCGGAGCTGCCATTGCTATTTTCGTTTCCAATATCAATTAATGTAATTAGTAAGTATTAAAAAACTGCCGGTATATGAGACGTATCAAGAAATTGAATTAGTCATCTGGTAAACAGGACCATCAACACAGTCATAGGCAAAACACAGCAGCTCCGGCGGATTTTCTTGGATTTGTAATTATACTGATAGGTTCTTAGTTCTTACTTTCCTTTAGTCGGGGAGTTTAAAAAAATCTATTTAATCCTTTTTCAATTACAAGTCTGCAAAAGTCGTGGGTGTTTTAAATTTTTTTAATTTTCCACTTGTTACCCACGACGGAACGGAGTACGGGTATATGCGTTTAGGATGAGAGACCGTTTGTACATTACTCTATTAAAAATATTTTATGTTTGTTTATATGTTAAATTGTTCACAAAAACCAATAATGCAAAAATATTTTTGTTTGTTTGTTTGTTTGTTTGTTTGTTGGTTTGTTTGTGTGTGCACATCAATGTTCCCATTTATTTCAAAAACGGCTTGACCGATTTAGATGCGGTTTTCTGTATAATGTTTGGTGTTCAGCGGCAATGGTTCTTAGATAGTTGTTACGAACATCGATCACCAGGGGGCGCCATAAAATACATTTATATTGCAAACGAATGTTCCCATTTATTTCAAAAACGGCTTGACCGATTTAAATGCAGTTTTCTGTATAATGTTTGGTATTCATTGGCGATGGTTTTTAGATAGTTGTTACGAACATCGATCACCAGGGGGCGCCATAAAAAACATTTACAGTGCAAACGAATGTTCTCAATTATTACAAAAACTACTGAACCGATTTGGATACAGTTTTGTATAAAATATTAGTGAGTCATTGGCGATGGTTCGTAGATAATTGTTTTTGTGATTGAACAGCAGGGGGCGCCACAATAAACGTCTCTTTATGACTTGGAAGGGATTATGCCTTCAAACGCTGCTAGAGGAGCTTAATGGCTAGTTTGAAGATTAATTTTCATTTTTTAATAATTATATAATTTAAATTACATTAATATATTAATCGAAAAACTATAAAACAAGTGGAAAATTAAAAAAAATTAAAATACCCACGACTTTTGCAGACTTGTAATTGAAAAAGGATTAAATAATTTTTTTGGAACTCCCCGACTAAAGGAAAGTAAGAACTAAGAACCTATCAGTATAATTACAAATCCAAGAAAATCCGTCGGAGCTGCCATTGCTATTTTCGTTTCCAATATCAATTAATGTAATTAGTAAGTATTGATAAACTGCCGGGATATGAGAAGTATCAAGAAATTGAATTAGTCATCAACTGGTAAACAGCACCATCAACACCGTCATAGGCAAAACACAGCAGCTCCGGCGGATTTTCTTGGATTTGTAATTATACTGATAGGTTCTTAGTTCTCACTTTCCTTTAGTCGGGGAGTTCCAAAAAAATTATTTAATCCTTTTTCAATTACAAGTCTGCAAAAGTCATGGGTATTTTAAATTTTTTTAATTTTCCACTTGTTCATCAAGTAAAATGAAAATTTGTATGGAGATACAATTAGTGTTAGAGCGAACTACGTCGTGGCCTTACTGCTGGTGACAAAAACAAACATTTGTGACACCGGTAAACTGGTGCCATTTTTTCGAGTCATCCGCTCTGTCCAGGGATTATTTTTTTCATCTCTGTTTTTTCATCTTTCAATTGAAAAAACCGCATTGAAATCAGAACAGACACACAGACAGACATCGACTTCAAACTTATAACACTCCTCTTTTGGCGTCGGAATTTAAAAATACGGACGTGAATCACAATAGATATCCATAGTCCACACCAATATAACACATACAATTATTGTCAACCGCGCTTAATATTTTACGTACACAAACCAAACCCACACCCGTATTACCATCGACATGCACCGAGAAAAGTAACGGGCCCAAGTGTGTGCCTTGTGTAACGCCGACAATCAAATTAGTGCGCGCTCGTGAGAGCACAGTTCACACTGTTAGAAGTGCACCGATAATTGCTGGACGCTCTACTCTGACCTCGCATGAGGTGTTGACATTGGCCGATTTTGTTTTCATTGGGCCGAGAACTGTGGGAGACCTTGTTAAATGCTTTAGCGAAATCTTCATTGAGATAAACGTATGGAGGGTAAAAAGTTTTTGAAAAGGCTGAGATTTTTTACAGAATTGACACTTTGCAGGATTGCATTGTTGTCTGAATGTCTGTCTGCTACTCAAGCTTTTTCTCTCGGGAATAGGCAGAGGTAAATATTAAGTTTTGTTTGGAAAATTCTAAATTGGCTCAAGTCTGGTCTGGTAGGAGGCTTTGGTTGCGGCTGATTACTCTTAACACTCTAAGATGCACGATTTGATGATTTGATGATGATTTGATTTGAACAAGTGATTTGGGATGTATACAAAGGTTGATAAAGGGAACGGGAAATCTAAGATTACCCCGGGATTTGTAAAAACAGCAATTTAAGAAAACTGAGCTTCAGGCTAAATCTAATATACATAAAAGAAAAATCTTTTATGGTTTTGTTTATGCAACGCTTAGTGCACAATGCATGAACCCGACTCTGTTAGTTTCTTTTTTAAGCTTATATCCTTTTGAAAACAAACTGAATCTGAATTTCAGATACCACAAAAACTAAACGAGTTGCATACTTAACATAGGTCTGTAACTAACATCACAAGAAACAACAAAATGGGTCAAAAATTGCGTCACCTTGTGTTATTATAATAATGTACAAGACTCGAAGACTCCAAGACAAATAATGCGGTTCGAAGCAACAATGGAAACAAAATGGACGCTAATTAACGCGTAGAACAATTCCATTTAGTTCGGATTTGTATGACATTTGCGTTTGAATAGCTCCTGGAGATGCTTCTACTTAGTTAAAACGGTATTTTGTTATATTCCACAGCCTTGGTAGCGTCACGATTTTATATAACCAGCTTCTAGTAGCAAAGGGTGGATATTTTATCAGAAAACTCAGGATGTTGGCGTCCGAACGATTTACGTAAACCTTTTTCGTACAAGCAAACAGTAGCGCCATCTGTCAAAATCCTATGAGGTGCCTGCTGAGCGAACTACAGCGTGGCCTTACTGTTGATGACAAAAAAAATTTTGGCACTGATATACTGGCGTAATTTTTTCGTGCCGTCCGCCCTGTCCAGGGCATAATATGTCTATTTGCCTAGGACCTAGGTACATAAAAGATAATAAGACTATTTTGGTCGTGACTGCCTTCGTTCCATAAACCTGAATACATTGTCATGTACCTAAATGTGTTGCAGATTGCTATAACTTCGTTTAAAACTTTTATTTTCTAGGTTCTGTGAGGCTTTGTTGTCACCACCACAGACCTAGGAAACAATATATGGACTGGCCTCATTTACAAAATTAGCGTATCAATTTTTAATCTGTCAAATGTCATATAAGATGGTGTCCCC
The DNA here is from genome assembly GCA_036785405.1 of Coenonympha arcania. Lineage (NCBI taxonomy): Eukaryota > Metazoa > Arthropoda > Insecta > Lepidoptera > Nymphalidae > Coenonympha > Coenonympha arcania. Next base: position 4,656,049 of record CM072079.1, on the reverse strand, counting down.
AATAGTTACTCGAATCGAAACATGAACATTTGACACTCCTTCATCTGAGATTTGACATTCAGAATTTGACACTAAATCTTGGCGCTTATCATGGTACAGTATGTTACGCAAGTCTAGGCTGGAATAAATTAATTATAGGGCATCTCCAATCTCCATAGTTTTGTTATCTCTGTGTTTGTTGTGTCTGATGGATGAGGTGTAGGATGGAGCGCGGTTGCCTAGAAAATTCCTATTCACTCTTCTCTTGAAGGCACCCAGATTGTACTTGGCTGGAAACACGGAGGCTAGAAGGGTGTTCCACACCTTAGCGGTTCGTATCAGAAACGTGGAAGGATTGAGGTATTGAGCGACGTCTGGAAAATCTTTCTGTCAAGAATTTTTTTTCCAATCGTGTTTCTGCTTCTGAGCGAATTTAATTTAGAGACCGTAAATACTTACATGACGTTTAAATAATTTTCATTAGCGATGTAACAATACCGATACCGATACCGATATATAAGTAGAATGGGTTTCTATTTATTCTATGTAATATAAGTAAGTTTTATGCATATAAAGTACATCATTCTTTATTTACTGGGTGTATTTACTACTAAGCCATCGATATTGGTATCGGTATCGCAGATTATTTTCCTCGATAATCGGTATCGGCATCGTATCGGCAAATTCATGTATCCTTACATCCCTAATTTTCATACCTAATTGGGTTTATAGATTTTACTGTTTAACCCGTTAAGGCGAGAGATAAAGTGGAAAATAAGAGGACATGTGAGCCAGGTCGCGGGCTTCCGCTGAGACTAATACGGAACCCTAAAAACGAAAATGAAAATTTTTATTTTTCACATAGACCCAACAAAGAGACTTATGAAAAGTCAAAACTCTACCGCCAAATTCGGCAAGCAGGTTTGCATCCAAAAGAAATGGCAAGAATCTCGGCACTTGCTCTTTTCAAAATGCTTTCTTACATAATATGAAAGAAAATTACCTACCTACACGATTTTTTTTGGTATCTCGTGAATGGACGGATGCAATAGGAATCCTTGCAGTCAATAAGAAATTCTTCAATGGTAGGTATGAGTAACCAATGAGTCTATTATGACACATGGGGGATATGTTAGGTTCTAAGTTCAAAAGAATTCCTTACTGGTTCATTTCCTAGACCATTGTTTGAAGTCACCTGAACTCATATATCCGTCTGTGTAGTCAACCCACTTAATTTTGGACCCTATTTTCGATACAACAGGGTAGTTTATGAACTGAGAGTCAAAATCAGCTGTGTCAATAGATTTGGTAGCAAGGATAAATTATAGGTAGAAAGGAATTTTACTGCTTGGCGATATGACTGTAGCCACGGGCAAATGCTGGTTTAATAATAGGTCAATTTCGATACGAGTGTGGAAAATACGTCATTTCTTTACCCCTGTTTGTCGACCCAAGCTAAAGCTACAGAACAAAAAATTGTACATAAAACTTTGTAAATAAAAACCTCATTCATGAAAGAGGAAAACAAAAAAAGCAATGTCGTGATTCATACATTTATTCCACAATATTTGGAAAGAAAAACACGAATAATTTAAAATTATTGCTCTGGCAATATTTAGCTACAAACTCTATGCTAACTTTGGTTTTATCTGTGGTTGAGTTGACCAATAACAGGGGTCTGCCTTTTATGAACGTTGGTAAGATTGACTGAAACTAACCAATAGCATGAAAGGTAGATAAAGTTGTTATGAAAGTTGGTAAAATTGAGCAAGGCAGCCAATGAAAGGCTTTTTAAAGTAGTGTGACATCTCGGGGTGAGATAATTTCCAAATTGGTGGGATAAAGGAAAAGCGATAAATAGAAAAACGGCAAGACATTCGGGCATTCTGGGACTCGCATTCGGCATTTTATATTGTGTGTCTGAGTACTTGATATTCTAATTAATAATTAAATAATAACTGTAAATAATTGCTGTTACGTCAACATTAAACAATATTATAAGTATGAAAGAAAGTTTTATTTACAAGTGATTAGTACAAGTCAGAAGTGACAATGGCCTCGCACTCACAGGTATGTAAATATGTGATTCTTCTATTTTGATATTTGTGTGTCATACCCTCAAAATCTCTAATAATAATTGCACTATGATATTTGTGTTGTGCATGAATTTAATAATGTTTTATGAAAATCTAATAATGTTTTGTTGCTCGTAATCCTTGACAAACATCGTCATGATTACAATAAATACTGTTGTATCGTTTGAGGGCAAGTGGCCTGGGCGACTCCTAGGTATTGCGTCTCTTTTGATACTGATAGTGTTTGTGGTGCAAATTAAAGCATTATTAAATATTTTTGCGGAAAATACCATGTTAATTCCTTGATAAAATAGAAATGGTGTTGAGATTACTGCATTATTCATTTGGCCAGAGCTACTCTCTGGTAATGAATTTTGACTTTGGTTTCAGCATTATTATTTTATTATGTATTTTAAAATAAATGGTTTCTTTTTCAAAATGGAAATTCAAAACGAATATTGAAGGTATGACATAATGTCCAATACTAAATCAAGATGGCGCTGTAGGAAGTTAGCTCGCGTTATCATGTCGCCTTCCAGCTAAGATTATTAGTAGTACAAATCGCTTTTCATTTCGATCGCGGTCCAGGGTTCGAAGAACATTGGTGGGCAATAATATAATAATATACGTCGTAGAATGAATCGTCATACTTTTGCAATGGTACCTACTTACTTTCCGTGAGTAACTACCGTCATATTGTGCAATGATTTTCTTTTCTTGCTGATATTTTAGTATTACTGTTGTTAGCTACCCAGTAAAATTATATAAAACTCATTATTTCATAATTCATAAATACTTAAAGATACAAAAATTATATTATTATCTGTATTTTGGTTTGTCACATCCGGTCAAACTCCAATATGTACGTATGGGAATGAAATCAAATATTAACTACGTCACTTCCGGGCGTGCACAAACCTAGATGCATTCTGATCTTGATTATTATTTTTTTCAAAGGATTCTTTTAAGAACCGCCATATTGTAATCAATCAATACAGCATGAAAGTGCAAAATATAAGAAAATATTACTCTGTGATATTGCTACATATTATTACGTATTATAAATAGATCAACTGATGATTAATTAGGAGAGTTGGATGATTAAATTATTTAAAAGAAGGTAGCCAAGTGTGTTATCTGGAATGGTGGTGGCCAAGTGCGTCACCGAAAAGAAGGGTGGCCAAGTGTGTCACCAGTTATAGGGGTTAATAAGGGTGGCCAAGTGCGTCACCGATAATAGGGGTGGTCAAGTGTATCACCGATAATAGGGGTGGTCAAGTGTATCACCGATAATAGGAGTGGCCAAGTGTGTCACTGATAATAAGAGTGGCCAAGTGTGTCACTGATAATAAGAGTGGCCAAGTGTGTCACAACGCATATAGAAGGTAATTAAATATTATACTACAATCAATTAAGCTGGCCAAGTGAGTCACACCAGAACTAGTGGGAGCCAAGTTTTAATATAAATACCCGAGTTGATAGAAGGTTTTTATTATTATAATATTTTGTTCAGGTTACGATAGAAATTATACACATAATAATTTTGAAAACTACCTTGCTTTGATAGAGTATGAAATATTCTCATAAATATTTGAATGTAGTTATTGAAAGGTTTTAGAATGTTGAAAACGTGAAATTGAAGGACTTCAATTATTTTAATTTGATAGCTTCTTTACCTATTATTATATTTAAACGCATAGATTAGCATTGAGTAGAGAAACGAATCGGTATTTAATACAATTTTTATTTTTCTGAGGGTCCGGCTGAGCAGAACAAGGCGCGAGGGCGCCCTACCGTAAGAAAGCGGCGGTGCGTACAGGCATCGTCGTCTAAACATCGCACTCGTAAAGCTGCACGAGTGTCGTCCATGACTCGTTGGGTTGTCAATGAGGTCAGTTCTGCTGAATCTATTCCACATCATGTCGATGACACCGGACTTGACAAGAATACATCTACGGGGTTTACTAGTGATGAAGTGATAAAAATGCTCTCTTCAATACAAAAGGAAAAATCTCATCAGTTTTATAGTGATCTTATCAATGTTATACCCTCATTTGATCCATCTAGTAAAACGCAAAGTGTCGATAACTGGATAAAGAAAATAAATGAGTGTTCTAGCATATATAATTGGAACGAGAAGCAAACCATTCATTTTGCCATGCAAAAGCTTTCGGGGGTTGGTAAAATTTGGTATGAGGCATTACCAACTGTAGTTCATACTTGGGAGGAATGGCAAATTAAACTCAGAAAAGCATTTCCTAGCGGTCAAAATTATGGTCAGCTTCTCGAAGAAAATATGTTAGCTCGTACTACGCGGTATGGTGAAAATTTACGCGATTATTATTACGATAAACTTACATTAATGAATAGATGTGAAATTTATGGTAAAAAGCTGTGGATTGCATTATACATGGTATAACGGATAAATCATTTAGGAACGGCGCACAGGCTTTGTCTTGCTTGGAACCAGATGATTTATTGAATTTTCTCAATTCTCAAAAACCGTTGCAGGCTCCATTTGTAAAGAACTGCGACAGCGCACTCAAACAGAATAGTTAAACTCTATTGATGTAATCAAATAAAAATGTGTCTGTATTATTAATGTTAAAACAGGTTACTGTAATTTTATGAACTACTAACTGTATTAAATTCAAGAGAACTTGTGAAAATACTTAGTAATATTAATTGATTGAATGTGTTAGTACTTTACATTATTTAATTAATAAAATAAAATAAAATAAAATAAAATAGCCTTTATTAAACTGAAATAATATGAAGTATTACAATTTTTATAATAATGTTTTAAATTTAGTTTGGAACAAATTTTGTAATAACAATAATTTAGTAACTTAAGTAAGTAGTATCAATATAATAAATGAAATACAGTGGAAATGTAAATGCAGTATCGCCAACCAACTAAAGCTACTCTTATTGCATTTTCAAGTTTGTTACATAATATTATGTTCAATTACAATTTAAGTCCAAAGAGTTCACGTTAGGTTACAATTACTTATATTTGAAAATATTTCGTTATCAAATGTAATGTTATGAATGATGTAAGTCGGTTATAATTCTATGTAAAGGTTTATACTAAATGTTATGTAGACAGATTTCTAATCTTTTCATTCTTTTAACTAAATTATGTACAATGTATAGTTACTCAATACAAATAATAAATAAATAAATAATATAGGTACAATATTGTGTGTTGATACATTGAAAATTATTGTTATGTAATAGGTACTCAATAATTATATGCAATAAAATATAAAACAAGCCTTTTTAAGTATTTGAATAATTCAGAATGATAGTAACAGTTGATTTAAATAATATAAAATACAATAAGTTAGTAAACCTAAGCATAAGTTTCAACTAGTTAGATGTTACATAATACATATTTTCAGAATTCTTAAATATAAGTTTATTTTATATCTCTTATCAATGAGTTTATTTCATAGAGCCACTTTATTGATGCAATTTTGAACATCTTTTGATATTCTTAATGACAGTATGACATACATAAAAATATATTGAATAGATACTACAAATTCATATGTGATTTCAGTTCCGCCTGTTAGGCGAAGGCCTCCTCCAGTGTAAGATTTATTAAAATTATAGTTCACCATGACATAACATGGGTCTGATAACTGGAGGGTGTTAGTCTATAGCCTTCCCACGATGACAAGTCGGCTTGGGAGGCTGGCTGAGAGGGGCAAATTGTTAGTTGCCTAATTAATTGTTCGTTATTATTTTGTTGTTTTTGAATATGTGATTTACTTATTGTGCCTGCGATGTAGATGGCTTTGGCGTTTGCGTAGCTTATGATTTATTACTGCACTTGCTTTTCTTTATTGATTTTTGCTTTGAGTTATTTTTAATTATTATTTCCGGAGGCGTAGATAGGTTTCTTTTATTAGCAGTTTTTTGTTTCTGATCTGAGGCCATATTATTTTCTAAATAAATTATTTTATCATATTTTAAGATACAATTCTTTGCCATTTTCATTTCTTCTATTAATTTCTTAACCAGTTCCCGTCTTTTTTCTACAATATCTTTAGTAAAATCTTCTTGGATAGAATAGTTGGTATTTTTTAGGTTTTTCTTCTTTGTTAATAATTCAAGCTTTTTACCCATAGTAGTAAAGGTTACTATAACTGGCCTCTTATTATTTTGGTCTCTTCCAAGTCTTCCGACATACTCAATATAGGTTTTTTTCGCAGTTAATTTGCATAGTTTGATTGATGATTTTGTGTATAATTTCCTCCAGCTCAAAATAACTTTCCTCTTTTTCTTCTACTCCGAAAAAATAAGATTTCTTCTCTTTATATATCTTTCAAAATATTTAATAGACGCCTGCTGCTTGTTTATTTTTCCTCCAATTCACGGTAATTTTGTTCAAAACGTAAAAACTTTTCATCTATGTTATCGTTTATATTTTTGTGATTCGTTCGGTTATGTTGGTAAATTCTCTATTCTGACCGTCTATTCGCTCCATCAGGTCTTTTACTAGCGATTTTAGTTCTCCCATTATTTGAATATAGTTATAAGTAATTCACTTCGTCTAGTATATGTAATATAGGTATCACTGTTACCTTACCGCGTCAGCGGCGGCCGGCGCAGCGCGCGTCGCGAAGATCGAATAATTATTCGCGTACCTTCACAATAACAGTATTTTTCATTGATTATTATTTATATCATTTAACTTTCTTTTGCTTGTATTCGAACTATATTCACTTTGTAATTCTAGTATGTATTCACAATACGGTGCAAAATAAGTAGGTCTGTTCTGATATGTAAACGGTTTTTCGTAAATAGGTATGTAAGTACACTGCACTGAGTCGCCGTGGACCGCCGGTTGAAAGTTTCACTTTTAACGTATTAAGACACCACTTTTGGATAAGATAGTAATTATGCGTACTTATTAATCGTTATTTCGATATTTTAGCATGTTATATTCGATATTTTAGCACTGGTAGACCCTAATCTGAGTGTTAAATATTTATAAACAGTAAAAATTACGGAGCTAGTACCGCACCGTTGCGCTGCAGCGCCCTCATTATTTAATAGTTTTAGTTATATACAACATTATTTAATAGTTTTAGTTATATACAAATATGAATTCAATGTAAACTGTAATAGAGTTAATTTTAATTACCTCAAACTGATCTAAGGTGTCTTAATAACTTTATATGAATGTCGTGATTATAAGTACCTATAGTTTAAAAGATTAGTGTGTAGAATCTGCAATTTTAAGTTATACCTATTGCATGTACATATCATTTAAAATGTATATAGAGTTAGTTTTAATATATGTTATTGTTAAAAATTAAGTAACTGATGCTAGTTATAATAATTAAGACGGATTGTATGTACCTATCGTGCACCGGGTGGTTGCACGGTTTCGGATGGCCGAATGTCGTGATTCATACATTTATTCCACAATATTTGGAAAGAAAAACACGAATAATTTAAAATTATTGCTCTGGCAATATTTAGCTACAAACTCTATGCTAACTTTGGTTTTATCTGTGGTTGAGTTGACCAATAACAGGGGTCTGCCTTTTATGAACGTTGGTAAGATTGACTGAAACTAACCAATAGCATGAAAGGTAGATAAAGTTGTTATGAAAGTTGGTAAAATTGAGCAAGGCAGCCAATGAAAGGCTTTTTAAAGTAGTGTGACATCTCGGGGTGAGATAATTTCCAAATTGGTGGGATAAAGGAAAAGCGATAAATAGAAAAACGGCAAGACATTCGGGCATTCTGGGACTCGCATTCGGCATTTTATATTGTGTGTCTGAGTACTTGATATTCTAATTAATAATTAAATAATAACTGTAAATAATTGCTGTTACGTCAACATTAAACAATATTATAAGTATGAAAGAAAGTTTTATTTACAAGTGATTAGTACAGCACTATTTCCGAAAAGAATAACTTTCCACACTCTAAACGCACATGGAAAATTCTACTTTGTGTAACATAACCTTGAAAATTGCAATACATATATTTGAACGTCTCTATGTAATATTATTATTTGTGTCGTGTCCTACAAAGTATGGGTGTGCAAAACTAATTATTATAAATGTGTGCAAAGGTGATACAGTACTTATGTTGCAAAATATTTGCCTATCGACATGCTTTAGTTACCTTCAAAAATCGTTGAAGAAGAAAAATCTATCTATCTTTATGAATTAAAAAAAACTCATGTAGACTTATTTAGTCAATGAGTAATTAATACCTGGCGACAATAAATCCCTAATTAGCTACGGAATTTTCAACAAAAAGCATTTTTCATAAAAAAATTTATAAACATGACCTAAGTATAACAACTGATACCTAATAATTGACATAGTAAGCAGGGGCCTGAGGGATATGACTTAATATGAGTAGGAAGTTCGGGGTTCAATACCGGACAGGGGCGTGTTTAGAATATTATTATTTCCCTGTAATTTCTAAATTGACTCAATGATCTAGTCACTAGATAATTGAGTCTAGATTCTAGTCTAGATTCTAGTGGCTAAGACCGCGGCTATAGTCACTACCCTAGCGGCAAAGACGCACCGCCATTTAGCGTTCCGGTGCGATGCTGTGTAGCAACCGCTAGGGGTTACTCACCCCTTCCAAGTTAGTACGATAACACCTTCACCTGCATCGTCACTTAACATCAGGTGAGATAGCAGTCAAGTAGGTACTAACTTGTAGTAAGTATGTAAAAAGAATTCTCTTATCAGCGCCCGTAATCTTTGATACCGTGGCAGTGTGTTGACACTATACTCTATATATACCGCGTGTATATGTATATATGACCGTATTAAGATACTCCTTAAACAAATATTTGAACTAACATTGATATCATTATGCATTGCGGTAATTGGGGTTTTTAGAGGTTGACTTTTGAGATAAGGTAAAGTTATAACTTTCGCACCACTTGGTTACAGTTTGAAACCTGCAACTGGGGGTTATTCACGTAACGTTTTCACACACTCAGTGATGTGAAACAAGAAATAAATAAAAATAAAAAATTGACACTGAAAAACATAGGAAATACAATGCCTCAACCTTACCGTGCAACTTATCTAAATGTAATTTCACAGAATGTCAACAATGTTGCATTTTGAAGTACAATACACTTTACTTATTATTTTTTCGCAAATGATTTCAATATCCTCTGCGTAAAAATGTAAATGCCATTTTAAACATTTCACTTCACGAAATGTAGCCGACGCGTTACCTCCGTAAATAGCCCCTCCAGGCTCCAGTAGCTAAACTTCTATTCCATTTCTAAGACTGCTATTGGTGCGTTTATCGAAATAAAATCAAATGACAGTTGTCTGCACAGAAGTCACGTGCCCTACCTATTTTGCGATCGGATATGTCATTCTTAAACATTTTGTGAATTTCGTTTCATAAGCGTAGCAAATACTATCATAGAAGTGGAATAAATAAGTGATAGGTATATAGATAGGTACAGCCCGCAGGTGCTGTAGCGTTAGGTGCATGAACATGACTAATCTACGATCATCATCGGAACCTTTCAATCGCTCATTCCATAACTATATGGAATGGAAATGAAAAATGCACGGTAATGACAGTTGTCATAGATAAGTCACGCCATGAGCAGTTAGCCCATCAGGATTTCTCATTTCCATACATTTTTGAATTTCATTCCACTTCCCGGAGAGTTTTCCACGGAATCACAAAAAAATATTTAGTTTTAAGTAATTTCAACTGAATTCCAGTATGAAAAAAAAAATAAACACGGGTGACATACTTATAGTAGGTATACGTAGGACCTACGTAGGTCTTACCTACTTTTTAGTAGGTAAGACCTACGTACCTACCATATAAGCGTCTCATATGTTATTTCTTATCAATAAACGTTATTGGTATGAGATACCTACCTATAATAAATAACTAGCATATAAAATAAAATTACAAATACCTGGTAGAAAGTTTTAACTAGGTATCTCATAAGACAATTTTCCAAATTAGAACAAGTACAACAAAGTACCTATGCTCACAAAGTAGACTTTTGAATGTACATTAAGCGTGCGGAAAGTTATTCTTTTCGCACGAGTGCTTTTTGTTTTCCTCTTGCATATATCATTCAAAAACTCGAAAGATGATTTTAATCAAATAGTTTTCTGTATGTATATTTTTTATTATGTATGTAATTACTATTTTCCAGTGCAAATATTAGGTATACAAACAGCGCAAATATAAATTTTAATTAAATAAGTTTATTTTCAATGATTTTCTTTCGCAAATAATATCCATTAATATTTTTCTAATTGCTTACGATATCCTTAAATTGCATAATTCTTTCATCTCATTTCAGACTTTTCAGGACAGCCGGTATTAACATGAAGGTCAAAAAAGACTACATTCGCCTTTGAATTTAAAACATTAATATTCATTATTCATATTTAAATACACACTTGTTAAAAGATAACGATACCTAACACTCGACAAAATGGTTATTTAAATATATTAAAAATAACAATTAATAGAAAAAAAAACTGTAAGCAGATCCCTATACCTAAAAATAAAAAAAGAATTTCTTACCGAAATTACATCTTGCGCTCCGCATTTTCTTAGAAAACTGGAACATTGGGTGCCATCTTGAAAACTTGGATCACATGTTTATCTCATTACTTCATTAGGTCGGACGTCATCGCGTGTGACCAATCAGCGACGAGGTCACGAGAACCAACTACATCCATAGATACTATAACGACCAATCAGATTCATGGAAATCGCAGCCAATTTTCCTCTGAATAAATATCCTTTCGCGCTCCAAACAAGTGTTTTCTAATCTCTATAGAATATCTTTAATATGATGGTTTTTTTATTTAATTCCAAAATCTATAGGTATATTTACCCGGCAAACTTTGTTTTGCCATTCAAAAAGTTTGTATAGTAAAAGATTGACTCTAATAATAATTTGATAAGCGAAATCCTGAAACAGCTAGGTATAATGTAAAAGTTAACCGGAAAAATAAATAAAAAATCTTTAAAAAAAGTCTTTGAAATCGAATCCTCATAAAATTTATTCAAAATCATAAAAAAAAAGTTTTAACCGGACGTTTTAACTCATACTTTGCTATCGCTAGAGCGAGCTTACGAACTAGATTCCAGGTCGTAAATAAATCTATTGAATAAGAAAATATATTCTTAAAACTCACTTAAGAAAAGTAAGGTCAGCATCAATAGATAGCAGTTTAAAAATTGTCTGCCGAAACAAAATTTTCCCGCCTTAACCTATTATTTTCCGAGTTTTCACTAGTCAATTGAGGCACTTATATACATAAAAATATATACAAAATACCAATATTACAAGCACCAACCGAAATAATACGAAGTCCGTGAGTTTACTGCGTTCGAAAGAGGTTCTACATAGTTTGAACAGACTCACTAATGAGTGATAATTATGTTAAAAAATTCGAATTTGGAAAACGGGCGCGTTATGCTGCGAGGCGCACTTTAAAATGGCGCCTGCGTGTACGCATGGCGGGTTTTATACGAGTGCCTGTTACGTCAGGTGTGGGACACATGGTGTATACAGGGTGTTCTGAAAATTGCTTTATATTCAAATGAAAATCTCTAAATGCGGTTCTTATGAAAAGTCAAAACCAGCTACTGCCAGATTCGGAAGCAGGTTTGCACCGAGAGTAACTCGTTGCAAACTCCACTCCAGTGTGTTTGTGGGTTTATCCTTAAATTAGGTACCTACTTCTAAAACCAACTACCAATACCAAGCAATACTTCACGCCCTAACGCCTTCTTAGGTACCTGTTAAGATTAAGGTAAGTTACATACCTAGGTATCTACATACCTAGGTACATACAAGATAACAGGATTCAGCCATAGGTCCAACTTCTGATGAAATTCAAATCGAAATTATGCCTAAAGGAGTAATTTCGAAGCATTTCTTAGGATGACGAGTGCAGTGCAGTGCAAATGAAATGTCATGAGACGCCTTTCATCTGACATGGGCTATCTGCGAGGGCTATCACTCGCCATAAGGTAATCTCTCGTAATGTAATGAATACTTCGAACAATTATGGCCCAAAGAGCCAAACGGCAAATTCCAACGAAGCGTCGAAAAATGCAGTTAGTTAAGACTAATTCGTAATTAATAAAATATTTTATTTTTTATTTTGAAGGAAACACTATTAGAATTACAAAGAACTAATAATCTGACAGTTTTCATGGGGCGATGTTAGTAGAATCGTGGACCCCCTCCCCTTTCGGGTTCCCCTCGGTTATCCACTAAAAACTGTCTGCACCCTCGACGAACCCTTTGGCGGGATTACGGGATTCACTAGCCATCTCTGTAGCGAGACCCATCCCACCATATGGAGGGTATCCTTACCCCTATACCCATCCCACCATATTGGTAGAGGTACATTAAAGGGTGCAAGGATTCTCCCTATATAATTTTCTGACACGCTCGAGTCACTTCAAAAATCCCCTCTTGGTCTCCCCTACTATTGGTAGAAACTGGTAGAAAATCAATCATGGCGATTGGCGCCTCTCTCTTGTAATTGTCCCTTTCCTCACCTGTGGGTAGACGCCTCCTTTGAGGGGTATCTAGCAACCCCTGAAATTCCATAATCAAGTGCCTATCAGTTAAAAATAATAGGTAAGCGTAAACAGTACGTATACTAAGCATCCTGTACATATATATTTTCTTATCGTTTCCAAGTTAGAATGCGGGAAAATCGATCTTGTAGGCAGGAACGGTCGTGCCTGCTTTCGGTTTTCAACTAAGTATTGTTATAAGTTTACTAGTACTTACTAAATACAAGTAGTAGATACCTATATAAGGTTCGAACTTTGAACTTAGCTGCTATGAAATTAAACGCATTGTTTTAAGTAAACAATACTTTAGGTTATATTATTTTCATTCGAAAAAACGAAAATTGGGTCAGAAAGCCATTTCGGTAGCGTGGCAAAAATTGAATTTTCATCTCACCCGCTCGGAAAAGAGATCTTTAATTCCCGAAGTTCGGGCGCGTAATGCGATTAAATTCCCTCGGGTCCAAAAAGCAAGGAAATTCTTTCCCGCGTAGAAAAAGGGACTGTTTAAAAAATTTAAAGCCCGCCCTTTATAATATTACAATTGTTTTTCTTGCATACTTGATTTTAACATAATTTTCGTCGCTGTAGTGAGATGTAAAGTTGTGTGTTGCGCACGGCCGCAAATTTTTGGGTCTCGTGTTTTTGAATGCTTCGCTACGTTCAGGATTCAACCCTTGAATCCTTCGCTGTTCTGCATAATACAAGACACTCGGCCCAAAAACTTAAAAAAAAAAAGATTAAGTAAATTCTTGTAGAAAAGAAACATTAAGTACTAAAACACTCTTAACTATAGCTTGCTGCTTAGAGCGGAAAGCTTTCGATTTCCAACTATTGTTTTAGGTTTATGACGAATAGTCAATAGCTCTATGGTCTGAGCTTACTTCTAAGTTCTATACTATACAACAGTTACAAGTTATGTACAACTACAGTATTCCTATTTCCTATGCGGTTACAACGCCTAGCTTAAACGTTTTATTGTTTTAGAAACTAAACAATAATTCTGTTACGAGTATTTATCTAATGATTAAGTTATAACTAGTTTCCTTTTACTTTTCTTTTCCTCCGAACATTATATTTCGTTACGCGTGAAAAAAGGAATATAGGGTTCTTCTAGTAGTGTTACCTATTATCTCGCTGCAGACTCGGTCATAAATCATTCGAGTGTTTCGCTTTTGTTGTACTGCAGTAATGCACAACTGAACAAAGAACAACAAAAGCGAAACACTCGTATGACTTATGACCGAGTCTGCAGCGAGATAATAACACTACTATTGAGTATAGTCGTTTACTCTTGACAGAGTGATCGTGGTTATACTTTTTACGATGTTTAAAGACGTGCCACTGCTGCTTTAGCGATAGTTCTCCAACGGCTCCTGTTGGCGGCATTGCGAGAGGACTCAATAATAGAGGAACCTGTAGCACTCCGGATCTGTCCACCTCGTTGAGGATCGACCACGTAGACGCGTACCTTCCACTCGCCCTTGAACCACCAGATGTTAGATGGTATTTGCCCTTCGTCATATGTGGCCAAAAAACTTGAGGATTCGCAATTGATTTGACGACCGAATGGCGTAGTGCAAGAGCGAACCTGCCGTCTGCGCCGGAGGTCATGGGTGCGATTCCCACAACTGGTAAATGTTTGTGTGATGAGCATGAATATTTTCCAGGGTCTGGGTGTTTTTCAATATATTATATTTATGTATATTAGTATGTATGTATATTTATCAGTCATCTAGCACCCATAACACAAGCTATCGCTTACTTTGGGGCTAGATTGCGATGTGTAAAAGGTCCCGTATACGGTATACATATAATAAATAAATAATAATATAAATAAATAAATATATACAGGACATTTTTTACACATCGCGATCTAGCCCCAAAGTAAGCGATAGCTTGTGTTATGGGTACTAGATAACTGATAAATATACATACATAAATATAATATATTGAAAAACCACCCAGACACTGGAAAACATTCATGCTCATCACACAAACATTTACCAGTAGTGGGAATCGAACCCACGACCTCCGGCGCAGACGGCAGGTTCGCTACCACTACGCCATTCGGGCGTCATATATATATTTATATATTTAAAAAAAATTGTACAAGCGACGAAAGCCTCTGGTCAATTTTTAACTCTCACAGAATACTAAATTAATAATACCAGAAGGTCCACTCCGCACGATTATTTAAGAGCGGGTATTAACTGAATATGTCAGTTCAAGATTTCATTTTTACAGTAGTAAATCAAGTCTCAACTGCCTGAAATAAAACACACGAATATTACATCATATTGTCGAGAAACTGTAAAAGTGAAAACATAAAAAGATAATTTTTTGTCGATAAAAAAAATTCCCGAAGTTGCGTCCAATTTTTTACAATTTTCAATTTATTATCAATGTTATACGTACTAGAGAGCCAAGGTTTAGGATTATAATTCCAATAAATATTACGAAGTGCGTATCTTATCGTTTTCTTTCTAAATCATGTATTTTAAAAGTTATTACAGTAAACTATAAATGGCGCTTATTACATTCTTATTTCGCGTAATACGCCATGCTCTTTTGTACCAGAACGATGTTTTGCGCATGACAATCAGTCACAATTGCTCCATTGAGACGAGAAGACTGTATTTCTGTGCTCCAGGCCAAAAAAATAGTTCTTTGTATCTTTAATATATAAATTATGAATTATAAATTATTGTGTGTGTATTTATAAATGATTTGGTGGCGTTAATAATATAATTGTAAATATGGGGAGAAAAAACTACGAAATAAAAGTATATTAAAGCAAAAGCCTTTCTGTCAAATATCGACCTTCACTCTTTACTCTTAAAGCACACAATTAACGAGCACTGAATTCCCTCAAGCAATGACATGTCAATGGCGGTGGGAGTAGTATATGTAAAAAAGGACGATCCCAATCAATTTTGAGAGAGAGGAATAAAGAGTGCTCCTATATGTGCGCACTTTGTGCAACATGTTCACTATTTTGACACTTCAGTTTACAAGTATTAGATATTGTATTATTGATTTGTGCTAACATTCATAAAACTACTAAATGTTACTATGTTAATTAGTTCCTACGTAAATATAGTTCAAGAGATAATGTGCAATAATAAATTAAAAAAAAAGTCAAATTTATTACGATACAATATATAAATAGGAAATATTTAAGAATGTAATGAATATATAAGTAATGAATTCTGTAAGAGGGTAAAATGAATTTGTGCACAGCTAATAAAATAGACTAGTCTTAAATATTTTTTTAGGCTTTTTTTTAGGGTTCCATACCCAACGTGTAAAACCGGGACCTATTACGAAGACTCCGCTAGTCGTCTGTCCGTCCGTCCGTCCATCCGTCCGTCTGTCGCCAGGCTGTATTTCTTGAACCATGATAATAAGACACTTAAAATCACAGATAGTTTACTTAAAAAAAACCACCCCTAGCTTTAATTAATCATCTTTTTGACTAGTGTTTTACACACTTATGATATAATTCCTATAAGCAGGACAGATTGATTTGCTACAATCCGCTACTTGAAAAGATTCTGTATGGTACAATATGCAGGAACACTGCCCACATGAAACACCACATACAATTTTCCAACACTTTCTTCGACGCACGTTTCGTCCCGACACCGGGACATCCTCAGGAAATGTTAACTTTACGATGCGAAATTGTAGACTCTATAACAGAATCTTTTCTTCAAGTAGTGGATTATAGCAAAACAAATTAATCTGTCCTGCTAATTATGGATTTCCGCAAAATAACGCCTGCTTCCATTCAATAATTCCTATAAATTTAAATACAAATCAAAATTTCACACGCAGCGGGATTTGAACCCGCTTTCCCCAGCTATCAAGGCTGTGTGCTCTTATCGCTGAGTAATTACTCCCCCTAGCTTTTCCCCGGCCAAAAGTGCCCATCAGACTAGCCTAATACACACCTAATAGCCCACGTCAAAATAAATGCCTGAAAACCTTATATTGCACAATGTCAATTGGTTTATTAATATAGCAAATATGTATTGTATTGTCTTCTTTTAATTTCTGACTAAGCATGCATTTCTTTTATTCTACATTTACACATAGATTGTTTTGTTGTATTTCAAATTTTCATCCATTTTTTCCATTATAACAAAGCCTTAGACTCCTTGGAACATGAATATATCTGGGAAGCAATGCATATTTAGGGTGTTCATGGTGTCCCTATCCAACCTATACAACCTATGTAACCTATCCAACAAGGTGACCCAAGTTGTTTTCAGCAGCCCTCGAAATGATCTTCAGCAACCTGGAATGGGACGATTATGAAATTAATATAAAATCCTCATTCCTAACTGATTTACGCTTCGCAGATGATCTCAGCCTATTTTCAGTGTCCCCAAAAACTATATGAAATGCAACAGCAACTATCAGACCACAGCGCGACAGCGCGCAGGGCTTCAATGAACACAATTAAAACAAAAATTATGAGAAATGCATCACACACATATAACATCAATGTAAATAATGAGAAAATCGATTATGTGGAAGAGTATGTTTACCTTGGACAGTTGATAGTTACAAGTGATACAATGAAGAAAGAAATAGAAAGAAGGATAACTAATAAGATTATCAGATATAAAAGTAGAACTAAATTTACAGAGGCAGAAAAAGTATGCAAGAAGCTGAAATAGAAATGGATAGGTCCGACAATGCAAATGGACCAAAGGGCCACAAAACGTTTGGAAGGCGACTATAATTCATAGTTCATAGATTATTGGACCTTAACAGTTCAAGTGCAAATAATAATCAATCAAGCTTTATTGCTGTCGCAATAAAGGCTTTGAATTGTCAATTATTTCTGTCAAAAACTTCAGATTAAAATTACTGCTTGTTCTAATCTGTCCAATATTTTTTATGGTTATCAAGATCAACCGTCTTAGAGATGTCAAGAAATAGAACAGTTATGGAGTTTCCATTATTTAGCATTTTCAAGTACAAACATGGCATTTGAGTTAAACTTATTTTTCCCAAATCCATATTGAGCATTTGTAACTACCGATTTTTCAATCGCCAGATCTGAGGAATAAACTTAAAATATAATATGCTATGGCATACAAAATCTGTCAAAACGTCATATTTATTCCCCAGTTAACGTTTATCTGTCGATTGAAAAATCATATAAGATGAAATTAATGTTCCGAAAAGTTGTTAATTCTGTTGAATAAGGTCATCTTATTATATCATCAAAAATTTGTGGTAAATTTAAAAATTCCAAAAAATGTAAATAAAATTTTCAAATAAAATTTCAAGAAATCTTTTGCCTACAACTAGGTGGTCCGAAATGCACTTAGCCGAATTTATCTGATTATCTTACCTAGTATTCGCGGTTTTGTTGACATTACGTGGCAGTCGACGTTGCGAAGTGTGACACGAGTGTGACACGATCTGATTTTTTTCTAGCTTTCAGCCCGCTCTTAAAGAAATAGCGACTCTAGCGCTGACACAAAAAGTGCAATTCAGTTCGCAATAGCGCCTGGCCCCGCCCTCAAAATCGACACGCAACAAACGCAATGTTGTGGTCTCTTTCTATCGCCTAACTTTATCTCTTACGACGTACTAGGGCTGCCGTAGTCAGACGGCGCCTAAAATAGACCGTACAGAACTAGCGCGTCCAAGTCGGCCCGCGAGCGGCAACCATCTGAAATATTGAGGTCCGGACCCGTACTTGTAGCCGAGCTTGTAGGGACGGCCACGTGATAAGTGAGACTGGCCTGGCTATGTGTTGATGGATCAGTCAGTCAGTCAGTCAGTCCTTCAACAGATACCTATATCATTATTACAAGTTTCATCTCAGTTATCTCTCCGTCCTCGTTCCGAGATACGGGACTCGGGAGCGATAACACGAGCAAACTGCGACGAGCACACAGCGTTGTTTGATCGCGGATGATGATGATGACGAAATTTATTACATTCCTTATTTATATATTTGTTATACGTGTTATAAATATATAGATATACTAGCTTTTGCCCGCGGCTTCGTAAGCGATAAATTCGATTTCTGCAAATCCCGTTATAATGGCATTTGGTGTTGCGGACTTTACTTTAGAACTTTAAAACAATTCCGTCATATGTTATGTACCTACATGACTTTTGCGAAACTTTAAGTCTATCGTCTAGCTTTTGCGCGACGCGAATAGGTTATAGGTGTTTTGAAAAATAATCTCTATACCTGTATAGAGAGGAGTTGCAAGTCCAGAGCGGGGCCTGCATTTTATTGGTGATAACGTTTTTTCCCCCACTAAAATTGAACTCGCCTCCACGTGTCTACGGTTCACGTAGTGGAGGGACTTAATTTTTAAATTAGACGGTCTAAACGTAACTACTTTAAAAGGAAGTGTAAAGCAAACTAAGTACCTACTTAATCAAACCTGGCGCCATAGATTATGGATTTTTAAAAAGTGACAATTTATGTCCTTTGTCTATCTCTGTGCCAAAAATCATCAAAATTGGTTCAGTATTTTAGGCTTGAAAGCGTTACAACTAACAAACAAACAAAGCATTTTTTCATGTAGGTAGACTGGTAGACAAACCATAGCGTAACGTGATATAATATACGAACCTGCATGGGAGCTTGCATTATGTAGATAAGTAGGTATATAAGTATGAGACTTATGAATGATAAGGAAAATATTATTTAGTTTCTCGCAATTTAAGTAACTATACATAAGCGAAATCGTAATATTTCTGTATTGACTTTGACTATTATTTAACGAAAAAAAAGTTAAATAAGTATACAGATTAAAAATCTAGCTACACCTAAAACTAATTGAAATTTCTTAATAAAAATCTAGCAGGCCGCTGTCGGTATAATCAATATGATAATAAGATTTTATGGAAAACCTTCAGTGGATAAAAAAGTCAACCAAGTTTTGCCCACCAGCGTGAATTCCAGGTTTTCAAAAATCCCGAGGAAATCATGGTTTTCCCGCGTTCCCTTTCCCACCAATAACTTAGGAATTAGGATACAGTTGTATTAGTTCGGCATTCGGCCAACGCCTCACAATATAATACAATATTTGTCTTTATTTCGATATTTGTCACGTGGTGTATGACTTCAACGTCAGCTGGAAATAGGAAGTACTAACTAAGAATTACCTATCTTATCTGTGGTTGCTCAGACGCGCCCTCTATACTCTAACCATAGACTACTAAAAATACGATTCTTGTTGTTGCCTAACCTGTCCGTCATTATTATGTTACCAAGTTTGAATGTTTCCAACTTTTATGGGTACCTATAAAGCTCCAACGGAAAAGGATGGCATATTTCAACTTTCATGCTGGTGGCGTCAAAATATTTAGGACTTCAGTATCAGCCAGCTTTTCTTTGCACATAGTAATGCAAAGAAAAGTAAAATATTTTGTTTTTAGTTTTAAACGAAAATTGTTTGCATTGTCACCATCAGTTTATTTTTATAACACGAACATAAAAATGTTAACTTTAATGTTAAATTATTCGTTAAAAACCCAAAGTCGTACCTTCCTCAAAATCCCTGCTAACAACCTTTTACTTGCCAAAACAATTGGGAACTGCCATTATAAATCTGCCATATTCTCCTTTTCGTCTCCAAGACGTAGCAGCACTCCGTGATTCTGTATTTAAATAAATAATATCGCTAGAGAAAATGTGCGATAACAAAATGGATGCTACAATTACTGGGAGATAAAATTTACGCTTGCTGGCAGCACAAAGATCAGGTTATCCAACTTCACTACCGATGAATATAGATTGACACTTGACAGTTCTTCATACCAACATGACAGAACTGTCAAGAGAAAACAAAAAGTCAAAACAAAAACGAAAATTTTCTTTATCTTCTATTTGCGGCTGTAAGCGGGTGTATGTACGTAAATTCTTTAAACAAAATTCCTTTTAAATTACGATTAAAATCAATTTCGACTTTCGAGCACTTACCGAATATATTTTGAGCACATATTTTTAATTTTCGTAAATAGAATTTTGGTGCGTGTCAATAAGAATTCAAGTTCAAATTCAGAAATTCGCGAGTGACTGGAATTTGTCATTTGTAGGTTATGATAAATAGAAGTTTTTAACAAAAGTGATTGCCAGCGTGAATTTTGTAGAAATATTCGTGTTTTGGATGGTTTTACTTGTTTTAGAGCGTATTTATTGTTTTGCAGCTCGCATTGGGTTCGGACATAATGAAACAGACGCAAATTCTCCAGTACGCCTTGAGACTCACATATTCGCAGGTAAGGTTTATGAAAGTTTTATGGGTTTATTTTCTTTATTAGAGTATATCTAGACATATCAAGGACTGAGCTATCTACCGCTGGATAAAAAGCTGGAAGAACTGTACCTAAAAATACAATACAATTTCTGAGAGCCAGCAGAAAAAGTGCCTGATTTCATTTTTCTATAAGTTTTCCATCGCACCGCAATAAACCACGCGGGCTTTAATCTCTACGCCCGAAATATACCATCAGCATACCTATATATTAAAAATGTCTTAATTCATACGCTTGTAGTGTCATGCCAAAATTTGGGGTCCTGGAAAACTTACAACCCAAGTTTTTTTATTAAAAAAGAATGAACAGGCAGCTTCTGAGAAAGTATGTATCATTTTTACCATACTATCATTAAGTTTCAGAATGGACATCTTCTGTTTTTTTTTTATTATTTTTACAGGGTATTGGGAATTTTGTAGGTACTAGGTTATTTAAAGCTTAGCTAGGTCTAAAACAACCTTGGCAAATGATGCTTACTAATGAAATTGCAAACTTTTT
Organism: Coenonympha arcania; assembly: GCA_036785405.1. Taxonomy (NCBI): domain Eukaryota; kingdom Metazoa; phylum Arthropoda; class Insecta; order Lepidoptera; family Nymphalidae; genus Coenonympha; species Coenonympha arcania. The sequence goes on along the minus strand of CM072079.1, from coordinate 4,634,609 downwards.
AAAAATATTTTTGTTGCAACATATTTTGTAAAAGATTTTAATTGTAGGTAATTTGTTGAATTTTTGTATGGATCTCTTAAAGCTTTTATATTATAGGTGATTTTGACAGTTTGAACCTGTGCAAAGGTAAATCCATACCGTAAAACAGGGTAAATAGGTCCAATCTTCAACTTCAACAGGAAATTAAACCTTCTTTCGCAATACATAGGGTGTGTTATGGTACAGTTTTGAATGTCCGGTAAGCTGTTTTACATGTTAAGTAGCTTTGGATTCTCAAAATATTGCCATATTTTAAAATATTCACCAAAAACTATGCTGGATTCCAATTTACCGCATATGGGGATAATTCACTCACTTTGAACACGTTTTTTAGTGAAATCTGATTGGCTAGTTTAAAAACTGATTAGTCCTGCCAGTAAAAAACCATTGATCTCTCATACTTAAAATGACAATAACAGGACAGTTATAAAAAGCAGAAAATTATTCCTATTTACCCCGCCGTTCCTAATATCCCCGTTTTACAGTACATAGTACTAGCTATAACTTGCATAGCAACAATGTTCAGTCATATAATCATCACAATTCATGCTAGTCAGTAATGTTGTGGTGTTTTTGTGAACAAAACGCACGCACGATTTACGTGCCATCAAGTTATTGTGTAGTATATCTATGTAAGTACAGTGAACTGGTAATAACTGAATATGGACTGGTTGAATGTGTTAGGTAACCGACAATCGTGTATTGAAAATGTGAATGTTTATTTTTCACATAATACCGAACTTACAGGCTCTTATGTATTTTCGATGTTTTGTGACGACCTTCCTGGCGCAGTGGCGACGCGCTCGGATTCGAGTGGGAGGTCGCGGGTTCAATTCCCGCCACGGGCCTCTTTGGAATTTTATAATTCCTAAATTGGTTCAGGTCTGCTCTGGTGGGAGGCTTCGGCCGTGGTTAGTTACCACCCAGTAGGGTAGTAGCAAAGACGCACCTCCAAGCGATTTAGCGTTCCGGTGCAATGCTTGTAGAAGCCGTTGGGGTAAATTTACTTACCTACCCTTCCAGGTTAATACGATAACATCTAAGGCTGCATCATCACTTACCATCAGGTGAGATCGCAGTCAAGTACTAACTTGTATAGAGTAAAAAAAAAATTGTCGGGGTCAAAAGTCTGGAAATAGATCTAGAAATGGGTTTGTGTGACCTTAAGCTGAACCGCCTCATCAATATCGGTAGAAAAGTCATCTTACGCATTATTATATTTCTTACCCCAAGACTCGGCCACAACATTTTTAAACGTAAAAAATAATGAAAAGCAAGATTAATAGGGATTAATGTATATTTCACAGGAAAAACAAAATTAACTCTGTATCTTTATACTTTTTTTGGTAAATATTAGTAATTTACCTAAAAAACAAAGTTAAGTTTGCGGTTTGGTAAATATAGAGATTCTTATGGTTTTACTTTTTAACCGACTTCAAAAAAAACCTGTCAAGTGCGAGTCGGACTCGCACACTGAGGGTTCCGTACTTCAACCGGAGGAATAAAACCATAAAAACCACTTTTCTTATTGAACCGCAAAACTAACTTTGTTTTTAGAGGTTTTATTGTAAATATCAAAAAACTACTTATTAGATCTCGTTCAAACCAATTTTCGGTGGAAGTTTGCATGGTAATGTACATCATATATTTTTTTTAGTTTTATCATACTCTTATTTTAGAAGTTACAGGGGGGGACACACACATTTTACCACTTTGGAAGTGTCGCTCACGCAAGCTATTTGTTTTAGAAAAAAATGATATTAGAAACCTTAGTATCATTTTTGAAGACCTATCCATAGATACGGTACCCCACACATATGGGTTTGATGAAAAAAAATTTTTTGAGTTACAGTTCTAAGTATGGGGCACCCCCAAAATTTATTACTTTTTGTAAAATTGTGTGTGAAAACCTTAATGCGGTTCACAGAATACATCTGCTTACCAAGTTTCAACAGTATAGCTCATATAGTTTCGGAAAAAAGTGGCTGTGACATACGGACGAACAGACGGACAGACAAACATGACGAATTTATAAGGGTTCCGTTTTTTGCCATTCGACTACGGAACCCTAAAAAGGAGGTTCTCAATTCGTCGGAATCTTTTTTTTCTAAATTAGTACGGAACCCTCGGTGCGCGCATCCGACTCGCACTTGGCCGGTTTTTTGTTAGCTAGATGCACCTCTAAATGCAGCATGCGCAGTTCGTTGCGCAGTGCTATTTTATTGATTTTTCTTGCATTTACTCTTTGTAGGTATCCCACGAAAGTTAACGAAAGCTTTCCTCCGTACTATAAAGACTAATTCAAAAACGAGTAAACAATCAAGTTTGTTGTATGGGAGCTCCCTTAAATATTTATTTTATTCTATTTTTCAGTATTCCAAATTATTACATTACAAATTACCTATAACAGAAATACATCATGTGTGAAAATTTCAAGTCTGTAGCTATCACGGTTCAAGAGATACAGCCTGGTGACAGACGGACGAACAGCGATGTCTGAGTTAATAGGGTCCCGTTTTTGCCCTTTGGGTACGAAACCCAAAACAGAATTTGAATTGAGCGGTCAGACCCGTTGAATCGAATCCAAACGACCTTGGATACCTCTCATTTTTTTTTTATGTCAGACAGCAGTCACTTTCATCTTATTAGCCTTGAATAGTTTAGTGTAGATAGCTGCTTAGTACTAACAATATCAATCTGCATCAATTACGAATTTTTAACTGCTGAAGGAATCATGGTTTTCTCGATCCGTTCCATTCCCAAATTTTATAGCCATTTTCAAGATATTCTACTGTAGCAATCTACCTATGCAAGTAGCTATAAATTGCTTTAAACTATAGAGAATGAACTTGCAAAATTACAAACTTTCACATTTCAGGATTATCAAAGTTTAGGTACATTTGCGTAGAGATAATGTCTTTGTTCAACTTTCAACCCAACTTTAATTAATTTTCTTTTATTATTTTTCTCTCTTTAAAATGCTGTTTATGAAGCAAGGCTTCACACACCTTACATGCGGAACATCAGATATGCACTTTTCCTCATGCCAACATTTTCCGTCACCGTTTTATTTGGCTCGAACCCACGAAACTTAGGGGTCCAAAATTACTCATCCGTTGCGACGATAGCGAATCCCGTACTCCCGCTGGCGGGTCACTCGTGGAGGCAGATAGTTTTTAGTGGGTGCAAGCCCCACATAAACCTCTTCGTTTTTCCTCACGGAGAGGTGAGGTGCGTTAGTCATTTGCTGTCTATAAAAAATGGCCTAAAATTACGGATTATAAATTATTGTTAAATATTTCTACGAAATTATTAAATTAACAATTAACGTGTTTTCATCCTACGTTACATGACTGTTTGATATATACGCAGTTTTCCTTCCCCGTTCGAGGAAATAATAATTATAATAGCTGCTACTTATTTTTAACCCCCGACGCAAAAGGGGTGTTATAAGTTTAACGTGTCTGTGTATCTGTGTTTCTGTTTGTGGTATCGTAGCTCCCAAACGGATGGACCGATTTTCATGAAGTTTATTTTGTTAATGTCACGTCCATCGGAAGCAACATTTTTAAGTAATTGAAGGACAGACAAACTTACTTTTCAATTACAATAGGTTTTTATTAATAATCACGTTGCGTCCTTTGTTTTCTGAGAGTATTTTTATGTAAGCATAATTATTTAGCATGCTCTACGTCCTGACGGCACAATCTTTAGATCATATTATGTACTGTGAAAACACTGGGTGTATAAAAAAAAAAAAAAAACAAAATGGCGGATTTTCGGCGCAAAATTTAAGTTGCTATTTGCTAACCCGATGCTTATAAGCGTCAAATCCATACAAAAAAATTACAATTTAGACCTTACATAATAGTAAGTTTAGTGAAAACGGGAACTTGATCTCTATTTTTTGAATAAAATAAATTTATAGAAAGTCATTATTGTTGCGGTAGAACGCTGGGGGTAGCTTATTCCAAAGACTGTTTATTCCTTTTCCATTCTTATTTATTTATTTATTTATTTATTTAGTACCACAATATATATGTTACAAAAAGAATTAGAAAAGATGGTTATGTACAAGGATGCACTTATCTCTATAAGAGATCTCTGCCAGTGACCCTAGCTAGTGGGAGAGGCGAAAGGGAAAAGGAGAATAGGTACTGTAACTATGATTCTTGTATAATTGCCTTATCGATGAAATTGATAAACTGTTCTAGGTACAACACACACACACACACACACTTATACATTTCAGGCTCGTGTTCCGGCTTAATCTTTCTCCGTTGGTATCAGTATTATGTTTATTAATAGCATTCTATTATCTCTCCACTCTGAACTCTCCCACGTACTTATTTATGATCTGTCCGTGCTCATTATTTTATCAATAAAGACATTTAAATTTAGCGACTTCTGTATTTAATTATATGACACTTGATAATTCAAGGACATCTTCTTTCTTATAAGAAGGTTTAATTTTATTTGTAGGCCAATGTAATATTGTACATACAAGGCCAATAATATTGTTCCTCGATAGCGTTCTTTTTGAATTCAGAATGAAGCAACGGATTATAATCCTTAGACATCTTCTTTCTTATATAAATGTTAAATTTTATTTGTTTCAAAAGGCCAGTGTAATTTTGTTTTTTTTTTTAATTCATAATGAAGCACAGGATTCTACCCTGTCTGGGAGGAATCCTTCCTTAGACATCTTCTTTCTTATATAAATGTTAAATTTTATTTGTTTCAAAAGGCCAGTGTAATTTTGTTTTTTTTTTTAATTCATAATGAAGCACAGGATTCTACCCTGTCTGGGAGGAATCCTGGCAAGAACATCTTCTTATAAGAATGTTTAATTTTATTTGTGTCACAAGGCCAAAGTGTAATTTTGTTCCTCGATAGCGTTCTTTTTAAATTCAGAATAAGTAAAGCAAAGGATTCTACCCTGTCGGAAAAATCCTGTCAAGAATCTTAATAAGAAAAAACCGGCCAAGTGCGAGTTGGACTCGCGCACCGAGGGTTCCGTACTCAAGAAGTACTGAAGCAAAACAATCAGGCATACTAATGTAGATGTAACACGACCAAAACTGTAACGACCAAAGATGTAAAACGGTAATAATAAAATTACCTTTGTTAATGAACCGCAAAACTAACTTTGTTTGTAGGGGTTTATTGTTAATATCAAAAAAACTATGCTAGTTAGAGCATTGGCTATAGTTTTCCTGTAAAATATACGTAAATTCCTATTGACCATAATTATTTGAGATTTTTCGATTGGTAAACTCTGGAGATAAGGGGGGGGAACGGTATTTTTTAGACATTTTCCCCGATAAATCAAAAACTATCATGACTAAAAATAATTAAAAATCGGTTTTAGAATGTACAAAGTAAACCCTTTCATATGATACCCCACACAGTACAGTTATCTCACTTTTAAATTTCAACCCTCCGATTTTCCCCCCTTTTTAAATAAGAACAAAAATAATTTCCATTTTTTTTTATTCCAGTGTCATTGGGCCACTAATATACACAACTACTCCAAATTTCACATCGATAGCTCCGGTAGTTACTGAAATAATCGAGTGTGACGGACAGACAGACGGACAGACAGACGGAGAAAGTCGCACCATAAGGGTTCCATTTTACCATTTTGGTACGGAACCCTAAAAATAAGGAAGAATGTCCAGAATAAGTTCTTTCTTATTATAATGTCTATTTTTATTATTTGTGTTACAAGCAAAGTGTAATTTTGTTCCTCGATAGAGTAATTTTGAATTCAGAATTCTATCATATCTGAGAAGAATCCACGCTTCACGCAGTTACACGCTTGTTAAACTATTCTGTACCTACACGTACAACAGATTTTGAGAATTCAAGACCTCGATTTCAGACTGTATCGCAAAAACTCATTGATTTTCAAATCTAAGGAAACGGCACTAACCAAAACATAACCTCGACACTTCTCGCCTGTGAATGAACTGCGGGGCTAGACAAAGTCACAAGCGTTTGGCGTTAACGCTAGTCGACAAAAATGTATGGACAAAACAAATGACTGTAGAAAAACCACGATAATAATTACTAAACACGCTGTGTTTGAATAATTAACTACGACAACTTGAGCGCTCCCTGACGTTCTCGCGGAACTTGTAGATAACTTTAGCGTACTTCGCTTGACAATTGACAGCCGACAGTATCGAACACAGCGTGTTTAGTAATTATTATCGTGGTTTTTCTACAGTCATTTGTTTTGTCCATACATTTTTGTCGACTAGCTTTAACGCCAAACGCTTGTGACTTTGTCTAGCCCCGCTGTTGACGGCTCGATTCTTGAGTGCTAATTTTGTTTTCGCGAAGACGCTAAAGGTCGCCCAAGATGGCGTCGCGCCAAAGTGCTCTGACAATATAATTTTACGCGTAAATAATATAATTAGCATAATATTTGCGAAAACTCAAATAAAATTTGAATTTTGTGGGCTACTTGGGCCGAAACCCCATAAGGGGATTTATTGAATTTATTTTTGTCTTTCTCACTCTCACGGATATGTTGGTAGGTGCGACATGCAGCGTCGCGGAAGAAAATAACAGAAAAACAACCTGTTACCTAATTACTAAAAATCTAAGCCAGTTATCAAAAATCGGTTTCTAAGCGTTTTTGGACATAGTTATTACGGACACATTAAAATAAAAATTACAATTACCTACATCCATTGTAGTTTCTGATAAAAAACAGGAAAACTGAGATTTTGGAGCAACTTTTGGGAGAACTTTCTATCGAGAAAATTTTATACAATCGTGTTTCTGCTTCTAAGCGATTTTAGATTAAAGACCCAAAATAGATGACGTTTAAATTTGAAAGTAATTGTCTTTATAGTTTTTACGTAAAACTTCATTCAAAATCACTTAAATACAGCTTGTACACCGTTAACCTAATAAAAATGAACCCAAATGAAATCTTTGCCTATTCGTATCCACTTAAAGAAATTAGAGAGTAGAAGTTGACTTTGTGATTCACTAAATAGACGGCTCTTGGACTAATTTCCTATGAAAGTACATAAACGTATGAAGACGATACTAAGGCCTGGTTTCCACCAAAGCGGAGTTGTGTTTGAGTAACCAATCAGATTTCGTCATTTCGACATCTTCTCTCCCCTCAGTTTCGGAGATGTAAAATGGCGAAATCTGATTGGTTACTCAAACACTGCTCCGCTCCTCTTTGGTGGAAACTGGGCCTTAGCCTATACGTTGTTATACTCTTTGCATTCGTTTATTTTCTCTTTGACACATGAAACAGATATAGCAATAGTGAGGGACCAGAGAGAGATAAAGTTAAAGTGGTCTCTTTCTGGGCTCTCGGTATTGCTATATCTGTTTCATGTGTCAAAGGGAAAATAGAAAGGAAAGAGTTTATTTGCTTAGCTTTCAGTTTACGAAAAACCTTATGTCAAAATTTGAATCCGGCTGGAATCCTCTTGCCTTGAACCTTATAGGCAGTTTTATTTGAGCAAAAATGTCTACAACGTAAAATCATAAATTCTCAGCCTATTATGTCACGATATACTATCTGCGTAATAGATTACATTATAATCAGTCAAAGAACGAGCCAGTAGCGTGCAATCTCGAAATATCTCTACGCATGTTTTATACTTGACACTCCAGAGTTTAGATAATTATATGCGTAGTAGCGGATATATTAAGAGGGGGCTGAAAGCTAGCAAAACTTGTCATGCGCAAAACATAGTTCTGGTACAAAAGAGCATGGCGTATTACGCGAAATAAGAATGTAATACACGCCATTTATTTACATGTATTTTCTACATAACTTAAAAAGAAACGATAATGTACGTACTTCGTAATATTTATTGGAATTATAATCCTAAACCTTGGCTCTCGAGTACGTATAACATTGACAATAAATTGAAAATTGTAAAAAATTGGACGCAACTTCGGGAATTTTTTTTATCGACAAAAAATTATCCTTTTACGTTTTCACTAACTACAGTTTCTCGAAAGTATGATGTAATATTCGTGTGTTTTATTTGAGGTAGTTGAGACTTGATTTAGTAGTGTATAAATCAAATCTTGAACTGACATCTTCAGTTACTACCCCCTCTTAATAGGCTTACATTCTCTTGGGTTCCGTACCCAAATGGTAAAACGGGCCGTATTACTGAGACTTCGCTGTCCGTCCGTCCGTCTGTCATCAATCTGTATCACTTGAAGTGTGATTAGACAGGTGAAATTTTCAGAGATGGTGTATTTATGTTGCCGCTGTAACAACAAATAAAAAAGGGGGAAAAATATACAGGGTGTCCCACGATGATCCGTGGGACACCCTGTATATTTTTTCCCCCTTTGTTCATTTCTTGTTCATTGTTCTTTGTTCATTTTCCCATTGTGGCATCAGCCACATCGAGGGGGGGTGCCTTAAATATTGTAGATAGAGCATTTCACTGAAAGAGGCCTTCGTTTCAATTTCAAAAACAATTTAAACTGCATTCATAGATTTTTGAAAAGGTGACTGGTTGAACCGGGAGTCGAACCTGCTATACGTGAAAATAAATTACTTTTAGTTTTATCAAACCGAACGAAAGGCTTCATTATGGGGATTATTTTTTGCGCAATAACATATTATCACTATCATCACTACATAGTATAAAACAAAGTCGCCTTTTCTGTCCCTATATCCCTATGTGCGCTTAAATCTTTAAAACTACGCAACGGATTTTGATACGGTTTTTTCCAATAGATAGAGTGATTCAAGAGGAAGGTTTATATGTATAATACATGCATCATATACTAAGGCAATATTGCTAATTTTAGAGGTTTCTAACGTGATGTCGTAAATTAACCAATTTTTTTGGGCTTATTTAGCAAAAACGCTGCCTAAACCCTACGAGTTAGATCAAATTAATGTACTACAGTATTGTACACCATAAAAAGGTCTACAAAAAAGTCCGCGATGGTATAAGTTTATATTTTAGGGATAACCCACATTAACCATTTTTATTGTTTACTTTTTACGTGAAAAAATGGCTTATTTACGAAGCTATTTTAAGCAATACGGCATTAATCCTTATCGAATTAAGTACCTTAAATACAGTGTGCAATTAATATAGATCAATATGGTTCCTTACAGCATGTAGGTAAATTAAACAAATATTTTCGGAGATATTACAAATTTAAAATTTGCGTTTGCGGCGGGCGGTACCGGTCGGACGGACGTTGCAGGCTTAGATTTGAGCGTTGACTGTTTTTCACATTGCGAACTGTATGTCGCTCTTTCAAGAGTAACCTCAAGAGAAAACATGTTTGTATTGTCTAATGACAAGAAAGCTGTGAACGTTGTGTATAAAGACATCCTGTAATATATTAATTGTTGTAAAAATAAAATAAATACCTAGGTAAAAATGTAAAAAGTAAATAAGTAAAAATGTGTAATGTAATAAAAATTGTATGAATTTAGATATTCCAAAGATAGCAGGAAATCTTCATAGTAAGTATAGGGAAAGAGGAATTGTTTTACTCCAAATTTAATGCGTGCAGGCCAAGGGCAGTAATGAATGAATCAAAAATACTGGATCGATTTTAATCATGTTTTCATTGAGTGACATAGGCATATATATTTTATGCCCGTGCAAAGTCGGAGCGGGCCGCTATGTTTTTTATATACAACGTTCATAGTTTTTCTGTAGTGTATTTAATTTAGTATCAGCATTGCACCCGTGCGAAGCCGGGGCGGGTCGCTAGTAAGAAATAAAAGGAAAACCATGAATTTTAACATAAATATGACTATAAAAAATGCGATTTAATCCTTCCGTCTTTTTAGGGTTCCGTACCAAAATGGTAAAATGGAACCCTTATGGTGCGACTTTCTCCGTCTGTCTGTCCGTCTGTCTGTCTGTCCGTCACACTCGATTATTTCAGTTACTACCGGAGCTATCGATATGAAATTTGGAATATTTGTGTATATTAGTGGCCCAATGACACTGGAATAAAAAAAAATGGAAATTATTTTTGTTCTTATTTAAAAAGGGGGGATAATCGGAGGGTTGAAGTTTAAAAGTGAGATAACTGTACTGTGTGGGGTATCATATGAAAGGGTTTACTTTGTACATTCTAAAACCGATTTTTAATTATTTTTAGTCATGATAGTTTTTGATTTATCGGGGAAAATGTCTAAAAAAATACCGTCCCCCCCCTTATCTCCGGAGTTTACCAATCGAAAAATCTCAAATAATTATGGTCACTAGGAATTTACGTATATTTTACAGGAAAACTATAGCCAATGCTCTAACTAGCATAGTTTTTTTGATATTAACAATAAACCTCTACAAACAAAGTTAGTTTTGCGGTTCATTAACAAAGGTAATTAAAACGCAAGTTCTTCTAAGTACTCGTCGTCAAATAAACATATTGGTTTTTGCCTGATTGTTTTGCTTCAGTACTTCTTGAGTACGGAACCCTCGGTGCGCGAGTCCGACTCGCACTTGGCCGGTTTTTTTTTCATTTAATATGTATAAGACATTTGATTAATACGCAGTTTCCCGAAGGTTATTTTGCATTGACGATCCGTACTTTACTTATATGACGTTTCAATTGATTCAATTGTACTTTGTATTGGCTCATTAGGCTGCGTTTCCACTGGAGATACAAGGAGATTCAACTACGCGTAGAAGGAAAAAAGTCGACTAATAATATTACTTCGATTTTCCTAGCCTCGCTTTATGAAGGAAGACCTGGTGGAAAACAGCTTGGCGGAGCGAGGTAAAGATATGCAAAAAAATATTAATAAACCGAATAATTAATTAAAAAACCTTAAAAACCCGACTGCAAAGATTTTCAAGTTATAAAGTTACTAGCGAACTATTATAAAGTTAACACCTAACAAGCCATTTTAATTTGTTAAAAACCTCACTAGCTATAGGTAAACCGCTATAAACTTGACCCTCCAGATGGTCTGCGGGACGCGGGGCGGCTGATGCGATTGGCTATAATGATACGCATCGCTGTCAGCGGACTGTGACAGACTAGCTGATTGTTGAGTGACTCCGGCCCCGCGTCCCGCATACCATAAGGAGGGTCAAGTTTATAGCGGTTTACATATATAAGGCTGTGTTATAAGTACACTTGGGTTCTTAAGATAAATCTAACGTTACCTTAACTGTCACAATTAATCTTAATAAAAAAGAAATAAAAAAACCAACAAAAAAGTAAACAAACAAACATGAGGCAATATAATGAAACGTGAAAAGAAATGCACTAAAAATATCTGTGTATTTTGTAACCCAACGTTTGCCAATTATTGTGTAATTAGTTTTTGGTTATTATCTATAATATTATGTATTTGTGTGGCCAACTGCCAAACACATCTCAGATACCTTTCTTATGAGAGTGTAGAATTTTCATCCCGAATTCCGGATTCTCTGAAACCGAATTTAATCGTATCAACTATCAAGTATCGATCACCTAAGCCTATAATATTATTGGACATAGAAAGCTGTTAATTACGTAGATATTTAAAATACAATTTTTATATTCAGAAAGATAATTTAAATTCTTGCAGATCGATAACTCTCAGCACAGAGTCATACGCGAGAAGGCAAGAGAGATCAATAACTTCCATATAGATGACATAATATGGGATCCTTCTTTTCTAAGGTCCGTCGTCGGTTCTACGAGCTATAATGTGTGCGTGCCCATTGAAACTTCAGCTTCGCGATTCTTTGTCTTTGAGCTATGTCATAGACTCTGGTTCCTCTATGGATCTTTTAATTTCTGATTTGATCATCGGCCTATAATCTCTTATACATATAATATCAATTGTTTGCAACCCACCGAAACGGCTTGACCGATTTTTATGAAATTTTTGTGTATATTTGGTAACGCAAAACGACGTTTGCCGCATCTGTATACAATTCGTGTGTCACAGAGCTTGTAATGAAACTCCTCCGAAAAGGCTTTCAGACCGATTTCTTTGAAATTTTCCTCTCTATGGCAAAACAACGTTTGCCGCGTCAGGTAGTACGAATAGTAGAATTTTTTTTTATTCTTTTTTTTAATAGGATCTTTGGATCTCTTTGAGACCTTGTTAGACCCATGATATTCTAATAGGTAATTGCATAATTATAATTAAACTTACAACTAATCACTTTAAACAACACTTTAAAAATACATTCAAAAAGTGTCCTAGCGGATTGGCGGCGGATATTTCTACGTCCATTTTTACAGTCATGTGGAAATAAAAATAGCTTGCCGCGCAAAAAAAAATTGCAATGTTTTGTTCTCGTTCGCCGTATGTACTTACATTAATTAATTTAGGTATTGAACATTTTTGACGGGTCGCCAAGATGGCGTTGCGAACTGCAGACTATAAATAGCCTCTACCCAACGACAAGATAACACACAGTTTACTGTTTAGATTCACATGACTGCCGCCCTCGTGATGTGTAACGCTGCTTCGTTGATATTTTTGGAGAAATTGGCGCCAGTTATGCGTCACTTGAAATTTTTAAGGTCGCGGTCAGAGATGGGCAAAATTTTTTCGTGATTATTGATTAATGATCACACATTGTTAGGTATTAGTCGCACTCGCGATTGTATATTCTTGAAATAAAGTACTGTTGGAATAATTAATTTAAGGACTAAAGTATCCTTGTAGACGTGTAGAAGAGAAGTAATGGCGTAGACGGCGATTTATGCGATTGTTTGTGACCTGTAGTTTAAAAACTATAAAGACAATTACTTACTTTCAAAATTAAATGCAAAGATATGGCCTCATATGGAGTACTGCTCCCACATTTGGGTTAATGGAGCGCCTAGCTACCAACAACTACCAACAACTTAGCCCTGGGTACAACCGCCAAGTTGTACCCCTAAGTTTGTGTTTTCATTATTTCTTCTTTTTTACATTTTTATTCTGTGGTGTGCAATAAAGTGTTTATCTGTCTATCTATCTATCTACTTCCATTTGACCGGATCCAAAGGCGGACAGGACGACTTGTTGACGAGCCCAGTCCAGTATCAAGCTGGAACTTTTAGAACACCGTAGAGACCCAGTCTCTATGTGTGTTCTATCGGTTGTTCAATGGGGAATGCTCTGAAGAGCTGTTTGTCTACTTTCTGTTACTGCTCTGTTAGCTGTCCCTTCCACTTTCTCTGTGCATACACTCCGGCGTAGAAACATGTTCCCATCCATTCCACCTGGATGGCTGGTAATCCACGATCACCCGGTATACCAGATCTTTCCACGCACATGCAAACTATGGAACCAGCTACCAGCAACAGTGTTCCCTCAAAACTATAACATGGCGTTATTGAAGGGGCGGATAAACAAATTTCTTAAGAGCTGGCAACGCATTTGCAGTTCCTCTGGTGCTGCAAAGGTCCATGGGCCCGCCCGCTCGTGTCACTTATAAAAAAAAAGACGTGTGGCACTCGGAGACTGCCGCGGTAAAGCTATTGCATAGCTGTTTTTATCAACTTATGCAATTATAATTATACAACCAATGCCACCTAGAGACGAGTTGCTGAACTAAAGAGACAAGCGTGATATTTCAAAAAGTCATTTATAGTTCTGCTATTCATCGAAAGATGGCAAAACTAAAAATTTGTATCACCGCTGTGCCGGTCGGAGTGGGGGGTGTTAGGTTATTTTCGTTACGGAATTTCTGGATTCGGTCTCCACGCTCAAGGCCCGCGATAGAAGCTATGCAATAGCTTAAAAAATGATCGAGTTTGACTCGTACTTAGCCGCTTTTTAAAAATCTGTTCTCTTTTGTTCACAGCCAGCGAGTCGTGAAAAAATGATGACCAGGTCAGCCCTGGCCCTCGCAGCCATCGGCCTTGGTCTGTCCACATTCAGCGTCCGCCAGATGATTCTTCACCAGTCCCGGAGAATCTAAACCCCGAAACCCAACTAGGTTCTAATAAACCCACCTACAAACTAGAACCAAGGACGCCATCTTTGTGTATCTGTCAACATCAAAAATGGCGGCAATTTTGAACGCACATGACGAAATAATTGTCTGTGTGAATAAATCCTGTGTGTGAAAAAAAAATGTAAAAGAGAATGGTTATGTAACGAAAAAAAAGTAACTTATTTATTTTGTTTTTCTGTGTGTATAGGCTTGTGTTGCTAGCGTGATTTTTAAAAATTCTAGTAATAAGTGAGTTTATTTTTTTTTTGAGTAAATAATGATTGTGGGCGGAACAGATTGTGTACGAATGACTGGTGTTTACCTATTTGCGGTTATTTGCAATAGAAACCAAATAAATATAGACACTAAGTAGTTGTGGTTTTTGTTCATTCGATCCCTAATCCTATAAAAATACAGAACCCAAAGTACCCACGGGGTTTTGCTTGGATAGGTATAAAAATATATCACACTAATATTATAAAGGGCGAAAGTTTGTGTGTAAACTTGCGTATGTGTGTGTGTGTACTGTGTGTGTATGTTTGTTACTCCTTCACGCCGCAACTACTGAACCGATTTGGAACATAGATAACTATTATAACCCGGATTAAAACATAGGCTACTTTTTATCCCGGGAAAATCCTTAGTTCTCATGGGATATTTAGAAAACCCTAATTTTCAACGGTACCTAATCCATAGCTATAGGTAGATTACTTTGACAATCTTTCCTGAAAGTGGGTGTAAAGGTCATTGAAAAGGAAATTTAATTTTTTTTCAGGAATAATAAAAAATCGAATTTAACGCGGGCGGAGCCGCGGGCAAATGGTAGTGTAGGTATAGGTTAATATCCTACTAAAGGGTTAATTATATATAGATACTTTACTTAGATCTTATCTATCTAGTATGTTAATTTCTCGTGTCTCGTATTTGTTACCAAACTCCTCCAAAACGGCTCGACCGATTGTTATGAAATTTTCAGTGTATGTTCGGTAAGTTTGAGAGTACGTCGTAAGCTTTTATTCAATGGGTAAGTAAGGAAATGAAAACTACTTCGTTATTCATTAAAAGTTTTTATTCAAATAAGTATTAATTAAAACAAACACAGACATTAAATTCAACAAAATGCTAAAAATACCAGAAAGTTTCATGTAAATGCGTAACAAAGAAATAATTGTATAAAAACAAGTATCGGCAGCGAATTCGATTTTAGTTTTAACACAGGTACCTACTTCCCTTAGCACATACTGACGAAGTTTTCGACGAGCGTTCTATAAACACAACAACCAGAACCAAATAATAAATTATGAAATTCTGGGGCGGGAATCGAACCCGCACTCGAATCCCTCCACTACAATATTTTTTAAACGCGTAAAAGCCATTGATTAAACATATAAAGGATCAGCAAGTGACGTCACGCATGTGTTTTTAGGCTCCGTCCTGAAGCATCATTTTTGATTTGTCAAAACTGTAAAATGACGCTAATGTTAGTGACCGACAGCGGTATATGCTGTCAGCGGTACCGCAATGTACGACCCGCGACGCCATATTTGAGAAATTTTTGGCTTCAACATACGTCACATATTTCCCGTCCTCTTTGCGTAGCGTACTTCGTCATTGGTAAAAGCGTTCTATTTTTAACCTAAAACCGATTTGCTGCCATCGTATAATACAGTTAAGTAACAAGGCGTCTCTGTAAACAGTAAACTTAATATTTAGATTATGTAGGTATATTTTACAAAAATCTCAAATAGCACCTAAGTACTTATAGATAGCACATACAACTCGAAATTAAAAAGCCATTGCCTCTCTTAGAACTGCCAATGCCATTAAAAATCTGGTTGCCTTCCTGGAGCCGTACCACAATCTCTTATAGCAGTAGAATTGTAATATTGTTTTGACATTTTCATACAATGTCACTACGAAAATTTTAATTATACAATAATAAATGCTAAGGATGGTGGTACGTTCTTTGCCCATTGACAAACAACTGCGACAAGACTGATATAAATATTATAATGTGGTCAAAAGCGCACATCAAGCTGCTTTTGACATTTTGTAAAACGTCACTTCTGACCGTTTCAGTGGCGCCCTCGGACAAATGTCAATCTGACGAGACAAGATCCTTGTCACATTATAAAAAGTCTAGGATTTTGCGGATTTTGCTTATAATAACCAATAAGCGTGTTCGAAGTGAACTGCTTTAAAATTTTTTTTTAAATACTTATTTATTACCAAAAAACTCATCAAACAGTCAAGTTTTGATACGGTCATGCGTCATACTCAAACTACACACATTTTGTGACTTTGATTAAATAAATTCTAATAAAACACGTTCATGAAACTACATACTAAAAATTTACTTAACAACACTAGGTTTGTAATAAGAATGCGGCTTTCGATGTCTTTAAAAATCTAACAATTATTTACTTAAACGAGTTCAAAATTATTATATTTTACAAACTACTTAAGATATAGCTACGGATTAACATAATGAAAAATATTAACTATTTCGAATTTCAGTACTTAATTATAATTTTTTATATTAATGCGCACATATCTATTCGTTATTTTTAATGACACCATAATGACACTGTGAGGTCTACAAAAAAAAAATTAATTAAAAATGTGCGCTTATCTTTTACATTTTTTTATAAAAACTCACATAAAAGCTACTTCTACTTAATTACATATATTCTTTTATTTTTATCTCTACTATATAAAAATAAGTCGGGTTTTCCTCCCTGACGCTATAACTCCAGAACGCACGAACCGATTTCCACGGTTTTGCATTCGCTGGAAAGGTCTCGGGCTCCGTAAGGTTTATAGCAAAGAAAATTTAGGAAAAATTTCAACAGAAAAGCGGGAAAATCTTTTTAGCGGGAAAGCCATCTGGTGACTAAACTAGCAAACCCGGCGAACTCCGCTAATATATATAGCTGCTCGTGCTGATTCACTGACTCATTGATCACCCCTCCTGAACATTTTTGTATGAAAATTTTTTTTTTCAAAGATGGTATCGTATAGAAGGGAAAAAATCATTAAGAACAAAAATATGGAGAGAGCTGATGATTGAGGAATTTGGTGACAGGTGAAGAGCACAGCAAAGTGTATTGCAGATAGGTGGGGGGTGCTCGACCAAATGTCATTCGAAACGTCATCCATTTGGCAGTTAGCTAAAAAAAAATTCAAAATGGCGGATTCAAAATGGCCGCCATTGGAATTTCGTCGATATCTCGGAAAGTATAAAAGATGGAAGAACGGTTTCTTGACAAGAGTTGATCAGGATCCGAAGGTCTATACGATGGATAGAAAAAAAATTCAAAATGGCGGAATTTTTTTTAACAAAGAAAATGTATGGCGAATGTTGAAGAGACTTAAAGTTGGAAGGCAAATATGGGGCAAGACAGCACGCGGGCCACATGTGGCCCGCGCCCCCACGCACCCTACTAGTCTATATATAAAACTAGCTGACCCGGCCACGCGTTGCTGTGGCTAAAGTTTTTGTTATATTAATAAATTAAAATTGCGACTATAATTTGAGATTTAAACTATCCTATCTCTCAAGTTGGATCGAACTGCACATGGTGTGCGAATTTTATTATAATCGGTTCAGTAGTTTAGGAGTCCATCGCGGACAAACATCGTGACACGAGATTTATATATATTAAGATTATTATGTATTACAATTTACATGATATTGATTATTAACATGATACTTATAAATAATTTTATTACTGTAAGTTGTAACAAAGTATTTTTACAAAAAATAACACTAGGACAAAGGAATCTACAATAAGTACTAGTCTATGTAATTATATCGTTTATGTATAAAAATAATGTAATACAAACAAAATGTAGGAAAAATTATTATGCAAATATAATATAATACCATAATAGTAGTTTATGAAACGGTTGCATAATGGAGGAGGTATTAAAACATGAGTGTGAGTTTAAAAAACGAGCCGCAGGCGAGTTTTTTAATAGTATCACACGAGATGTCTCCATCATTCTTATAGAATGCACACAATTATTGATAATTTTCACATTCAAAGCTAAAATTTAAGGACTCTGGAACGCGACGTAGGTTTAATACAAAATAACAGGAATATACTACTCTCTAATCTGTTATAGACAATAGAACACACACCACACACAGATAACTGATTTTTTTTTACTATACAAGGAATAGATTCAAGGACTTTGAAAGAAGACGTACAAAATGACAAACGTCATCATTTGTTACAGATAAAATAGAACACACACCATCGCACACATACTTAAATAGTTTTTTTTAATTATACAAGGAATTATACAGATTCAAGGACTCTGAAACACGGTGGAGATGTCCTTGAACACCTCGCGCTACGGGCGCTTGAAGTACTGCTCGTCGACGCGTTTAGCGAGCGCGACCAAAGTGTCGTGTCGCCGCACGGTGTCCGCGAGCCTGCGACAAGGCAGTCGCGTCGTGATGATGGTGAACACGTGGCCGAATACAAGCGCGTCCAGCTCTGTCGGGCTGTGAAAAATGTATGAGTTTTTAAGTAAAAATCAGAAAAAAACAATAGACACAAGTTTAAAAAAAGAAGTAAAAAAAAACATGACCTAGGAAACAATATGGACAGGTCCCGTTTACAAAATTAGCGTGACTATTTTTAATCTGTCAAGTGGGGTATAAGAGGGTATAAGATGGCGTAACCTAGGGCACTACAGTCCGCGAGGCGTAAGCTGAGCTTTGCATTTGTGTGAGTGATCACTAAAAGTAGAGTGCGATGGAAGCACCGCGCCTCAGGCCGATTGTCAAAAAGCAGTAAGGTTCATACAAAAGCAAGGGACGCGCCGCGCTTTAGGCCAATGTTACACCTACACTGTCTATGTACACTCACACAAATGCAAAGCTCAGCTTACGCCTCGCGGACTGTAACTCAGTATATAATGAACTTTTGACAATAAATCTTGGCTCTCATAATGGCGCCGCAGGTCACGCAACGCTAGGTTATAACGAATGAATGAGGCGCCTCCATAGATTTGTTACTTCATAGCTGTAATCATGTCACTGTCACAAACTTTTCTTGTCAGGTGGGCAAAACTGGAACTAAAGCTATGCTAGGAACTATGGATAGAAAATGTCATCGAAGGACCACTTGCGCCACAATGGACAAGAATAGTTTGTGCACTCTAATCTATTTGTCTACGAACGCTAGCGGTACGAAATACAAACTTGTAGGTATGGCTTCAGTCTTTTATTTTTTATTTTATTTATTTGAAAATTTCTCAACAGCGTTACATTTTTTTTTTTTACAAATATAGTTAAGTAGTTGAAGAATAAGGCCAAAAAGATTACACAAACATAATTCTAAGAGTAACATAATCAACAAAAGGTTAAGTATTTAAATTTAAAATTTGTCCTTATTGTTCTTTTTTTTGAATTTAATTTTAATTCAAATTTTAATCCCATCGACAATTCGATTATGTGGCATATCTGTCATTCCCATACATTCTTTGAATTTCGTTTTATGATACGGAATGAGTAACAACTATTTTTAACTTATGAAAAGTTAAAGAAATAGCTTTCGCTACTCGTAGGTACCTAACTTAGTCAAAAGAAAATAATATTTATCCTTGTTATACAGTCGCGGTCAAAAGTGCATACATAGCTTAAAGCAAGCTTAAATGCCAAAACGGTATGCAGTTATCATAAATTGTTAGCAAAATTAGGTACCATTATGTTCAAAAAATTTTTATGTAATACATGCATGGGCGTCTTGCTTGCAAATTCTAAATCGACTTTTGACCCTTACTGTACGTTTAATGGTTTAACAGATAACCTAACGTTAAAAACAAATAAATACTACCATTCTGCATGGATAAAAATTTATTAGATCAAAATACGAATAAGTATTCACAAACTTCATAAAAAACACACCCCTAGCTTTTTAAATTAAGTGGGTGATGCAAAAATTTTTAATTATCTCATCTCATCTTCAATTCATTATATTTTCCTTTCTGGGTTTTTTCAATAATACCAAAGACAGCACATTTTTTTCGAAACAAAACAAAAAGATCGGATTTAAAAAACAAAAAGTGTTGCCAGTTAAAACAAAATCTTAAAATTCAGTCAAAATCAGCGACCTGCATGTCATACACGGCGTTGCGTTTACGCATGTAATTCAATAGGCTCTCGACGGTTTGCTTTTCGTTATTTTGCAGTTTTAATGTCGCGTAGGAACCTGTAACCGTTATATATGCGAGAATCAAAGAAAAAATAAACTTTGTAGCCTTTAAGTATGTGTTAATAATCTATCTTCATTCCGAATTTCAGCCAAATCAGTTCAGTAGTGTAGGGTGAAGGAAACATACTAAATTATAAAGAATTTAATTTCGTCATCGCAACAGAAGCTCCCAAAAGGAATATTTTTCCCTGTTTTACATTTTTCATGCTCCGCTATGGTCTCAGATCCGAACCTACAACGACCTTCACCAAGCTGGTAATAGAATGAGACCAATTTTATAATAAATTTAGTCTTTAAGAAAATATATTTAAAATGGGTTGTCTGGAAAAATCCGGGACAGAATATTTTTAATTATTTTTGAAAAAGAAAAATTATGAAATTTTGCAATATTAAGATAATAAGAAAATTTTACAAACAATAGGCATAAATAATAGACAATAAATTTTTCATAAAATTTTGCAAGGTTAAGCATATTCTATAATCTATATGTTTCATACTTCATAGTCTAGTGTAAAATTTTCTTATTATCTTAAAATTGCCAAATTTTATGATTTTTTTTAAATAGTTAAAAATATTCTGTCTAGGATTTTTCCAGGCAACCCATTTTTAATATATTTTCTGATAGACTAAATTTATTATAAAATACGTCTCATTCTATTATCAGCCCAATGAAGGTTGATTTAGGTCCGGCTCCCCTACTACTATTATTGATCGTAAAGCAATGTTACATAGCATAGCCTTCCTCGATAGCTGGACCTTCCAGAAAATACTTCAGCGATATAATTGTAGTAACAATAGTAGAGATACCTAACTTTTCATCAAAATTAAATAACCCTTTGTCTTTAGTTCAAGAAGAAGAAAAAATAGAAATAAAACCTGAAGACAAGCCAAGAGAAGACTTGGACTTGGTCTGTTCCACAGAAGACTTATCATCTCCAACGAATATGACTTTCTTCTGTACTCTGTCATGGTCTTTTTCATCGTTACTTTCTCTAAAAACAAATGGATTGAGTATTTGACTAAACAGATCCATCAAAAAAAAACATACAATGTTACAGTTCTATTAACTCTTGAAGAAGGGGTCTTCTGTACCTTTCTCGCGAAATGGATACGGAGTACGGTAGTTTAGTATTTTTTAAGCTATTGCATAGCTACTATCGCGGGCCTTAAGCGTAGAGATCGAATCCAGAAATTCCGTAACGAAAATAACCTAACACTTTTTAGTTTTGCCATCTATCGATGAATAGCGGAACTTTTAATGTCTCTCTTTTGAACTAAAGAGACAAGCGTGATATTTCAAAAAGTCATTAAAAGTTCTGCTATTCATCGATAGATGGCCATAATAATTGCATAAGTTGAGAAAACAGCTATGCAATAGCTTTACCGCGGCAGTATCCGAGTGCCACACGTCTTTTTTTAGCTTTATTGTAAACTAGGTTATAAATAATGACATACATGGAAAATAAAATTTCTAATCCGACAAGGAAATCAAAAGTTTAAATTTTGGAGTGGAGTCTTTCATTCCTTTCTCGCAAAACGAAAATTGTGTAAAGCCACCCAAAGCTACTATGGCAATAAGGAACTTCAGTCCTTTTGAAGAACTTAGTCTTATTGTTGGTGGCAAAACAATCATTTTTGGCACCGAACATTTTATAGGTGACATTTTTTAGCACCGTGCGTCCTGTCCAGGGTATATGTCTATTCCTTTGTAATATAAATGTGATTTACCTAGTATCAACAAAAACATCTCTCCCGCATTCGTCATCCATGTCATCAGAGTTGGCGTCACTATCCAAATCCCCTTCAACCATGGTGTCGATCATGGCATCTATCACTCGGATCTCCTCCTCCCCCACATCCCCCGCTAAGTCCCCCACTTCCCCCGCCAATTCCCCCACGTCCCCCACCACGTCTGTGCGCTCGTCAATCGTGTCCAAGAAGTCGTTGATCCTCTTCTCGAAATCGTCTTTCGGATACGCTATCACCTGAGAATTAATCGCACTGTAATGTATCAACTTCTACAACTGAATTCAATCCGTAAAATTATTTAAATAAATAGCGACTCTAGCGCTAACACAATAAAGTACAATTCAGTTTGCAACAGCCCCTTATAAATACTCTTGTTGTGCTCTCTTTCTGTTGCGTTACTTTGTCTCTATCTATTTTCTTTTGGATACGCTATGCGTGCCTATTCCGACTTTTTTACTTAAGGGGATTTATTGAATTTATTTTTGTCTTTCTCACTCTCACGGAGATTTGGTAGGTGCGACATGCAGCGTCGCGGAAGAACATAACAGAAAAACGACCTTTTACCTAATAATTACTCAAAAACTAAGCTGGTTATCAAAAATCTGTTTCTTAGCGTTTTTGGATATTATTTTTACCGACACATTAAAACAAAAATTACAATTACATCCAATGTAGTGTCCGATAAAAAATAGAAAAACTGAGATTTTGGAGCAACTTTTGGGAGAACTTTCTATCGAGAAAATTTTATCCAATCGTGTTTCTGCTTCTTAGGGATTTTAGATTAAAGACCCAAAATACATGACATGTAAATTTAAAAGTAATTGTATTTATAGTTTTTGAATAAAACTTCATTCAAAATCGCTTAAATACTGCTTCTACACCGTTAATCAAAAGCGAGAGAGTAAACGCGTACTTGTATAGGACTGTTGTAGTGACATCTAATGACGACATTTGTAAACTGTTCCAATCCCATAAAAATCGTCGTTAGCTCTCTCGTGATCGAGTAAGTAAATATTATATTTTAAAAACTCGAAATCAACACTGAGAAAGGACAGCACTGTAAAGTATCAACTTCTACGTTCGTTCGTTTCAGCCGAAGGACGTCCACAGCTGGACAAAGGCCTCCTGCAATGCTTTCCAGCCCGCACGGTCCTGCGCCATTTGTATCCAGCGCCTTCCCGCGACTCTTTTAATGTCGTCAGTCCATCTGGTCGGAGGTCTGCCAACACTGCGCTTTCCCGTGCGGGGTCGCCATTCCAGCACTTTGGGTCCCCAACGTCCGTCGGTTCTACGAGCTATGTGCCCCGCCCATTGCCACTTCAGCTTCGCGATACGTTGAGCTATGTCGGTGACTCTGGTTCGTCTACGGATCTCCTCATTTCTGATTTGATCACGCAGAGAAACTCCGAGCATAGCTCTCTCCATCGCTCGCTGATTGACTCTGAGCCTTCTAACTTCTACGTTCGACGAAAAATGCTATGTTGTTGATAACAATCGGGACGAGTAAAACATTCATTTCTTAGGGCTCTGCACCTCAAAAGGAAACAACAAAACCCTTAAGGATCACTTTGTTGTCCGTCTGTCTGTCCGTCTACACTCTACAGTCTTAAAGAAAGTAAAAGAAGCTGTAACCTCAAAATCGTTTTTCTCGCATTTCTCGATAATCTCTTCGACTTTTTCGATTATTTCGTTGACCATGTCTAGCACGAAGCGGTTGCGTTCGTCAATGACACATTCCTTCGGAGTGTCATACTGACAGGTGACAGTTCCCTCGTTTGACGTCATAATTATTATCTGCTTGGAGGCGAACGGTTTGAAACCTGTATTTTTTAACACAAAATTTAAGACCCCATTTAATGCTGAAAAATGTTTTTCTATACACTACAAGTTAGTAGTTGACTGCGATCTCACCTGCTGATGGTAAGTAACGATGCAGCCGAAGATGTTATCATACTAACTTCGAAGGGAAGTAACTGTCTTCTTTTTACAAATTACGCAGCATCGTGCCGGAATGCTCCATCGCTTTGCTTATAGGGTGGTAACTATAGCTACGTCCGAAGCCTCACACCAGACCAAATAATCTCTTATCTATAAAATTCTCGTGTCTCGTGTTTGTTACCAAACCCCTCCAAAACGGCTCGACCGATTGTTATGAAACTTTGTGTATGTTCGGTAGGTCTGAGAGTAGGTCGTAAACTATTTTTTATATATCCCTAATGGCATCAGCTAGTGAATTATAAAATTCGAAAGTTGCCCGTGGCGGGAATCGAAGCCGCGACTTCATACACGAATCCGACCGCGCGTCAATGCGAGGTTGTCACCTCGTGTGAATTTCCTAATACCTGTACATTCTAACATGTCATTACTTGGTCATATTATTGGGGATAGCGTGAGTTTATAAAGTCCGAAAATACCTCCGATAGTCTACATTCTTAGCAAAAACAGTAATATTAACCAAAAACATCCTTGTTAAAGGAAACATTCTCCCTGCTAATGCTTCTGACGCATAGCTTCGAACGCTTCGGTCGGGAGGCGCCGCGGTCGGGGGACCCCCGGCGAACGCACAACTGGCAACCCTGGGACACTAGGTACTCTTCCTGAGGCTAAAATGTATCCGATTAATATTATTAAAATTACCCTAAAAATATGTGATACTTTTTAAGACAGGCAACACTGGCAAATAAAAATAAAAATTTTCTGGATTTTGATACCAACAGCGCTGGGACACTAGGTACTTTTTCTAAGGCTAACATGTACACGTTTAATAACTGTGATAATTAAAATTGCTCTAACAGTATTGGGTAATTTTTGATACAAGCAACACTGGTATAACTAGTGACAGTAATATTACATGAGTTCCTTGATTTGATACTTACAACCCTAGTCTTCCTAATGTTAAAGGGTGATTGTAAGTATAATTTTTAACTAAACTGAAAACTGGTAAGGTTTTATTGAGAAAGGCGACTTAAGCTCAAATCTAAACTAAAATTTAGATTTTAGGAAGCATGATAATTCTGTGCAAATCTAAACTAAAAAGTCTAAAGTTTATGATTAAAAATCTAAAGTTTAAACTAAAGAGTAACTTTAATTTAGTGTGGAAAAACAGTCCAAATCTAAACTAAAAAGTCAGTAACTTTTATTCATAATGGTAATTCAATCCAAACAGTAATTACTCAGTAATTCTAATTGAAGATGGGGACTCAATCCAAATGTAGATTAACTAAAAACGCAACAACTTTGAAACATACAGTGAGCTTCATTTGGGTCAAATTAGAGATCCGCAACACATGGCGTAGTAGAGCGCTTGTAATTGGTTTGATCATCAGCGCCGCTTTGGGTCCCGTAGCCGAGAGAAACGCTCTTATATGGCCGTATACCAACGCATCCAGCGGAGTCGGACTATAGGGGGGCAAAGTTAGTAAATATACAGCCACATACTATTGTGTAGGTTTACGCTTTATCTTTAGGAACCCAAAGAATGCTAATGCCGAAATTACTAATAGTCTGATCAAAATAGTAATTCAATTTGCATTACTATTTGCGAAAAACCACATAAAAAATTAATTTGGCGAGCTAGTAATTTGTCTTTCTAATAATATATTTTTATAATTCGTTCGAATCTATTTATTGACAAATTGGTGCTATTTCTGTTGTACAAAATCTCTAAACTAATTTAAAATAGTGCTATACTTTTCTAACTCCTGCCTATGGAAAAGGATAGCATTATTTTAAATGAGTTTAGTTTAGAGATTTTCCACAACACAACAGAATCGACCAGAATGTATTTCTGTAATGTGTAAGTATAATACGCAAACAGCATATTATACTTAAGTATATAGGTACTAAGTATGCATAATTAAAAACGTAAACTCCACAATTGTGCTTTTCAACCATAAGTTAAATTTATTTATGCAGAATGGTAAAGTCCGGTCGCCGAATAGAAAGAATTTCGTACGCCTCTCGCTCGCACAGGTGCAATGACCGCCGTCCTGTGCGAGCTAGAGGCATTATTTTGACGCGGGAGTGACAGAGACAGGTAGTAACAGGTTAATGTACGAAATTCTTTCTATTCGGCGACCGGACTTCAGTAAGACAATACATTTATAGCTTATATAATAATTTGACGACCGAATGGCGTAGGGGTAGCGAACCTGCTGTCTGCGCCGGAGGTCGTGGGTTCGATTCCCACTACTGGTAAATGTTTGTGTGATGAGCATGAATGTTTTCCAGTGTCTGGGTGTTTTTCAATAAGTTATATTTTTGTACATTAGTATGTATCTATATTTATCAGTTATCTAGTACCCATAACACAGGCTATCGCTTACTTTGGGGCTAGATTGCGATGTGTGAAATGTCCTGATATTTATTTATTTATTAAAAAAATATAAAAAAATTATTACACTTATTATAAAGTAATTAAAAGTAACTCACGTGCCAAAAAAGTAATCTCTGTCACCGAGGCGTTGGCTCAACGAGTTACAGCACTGCTCCACCTGCAAAAAATTATTACTTCTTTTACTCTCAGAATGCAGAATTTTTGTACATCACCCTTAATTATCCTCAAGTATAACTTGAGGATAATTAAGGCACTCTACCCACTGCACCGCGCCCCGTCGCGTAGCGCGGGATGGCAGATTTTACCATTGTATGCAAGTATGGCGCTCTGCCCACTGCACCGCGCCCCGTCGCGTAGCTCGGGATGGCAGATTTTACTTTGTATGAAAGTATGTCAATTTGTATAGAAATCACGCCTAGCACAACACACTGGTGACGCGAAACCGCGCGGGAAGGCGGCCGCTCGCAGTTTCTGCCAATCTGCGCGGGAGCGCGGGGCGTGCCGCGGGGTATGACACACCGGCTCCGCAGTCCCGGGCGTGATTTGATACTGTCCAAAATCTTCTATGGACGCAGTGTCTTTTAATTCTTGTATACAAAATCCTTAAAATGACAATATAACTGCAACATCTTGAAATTGAATAAATCCGTCCATTCTCCACGTCGATCGACAACACAGTGAACATACGAGTTTATTTAGCGCGAGGCCGTCGCAATCAGCATCACCGCGCGGGGGAGCAGATTACACCGCTAAGTAAGGCAGATCTGCGCCTCCGTCACCGCGCGCGTTATCTGTCGCTCCGCGCACCGCGGCGGGACGCGTCTCCAGTGGGCAGAGCGCCTAAATCAATTTATATAGAAATCACGCCTAGCACAACACACTGGCGACGCGAAAACGCGCGGGAAGGCGGCCGCGCGCAGTTTCTGCCAATCTGCGCGGGAGCGCGGGGCGTGCCGCGGGGTATGACACACCGGCTCCGCAGTCCCGGGCGTGATTTGATACTGTCCAAAATCTTCTATGGACGCAGTGTCTTTTAATTTTTGTATACAAAAACCTTAAAATATCAATAGAACTGCAACATCTTGAAATTGAATAAGTTCGTCTATTTTCCACGACGATCGACAACACAGTGAACATACGGAGTTTATTTAGCGCGAGGCCGTCGTAATCTGCATCACCGCGCGGGGGAGCAGATTACACCGCTAAGTAAGGCAGATCTGCGCCTCCGTCACCGCGCGTGTTATCTGTCGCTCCGCGCACCGCGGCGGGACGCGTCTTCAGTGGGTAGAGCGCCTTAGGGTAATGTATGGAACAATGGGCGCTTTTATAATTTTTACCGGCACGATACTACGGCACGGCAAAACCGCAACACAGGGGAGTCAAATGTATGGCATTATTTTATGAAGACGTATTTAAATTACGTGTAACGGTAACGTCACGTTAAGAATTATATAAGCGCCCATTGAGCTATTGAGGTGTTCCAGTTTGAAGGGTAATGTCACAGTCAGAGAAGTGGCAATAATGAGACATTAACAACAATTGTCTCCGAGTGATGAGAACTGCAATGAGTCGCACTGAATCAGACGTGGTTATCAGATAAGGTGACTTTGTTCTTCAAGAGTACTCACATCAGCCAACACCTGGTCCAGAGTCTTGTCGTGCCAGTGCAGCGCTTTGAGCCGCTTGACGACGCTGGCGCGCTTGGACCTGGTCTGCAGCCAGCCCAGCGGCCAGGGGTACACCGACGAGTTGCGCACCCTGGTCACCGCGTTGAAATAGAAGAGGAGTACTCAGCACTCACATCAGCCAACACCTGGTCCAGAGTCTTGTCGTGCCAGTGCAGCGCTTTGAGCCGCTTGACGACGCTGGCGCGCTTGGACCTGGTCTGCAGCCAGCCCAGCGGCCAGGGGTACACCGACGAGTTGCGCACCCTGGTCACCGCGTTGAAATAGAAGAGGAGTACTCAGCACTCACATCAGCCAACACCTGGTCCAGAGTCTTGTCGTGCCAGTGCAGCGCTTTGAGCCGCTTGACGACGCTGGCGCGCTTGGACCTGGTCTGCAGCCAGCCCAGCGGCCAGGGGTACACCGACGAGTTGCGCACCCTGGTCACCGCGTTGAAATAGAAGAGGAGTACTCAGCACTCACATCAGCCAACACCTGGTCCAGAGTCTTGTCGTGCCAGTGCAGCGCTTTGAGCCGCTTGACGACGCTGGCGCGCTTGGGCCTGGTCTGCAGCCAGCCCAGCGGCCAGGGGTACACCGACGAGTTGCGCACCCTGGTCACCGCGTTGAAATAGAAGAGGAGTACTCAGCACTCACATCAGCCAACACCTGGTCCAGAGTCTTGTCGTGCCAGTGCAGCGCTTTGAGCCGCTTGACGACGCTGGCGCGCTTGGACCTGGTCTGCAGCCAGCCCAGCGGCCAGGGGTACACCGACGAGTTGCGCACCCTGGTCACCGCGTTGAAATAGAAGAGGAGTACTCAGCACTCACATCAGCCAACACCTGGTCCAGAGTCTTGTCGTGCCAGTGCAGCGCTTTGAGCCGCTTGACGACGCTGGCGCGCTTGGACCTGGTCTGCAGCCAGCCCAGCGGCCAGGGGTACACCGACGAGTTGCGCACCCTGGTCACCGCGTTGAAATAGAAGAGGAGTACTCAGCACTCACATCAGCCAACACCTGGTCCAGAGTCTTGTCGTGCCAGTGCAGCGCTTTGAGCCGCTTGACGACGCTGACGCGCTTGGACCTGGTCTGCAGCCAGCCCAGCGGCCAGGGGTACACCGACGAGTTGCGCACCCTGGTCACCGCGTTGAAATAGAAGAGGAGTACTCAGCACTCACATCAGCCAACACCTGGTCCAGAGTCTTGTCGTGCCAGTGCAGCGCTTTGAGCCGCTTGACGACGCTGGCGCGCTTGGACCTGGTCTGCAGCCAGCCCAGCGGCCAGGGGTACACCGACGAGTTGCGCACCCTGGTCACCGCGTTGAAATAGAAGAGGAGTACTCAGCACTCACATCAGCCAACACCTGGTCCAGAGTCTTGTCGTGCCAGTGCAGCGCTTTGAGCCGCTTGACGACGCTGGCGCGCTTGGACCTGGTCTGCAGCCAGCCCAGCGGCCAGGGGTACACCGACGAGTTGCGCACCCTGGTCACCGCGTTGAAATAGAAGAGGAGTACTCAGCACTCACATCAGCCAACACCTGGTCCAGAGTCTTGTCGTGCCAGTGCAGCGCTTTGAGCCGCTTGACGACGCTGGCGCGCTTGGGCCTGGTCTGCAGCCAGCCCAGCGGCCAGGGGTACACCGACGAGTTGCGCACCCTGGTCACCGCGTTGAAATAGAAGAGGAGTACTCAGCACTCACATCAGCCAACACCTGGTCCAGAGTCTTGTCGTGCCAGTGCAGCGCTTTGAGCCGCTTGACGACGCTGGCGCGCTTGGACCGGGTCTGCAGCCAGCCCAGCGGCCAGGGGTACACCGACGAGTTGCGCACCCTGGTCACCGCGTTGAAATAGAAGAGGAGTACTCAGCACTCACATCAGCCAACACCTGGTCCAGAGTCTTGTCGTGCCAGTGCAGCGCTTTGAGCCGCTTGACGACGCTGGCGCGCTTGGACCTGGTCTGCAGCCAGCCCAGCGGCCAGGGGTACACCGACGAGTTGCGCACCCTGGTCACCGCGTTGAAATAGAAGAGGAGTACTCAGCACTCACATCAGCCAACACCTGGTCCAGAGTCTTGTCGTGCCAGTGCAGCGCTTTGAGCCGCTTGACGATGCTGGCGCGCTTGGACCTGGTCTGCAGCCAGCCCAGCGGCCAGGGGTACACCGACGAGTTGCGCACCCTGGTCACCGCGTTGAAATAGAAGAGGAGTACTCAGCACTCACATCAGCCAACACCTGGTCCAGAGTCTTGTCGTGCCAGTGCAGCGCTTTGAGCCGCTTGACGACGCTGGCGCGCTTGGGCCTGGTCTGCAGCCAGCCCAGCGGCCAGGGGTACACCGACGAGTTGCGCACCCTGGTCACCGCGTTGAAATAGAAGAGGAGTACTCAGCACTCACATCAGCCAACACCTGGTCCAGAGTCTTGTCGTGCCAGTGCAGCGCTTTGAGCCGCTTGACGACGCTGGCGCGCTTGGGCCTGGTCTGCAGCCAGCCCAGCGGCCAGGGGTACACCGACGAGTTGCGCACCCTGGTCACCGCGTTGAAATAGAAGAGGAGTACTCAGCACTCACATCAGCCAACACCTGGTCCAGAGTCTTGTCGTGCCAGTGCAGCGCTTTGAGCCGCTTGACGACGCTGGCGCGCTTGGACCTGGTCTGCAGCCAGCCCAGCGGCCAGGGGTACACCGACGAGTTGCGCACCCTGGTCACCGCGTTGAAATAGAAGAGGAGTACTCAGCACTCACATCAGCCAACACCTGGTCCAGAGTCTTGTCGTGCCAGTGCAGCGCTTTGAGCCGCTTGACGACGCTGGCGCGCTTGGACCTGGTCTGCAGCCAGCCCAGCGGCCAGGGGTACACCGACGAGTTGCGCACCCTGGTCACCGCGTTGAAATAGAAGAGGAGTACTCAGCACTCACATCAGCCAACACCTGGTCCAGAGTCTTGTCGTGCCAGTGCAGCGCTTTGAGCCGCTTGACGACGCTGGCGCGCTTGGACCTGGTCTGCAGCCAGCCCAGCGGCCAGGGGTACACCGACGAGTTGCGCACCCTGGTCACCGCGTTGAAATAGAAGAGGAGTACTCAGCACTCACATCAGCCAACACCTGGTCCAGAGTCTTGTCGTGCCAGTGCAGCGCTTTGAGCCGCTTGACGACGCTGGCGCGCTTGGACCTGGTCTGCAGCCAGCCCAGCGGCCAGGGGTACACCGACGAGTTGCGCACCCTGGTCACCGCGTTGAAATAGAAGAGGAGTACTCAGCACTCACATCAGCCAACACCTGGTCCAGAGTCTTGTCGTGCCAGTGCAGCGCTTTGAGCCGCTTGACGACGCTGGCGCGCTTGGACCTGGTCTGCAGCCAGCCCAGCGGCCAGGGGTACACCGACGAGTTGCGCACCCTGGTCACCGCGTTGAAATAGAAAGGAGTACTCAGCACTCACATCAGCCAACACCTGGTCCAGAGTCTTGTCGTGCCAGTGCAGCGCTTTGAGCCGCTTGACGACGCTGGCGCGCTTGGGCCTGGTCTGCAGCCAGCCCAGCGGCCAGGGGTACACCGACGAGTTGCGCACCCTGGTCACCGCGTTGAAATAGAAGAGGAGTACTCAGCACTCACATCAGCCAACACCTGGTCCAGAGTCTTGTCGTGCCAGTGCAGCGCTTTGAGCCGCTTGACGACGCTGGCGCGCTTGGACCTGGTCTGCAGCCAGCCCAGCGGCCAGGGGTACACCGACGAGTTGCGCACCCTGGTCACCGCGTTGAAATAGAAGAGGAGTACTCAGCACTCACATCAGCCAACACCTGGTCCAGAGTCTTGTCGTGCCAGTGCAGCGCTTTGAGCCGCTTGACGACGCTGGCGCGCTTGGACCTGGTCTGCAGCCAGCCCAGCGGCCAGGGGTACACCGACGAGTTGCGCACCCTGGTCACCGCGTTGAAATAGAAGAGGAGTACTCAGCACTCACATCAGCCAACACCTGGTCCAGAGTCTTGTCGTGCCAGTGCAGCGCTTTGAGCCGCTTGACGACGCTGGCGCGCTTGGACCTGGTCTGCAGCCAGCCCAGCGGCCAGGGGTACACCGACGAGTTGCGCACCCTGGTCACCGCGTTGAAATAGAAGAGGAGTACTCAGCACTCACATCAGCCAACACCTGGTCCAGAGTCTTGTCGTGCCAGTGCAGCGCTTTGAGCCGCTTGACGACGCTGGCGCGCTTGGACCTGGTCTGCAGCCAGCCCAGCGGCCAGGGGTACACCGACGAGTTGCGCACCCTGGTCACCGCGTTGAAATAGAAGAGGAGTACTCAGCACTCACATCAGCCAACACCTGGTCCAGAGTCTTGTCGTGCCAGTGCAGCGCTTTGAGCCGCTTGACGACGCTGGCGCGCTTGGACCTGGTCTGCAGCCAGCCCAGCGGCCAGGGGTACACCGACGAGTTGCGCACCCTGGTCACCGCGTTGAAATAGAAGAGGAGTACTCAGCACTCACATCAGCCAACACCTGGTCCAGAGTCTTGTCGTGCCAGTGCAGCGCTTTGAGCCGCTTGACGACGCTGGCGCGCTTGGACCTGGTCTGCAGCCAGCCCAGCGGCCAGGGGTACACCGACGAGTTGCGCACCCTGGTCACCGCGTTGAAATAGAAGAGGAGTACTCAGCACTCACATCAGCCAACACCTGGTCCAGAGTCTTGTCGTGCCAGTGCAGCGCTTTGAGCCGCTTGACGACGCTGGCGCGCTTGGACCTGGTCTGCAGCCAGCCCAGCGGCCAGGGGTACACCGACGAGTTGCGCACCCTGGTCACCGCGTTGAAATAGAAGAGGAGTACTCAGCACTCACATCAGCCAACACCTGGTCCAGAGTCTTGTCGTGCCAGTGCAGCGCTTTGAGCCGCTTGACGACGCTGGCGCGCTTGGACCTGGTCTGCAGCCAGCCCAGCGGCCAGGGGTACACCGACGAGTTGCGCACCCTGGTCACCGCGTTGAAATAGAAGAGGAGTACTCAGCACTCACATCAGCCAACACCTGGTCCAGAGTCTTGTCGTGCCAGTGCAGCGCTTTGAGCCGCTTGACGACGCTGGCGCGCTTGGACCTGGTCTGCAGCCAGCCCAGCGGCCAGGG
Source organism: Coenonympha arcania (assembly GCA_036785405.1). Taxonomy (NCBI): domain Eukaryota; kingdom Metazoa; phylum Arthropoda; class Insecta; order Lepidoptera; family Nymphalidae; genus Coenonympha; species Coenonympha arcania. The sequence goes on along the minus strand of CM072079.1, from coordinate 4,601,596 downwards.
GTACACCGACGAGTTGCGTACCCTGGTCACCGCGTTGAAGGTGTCTTGATCCACCCATGATATATACAGCTGGAAAATGGAGAATGAATTTACACGTTAATTTATCCTTATTACAGCAAATTAAATAAAAGGTTGTTAAAAGTGCTTATTGCATAAGCCTAAGGTGCTTTTAGCCTAAGCCAACAGTGCTTTTTACCCTAACAGAAAGTGCTTTTTGCCTACGCCGAAAGTGCTTTTTGCCTAAGCCAAAAGTGCTTTTAGTTTACAAGGATAAATAAGGTCATAAATATCTCAGCATTCACCAGGACATTGGTAATCAAGCTCATATAAGCCCTCATCTCTGCCCGCTCCTCTGTGGTGAGTCTCGCACACAGGGACACATTCTTGTTGGCCGCAAATTGCACTATAGGCTCTAGCTCGGAGACCACGAAAGTACCTTATTAAGTTTATCTTAGGAAAATATTTTCCAAAGCCTAAAGCGTTTTATAGCCGAAAGTGCTTTTATATAAGCCGAAAGTGCTTTTTGCATAAGCCGACAGTGCTTTTTTATGTATAAGGCGAAAGTGCTTTTAGCCTACGCCAACAGTGCTTTTAACCTAAGCCGAAAGTGCTTTTTGCCTAAGCCGAAAGTGCTTTTTGCCTTCGCCGAAAGTGCTTTTAGCCGAACTAGAATAAATTAAGTGATAAATACCTCAGCATTAACCAGCACATTGGTAATCAAGCTCATGTACGCCCTCATCTCTGCCCGTTCCTCTGTGGTGAGTCTCGCACACAGGGACACATTCTTGTTGGCCGCAAACTGCACTATAGGCTCCAGCTCGGAGACCACGAAGGCCCCACACTTAATGAAGGGCACCCGGCCGGATGGCGACATGAACTCTGCGTTCCAACGCATTTCCACCTCGAAGGGAAGGTTGCACATCTGTGGACAGGAGATTGGAGAATGAGATAAATCCTTTTGATATGATAGACTCCATGACATGTCCATGGAGTCTATCCTGCCCCAGCGTTGCAAGATGTCCCGATTTCTACGTCAAAGTTAAATGTCCCGCGTTGGACAGGCTCAGTCTCGCTTTCCAGCAACCCTCCACCACCCATGGCCCAATCAACCTCGCGGTTATGGGGGCCGAAACGCGGGACGACGCCCGTTCGGTACTTGCTCTTGGCGTGTTCCCGGGGCGCCTTCTTGACTCCCTACAAGTTGTTTCCTCTCGCTCCTTGTCCCTATGGGCTCACTCTACCCATTTTGGGGCACGACGATACAAATGACGGACTCACCGCGCCGTCGCTGTTCGCTTTTCAGGGATAGTTAAATCTTCACAAAAATGTCATGAATAAATATTTCTTATAAATAAACTATTCTCTTATTTATCTTAGCTTTTGTAACACTCACTCCACAGACTGTTGTTTGATTTATTCTTTAATGAATAAACATTTTAATTTCCGATTTTTATTTCTTTTATTTAGAAGATGTATATTGTATAAGCCCTAAGATGTATTTAACACGTAAATCTATTTAAAATATTATATTATTAAAACTACATTTCGTAGCGCTATTTTTGCTATATATTGTTATGCACACGTAATTTAAATCCAAATACAAAGATAAATATTTAAAAAATCTGAAAGTTTTTTATGTCCCACTTTCAACAAAAGAATCCCGCTTTTTTGTCTCAAAAATTCATTAAAATAAGTCAAGCCATTTCTGAATTTCAAAAAGATTGTTTTCGGTTGTTTAAGCAATGTACGCCATATAATCGTCTATCTTACTTGTATGTCTAAAGGCGACTATTACTAACCTATCCTATCCGAATTCGCCCTATCCAAAATTGAAATATGATATATGCATGGAGCATATAAGTTATGACAAATTTCTATCTTTGGCAGGACAAATCCTGATATAATAGGTTATTAATTTACCCATTTTACGCCATTCGACGACCGAATGGCGTAGTGGTAGCGAACCTGCCGTCTGCGCCGGAGGTCGTGGGTTCGATTCCCACTACTGGTAAATGTTTGTGTGATGAGCATGAATGTTTTCCAGTGTCTGGGTGTTTTTCAATATATTGTATTTATGTATATTAGTATGTATGTATATTTATCAGTTGTCTAGTACCCATAACACAAGCTATCGCTTACTTTGGGGCTAGATTGCGATGTGTAAAATGTCCCGTATATATTTAAACTAAAAAAAACTACTAAAAAAAACTAATTTCGGCTGTAAGGCGCTATTAAGTGGTTGGGATAAAGCTACATGCTAAACATAGCTTTTCATAAATCATCATCATTCTTCGTTCGTTTGTTCGTTTCAGCCGATGGACATCCACTGCTGGACAAAGGCCTCCTGCAACGCTTTCCAGCCCGCATGGTCCTGCGCCAATTGTATCCAGCGCCTTCCCGCGACTCTTTTAATGTCGTGAGTCATCATTCTTGAGATAGTGAAAATAACTTGAAAATTATTTTACAATAACTTTTACAAGTTAATCCAGGTGCACGAATTACCTTTAAAAACGCCTGTACGGCCAAACAACTGGCATTGTCTGGTAACAGAATCTGCTCCACTTCATACGGCTGAAACAGCTTCACATTGTCGGGCCATGGCTCTTGGGCTATAAATAAAACAAAAAATATCTTCTTTACACAATCTTTTTTTAACCCATCTCACTAACAGCCCTCGGCTTATCACACTTATATGTATATTTTTTGATACACTAGTAGTTAGCAATTCTAAATTCTTTACAAGTACTAAGTATAGATATTTAAGTCCACAAAGACATACACCACTCTGTCAAAATTGCTTGTTTCATTCAATTCGTATGGAGTTTGACAGAGCGAAAGAGATTGGAAAATAACCCCAAATGGTTTCTTCACAGAATCTAGCTGGATCTCGTGGATTTTGAAAATGAAAATATTGACATTTTACAAGAGCCTGTACGTTAGGCCTATGTGAAATAAAGATATTTTGAGTTTGAGTTCGAATGACCATTGGTAAAAACTTGAAATCCCTTGTCGTTCTGTGACCGTTCCGTGACTGGGGTCCACATGTATATTGTTATGTATTAAATTAAAAACAATAATGTCACACACAACATTAAAAAACGCATGCAGCAGTAGATTATTTTTATATCAAAATTCATATAAGTAAATAAAAAAAACGAAAATCACATTTAACCAATTATTAAGTAAAGATTTAAATGAGTAACTAGTGCTGTACTAAATTAGAAGCTAGTGTTTTATTTTATGAAATTCATCCGTGATTCATTATTTTTGGTTCTGCTCTATAAAAATAAACTAAGCAAATTCTCACAAGAAATATACTTTATCAGTATTGTATTGATGTAATTTATATTTTTATATTAGACACATTGTTAAAACAAATAAAACTCACTAATCCTAAGCACACCCAAACAAGATAATAAAAATGTACCAAATATGAAATCCTCTTCCTTCATTTTATAATAATAATAACAACGCCAACCTCAAAAGGGACTAGCCAACTATATAACGTATATTTTCAAATCACTGGTGTTACAAACCCAAGTGCTTGTTTTATTTTAATTTATAATTATATAGATTGTAGAGTTCCGGCATACGACCACCGGCTAAGATTGTTTTAAGGTAAAAAAGGACGCTTTACGATGTAACCAGAAGACAATCACTTCTCGTATTTAGGGCACCCGGTATCTATAATTAAATAATCGTGTCAACCATTTAAATATAGCTAAAAAACAAAAATTATGTAATACGTGACATCAAGTAAATAGTGATTGATTTTTATGTAAAAATGTACTCACCGTTGAGTGAAGTGATTATAGTGTCTTTAAGGGATATCTCCGGCATGATTTTATTTATACTAACGTTTCAGATTAATAGAAATAACTTATTTTCTTTAGAATCGAGCCAAAAAGAAATTATAAATTCTGATTTCAATGAGAATACGACATACGACGATTCAAAAACACGTTTGACGTTGACGTTATCGCAATCACAGAATATAACACATTGACATTTGACACTTGTGTTTGACAAATCACTGCTAAATACTGGCTGACAAGCATGACAACAATCCAATCCCCATAGACAGGAACACTACAAATCCATGACATGACATCCTTTCGGCTTTCCAATTCCAAAAATTTGAAAAAAACCTATTACGATCATGTTGTACAACTCAAGCGCAGTGGATTACAAAAACTAAACCAGTAAACAACTTTAAATAATAGAAGTTGGCAGCAATTATAAATAAAGTCTGGTGAAAGTGATCAATCCCAAAAGCAAAAAAGACGAGCCAATGTGGTATACAGAGGTCACCTGACCATTGGTATTATCTGTTAAGAGTTAAAACTCAGAAGATTGAATTCCTGTCGGTAAAGGAAAACATCGTTACGTGCTCGCCTGCGAGTTCACCATCGCGGTATCCAAGGTGTGTGAAGCCTACCAAGCTAAACTTGACCATCATGTTGGGCTATAACCAAACCCCTCTCATTCCAAAAAGGAATTCCATTCCCAAGAGGGAATAAAATGATTATGTTTATAATTATGATTTAAAGTTCCACGGAATTATGAATTTCTAGCATGGTCACTGGATATTCAGGGTATAAGTAAGCCATATTCATTCACCGGTTTTGTAAGTTTTAAAGATTAAAGTCTTTAGAACTTACAAAATAAAGGTGCTTACTCCTTACTTCTGTGCTTACCCTGTTTGTATTTTCACTTTCAGCTCCTAGACTGACGCAATAAAACGAGTATTTTACGCAATAAAAAAATGCGATAAGATACTCACACATCTGAATAAGCTTTGTAATATTTTCACCAACACAAGCAACATTATTTTTCAATAAATTAATTCCAAATGCTAATTCTTCATCATCATAAAAATCAAATGGCTTCTCCAATGGCTCTATTAATTGTTTCGCGTCAGTGGATACGTTGGTCTTAGAGTATATAAGTTCATTGTACTCATTGAATATAGCTTCTCCAGCTCTACTGGGGGGAGGAGGAGATGTTGATCGGGGGCTCGAACGCGGGGATTTAAAGGTCCATTCGGAAGATAATGCAGTTTTTATTTTCGTTGAATCCTTTAGTCCATCTTTATTATTCCACAAATCATACACACTCATCTTCAATTTTGAAAATTTATTATAATAAAAAATTAAGGTTTTAACGGAAAAATTTAGATCGGAGTTCTGAATTTTTGCTATAAAGTATGTCAGAAATGCAACAGAAGAAGAGCAGTGAAGTAAGTTTTCATTAGGATTTAAGTAGGTAGAATCACAATCAAAGATCTCAATCACATCTCAATGGTGTGCCGTGTGATCTCACAAAAATATGGAGGGTACACAAGGTGCACAATATGCCAGCAATCACCATTGATTTGTCACCGTCGTTGTCTTACGACTGACTGTAGGTTGTTTTATTTTTTTCTAGGAGTTGTCAAAATTTGACATTTGTCAAATAATTACAAACGGCGCGTCAAGCGTTTTCAAGCGTTGCTAATTCAAGCAAGTTTCACTGAGCTAATTGAATTTTAAAATAAAGGAGAGCTTTTTCAATCAAATACCAGCAAACTATACGCAGAATTATATTTTAAATAGTATAAAACTCGCAAGCGGCAACCACAATGGCTGATGTTCTGGATATTGAAAATTCGGAAGAATTTGAGGTTGACGAAGACGGTGAACGTAAGTTTACTCTTTTTATAATCATTCAGTTCTAATTTTATCGCTATTCTGCAATTTTGTCGATAAACATGCAATTAAAAGTTAATAACTGCGTGAAATGCATATGAAATTAAGTAAATACTACATTTTTTTTGTTAATTAGAAAAGTAGGTTATGTTGTCAATCTTACATCAAAATACCGTTTCGCTTTCGAATTTCTAACATTCTAGCTTAGAAACTGAATTCCTTTTACTCATCTGTTATTAGTCTTTAAGTAAGCAACATCTATTTAACAATAAAGGTTTAAAATCTTTAGGAATAATTGTTCCAAATCTCATGGTGGGAATACCTAATCTATGATCTAGATTCTAGAGTATCCTAACTCCTAAAGTTAAAGCGAAAGATTGAACGCTAAAGAGTCACATCAAGCTATCACAAGGCTGAAGGCCTTATACCCTTTTGCAGATTTTTTTCGCGGGGCGCCGTCGACCGAGCTTTTAAGAGGGTCAAAGATATATCATGTTTTAAGAAATATACAAGGCGACCGATTTCAAAACCCTTACCATAGCTTATTCTTTCAGACTTCTCTCTCTTACTTTGGGGGTAGACTGTGATGTGCGTAATATCCCATGATGATATTATTATAATGATTTTATACAACTTGCCATAATTAGCCAAAAGCCTTAAGTAGGGGACGATGTATAGATGCATGAGAAAATATCTCATATCCTGAGGGAACTCTAGAGAGTTCAAAAATGTACCATACATTTTAAGTGACATCCCTAAAACAGCTCATTCAATATGAATGAACTGGGAATAATGAAAAGTGTATTACTCTTTGTTGACATAACAGTAAGGGTTGCTAAAAGCAATTTTTCTAAATTAAATAATAATTATTGTATTGAAAATAAAACAAAATAATTGGGTCTTATTAATGTGTTTTTAGGATTTTACAAAGGTTAGCTGCCAGCACAATATACGAATTAACCCACATCTTTTATATATTTATAATGATTTTAAATACTTTGTTTTTCAGAGGGTATTGCTCGGCTGAAGGAGAAGGCGCGCAAACGCAAAGGTCGCGGGTTCGGCAGTGAGCCTGGTGTGGGAGGGTCAGAGAGGGGCAACAGGGGACGGTACAGATTTATATGATCCCATTTTACAATTAGATTTTAAAATACTGTTACATGCTTGGTTCAAGGATTTGGAGTAAAATGCTTGATGACCCGATGAGACTTTATTCTGTACTTTCATACAATACATACAATGATACATTACAACAACACAACAACAATTATTTATTTCCACATATATGTATGTATGTGAGTTTCTTTAGTCTAAATAACTTCTGAATAATTGAAGAGATTTCGACACATGGGGTATCGTTACAATCCTTACATTATTCCGAGTAACAAAGGCTATTCCATTTCTACAATAAGATTTTAATATACTGTTACATGCTGGGTTCGAGGATTTGGAGTAAAACACCTGCTGGCCCCTGATGGAACTTTATTCTGTACTTCCAGTATGTTTGTAGATAGATAGATAGATAGATAGAAAAACACTTTATTGCACACCACAGAATAAAAATATGAAAAAGAAGAAATAATGAAAACACAAACTTTGTATGTATGTAAATTTCTTTATTTTACTTCTGAACTACTGACTTCATCATTCTGAGTAACACAGACTATATATTTTTGGAGAAAGTCGTTTTACTACATGGTAGTAAATTTTTAATTATTTTGTCCATCTGTAGACGGTCACAATAGATCGGAGATGGTCAACGTGACACCAGGGACCATGGAGACCTGAAGCTGCGATCAGGAAGAAGATCTGTCTATTAATTAATACTTATCACGATTGACAGGTATGACAGCCTAGCTCCAGAGGGCGAGGGCAACACGCCGGGCCCGCAGCGCTCGGTGGAGGGCTGGATTCTGTTTGTGAGCAACGTGCATGAAGAGGCCCAGGAGGAAGACATACAGGTGGGTTTTAACCCTTTTTTTTTCTTACTCTATACAAGTTAGTACCTGACTGCGATCTCACCTGATGGTAAGTGATGATGCAGCCTAAGATGTTATCATACTAACTAGGAAGGGTAAGTAAATCAGGTATCTTGTTAAACAAATAAAAAAATGAAAATATTTATTTTCACATAGGCCTAAATCATAGGCTCTTATGAAAAGTCAAAACTCTACCGCCAGGTTTGGAAAGCAGGTTTTGGACCGAGAAGAACTGGCAAGAAACTCGGCACTTGCTCATTTTTAAAAAATGTCATTATTATATAATAGTTTTGTCATCCACAGAGCCAGTTTGCAGAGTATGGCGAGATCAAGAACATCCACTTGAACCTGGACCGGCGCACCGGCTTCCTGAAGGGATACGCTCTCGTGGAATATGACAAATACAAAGAAGCAGAGGTGAGTGGAGATGATATTTCACTGGTCTTCCTTATTGTGTTCGGTGACTGCAGTGCCACAAACTTTCCTGACCAAGTGACTAAAACTGGAATTAACGACGCGGTGTCTTTAAGGGGATTTATTGAATTTATTTTTGTCTTTCTCACTCTCACGAAGATTTGGTAGGTGCGACATGCAGCGTCGCGGAAGAATATAGCAGAAAAACGACGTTTTACCTAATTACTCAGAAACTAAGCCAGTTATCAAAAACCTGTTCTAAGCGTTTTAAAACAAAAATTACAATTACATCCATTGTAGTTTCTGATAAAACATAGAAAAACTGAGATTTTGGAGCAAATTTTGGGAGAACTTTCTATCGAGAAAATTTTATCCAATCGTGTTTCTGCTTCTAAGCGATTTTAGATTAAAGACCCAAAATACATGACGTGTAAATTTGAAAGTAATTTTCTTTATAGTTTTTGCATAAAACTTCATTCAAAATCACCTAAATACGGCTTGTAGGCCGTTAAAATAATTAGTTCTAGGTGATGTCCATAATTCTCAATATTTTTTAATTGAAAGCTGCTACCCATCCAGGGTAGCATCCGGACGAGAAAATTCAAATTTATTTAGTTTTTCGCAATTAGTAGCCCTCCCCCACACAGGTGCGTTATTATCGGTCGATAATAACGCAAGCGTTATTGCGATATTGCGTCCCGATTCCTTGCACACAGCTGCGTTTTTATCGTTCGATAATAACGCGTAAACGGAAGCAGCGTCCTGCATTATTATTGGTCGTTATTATCGCAGCAGTGTGTAACTACTGGATCATCCTAATACAAAATGTTCTGAAAACAGATATCGCAATAACGCTTGCGATAATATCGACCGATATACTTCCATTGCGGCGTTATTATCGCAGCAGTGTGTCCATCCTAATACAAAACCATCCTAATACAAAATGTACTGAAAACATATATCGCAATAACGCTTGCGATAATATCGACCGATATACTTCCATTGCGGCGTTATTATCGCAGCAGTGTGTAACTACATGACCATCCTAATACAAAATGTACTGAAAACAGATATCGCAATAACGCTTGCGATAATATCGACCGATATACTTCCATTGCGGCGTTATTATCGCAGCAGTGTGTAACTACATGACCATCCTAATACAAAATGTACTGAAAACAGATATCGCAATAACGCTTGCGATAATATCGACCGATATACTTCCATTGCGGCGTTATTATCGCAGCAGTGTGTAACTACATGACCATCCTAATACAAAATGTACTGAAAACAGATATCGCAATAACGCTTGCGATATTATCGACTGATAATAACGCGCCGGTGTGGGGGGCCTTAATTATACATCATAGTCTTATGGCAATGAGTTTTAGGAGCATAACGTTTATGCTTTCTACATGTCTTTCATAAAAGCTTTGGTCAAAAATACTTCCCTCTAACTAGCTCCAAATCTGGGAAACTGCAGATATAATTTATCGGGAACCAATTTATGAGCAGTGAATAGGAATTTTTGAGCAGTACTACAACTAAATAAAATTTGAATTTTGTGCTGACACCCCTTAAAGAAGAAAATATTTCCTGAATACCAAAATGGTCTATTCATAAATAGTACATTTCAATATAAGTGCGGAAAGTTTGTCATTTCTTTACGAGTCCCGGTTTGTTGACCCAAGCCGAAGGCGAGGGTCAACTATAAGGACGAGTAAAAATGACAATTCCGCACGTGCATTGAACGACGTTTTTTAATACATTTGCGAAAAAAAAATATTGGTTTTACGTGTTTGCCTGCTCCGTGTTTGCATGCCGTGTTCGTGTTCATGCGCTCCTGGTGCGCCCGCTCCGGTGCCGCGTAGGGGGAAAACACAAAAGCACTAGTGCGGAAAAGAATAACTTTGCGCACGCTAAACACACATGGAAATGTCAACTTTTTGAGCAAATGTATTAAAAACATTGTATATCTCCATTCCCCACCATGTAGTAGGTAGTCTGACGACCTCCTTGGCGCAGTGGCGGCGCGCTCGGATTCGAGTGGGAGGTCGCGGGTTCGATTCCCACCACGGGCTACTTTGAGATTTTATAATTTCTAAATTGGCTCAGGTCTGGTCTGGTGGGAGGCTTCGGCCGTGGCTAGTTACCACCCTACCAGCAAAGACGCACTGCTAAGCGATTTAGCGTTCCGGTGCGATGCTGTGTAGAAACCGTTGGGTGTAAATTTACTTACCCTTCCAAATTAGTACGATAACACCTTAGACTGCATCATCACTTACCATCAGGTGAGATCGCTGTCAAGTACTAACTTTTATAGAATAAAAAAAAAGGTTATTTATGATCTGTTAGGATCACATTCTTTCAGCTTCCAAACCATAGTGTTGCCCGTGATTTGCCATACAAGTGAAGTTGGGTAGTTTCCATAGACAAATAACTTTGTTTTTGTTCCACAGGCTGCCAAAGAGAACCTGAACAAAGCGGATATCCTGGGTCAGGCGATCTCAGTCAACTGGTGCTTCGTCAAGGGTCCCACCAAAACGCACAGAAAGCGACGATAGTCCACGCTTTGACCAGCTATCAATGTTGATGTAGGGCACTTTTGCTGATCATACTTCGTTCACATTAAGAAAATAGCGATCCTCGTTTTATTTTGTTGTCCGTATCCGCCACTAAACGCTGAGAACAAAACTCACAAGACGCAGTCAGTGACATAACTTTTTACTAAACAATATGTGGACTGGGTCAGGCCAGTCTCACTTATCACGTGACCGTCCCGGCTACAAGTAGGGGTCCGGACCTCAATAGTCAATATTCAGATGGTTGCCGCTCGCGGGCCGAGTTACACGCGCTAGTTCTGTACGGTCTATTTTACGCGCCGTCTGACTACGGCAGCCCTAGTACGTCGTAAGAGATAAAGTTAGGCGATAGAAAGAGACCACAACATTGCGTTTGTAATAAAAAAATAATTGACATAAAATAATTGACATAGAGCGTAAAATTCAATGTAGTTCAAAACGCCATATTGGTCGACAGTTCCGAGATTGAAATTACTTAAGCGCGTCAAAGTTGAGCATTGTATTTCCTAAGATTAAATACATTCAATTTTACACTCTAACACAATAGGTGTAAAGTTCATTTTTCAGTGTTATTTTTTTTTCTTGTATCACATCACTGAGTGTGTGAAAACGTTACGAGAATGTCATAGGTGTACAGCTAGGTGGTTTGAATGGCTGGTTAGCCTACACTTGTAGTTGGAAATGTAGCTGTTTATTTCCTCCCTGACAGTTTTAATAAAGGAACCAGGAATACATAATAATAATACTTTTATTAAGGATTTCCGGGTTTAAGTCTAATTGCACCATAATATTTCGTACGTAATTTACCATTTTTAAAATATTGCAATGACGCAAGACTGAGCGTAGAAATATGTAATAGTATTACCTATTTATATGCACCTTGGATTAAGAAAACAAAAAAAAACTGTTAAAACTGAATTTTATTGCCAAGTTGTAATTTGTTTTCATAGTGGGAGACAACATGGAGGTGTCCACAGTCCACATTTGTTCACAAAGTCGCAAAAGTGCTCTGCGAAGCATACATATAAGTTAAGAAGACTTGATAGTACCTATATTTATTTTAAGAATTAATAAATAATTGGTGACAATTACTTTGCCTTGTTTCATTATTAACACTTTATGGAGTGGAAACATCCTCAGGAGATTGTTGACTTCACAATGCGAAATCGTTAAGTTTGATTGTGAAGTCAACATCTCCTGAAGATGTCCCGGTGTCACGACGAAAGGTACTTGCGAAAGTGTTGGAAAATTGTGTGGTGTTTCATGTGGGCAACGTTCCTGCATATTGTACGATACAGAATCTTTTCAAGAAGCGGATTATAGCAAAACAAATTAATCTTTCCTACTAATAATGGATTTCCGCAAAATAACGCCTGCTTCCATTCACTATTCAATGATATAGAAATATATATGTTACGCTCAAAGACATTGACGCCTGGGGAGTGTTTATTAACCTTTCCAGTTAGTTGTAAGTTTTATATGCTATCATGTACCTATTTATATTTTTTTGTGATTGGGTTTATTGCCTTTAATAAAAATCTTTATTATTATTATTAAAGATCAAAAACGCTCATTGAGCGGAAAAATAGCTCACAACGCGATGTGGTCACATTAAAAAATCCACATAGCGAAATTCGTGTCATGGCTCTAATGAAAACGCGCACGACGCGTGGCAATCAAAGAAAGACCAAATAGCGAAATTCGTGTCGTGGCTTACATGCTATTCGATCTCAACGCGTTGTGGCAATGAAGAAAAGCCATAGTAGCCATAGCCAGGTAGTAACGAGCGCGCGTCGCGGTAGAACAGCATCTCCATGCACTTACGTACCAGCACCCTGCGGTGTTTGACGACCTACCTGTCGCTCCTAAATTGGCTTTGGGGCACGAGTTACATGACATGTTTCGATAAGATTCGTAATTTCAATGGGTTTTCCTAATTCAAAAATGCTTATTGCACCTATAGAAGATATCCTTTCAATAAAAAAAAACAAATTGTAATGGAATTTCTTTATTATTATTTATTTGAGAACCTCCTCCTTTTTTTTGAAGTCGGTTAAAAATTTAAAAAAAACCAAATGGCGTGAAAACATTTTATTATTTTTATTAGTTATTACAAAACACCTTGCGTATGGGATCAAGCGCGTCACTTCATGTGGATCATGTGCGCGAGCGACCAGTCGTGCGCGAGCTGCACGGGCTCCGACACGGCCACGCCGGCCGCGGTCACCACGCCCAGCTGGTAGCGCGGGAACGAGCGCGCGTCGCGGTAGAACAGCACCTCCATGCACTTGCGTACCAGCGCCCTGCGGTGTTTGACGACCTATCTGGCGCTCCTAAATTGGCTTTGGGGCACGAGTTACATGACATGTTTCGATAAGATTCGTGATTTCAATGGTTTTTTCTTAATTCAAAAATACCTATTACACCTATAGAAGATATCCTTTCAATAAAAAAAAAACAAATTGCAATGGAATTTCTTTATTATTATTTATTTATTACAAAACACCTTGCGTATGGGATCAGGCGCGTCACTTCATGTGGATCATGTGCGCGAGCGACCAGTCGTGCGCGAGCTGCACGGGCTCGGACACGGCCACGCCGGCCGCGGTCACCACGCCCAGCTGGTAGCGCGGGAACGAGCGCGCGTCGCGGTGGAACAGCACCTCCATGCACTTGCGTGTCAGCGCCCTGCGGTGTTTGATGACCTACCTGTCGCTCCTAAATTGGCTTTGGGGCACGAGATTATATGACATATTTCCATACGATACGTGGATTCAATGTGAGGTAACGTTGTCGCGAGTTCAATGGTTTTTTTTCTATTTCAAAAAATGTCTAATGCACCTAAAGAAGATATCATTACAATAAAAACCAAATGGCGTGAAAACATTTTATTATTATTTATTTATTACAAAACACCTTGCGTATGGGATCAAGCGCGTCACTTCATGTGGATCATGTGCGCGAGCGACCAGTCGTGCGCGAGCTGCACGGGCTCGGACACGACCACGCCGGCCGCGGTCACCACGCCCAGCTGGTAGCGCGGGAACGAGCGCGCGTCGCGGTAGAACAGCACCTCCATGCACTTGCGTACCAGCGCCCTGCGATCAAGAGGAGAAAGTATAAATATAAATAAATAAATAAATATAAATATATACGGAGACATTTTACACATCGCAATCTAGCCCCAAAGTAAGCGATAGCTTGTGTTATGAGATAAACTAGATAACTAGTAAATATACTAGCTATTAACTAGATAACTGATAAATATACATACATCCTAATAATAATAGACACCGGAAAACATTCATGCTCATCACACAAAAATTTACCGGTAGTGGGAATCGAACCCACGAGTCGAGTAGTGGGAGTCGAGTAACTGACGATCGAATGGTGTAGCGGTAGCGATCCTGCCGTCTGCGTCGGAGGTCGTGGGTTCGATTCCCACAACAGAAAAACGTTTGTGTTATCCAGTGTCCGGGTGTTCAATATATTGTATTGAAGTATATTAAATATTATGTACATTGATTAGTTATCAATTACTTCACTACAAACAAGCTGTAGCCAATTACTTCACTACAAAAAAGCTGTGCTTCTTAATAACAGCTTTATGACACAGAATGTCTATTGAAAAATTTCTAAATTGGCTCAAGCCCGGTCAGGTGGAAGGCTTTGGCTGTGGCTAATTACCACTCTACCAGCAAAGAGGCTCCGGCGCGATGCTGTGTAGAAACTATCCCTTCCAAGTTCGTACTTTAAAAGCTGCTGCACAGTCACTCACCATCAGATAAGTTAGGATCTGTATTTTGTAGATAAAATGGAAAAACAAAACCCTTATAGGATATTAGTACCGCTTCTATAGATAACTGTATTGTAAAGGCAAATCATCCATCAAAGAGCAAAGAGAATGGAGCAATGAGACTCACTTGGCAGACTCCTCGTCCAGGGGTCCCTTCTCTGTGGCGTCTCTCAACAGAGGTGTGGCCATGTAAGCGCCAAGACCAGTAGCAATGGTCGAGTCTTCGTACGCTGTGCCTAGCTTATCCACAGCACCTAGGAATGGCTCTCCGTCCTGGAATGGAAAAATTACAATTAATAATCGTCCAAGTGCGAGTCAGACTCCCACACAAAGGATTCCGTACCCATTGCCCATTTACCAACTGCTACTACTGTACAAGTAGAGAATGACGGACTACTGGATCAACAACCAAAATGAGCAAAAAATCATGTTTGTTGTATGAGTGTCACATAAATATTTATTCATTCTATTTTTTTATTTGTTTTATAGCAGCAACGGAAATATCTCATCTGTGAAAATTTCAAGTGTGGTGACTATCATGGTTCAAGAGATACAGCCTGGAGACATGGAGGTTGCTCATATAAAACAAACAAGAGAATACCTGCATGCCAGCAACAACATAGTTGTTCCACAGGGGGTCCATCTTGCTGCGCTTGTTGTACAGAACACGAGTGAGCCAGCAGTGTAGGGACTTGGGCTTCAGCTGCAGACCGTCGCCGATGCATTGCTCGTCGATACTGAGAAAATATAAAAAAAGAATGAGCCATACAGTAACAGTATAATGCGCAACATCTGTTCATTATAATATTGTGTTATAGAGCATTCAATTGACGAAGATGCATCCCACTCCTTCCTACTTTCTTATGACTCACATGAAACATACACAATTGAGAAGTGAGCGTACATGTCTTTGTATCGTCGTTGTCGTCGTCGTTTCAGCTGATGGACGTCCACTGCTGGACATAGGCCACCTGAAATGACCGCCAAACACCATGATCTTCGTCGTCCGTCCACCTCGTGGGGAGTAGACCGACACTGCAATTACCGGTTGACTTTCAGCACGCGCGAACAGTCCCGGAAGCGCGCCAGCGACCCGTACGAGCCCAGTGTGTCCGCGGCGATAACGCAGCCCGTGTCGTACTTCAGACCGATGACGGTTGTAGTTGTTGTAACTGAGACGCTACTCACATCTTCTGTTCAATGATGTCCGTCAAGTACTGGTAGTCCGCGTAGTCGCCGCCGGAGCCCAGCAGCGTCAGGTCGTTGACCTTCAGCACGCGCCGGCAGTCCCGGAAGCGCGCCAGCGACCCGTACGAGCCCAGTGTGTCTCGTCGATCACTCAGCTCGTGTCGAACTTCAGACCGATGACGGTTGTGGTTGTTGTAACTGAGACGCTACTCACATCTTCTGTTCAATGATGTCCTTCAAGTACTGATAGTCCGCGTAGTCGCCGCCGGAGCCCAGCAGCGTCAGGTCGTTGACCTTCAGCACGCGTGGACAGTCCCGGAAGCGCGCCAGCGACCCGTACGAGCCCAGTGTGTCTGCAGCGATCACACAGCCCGTGTCGGACTTCAGACCGATGACGGTTGTGGTTGTTGTAACTGAGACGCTACTCACATCTTCTGTTCAATGATGTCCTTCAAGTACTGGTAGTCCGCGTAGTCGCCGCCGGAGCCCAGCAGCGTCAGGTCGTTGACCTTCAGCACGCGCGGACAGTCCCGGAAGCGCGCCAACGACCCGTACGAGCCAAGTGTGTCCGCGGCGATCACGCAGCCCGTGTCGAACTTCAGACCGATGACAGTTGTAGTTGTTGTGATTGGGGTAGCTGAGCTGTGGGATAATAGTACATTTTGATACATGTTTGGTAAGAATGTAATGTCTTCATGAGTCCTATCACTTTCCCAAGTTTAATGTGCAGGTTAATAGTAAACAAGTGTATCTTCAATAGCTGAGCATAAATGGCGTTACTAGAGCAATAGCACACGCTGACTGAGCTTTTGACGAGCGTTCTATAATAGAAGCTCTGATGTCATATGCTCGGATTACAAGTGGTCCCCAGGCATCACCTGCTTGGAGGGAAATTTCTCTACTGCCGCTTGTGCATTTATTTTAATTTTTAAGAATCCTTCACTCTCTTACCTTCATTCTACCAAAGCCCGGTCAATGGAGGCCCACGAAGAACTGCTCTGTAAAACCCCACCACTTTGTGTGCCTGTTCTAACCTAAATTATCTGAGTTGGAGTGTCCCGACTTTGTTATTGAAGACCCTGTCACTGTCCCTTCACTATCTGACAGCTACTGGCCCAGTGAAACCTAGGTTTAAGGAATACAGCTGTACACGACTCTTTTTCAGTAGCACATTGATAGTAGCTACTGCCTCTTTGCTCATCCTCCCACCAAATCTTCTTACTGAAAGGCGTACCCCTGCCAAGGAGACGTTCTGTACTACTCGTTCGCAGAAGCTTTGCCGGTGACACCCCTCCCACTTCGTATGACCGTCATTCGCGCGAACCTTCCCTAACTTCCCCTCTAGTTCTAACTTCCCCTCTAGGGGAAGTCACCGGCAGCTTCTACGAACGGGTTATACAGCTCCTTGGCAGGGATACGCCTGACACTATTTAGTACCTACTTTGGTCTTTACTTACTGTGCTCTGAAATCCTGAACTGTGTGACTTGCAGGTTTGACGGAGTATGCGTTTGCTGGGAAGTTGTAGAACGCTCCCGGCGCAGGGCCGTTGTGCCAGAGCGGCGGAGGTGTCATCATGTCACCCATATACGACATTTTTGTTATGATACAATTTTAATTTACAATAGAAAACTCAAACAGATTTTATTTTTTTATTCACCCGATGATGACCAGCCGAAAACCGCTTTGTTTTTGACACATGAATTTGTCAAATTTGACTTTGACAAATTCATGTCACTCAGACTCATTCCATTCCATTTTCGCAGCTTTACAGTTAAAAATATTTTAGAT
Source organism: Coenonympha arcania (assembly GCA_036785405.1). Taxonomy (NCBI): domain Eukaryota; kingdom Metazoa; phylum Arthropoda; class Insecta; order Lepidoptera; family Nymphalidae; genus Coenonympha; species Coenonympha arcania. The sequence continues at coordinate 4,584,161 of CM072079.1, read as the reverse complement.
GAAAAAAACATGTGGATAGTCATCATCCTAATTATTTAAATTTGCGTTATTATAGCATACCGAAACACTAGGTATGAAATACGAATAATTCTTTATTCTGAAATGGAACGTAAAACGTTCAAAATCGTAAGGATTTATAAAAAAGACTTAAACCTGAACATTAAGAAAACAAAGGGTATATAAAATAAACAAGAAATAAAGTAGCTACTTTTTATTATTTTTTCATCAATAAAATGTGCTGTTTTAAACTTTATTTTGTTTCATGAGTTTTTGGCAGGCTCTATTTTATTACCTGTGGTACTGTCATTTTCGTGTTTATGAACGAAAACAAACCGCAATCCGCTGCTAAATTCTGTTCGAGGTTCTTTCAATTCCCTCTTCAAAAAATTGACACAAGAAAATGTCTAAGAGAGGTTCGTGAAATATAGAATATCCGTTTAAATCGCGTTAGAATTAAGCTAAATCGTATTCCAATTATGTGCAACGTTAATGCTGTGCAGTTTACGACACGAATGCATGTGTATTTTCATGTATATCGCGTACTATTGTCATGTGTTATGATTTGTGGAAGATGAATAAAAAGTGCATTTTTAATGTTTTCAAGGACGTGGTGGTTCCGCGGGAGCGAAGTTCCGCATCTCGCTGGGTCTCCCAGTGGGAGCCGTGATCAACTGCGCGGACAACACAGGTAAAACACGGAAAACAAGAAAAAAAAGTTTGTTGTTTATAACCTAAACCCCAAACGAAGTTGCTACGTTCTCGAACTGGATTTTAAATGATGATATTTAAATCGCAACTAATAAGTTGTTTGATTGATAATGATATTTTCCTTGGCTGTGTCTGATGATTTCCAGTTCGGTGCGTTCAAAACATAACCTTAAGTTTTTGTGGAACTTGACCGTACCACTTTTAGAGTAGCGTATGGTAAATACAAGCAATGTTAGCAATGTAGTCTGTAAATACATGATTATATGATTACATATCTTGGTAAATTGAAGTGTTAAGTGCTAGTGTACGCAAGCATGGTGGAAAGTCGTGTCATAATGACCATGCTTGCGATAGGTCAACCGAGCCTATGCCAAGCAACAGCTGCTAATGCTTGTGACTTTGCTTGTATCAATGTTGTGACCTCTACACAGTTAGTTGGGGTGAGTTTACCCTTTCCAAGTAGGATAAGATCTTTGGCTGCATCATCACTCACCATTAGGCGAAATTGCAGTCAAATACTAACTTTATTGATGCAAATCTTTCTTGATAACTATAGTAACCCCATCTTTATTGATGCAAATCTTTCTTGATAGAATAATCTGTCAATAATAAGCTATATTGCTGCAGTTTAACAAGTTAAATTGCAAAAACTGCAAATAATGTCTGTCTGTAAATAGCTATTATATCCAACTCAAAAATAATTTTTCAACTCTGATCAGTAGTTCCTGAGATTAGCGGGTACAAACATACAAACTCATGATATTAATAAATAATAAATAAATAAAAATAGCCTTTATTTCTCCGATCAACACCAGCAGTATATAAATTCACCACCCTCTTGAAGACATTATTATTATAACTCATAATATTGGTATAGATTAAACTAAACTTTTTTTCAACCAGATTATTTATCTCTGTTCTAGGAGCAAAGAACCTGTATGTCATAGCCGTTCAAGGTATCAAAGGTCGCCTCAACAGGCTCCCCGCCGCTGGTTCAGGAGACATGATCGTTGCTACAGTCAAGAAGGGCAAACCTGAACTTAGGAAAAAGGTGAACTATCAATTTTTGATGTGACAACGTCTTATAAATCGATAGAGCCGGCTGCACGCACAAAAAAACATGACTCATCTGGCGTTACCTCGCTCATGCGGCGTTACCTCGCTCGCGTTACCTCGCTCTGAGGCGTTCCATGTAAGGCTTGAAGTGCAAGCGAAAGTTGTCACGTTCAACTATCGTCAGTACAGTAGACTTTACAGGCAACCAATTTTTATATCATACTAGCTGACCTGGCAAATGTACATGAAATATAGATACCAACCTGCTCCCCGACCTAGAGAATATAATTATACTGAAAATTTCATAACGATCGGTCCAGCCATTTCAGAGGAGTTTGGTAACAAAGAAAAGTGAGAAAATGTTATATATTAGAAGATAAAATCAGAATTAAGTATCAAAGTAGTAGTATCTGAAAATCGAAAAAAAGTGCTAGATCTGGTGATCATAGCACTGCATATAAGACAATTTATTTCGCTAAAGCTTTGCCAATGATAACACCTCTCATTTCAGACAACTAAGCCCCTTCGCACACGGGTCGTAATCGTAGTCATATCGTAAGCGCATCGTTACGATGTTACGCATACGAGAACTGCAGTATTAGTTACACAAACGAATTATGTAAATGTAGTAGTAATAGTAGTTGACTGGTATTTTTCAACCAGTTTGATGAATTAAATTATCATTGCAGACATACATAAAGTCATAAGAAATTGAAACTCACTTAAGTTCAGGTGTTTTTACAGAAAAGTATGGAAAGTACTTTTTACGCTTGTTTTTACACCAGTATACTACAAATATCGTAAACAATTTCTGCGTTTTGCTGCAACAGCACTTCATATGAGTACTTTTTAGAACATGCTTGTGCTCGTATTGGTCTCGTTGTATACGCGGATTACGATATGACTACGCTACGACGCCGTGTGCGAGGGGGCTAAGTATTGCACTTGTCTGGCTCATTATTCTGTGGGAAAGTTTATTGTCACATTACATTTGTGAGAGGAAAATATACTTCATGGTGTTTGTATTCCCTGAATGTAAAATGACATTTTTGCAATGATGATACGCCATGGTTTCGCTAAATATTGTCTGAACTGTTTATAAAACAGTGTGTGGATATTACCTTGGCTGACTGAGCAGATTTTATGTCATGTGTTTTGGAGATGACTACTAATATTGATTCAATGACTGGTGACTGAAGCAAGTTTTGTCAGACATAGGGTGTTTGTCCATCCCAACTGTCATGAAGAATGGGCAAACTGCACTGAAGTAGAGGTCAAATATTTATGTGCGTCAACTGCCTGTTTCATATCCAGAAATTAATTTTTCTTACAAAAAGTTACTTTCTTTTCAATGCACATTTCCTGTCATATAGATTTTATAGAGAAGTACAACTTGTTTATTTGCCTATAACTTTGGAATCGTTACTTAAAAAATTATATTATTTGGAATTAGGTCATTATTCTTTCCAGGAATGTTTGAAGAAAAAAAACACATATTGAACCGAACTAACACTTACAAAGTGTTTTACTTACAGTGGTCAGTAACAGTAAGAATTTATGGTAGCATCTCCAAAACACTTCGGACATACTCCTTTATATTCCTAAGAGACAATAAGGTTTTCGCTGATGTAACTAACGCAAGGAATTCCTCCAGGTAATGCCAGCGGTGGTGATCCGGCAGCGGAAGCCCTTCAGGAGGCGGGACGGGGTGTTCATATACTTCGAGGACAACGCGGGGGTCATCGTCAATAACAAGGGGGAGATGAAGGGGTCGGCCATCACGGGCCCCGTGGCCAAGGAGTGCGCGGACCTGTGGCCCCGTATCGCGTCCAACGCCAGCTCCATAGCCTGAACTTAATATATGACTAACAAAATGCACGCGTTTTATTTGTAACTACCCACATTTTTCTCGAAGTTAGGCTTAATTCACACGTACCACAACCACACCACAACGACGCCATGTGGTCAGGCGTATATTTATTATTTTGTATTGAAAATGAATACAATTTAAAAGTATGTACCACATTTTGCCGTTGTTATCGACCACCTGTGTAATACGACCACATTGCGATGGCAACGCCACCACCGGCGGCGGCACCGCGGCCACATCGCCACGACATGACGTCATCAAGTTTCCTCTACGAAAGCCGGAGTATAAACTGCACATGACCCCGTGGTTACCACATTGCACCGACAGCGACAACGCAACCACATCGACATTTTGTCGGTACCACAGCGCAACTGCAAAAAGCGGCTGCGACACTATTCACATGTAACCACAGCTTGACCACATTTTGTGTGCTGCGACGTGGTGTGGTTGTGGTACAGTGAATGTGAATACAGCCATACAACTACCCAGTTTTCACTACAACTGCGATCTCACCTGGTGGTGGTCACCAAAAGCGATCTCAGAAATGGAATACATAGATAAGCTACTGCTACAGGCAATGACCCATAGATCATTGCCTGTAGCCGTAGTAAGTAGTAGTTTCTTTTTTGTGCGCCCCTCGAAGTTCCATGGAACAAACTGACATTTATAATTTATTGGAATTTGTGTCATTTTATTTTAGTTGGTCACGCCAAAATGGTGAAATATGTTGCAAGCTGGGGAGAGAGTTCACATGAACAAAGAGCATTTAAATAGTTATAGATATGGCGTCACCGTGGATTTATCCACGGTGACGCCAAAAGAAGCAATTTTAAGCGTCAAAGTATTCCTCCGAATCGATTTATCGATTACGATGGCAATGCTTATCCTCTGACCTAAAAATAGGCCAGCCCTCTGGTCACGAAAAAGACTTGGACTTGTAGAAAGTACTTGGACCCCACGGACCCAGCGTCTCGACCCCAAACGGCTCAAATACGTAATCTCCAACGAGATTACTGTATTTGCGCCGCTTGAGAGTCTCTGCTGATGCAGCAGCGGCGCCCGCACAACCCATCGTGCTAGGAAGATGAGAAGGCGCAAGGGTGTCCACGATGACACGCTCCACGTTGTCCTCGTGGACACCCTTGCGCCTTCCATACGAATCTCCATACGAATCGAATGAAACAAGCATTTTTGACAGAGTGGGGCGCGTCTTCGTGGATTGATATTATCTTGTCCATGGAACCTTTGATCTATGTAAGAGCATGGAACTAAAATAAAAAAAATGACAAAAACGCATTGACCTCTTTATAGAGACAGGGCGAACCGCGCGAAAAAATGTCGCCAGTTCAATGGGGAAATGTCCCCATTGTACGCGCACTATTGTCTATGCCGCGGTCCCCGCCTCAGCTCACGACGCTCCGCACGCACGTTTCCATGGAGACGGTTCCCGCCATTTTAGTAAGTACGCTTAGTAGCGAGAGAATAGTGGAAAATTTAACTCTAAAAGATAAAAATGCCTAATTGTGCGATAAAAGACTGCAAAAATTACACCAAGAAATTTAAAAAGAAGCATGGGATAACGTATCATCGGTAAGTAACATCAAGAAATATTACATAAAAAAAAAACAAGTATTTCGCAGGATGTTTGATAGATGGCGCTAAATTTCCTTGTATGAAAAAGGCTTTGGCAAAATGTTCGAACAGGCCTATCCTTAGTAATGATCAATGCAAAAACGACATTCATGAGATTTGCCCTCATTTGCCAACTCGGTTTGCCAATAATAAAATAATGTCAATGAGGCATTTTAGTAATTTTTTTTTAAATCATTAATAAGTTATTTTTGAATCTATGGCACAAACACGAGGAGTGTAGCAACCATAGATTATAAGATATTATATCTATGGTAGCAACGGCGGGCTGACAGCGAATGTGACGTATGTAGGTAGGTACCTACCTATTGTACATGACGTGTGTTTTTCCGTTTCACTTTTTGAAAAAGATATTATGGCCATAGAGCATATTGAATATAGGAATAGGATATGGCTTCCACCTGCAGACGGCAGGTGTTGCTATATTTAAAAGTTGGAGAAGGGCGTGGAAACTAATTTAAATAGTAAATAAAATATCATTTCAATTGCACATTATATTATATATTCGTGTACAATAATATTAATAATGTAATACGTACATTTAATAATAATAAATATTTTCTTATACACTATTAAAGCTGGCACAAATTTCAATTTTTTATCGCGACACTAAATTCTTATTTAATAAATAATTTATCCAATAATAATTAATACTAACATTATTTTACTAATAATGATTATTAGGTACAATAAACATTAACTTTAATAGGCAGATATATATTTTAATATTGGTTTTTATAATTACAATAAATACAAACGCCGTAAAAATCGTGTTCTTTGTAGTTATAGATATTACAATCCATGGCGACGCTCCCCACTCTGTCAAACTCCAAACCTCAGCTCCAAACGAATCGAACAAAACAAAAGCGAATTTGACAGATTGGGGCGCGTTGTCGTGGATTGAAGTATAGGTTTTATATTTAATTAAATGTTTATAACTTCATCTCAAACTAAAAAAAAATAACTAATTTAGTAATTAAGAAAAATTGTTACTAAAACACGCTAATTTAATAACAACATACTTACGGATGGAAACGTCTCAATTTTTATTTAATATTAGTTTTTATAAGAGCGTAGTTAGGTAGGTACTTTTATTTAATTATTTATTATTTGTTGTTATAGCGTAGTTAATGCATATTCTGTAAAAATTTCATCTATCTACCTATTACAGTTCATAAATTACATAAATATATTTATACATACAAACACATATACTCATATTATACTTAATAAAATTTAGGATACGTAATATATTAATTCAGTATTATTATATTAATTATTTAACGTAAATATTTATAAAGTACCTTAACGGGCTTAAAAACTATAAAAAATACTAAAAAACAACCATGAAAACGCAGTCTACGACATTCAGAGAATGAAAAATGCATGTACACTGAAGTGTAACTTTTACTAATTTTACTAAAATCGTGCATCTAATATGTTGTAAATAACAAAAAAAAAAAATGGCGTAAAATAGAAAAAGTTTTAATTTATTTTCATATATTTATTCGTATCATAATGAAAATGCGTGCTGATTTTTTTCGTATTTGCCTTCGTTCGATGATAATAAAACAGAATAACATAAATATAACAATTTAAAACATTTTGGTGGACCATTTTTTATTAATTATCTAATCGGCCTCCTACCACATTAATTAGGTACACCAATTAAAGTTTCACATGTAGGTACAGTCAACAAAATAATTTGGTTAGTTAGGTTTAAATTACTAATTAGTAATTACTTATATTGGGCCTAGTAATTACTAATATTCCTAAAATGCTGAAATTGTACAGAGGTTCCCACATGATTTCAACAGCGGATAAGAAAGACTTTTCCGCAATAGGTACTCGGGCGGGGATCTCAGCTGAAACTAAGTATTAGTAAAATTTTGAAATAACTAAATTTTGAGGAAAGGTCTGGTAACCTGATTATTCTGTGGACTGTATATATTCTCTATTTAAAATGCACATTTAACACATATCACAACAATTTCTTCCTAATAATTATTTTTAATATACAAGTACATTTACATAAACGGTAGCTAACTGTCATATAATTTATTGATAACTAAATAAGTACATAGTTCTTTAACGTAACAAATATTATAGTCTAACAATAAGCTTATTAATAATTGAACAATAATATCTGAAAAACACCTTTTTGAATAATATTATACATGTCGTAGCCACATTATAAAATTAATCACTACATTATGTGGCCATGATTCTATAACTTAAGGATCTCACCAAATTCTGGAGTCTCATCTGTGCCGATTATATTCCTACCTACTCAATAATATACTCTACTGTTAACAAATTTTTCCAGATTGTGGTACAGTTCCTATAAATTTAAATACAAATCAAAATTTCACTCGCAGCGGGATTTGAACCCGCGTCCCCCAGCTATCGCGGCTGGGTGCTCTTCCGCTGAGTTATACGAGCCGTATCCCGCTGCGAGTGAAATTTTGATTCTTATTTAAATTTATAGGAATTATATCCTAAGTGTGTAAAACACAAATCAAAAAGATAATTAGTTTGTGGTACAGTTATTTGGAGGCTTTTATGTTCGGAAGGCCATATAACTAAATATACCTTTGGTTTTTCTCACCAAATGCAACCCACACCATGAACAATTGAGTGACAATTCCATGAAATGGCTGGCCACATCATGAAGTGATTAATTCCAAGATTTGGCTACGACATATTACACACCTATACCTAATGACATTACAATTAAACACATTAAGTACCTAGGTAGATACCTATTTAGTTCGTAATCGAGAAACTCAAAAAATACTCGTTTTGACATTTAATTATACTTAAATTCGTTGATTTTGCCATTTTTATTTTGTTGTAACATTTAATGTTTGCATAAAATTAGGCATAAAATAATTATATTTCCTGTCATCAATCGAAATAAGAACGCATCTATCTTCCATATGTGAATGAATAAATGAATAAATTAAAAAAACGAAAGATTAACTTTCTATACATGCGGTATGTGGATTTACGTGTAAAGTATAATTTTGCATCAAAAGTCCTATTCAAAATTTAAATGCATAGGTACTTATAAAGGTTAACGAAACTTAGGCTTATTACTAACAATTTACCTACATTTTGATAAAAGTGCGGAAAGTGTACCATTTCTTCACGAGCTCCAGTTTGTTGACCCAAGCCGAAGGCGCGGGCCAACAACAGAGACGAGCGGAAATGGGAATAGGTACCGCACGAGCATTGAACGACGTTTTTAAGACATTTGCGAATTAAATAACATTGAGAACATAATATTTATCTTTTAATTTAATAATATTTATCTTTTAATTTAATTCATTTACTCTATTAATTCATTTAATTTTAGTATTTTACGCTGTACCATAGTCATTTCATGTAAAATTTTTGTAAAGAAAACGTTTCTATTAAAAAAAACCTTCATGTGTAATTTGGATGTTATAAGTATATAATCTGCAGAAGGAAAATAAAAAAGTACGCATCGCAGAAAATTATAATTTTCCGCACATGCATGGCATGGTCTACATTTTGAGCAAATGTATTAAAAAAGTATTTTTCAGCTAAATCCCTATATTTTTGCGTTCAAGTACATTTAACTAATTGTATCGTATAATTTCGCAAAAATGGACGTATCAATATGTATATTTTGGTTCATTTTTCGAAGCTAAAATATTATATTTATGAGTTTCAAGCATAAAATACCGCTTTACAATTATTAAGTAATTTAGTATTTACTTAAATTTTAGTCTTTTTTGTTTTTTCTTTATTTTGGACTCACTTATTGTACAAACAAATATATTTCTTATATATAAAACAGTGTAAAAAATAATAAAAATCGCAAAAGAACGACAAACATACGTATAATTAATAATTATTATCTATAACATTGACTTCATAACCAATAGAACCCGTATTGATAAAGTATGGGACGACTATCGTTGTCTCGCTCACTCACTACAAACAGTAATAGTGAGTAAGTGAGAAGAAACCTTTTTATTATTCCATAATACAAATAATATCGAGTTGTGTTACATGGACATGAAGAACTAAATTCGTCATAAAATAACATTTTGATATTTTAGAAAAATCCTAGATTGTTACTTGGAACGAACTGAAAGAAATAATAAAAAAAATAAAAAAATTTTTAAACGAGTCTAACTAACATTTTACGACTTTAGTCGTATCGTCGTATCGAAACGCTACATCGTTTAGAAGTTGATATGTTTTTGTCAGCATAAAAACCAATAGCTATGTCCACACTGTGCCTTGTCATCTTCAACTTTCATCGTCATCTTTCTATTCAACTTTCGTGCCTTTTCACTTCAACTTTCATCGTCATCTTTCTATTCTCTCATCGGATCCAGCGCCACTCTTTTTTCGGTTGACTTTTTGATGCTCTTTGGAAAAATACGCGCGTAGACTTTTAATCTTTTTTTTTAACAGCATCGATGTTCATGTTATATTTCGTTGCCAAAACTTGTAATCCATCGTTTCTCTTTATTTTCTTTGTGTAAAGCTTATTATTTTGATCCCAAGGTTGTGGAAAGCTTCTGTAATCTTCATTTTTTTCTTCGTCCGCCATCTTGTTGTTGAACGCTTTCTGGCACAGAAATCCACCAGACGCGGGAAACGTTTTTCACAGCGCGCGCTGTGCTTTCAACTGTCAATAACGCATGCGTCAAGGGCATGCGTCGCGTGCGCTGTTGACTGCGCTGTGAAGCATGCCCTTGATGAACGAAAAAAGGCACAGTGTGGACATAGCTTTGGGTACCTATTTGACTCCAACTTTTTTATCACTTTATTATAAACTAGGATAAAAATAATGACAAACACTGAAAAACACTAATTAAATCGATCACATTACAAGTTAGAGAGTAGTAGAGTTATAAGCATTAGACAGAGATAGCGATATTAAATTGTGACGTCACACCTCACGAATGCCATAGTAGCTTCGTGCGGCTTCATACAAATTTTCGTTTTGCGAGAAAGGGATAGAAGACCCTCCCACTCCAAAATTAAAATGCCTGTAACTTTGTAAATCTTTGTTGGATTTTAATTTTTTTTCAGTATTTTTATCCTAGTTTATAATAAAGTAAAAATATTTATCAAATTCTAAAGTAGGTAAATACCCAATTACAGCAGAAGTTTGTCTATCTAGAATTACTACATAAATGCTCTATCTGGCGTAGTCGGTTGTTTCCCATAGTTTACGCTTACGGGTTAAACACACATGCGTAATAAATAACCAATAACCTACTACTAACATCTGAGGAACACCCGCTAGATACCTAATGACAGACTTGCGCTCCCATTCAGCAGTAGCGCCCTTAGCCAATTTTTTTCACACTATAAATGAACAAGTAAATAATTAATCAAAAAATTAAAAAAAACTGGACTGCCTGTGGTAAAAAAAAATTGTAACGATACCTACGTCCAAGTCTGTTCAACCGTTCAGACGTTATGGTGGAATAAAGAAACTCACATACATACATACATGAACCCTAAAAACATTACACTCCTTTTTTTGGGCAGTCGTGTAAAAAAGGGATGAAACAGATTAAACCATTCGCAGGATCATCTTCACATAATAATAGATATATTAAAATAAGATTTTTAGTGAAAAACAATGACAATTACTTTCAAATTTAATTCGCGCACAACGTTAACTAGAATTTTGGTGCAATCCACCCTAAGCAATTGACATTTATGTAACCCGGCCCCGGCCCAGCTTACATGCGGCATTCGACATGCTTGAGACGATAAATAAGAAACCTCAGGATATGGGCATCCGAACGATCTACGTAAACCTTTTTCGTACAAGCAAACAGTAGCGCCATCTGTCCAAATTCTATAGGTGGCCGCTCAGCGAACTACAGCGTGGTCTTACTGTTGGTGGCAAAACAAGCTTTTTTGGCACCGATAGACTGGCGTCATTTTTTTCGCTTTGTCCGCCCTGTCCAGGATATATGTCTTTAAAACCGTCTCGGCTCTTAACCATATCAGAAGGCGTCTAGCGGGTATACACTATACATTCAACGACTAAGAACGTACAACAATCAACATCTTCAATTAACATCGATACTGCCGTAAACGTAGTGGACATTGATAATAATACATCCGTCTCTTTCTGCCCCGCAAAGAGTCGTATTGGAATGAGCGAGAGAGAATTAACAGTGGGTGAAGAGTTTGAAGAAACTTCGCCCCTTCTCCGGCGCTGGGCCCATCAGCATTGGTACTTGGTTCTTGTGGGTGATGGTGATCTGTAAAAAATAAATTGAAAATTAAAAAAAAAAAGACTTGACACTTCCAAAATGCCGAAAAGTGAAAACTTGAACGAATATTGTCTGAAATCAAAATATTGATTTTAATCATTTGTTATTGAAACAAGAACTAAAATGGCGAAAAAATGATTAAGTCGATCAAATAACAACAAAGGCCTTTAAACTTTTGAAGTGGGGGTCTTTGACGCGCGGAGACCTGGCGGATAACACTAGTATAATATATACCTTGCAAGGCGGCTGCATCCAGAGCTCGCCGTCTATCTGCATGGGGAAGGTGCGCCGCGTGGTGATCGTGATGGAGCTGCACTGCGCCAGGCGGCGGCCTGACGCGCGGAGACCTGGCGGATAACACTAGTATACTATATACCTTGCAAGGCGGCTGCATCCAGGGCTCGCCGTCTATCTGCATGGGGAAGGTGCGCCGCGTGGTGATCGTGATGGAGCTGCACTGCGCCAGGCGGCGGCCTGACGCGCGGAGACCTGGCGGATAGCACTAGTATACTATATACCTTGCAAGGCGGCTGCATCCAGGGCTCGCCGTCTATCTGCATGAGGAAGGTGCGCCGCGTGGTGATCGTGATGGAGCTGCACTGCGCCAGGCGGCGGCCTGACGCGCGGAGACCTGGCGGATAACACTTGTATACTATATACCTTGCAAGGCGGCTGCATCCAGGGCTCGCCGTCTATCTGCATGGGGAAGGTGCGCCGCGTGGTGATCGTGATGGAGCTGCACTGCGCCAGGCGGCGGCCTGACGCGCGGAGACCTGGCGGATAACACTAGTATAATGTATACCTTGCAAGGCGGCTGCATCCAGGGCTCGCCGTCTATCTGCATGGGGAAGGTGCGCCGCGTGGTGATCGTGATGGAGCTGCACTGCGCCAGGCGGCGGCCTGACGCGCGGAGCCCTGGTGGATAACACTAGTATAATATATACCTTGCAAGGTGGCTGCATCCAGGGCTCGCCGTCTATCTGCATGGGGAAGGTGCGCCGCGTGGTGATCGTGATGGAGCTGCACTGCGCCAGGCGGCGGCCTGACGCGCGGAGACCTGGCGGATAACACTAGTATACTATATACCTTGCAAGGCGGCTGCATCCAGGGCTCGCCGTCTATCTGCATGGGGAAGGTGCGCCGCGTGGTGATCGTGATGGAGCTGCACTGCGCCAGGCGGCGGCCTGACGCGCGGAGACCTGGCGGATAGCACTAGTATACTATATACCTTGCAAGGCGGCTGCATCCAGGGCTCGCCGTCTATCTGCATGGGGAAGAGGCGGCGGCCTGACGCGCGGAGACCTGGCGGATAACACTTGTATACTATATACCTTGCAAGGCGGCTGCATCCAGGGCTCGCCGTCTATCTGCATGGGGAAGAGGCGGCGGCCTGACGCGCGGAGACCTGGCGGATAACACTTGTATACTATATACCTTGCAAGGCGGCTGCATCCAGGGCTCGCCGTCTATCTGCATGGGGAAGAGGCGGCGGCCTGACGCGCGGAGACCTGGCGGATAACACTTGTATACTATATACCTTGCAAGGCGGCTGCATCCAGGGCTCGCCGTCTATCTGCATGGGGAAGAGGCGGCGGCCTGACGCGCGGAGACCTGGCGGATAACACTTGTATACTATATACCTTGCAAGGCGGCTGCATCCAGGGCTCGCCGTCTATCTGCATGGGGAAGAGGCGGCGGCCTGACGCGCGGAGACCTGGCGGATAACACTTGTATACTATATACCTTGCAAGGCGGCTGCATCCAGGGCTCGCCGTCTATCTGCATGGGGAAGAGGCGGCGGCCTGACGCGCGGAGACCTGGCGGATAACACTAGTATACTATATACCTTGCAAGGCGGCTGCATCCAGGGCTCGCCGTCTATCTGCATGGGGAAGGTGCGCCGCGTGGTGATCGTGATGGAGCTGCACTGCGCCAGGCGGCGGCCTGACGCGCGGAGACCTGGCGGATAGCACTAGTATACTATATACCTTGCAAGGCGGCTGCATCCAGGGCTCGCCGTCTATCTGCATGGGGAAGGTGCGCCGCGTGGTGATCGTGATGGAGCTGCACTGCGCCAGGCGGCGGCCTGACGCGCGGAGACCTGGCGGATAACACTAGTATACTATATACCTTGCAAGGCGGCTGCATCCAGGGCTCGCCGTCTATCTGCATGGGGAAGGTGCGCCGCGTGGTGATCGTGATGGAGCTGCACTGCGCCAGGCGGCGGCCTGACGCGCGGAGACCTGGCGGATAACACTAGTTTACTATATACCTTGCAAGGCGGCTGCATCCAGGGCTCGCCGTCTATCTGCATGGGGAAGGTGCGCCGCGTGGTGATCGTGATGGAGCTGCACTGCGCCAGGCGGCGGCCTGACGCGCGGAGACCTGGCGGATAACACTAGTATAGAATATTTTGTGGTGTAGTATAGGTGGTATATAGTGTGGTGGTTAGGGTGGTAACTAGCCGCAGCCGAAGTCTCCGGCTTATTTAACTAACATTTTCCTATTGTGGGAATCGAACTCTAGCGGAAGGCATCAGGTCGCAGGACCACTGCCGACTACGACAATCGGTCGCCAAATAGTTGTAGAGTTGTTTACCTGTTCGAACTTGCCCCATATGTAAGCAGTTTTCTAATCCAATCACTTCAATTAATTTGTCGCCTATATCTGAAATGAAAGTACAAACAAAACATTATTTAATATACAAAATGCTAAAATGTACTCTCCGATTGACCTTAGTCTTTGAATGACCCAAGTTCCGAATGCCTTTAGTCTTTCAATGACCCAAATCAAAGTCTCCAAATGACTCAAATCTACAAATGCAGCTTAGTCTTCTGATGACCCAAGTCTCCAAATGAGCCAAGTCTCCGTTTGCCCCAAGTCTTTGAATGTCCTAAGTCTTCTAATGACCCAAGGCTCCATATGCCCTTAGTCTTCTAATGACCCAAGTCTCCGAATGACCCAAGGCTCCATATGTCCTTAGTCTTCTAATGACCCAAGTCTCCGAATGTTTTTAGTCTTCTAATGACCCAAATCTCCGAATATCCTTAGTATTCTAATGGCCCAAGTCTCCGAATGACTCATGTCTCCAAATGTTCTTATTCTTCGAATGACCCAAGTCTCACAATGCCCTCAGTCTCCAAAATACCTTAGTCTACAAACACCATAATCTCTTAATTACCTAAATTCCAGAATTTAAGATTCAAGATTCAAATAGTTTAATTCACAAAGGCTTATATGGCAGGCAGACAGTTTAATTTAGTATCTAGTTTTCCCCTGGACGCCCCCAAAAAGCAAGCGCACTGGGCACTGTCTGCTGACCTTGTTGAGCGTTGGGGAAGCGTCCGCGGCGGTGCGCCCCGCTGGCGCCCCACAGGTTGGAGCCGCCGTGAGCGTACGGGATGTTGAGCAGCGCCACTCCCTGAAGGGCGACACCCTTCGACAGCTCCAGCGACGACCCGTCGCACTGCGCAACCAAACGTGACGTCACACGCATGTCATCATTCAAATAAATGCAACTTCACGCAGATCGGAGTGAATGAATGAATGAATGGTAAACTAATCATCAGACATCAGAGTGATCTCTATTATAGTAGTACGCTCGATCAAACATTCTCTGTTCGTTGTTTTTAAGCTATTGCATAGCTTCTATCGCGGGCCTCGAGCGTGGAGACCGAATCCAGAAATTCCGTAACGAAAAAACCTAACACTTTTTAGTTTTGCCATCTATCGATGAATAGCAGAACTTTTAATGACTTTTTGTCGTCATCTCTAGGTGGCATTAGCTTACCGCGGCAGTCTCCGAGTGCCACACGTCTTTTTTCTTTTTTTCGTTAGTTCGTTTTTATGCTTATTCTCATCTCATATTTCGTTTGTGTGCAGATTTGAAGCGCCCTCCTCGAAGGTCCAAGGGTACTAAATTGACAATTATTGCAAGTGACCGTCCCATGGACGCTCACGCCAGCTTACGCAAAAATCTCGTCAAATCGTCTTCATTCTTACGTTGACAGTCTGAGGTCTAGCGTAGGTACCTACTAGAATAATAGACGTCAGTGTCATGATTCTTCATTCGAACTTGTCCGGATTGCGTTCCCGCTCCAGGAACTTCACGCGCATTAGAATGAATGAATGAATGAACTCATCGAATGATTCGTACCACGATGTCGATCTTCTCGTGCAGGTTCTTGCAGGAGGCGGCGAACTGCTCCGACGTGGCGAACTCGAAGTACCACAGCTTGTTCCCGCTCCGTGTGGAACTTCACAGATTGGAGTGAATGAATGAATGAATGAATGAACGCTAAACTAGTCATCGGATGATTCGTACCACGATGTCGATCTTCTCGTGCAGGTTCTTGCAAGAGGCAGCGAACTGCTCCGACGTGACGAACTCAAAGTACCACAGCTTGTTCCCGCTCCGTGTGGAACTTCACAAATTAGAGTGAATGAACGAATGAACGGTAAACTAGTCATCGGATTCGTACCACGATGTCAATTTCCTCGTGCAGGTTCTTGCAGGAGGCGGCGAACTGCTCCGACGTGGCGAACTCGAAGTACCACAGCTTGTCCCCGCTCCGTGTGGCACTTCACAGATTGGAGTGAATGAATGAATGAACGGTAAACTCATCGGATGATTCTTACCACGATGTCGATTTTCTCGTGCAGGTTCTTGCAGGAGGCGGCGAACTGCTCCGACGTGGCGAACTCGAAGTACCACAGCTTGTTCCCGCTCCGTATGGAACTTCACAGATTGGAGTGAATGAATGAATGAATGAATGAACGCTAAACTAGTCATCGGATGATTCGTACCACGATGTCGATCTTCTCGTGCAGGTTCTTGCAAGAGGCAGCGAACTGCTCCGACGTGACGAACTCAAAGTACCACAGCTTGTTCCCGCTCCGTGTGGAACTTCACAAATTAGAGTGAATGAACGAATGAACGGTAAACTAGTCATCGGATTCGTACCACGATGTCAATTTCCTCGTGCAGGTTCTTGCAGGAGGCGGCGAACTGCTCCGACGTGGCGAACTCGAAGTACCACAGCTTGTCCCCGCTCCGTGTGGCACTTCACAGATTGGAGTGAATGAATGAATGAACGGTAAACTCATCGGATGATTCTTACCACGATGTCGATTTTCTCGTGCAGGTTCTTGCAGGAGGCGGCGAACTGCTCCGACGTGGCGAACTCGAAGTACCACAGCTTGTTCCCGCTCCGTGTGGAACTTCGCGGATTGGAGTGAATGAATGAATGAATGAATGAACGGTGAACTAGTGATCGGATGATTCTTACCACGATGTCGATCTTCTCGTGCAGGTTCTAGCAGGAGGCGGCGAACTGCTCCGACGTGGCGAACTCGAAGTACCACAGCTTGTTCCCGCTCCGTGTGGAACTTCACAGGTTGGAGTGAATGAATGAATGAACGGTGAACTAGTTATCGGATGATTCGTACCACGATGTCGATTTTCTCGTGCAGGTTCTTGCAGGAGGCGGCGAACTGCTCTGACGTGGCGAACTCGAAGTACCACAGCTTGTTCCCGCTCCGTGTGGAACTTCACAGGTTGAAGTGAATGAATGAATGAACGGTGAACTAGTTATCGGATGATTCGTACCACGATGTCGATTTTCTCGTGCAGGTTCTTGCAGGAGGCGGCGAACTGCTCTGACGTGGCGAACTCGAAGTACCACAGCTTGTTCCCGCTCCGTGTGGAACTTCACAGGTTGGAGTGAATGAATGAATGAACGGTGAACTAGTTATCGGATGATTCGTACCACGATGTCGATTTTCTCGTGCAGGTTCTTGCAGGAGGCGGCGAACTGCTCCGACGTGGCGAACTCGAAGTACCACAGCTTGTTCCCGCTCCGTATGGAACTTCACAGATTGGAGTGAATGAATGAATGAATGAATGAACGCTAAACTAGTCATCGGATGATTCGTACCACGATGTCGATCTTCTCGTGCAGGTTCTTGCAAGAGGCAGCGAACTGCTCCGACGTGACGAACTCAAAGTACCACAGCTTGTTCCCGCTCCGTGTGGAACTTCACAAATTAGAGTGAATGAACGAATGAACGGTAAACTAGTCATCGGATTCGTACCACGATGTCAATTTCCTCGTGCAGGTTCTTGCAGGAGGCGGCGAACTGCTCCGACGTGGCGAACTCGAAGTACCACAGCTTGTCCCCGCTCCGTGTGGCACTTCACAGATTGGAGTGAATGAATGAATGAACGGTAAACTCATCGGATGATTCTTACCACGATGTCGATTTTCTCGTGCAGGTTCTTGCAGGAGGCGGCGAACTGCTCCGACGTGGCGAACTCGAAGTACCACAGCTTGTTCCCGCTCCGTGTGGAACTTCGCGGATTGGAGTGAATGAATGAATGAATGAATGAACGGTGAACTAGTGATCGGATGATTCTTACCACGATGTCGATCTTCTCGTGCAGGTTCTAGCAGGAGGCGGCGAACTGCTCCGACGTGGCGAACTCGAAGTACCACAGCTTGTTCCCGCTCCGTGTGGAACTTCACAGGTTGGAGTGAATGAATGAATGAACGGTGAACTAGTTATCGGATGATTCGTACCACGATGTCGATTTTCTCGTGCAGGTTCTTGCAGGAGGCGGCGAACTGCTCTGACGTGGCGAACTCGAAGTACCACAGCTTGTTCCCGCTCCGTGTGGAACTTCACAGGTTGAAGTGAATGAATGAATGAACGGTGAACTAGTTATCGGATGATTCGTACCACGATGTCGATTTTCTCGTGCAGGTTCTTGCAGGAGGCGGCGAACTGCTCTGACGTGGCGAACTCGAAGTACCACAGCTTGTTCCCGCTCCGTGTGGAACTTCACAGGTTGGAGTGAATGAATGAATGAACGGTGAACTAGTTATCGGATGATTCGTACCACGATGTCGATTTTCTCGTGCAGGTTCTTGCAGGAGGCGGCGAACTGCTCCGACGTGGCGAACTCGAAGAACCACAGCTTGTTCCCGCTCCGTGTGGAACTTCACAGATTGGAGTGAATGAATGAATGAATGAACGGTGAACTAGTGATCGGATGATTCGTACCACGATGTCGATCTTCTCGTGCAGGGTCTTGCAGGAGGCGGCGAACTGCTCCGACGTGGCGAACTCGAAGTACCACAGCTAGTTCCTGTTCCGTGTGGAACTTCACAGATTGGAGTGAATGAATGAATGAATGAACGGTGAACTAGTCATCGGATGATACGTACCACGATGTCGATCTTCTCGTGCAGGTTCTTGCAGGAGGCGGCGAACTGCTCTGACGTGGCGAACTCGAAGTACCACAGCTTGTTCCCGCTCCGTGTGGAACTTCACAGGTTGGAGTGAATGAATGAATGAACGGTGAACTAGTTATCGGATGATTCGTACCACGATGTCGATTTTCTCGTGCAGGTTCTTGCAGGAGGCGGCGAACTGCTCTGACGTGGCGAACTCGAAGTACCACAGCTTGTTCCCGGCTCCGTGTGGAACTTCACAGGTTGGAGTGAATGAATGAATGAATGAATGAACGGTGAACTATAGTCATCAGATGATACGTACCACGATGTCGATCTTCTCGTGCAGGTTCTTGCAGGAGGCGGCGAACTGCTCCGACGTGGCGAACTCGAAGTACCACAGCTTGTTCCCGCTCCGTATGGAACTTCACAGATTGGAGTGAATGAATGAATGAATGAATGAACGCTAAACTAGTCATCGGATGATTCGTACCACGATGTCGATCTTCTCGTGCAGGTTCTTGCAAGAGGCAGCGAACTGCTCCGACGTGACGAACTCAAAGTACCACAGCTTGTTCCCGCTCCGTGTGGAACTTCACAAATTAGAGTGAATGAACGAATGAACGGTAAACTAGTCATCGGATTCGTACCACGATGTCAATTTCCTCGTGCAGGTTCTTGCAGGAGGCGGCGAACTGCTCCGACGTGGCGAACTCGAAGTACCACAGCTTGTCCCCGCTCCGTGTGGCACTTCACAGATTGGAGTGAATGAATGAATGAACGGTAAACTCATCGGATGATTCTTACCACGATGTCGATTTTCTCGTGCAGGTTCTTGCAGGAGGCGGCGAACTGCTCCGACGTGGCGAACTCGAAGTACCACAGCTTGTTCCCGCTCCGTGTGGAACTTCGCGGATTGGAGTGAATGAATGAATGAATGAATGAACGGTGAACTAGTGATCGGATGATTCTTACCACGATGTCGATCTTCTCGTGCAGGTTCTAGCAGGAGGCGGCGAACTGCTCCGACGTGGCGAACTCGAAGTACCACAGCTTGTTCCCGCTCCGTGTGGAACTTCACAGGTTGGAGTGAATGAATGAATGAACGGTGAACTAGTTATCGGATGATTCGTACCACGATGTCGATTTTCTCGTGCAGGTTCTTGCAGGAGGCGGCGAACTGCTCTGACGTGGCGAACTCGAAGTACCACAGCTTGTTCCCGCTCCGTGTGGAACTTCACAGGTTGAAGTGAATGAATGAATGAACGGTGAACTAGTTATCGGATGATTCGTACCACGATGTCGATTTTCTCGTGCAGGTTCTTGCAGGAGGCGGCGAACTGCTCTGACGTGGCGAACTCGAAGTACCACAGCTTGTTCCCGCTCCGTGTGGAACTTCACAGGTTGGAGTGAATGAATGAATGAACGGTGAACTAGTTATCGGATGATTCGTACCACGATGTCGATTTTCTCGTGCAGGTTCTTGCAGGAGGCGGCGAACTGCTCCGACGTGGCGAACTCGAAGAACCACAGCTTGTTCCCGCTCCGTGTGGAACTTCACAGATTGGAGTGAATGAATGAATGAATGAACGGTGAACTAGTGATCGGATGATTCGTACCACGATGTCGATCTTCTCGTGCAGGGTCTTGCAGGAGGCGGCGAACTGCTCCGACGTGGCGAACTCGAAGTACCACAGCTAGTTCCTGTTCCGTGTGGAACTTCACAGATTGGTGTGAATGAATGAATGAATGAACGGTGAACTAGTCATCGGATGATACGTACCACGATGTCGATCTTCTCGTGCAGGTTCTTGCAGGAGGCGGCGAACTGCTCTGACGTGGCGAACTCGAAGTACCACAGCTTGTTCCCGCTCCGTGTGGAACTTCACAGGTTGGAGTGAATGAATGTATGAACGGTGAACTAGTTATCGGATGATTCGTACCACGATGTCGATTTTCTCGTGCAGGTTCTTGCAAGAGGCAGCGAACTGCTCTGACGTGACGAACTCAAAGTACCACAGCTTGTTCCCGCTCCGTGTGGAACTTCACAAATTAGAGTGAATGAACGAATGAACGGTAAACTAGTCATCGGATTCGTACCACGATGTCAATTTCCTCGTGCAGGTTCTTGCAGGAGGCGGCGAACTGCTCCGACGTGGCGAACTCGAAGTACCACAGCTTGTCCCCGCTCCGTGTGGCACTTCACAGATTGGAGTGAATGAATGAATGAACGGTAAACTCATCGGATGATTCTTACCACGATGTCGATTTTCTCGTGCAGGTTCTTGCAGGAGGCGGCGAACTGCTCCGACGTGGCGAACTCGAAGTACCACAGCTTGTTCCCGCTCCGTGTGGAACTTCGCGGATTGGAGTGAATGAATGAATGAATGAATGAATGAACGGTGAACTAGTGATCGGATGATTCTTACCACGATGTCGATCTTCTCGTGCAGGTTCTTGCAGGAGGCGGCGAACTGCTCCGACGTGGCGAACTCGAAGTACCACAGCTTGTTCCCGCTCCGTGTGGAACTTCACAGGTTGGAGTGAATGAATGAATGAACGGTGAACTAGTTATCGGATGATTCGTACCACGATGTCGATTTTCTCGTGCAGGTTCTTGCAGGAGGCGGCGAACTGCTCTGACGTGGCGAACTCGAAGTACCACAGCTTGTTCCCGCTCCGTGTGGAACTTCACAGGTTGGAGTGAATGAATGAATGAACGGTGAACTAGTTATCGGATGATTCGTACCACGATGTCGATTTTCTCGTGCAGGTTCTTGCAGGAGGCGGCGAACTGCTCCGACGTGGCGAACTCGAAGTACCACAGCTTGCTCCCGCTCCGTATGGAACTTCACAGACTGGAGTGAATGAATGAATGAATGAACGGTGAACTAGTCATCGGATGATTCGTACCACGATGTCGATCTTCTCGTGCAGGGTCTTGCAGGAGGCGGCGAACTGCTCCGACGTGGCGAACTCGAAGTACCACAGCTTGTTCCCGCTCCGTGTGGAACTTCACAGGTTGGAGTGAATGAATGAATGAACGGTGAACTAGTCATCGGATGATTCGTACCACGATGTCGATTTTCTCGTGCAGGTTCTTGCAGGAGGCGGCGAACTGCTCTGACGTGGCGAACTCGAAGTACCACAGCTTGTTCCCGCTCCGTGTGGAACTTCACAGGTTGGAGTGAATGAATGAATGAACGGTGAACTAGTTATCGGATGATTCGTACCACGATGTCGATCTTCTCGTGCAGGTTCTTGCAGGAGGCGGCGAACTGCTCCGACGTGGCGAACTCGAAGTACCACAGCTTGTCCCCGCTCCGTATGGAACTTCACAGACTGGAGTGAATGAATGAATGAATGAACGGTGAACTAGTCATCGGATGATTCGTACCACGATGTCGATTTTCTCGTGCAGGTTCTTGCAGGAGGCGGCGAACTGCTCCGACGTGGCGAACTCGAAGTACCACAGCTTGTTCCCGCTCCGTGTGGAACTTCGCGGATTGGAGTGAATGAATGAATGAATGAATGAACGGTGAACTAGTGATCGGATGATTCTTACCACGATGTCGATCTTCTCGTGCAGGTTCTTGCAGGAGGCGGCGAACTGCTCCGACGTGGCGAACTCGAAGTACCACAGCTTGCTCCCGCTCCGTATGGAACTTCACAGACTGGAGTGAATGAATGAATGAATGAACGGTGAACTAGTCATCGGATGATTCGTACCACGATGTCGATCTTCTCGTGCAGGGTCTTGCAGGAGGCGGCGAACTGCTCCGACGTGGCGAACTCGAAGTACCACAGCTTGCTCCCGCTCCGTATGGAACTTCACAGACTGGAGTGAATGAATGAATGAATGAACGCTAAACTAGTCATCGGATGATACGTACCACGATGTCGATCTTCTCGTGCAGGTTCTTGCAGGAGGCGGCGAACTGCTCCGACGTGGCGAACTCGAAGAACCACAGCTTGTTCCCGCTCCGTGTGGAACTTCACAGGTTGGAGTGAATGAATGAATGAATGAACGGTGAACTAGTGATCGGATGATTCGTACCACGATGTCGATCTTCTCGTGCAGGGTCTTGCAGGAGGCGGCGAACTGCTCCGACGTGGCGAACTCGAAGTACCACAGCTAGTTCCTGTTCCGTGTGGAACTTCACAGATTGGAGTGAATGAATGAATGAATGAACGGTGAACTAGTCATCGGATGATACGTACCACGATGTCGATCTTCTCGTGCAGGTTCTTGCAGGAGGCGGCGAACTGCTCTGACGTGGCGAACTCGAAGTACCACAGCTTGTTCCCGCTCCGTGTGGAACTTCACAGGTTGGAGTGAATGAATGAATGAACGGTGAACTAGTTATCGGATGATTCGTACCACGATGTCGATTTTCTCGTGCAGGTTCTTGCAGGAGGCGGCGAACTGCTCTGACGTGGCGAACTCGAAGTACCACAGCTCGTTCCCGCTCCGTGTGGAACTTCACAGGTTGGAGTGAATGAATGAATGAACGGTGAACTAGTTATCGGATGATTCGTACCACGATGTCGATTTTCTCGTGCAGGTTCTTGCAGGAGGCGGCGAACTGCTCCGACGTGGCGAACTCGAAGAACCACAGCTTGTTCCCGCTCCGTGTGGAACTTCACAGATTGGAGTGAATGAATGAATGAATGAACGGTGAACTAGTGATCGGATGATTCGTACCACGATGTCGATTTTCTCGTGCAGGGTCTTGCAGGAGGCGGCGAACTGCTCCGACGTGGCGAACTCGAAGTACCACAGCTTGCTCCCGCTCCGTATGGAACTTCACAGACTGGAGTGAATGAATGAATGAATGAACGGTGAACTAGTCATCGGATGATTCGTACCACGATGTCGATCTTCTCGTGCAGGTTCTTGCAAGAGGCAGCGAACTGCTCCGACGTGACGAACTCGAAGTACCACAGCTTGCTCCCGCTCCGTATGGAACTTCACAGACTGGAGTGAATGAATGAATGAATGAACGGTGAACTAGTCATCGGATGATTCGTACCACGATGTCGATCTTCTCGTGCAGGTTCTTGCAGGAGGCGGCGAACTGCTCCGACGTGGCGAACTCGAAGAACCACAGCTTGTTCCCGCTCCGTGTGGAACTTCACAGATTGGAGTGAATGAATGAATGAATGAACGGTGAACTAGTCATCGGATGATTCGTACCACGATGTCGATCTTCTCGTGCAGGTTCTTGCAGGAGGCGGCGAACTGCTTCGACGTGGCGAACTCGAAGTACCACAGCTTGTTCCCGGCTCCGTGTGGAACTTCACAGATTGGAGTGAATGAATGAATGAATGAATGAACGGTGAACTATAGTCATCAGATGATACGTACCACGATGTCAATCTTCTCGTGCAGGTTCTTGCAGGAGGCGGCGAACTGCTCCGACGTGGCGAACTCGAAGTACCACAGCTTGCTCCCGCTCCGTATGGAACTTCACAGACTGGAGTGAATGAATGAATGAATGAACGGTGAACTAGTCATCGGATGATTCGTACCACGATGTCGATCTTCTCGTGCAGGTTCTTGCAAGAGGCAGCGAACTGCTCCGACGTGACGAACTCGAAGTACCACAGCTTGCTCCCGCTCCGTATGGAACTTCACAGACTGGAGTGAATGAATGAATGAATGAACGGTGAACTAGTCATCGGATGATTCGTACCACGATGTCGATCTTCTCGTGCAGGTTCTTGCAGGAGGCGGCGAACTGCTCCGACGTGGCGAACTCAAAGTACCACAGCTTGCTCTCGCTCCATATGGAACTTCACAGACTGGAGTGAATGAATGAATGAATGAACGGTGAACTAGTCATCGGATGATTCGTACCACGATGTCGATCTTCTCGTGCAGGTTCTTGCAAGAGGCAGCGAACTGCTCCGACGTGACGAACTCGAAGTACCACAGCTTGCTCCCGCTCCGTATGGAACTTCACAGACTGGAGTGAATGAATGAATGAATGAATGAACGGTAAACTAGTCATCGGATGATTCGTACCACGATGTCGATCTTCTCGTGCAGGTTCTTGCAAGAGGCAGCGAACTGCTCCGACGTGACGAACTCGAAGTACCACAGCTTGCTCCCGCTCCGTATGGAACTTCACAGACTGGAGTGAATGAATGAATGAATGAACGGTGAACTAGTCATCGGATGATTCGTACCACGATGTCGATCTTCTCGTGCAGGTTCTTGCAAGAGGCAGCGAACTGCTCCGACGTGACGAACTCGAAGTACCACAGCTTGCTCCCGCTCCGTATGGAACTTCACAGACTGGAGTGAATGAATGAATGAATGAACGGTGAACTAGTCATCGGATGATTCGTACCACGATGTCGATCTTCTCGTGCAGGTTCTTGCAGGAGGCGGCGAACTGCTCCGACGTGGCGAACTCAAAGTACCACAGCTTGCTCTCGCTCCATATGGAACTTCACAGACTGGAGTGAATGAATGAATGAATGAATGAACGGTGAACTAGTCATCGGATGATTCGTACCACGATGTCGATCTTCTCGTGCAGGTTCTTGCAAGAGGCAGCGAACTGCTCCGACGTGACGAACTCGAAGTACCACAGCTTGCTCCCGCTCCGTATGGAACTTCACAGACTGGAGTGAATGAATGAATGAATGAACGGTGAACTAGTCATCGGATGATTCGTACCACGATGTCGATCTTCTCGTGCAGGTTCTTGCAGGAGGCGGCGAACTGCTCCGACGTGGCGAACTCGAAGTACCACAGCTTGCTCCCGCTCCGTATGGAACTTCACAGACTGGAGTGAATGAATGAATGAATGAACGGTGAACTAGTCATCGGATGATTCGTACCACGATGTCGATCTTCTCGTGCAGGTTCTTGCAGGAGGCGGCGAACTGCTCCGACGTGGCGAACTCAAAGTACCACAGCTTGCTCTCGCTCCATATGGAACTTCACAGACTGGAGTGAATGAATGAATGAATGAATGAACGGTGAACTAGTCATCGGATGATTCGTACCACGATGTCGATCTTCTCGTGCAGGTTCTTGCAAGAGGCAGCGAACTGCTCCGACGTGACGAACTCGAAGTACCACAGCTTGCTCCCGCTCCGTATGGAATTTCACAGACTGGAGTGAATGAATGAATGAATGAACGGTGAACTAGTCATCGGATGATTCGTACCACGATGTCGATCTTCTCGTGCAGGTTCTTGCAGGAGGCGGCGAACTGCTCCGACGTGGCGAACTCGAAGAACCACAGCTTGTTCCCGCTCCGTGTGGAACTTCACAGATTGGAGTGAATGAATGAATGAATGAACGGTGAACTAGTCATCGGATGATTCGTACCACGATGTCGATCTTCTCGTGCAGGTTCTTGCAGGAGGCGGCGAACTGCTTCGACGTGGCGAACTCGAAGTACCACAGCTTGTTCCCGGCTCCGTGTGGAACTTCACAGATTGGAGTGAATGAATGAATGAATGAATGAACGGTGAACTATAGTCATCAGATGATACGTACCACGATGTCAATCTTCTCGTGCAGGTTCTTGCAGGAGGCGGCGAACTGCTCCGACGTGGCGAACTCGAAGTACCACAGCTTGCTCCCGCTCCGTATGGAACTTCACAGACTGGAGTGAATGAATGAATGAATGAACGGTGAACTAGTCATCGGATGATTCGTACCACGATGTCGATCTTCTCGTGCAGGTTCTTGCAAGAGGCAGCGAACTGCTCCGACGTGACGAACTCGAAGTACCACAGCTTGCTCCCGCTCCGTATGGAACTTCACAGACTGGAGTGAATGAATGAATGAATGAACGGTGAACTAGTCATCGGATGATTCGTACCACGATGTCGATCTTCTCGTGCAGGTTCTTGCAGGAGGCGGCGAACTGCTTCGACGTGGCGAACTCGAAGTACCACAGCTTGTTCCCGGCTCCGTGTGGAACTTCACAGATTGGAGTGAATGAATAAATGAATGAATGAACGGTGAACTATAGTCATCAGATGATACGTACCACGATGTCAATCTTCTCGTGCAGGTTCTTGCAGGAGGCGGCGAACTGCTCCGACGTGGCGAACTCGAAGTACCACAGCTTGTTCCCGCTCCGTGTGGAACTTCACAGATTGGAATGAATGAATGAATGAATGAATGAACGGTAGACTAGTCATCGGATTCGTACCACGATGTCGATGTTCTCGTGGAGGTTCTTGCAGGAGGCGGCGAACTGCTTCGACGTGGCGAACTCGAAGTACCACAGCTTGTTCCCGGCTCCGTGTGGAACTTCACAGATTGGAGTGAATGAATGAATGAATGAATGAACGGTGAACTATAGTCATCAGATGATACGTACCACGATGTCAATCTTCTCGTGCAGGTTCTTGCAGGAGGCGGCGAACTGCTCCGACGTGGCGAACTCGAAGTACCACAGCTTGTTCCCGCTCCGTGTGGAACTTCACAGATTGGAATGAATGAATGAATGAATGAATGAACGGTAGACTAGTCATCGGATTCGTACCACGATGTCGATGTTCTCGTGGAGGTTCTTGCAGGAGGCGGCGAACTGCTTCGACGTGGCGAACTCGAAGTACCACAGCTTGTTCCCGGCTCCGTGTGGAACTTCACAGATTGGAGTGAATGAATGAATGAATGAATGAACGGTGAACTATAGTCATCAGATGATACGTACCACGATGTCAATCTTCTCGTGGAGGTTCTTGCAGGAGGCGGCGAACTGCTTCGACGTGGCGAACTCGAAGTACCACAGCTTGTTCCCGGCTCCGTGTGGAACTTCACAGATTGGAGTGAATGAATGAATGAATGAATGAACGGTGAACTATAGTCATCAGATGATACGTACCACGATGTCAATCTTCTCGTGGAGGTTCTTGCAGGAGGCGGCGAACTGCTTCGACGTGGCGAACTCGAAGTACCACAGCTTGTTCCCGGCTCCGTGTGGAACTTCACAGATTGGAGTGAATGAATGAATGAATGAATGAACGGTGAACTATAGTCATCAGATGATTCGTACCACGATGTCAATCTTCTCGTGCAGGTTCTTGCAGGAGGCGGCGAACTGCTCCGACGTGGCGAACTCGAAGTACCACAGCTTGTTCCCGCTCCGTATGGAACTTCACAGATTGGAGTGAATGAATGAATGAATGAATGAACGCTAAACTAGTCATCGGATGATTCGTACCACGATGTCGATGTTCTCGTGGAGGTTCTTGCAGGAGGCGGCGAACTGCTTCGACGTGGCGAACTCGAAGTACCACAGCTTGTTCCCGGCTCCGTGTGGAACTTCACAGATTGGAGTGAATGAATGAATGAATGAATGAACGGTGAACTATAGTCATCAGATGATACGTACCACGATGTCAATCTTCTCGTGGAGGTTCTTGCAGGAGGCGGCGAACTGCTTCGACGTGGCGAACTCGAAGTACCACAGCTTGTTCCCGGCTCCGTGTGGAACTTCACAGATTGGAGTGAATGAATGAATGAATGAATGAACGGTGAACTATAGTCATCAGATGATACGTACCACGATGTCAATCTTCTCGTGGAGGTTCTTGCAGGAGGCGGCGAACTGCTTCGACGTGGCGAACTCGAAGTACCACAGCTTGTTCCCGGCTCCGTGTGGAACTTCACAGATTGGAGTGAATGAATGAATGAATGAATGAACGGTGAACTATAGTCATCAGATGATACGTACCACGATGTCAATCTTCTCGTGGAGGTTCTTGCAGGAGGCGGCGAACTGCTTCGACGTGGCGAACTCGAAGTACCACAGCTTGTTCCCGGCTCCGTGTGGAACTTCACAGATTGGAGTGAATGAATGAATGAATGAATGAACGGTGAACTATAGTCATCAGATGATACGTACCACGATGTCAATCTTCTCGTGGAGGTTCTTGCAGGAGGCGGCGAACTGCTTCGACGTGGCGAACTCGAAGTACCACAGCTTGTTCCCGGCTCCGTGTGGAACTTCACAGATTGGAGTGAATGAATGAATGAATGAATGAACGGTGAACTATAGTCATCAGATGATACGTACCACGATGTCAATCTTCTCGTGGAGGTTCTTGCAGGAGGCGGCGAACTGCTTCGACGTGGCGAACTCGAAGTACCACAGCTTGTTCCCGGCTCCGTGTGGAACTTCACAGATTGGAGTGAATGAATGAATGAATGAATGAACGGTGAACTATAGTCATCAGATGATACGTACCACGATGTCAATCTTCTCGTGGAGGTTCTTGCAGGAGGCGGCGAACTGCTTCGACGTGGCGAACTCGAAGTACCACAGCTTGTTCCCGGCTCCGTGTGGAACTTCACAGATTGGAGTGAATGAATGAATGAATGAATGAACGGTGAACTATAGTCATCAGATGATTCGTACCACGATGTCAATCTTCTCGTGCAGGTTCTTGCAGGAGGCGGCGAACTGCTCCGACGTGGCGAACTCGAAGTACCACAGCTTGTTCTTCATGCGGGAGCTGAACTTGTCCGGGTTGCGTTCCCGCTCCGTGTGGAACTTCACGCAGATTGCAGCATCCTGGGGAATTAAATGACAAACTTCAAACTTTGTATTTATTCCAAAATAACACCTAAAACAACAGTTTACTTTATATTCACTTCATATCGATTTTTAAAAGAGTGACACACGATTTGAAAAGTCGTTCATAGCTCAAAAAATGAGTAGCTAATCAGTATGCAGCGTTGGCGTAGCGGTTGCGCGCCAGCGGGGCTAGACAAAGTAACAGTCGTTTGGCGTTAACGAGAGTAGACAAAAATGTATGGACAAACCACGTGACGAATGAAAACAAATGAAAGCACAATCTACTTTATGCTTACCTAGCGTTGTTCACTCTTGTTGTCGGCTGTCAATTGTCATGCGAAGTACGCTAAAGTTATCTACAACGTCGGCGAGAACGCCAGGGAGCGTTCAAATTGTCGTAGTCGATTATCAAACATAACGTGTTTTCCTCTTATCGATCACGTGGTTTTTCTACAGTCACTTGTTTTGTCCATACATTTTTGTCTACTGTGTGTGTGTAGGTATAAATCTTTGAAGTCTAGGATCAAACCTAACAGCGGAACAAAATTTCTTTCTTCGAAATTTTAATTTCTAAGTTAGATGATCAATAAATGTAATATTTGCAAATTGAATGTGCTAGTTACACAGAGAAGAATAAAATGCATAAAATGTACTGGGATACCTATTTTACATATTTATTGATACATGACACAGATAATATACACGGGCCACAGTCAATCATTCGTTCAATTAATAATTCACTCATCCACTCAATCCATCAAAGTTAAAAGTAATTCACAGATAATATAAGTATTTTCAAAGATAATATCGGTACTTACTACGCCAACAGAAAAGTAATTGTTGATTATATTGTACGGAACAGAGGTGGGGTGAGGCGCGGAGTTTGGAATTGGTACAATGTCACACTGAAAAGAAAATTAGTAGTTAGATAAAAGTAAAAAGAAATAGAACATACCTATACATAACTATACACTTCACTCTTTATTTTTTTTGAGGCTGTTACGTCAAATCCAGACTTTCATTGCCTGTATTGTGTAATATGAATGAACGATTGAATGAACGACAAGTGTTCGTTAATATTGCAAGAAGAGTATAGTCGGAGTTTCTGTTCGATTGTGCTGTTTTTAAAATTCTAAAACTGTATCGATAAAATCTGAAGTCACTGTCACACGCTATACCTCATCGTTGGAGTTTTCCACGTGTATCTGCCAGCGGTCCATCATGACAGTGCTCGCTCGAGCTATTTTGTCGAGGATCTTGTGGATGGACTCGCCCTCATACCTGGAGACAAACCCCGTAATTCCAAAAAAATCCAGATAGGAACTTATATGAAAAAACACAAAACAATATAAGAATAACATAATCCGTAATGCTTACCCGCCACCCCACCGAAGGCACCTGGCTAGGTCATTGCCAGTTCCAAGTGGAATAACGCCCACAGCGGGCCGGTACTCCAACTCAATTTTATCTGCGAATCAGACAGAGTGAAATGAAAGCTCGGATGAATCTTCTGACAGAGTTCAAAAGTGAAAGCTCGGGTGAATCTTCTGACAGAAATCTAAAGTGAAAGCTCGGGTGATTTTTCTGACAGAGTTCTAAAGTGAAAGCTCGGGTAATTTTTCTGATAGTGTTCTAAAGTGAGAGCTCGGGTGATTTTTCTGGCAGAGTTCTAAAGTGAAAGCTCGGGTGATTTTTCTGATAGTGTTCTAAAGTGAAAGCTCGGGTGGTTGATCTTCTGACAGAGTTCTAAAGTGAAAGCTCGGGTGAATTCTCTGACAGAGTTCTAAAGTGAAAGCTCGGGTGATTTTTCTGACAGAGTTCTAAAGTAAAAGCTCGGGTGAATTCTCTGACAGAGTTCTAAAGTGAAAGTTCGGGTGATTTTTCTGATAGAGTTCTAAAGTGAAAGCTCGGGTGAAGACTCTGACAGAGTTCTAAAGTTAAAGCTCGGGTGATTGTTCTTACAGAGTTCTAAAGTGAAAGTTCGGGTGAATACTCTGACAGAGTTCTAAAGTGAAAGCTCGGTTGATTTTTTTGAGAGTTCTAAAGTGAAAGTTCGGGTGAATCCTCTGACAAAGTTCTAAAGTGAAAGTTCGGGTGAACCTGCTGACAGAGTTCTAAAGTGAAAGTTCGGGTAAACAGAATATTATGTATTGAACTATGATTTTAATATTGATATTTTTAAAAATGGCAATTAAAAGTGAGGGTAATTTGTGTACTAAAAGTCCAAAAGTTTGGGTTGGGCGTTGAAGAGTGAATGACTGAGTGAATTAGGACTTTTTTATTTCGTTGTTTGAACACTCACCCATTGTTTCCAAAACCCAGCCGACAGTTCCGTCACCGCCACAGCAGATAACCCTGTAGTTTTTAACGTCTTTGAACATTTGTAAACCTGAAATGAATACGAGATTTTAGCTATTGAAAAAGTTATTAGCATTTATTGAAAAAGTTATTAACAGTGAATGAATGAATGATCGATTGAATGAATGAGTTAGTGATGGATTCAAATTGTGCAAGATTTGACTCAAAATTTTAGTTTGTCGAAAGCCAAGAAAGTATAAGATACTCTTCTATACTATACTCTTCCATTAGATACTCCTACTTTTAATTCGATGCAGTAAAATGATGTTTCGTATTTTACTAATGCACCAAAATAACCTAAAATTTTATAAATTAAGAGAAGCGACTTCAGAGCTAGATAATAATATACTTTAATTGTTTGTATTTTTTGTTTATTTAATTAATCAAAAGTCGGAGGAGGATAAGTAGGTACTTTTATATAACTGCCATTAACTTTTGATGTCCACCATTTTTTTTCTAGATTTTGATCGCCATGACCACAGACCGCAGAGTGTTGCTTGACAAATAGACTTCTTTTATCTACGCTCATTGCTTATAGTTCGAATTATGAAATCAAAATGTGTCATATAATGACCTACTTTATTCACAGACTTCTATAATTTTTAAAAGTTATTCCACCTGGGCCTGTGATTATGATTACGATTACGATAACGATTACGATTACGATTACGACGTTATCTCGTAAATCTATCGTCCGTAAACCGACTTTACAGACAACCAATTTTTTTTGTTACTTAGTCAAAACTTTGCGCTGAAAAATGTCTAGCAGTGAAACCTACTAAAGAAAATTTCACACCACCTGACATCTTAGTAGTTGCAATGATTTACGACAAACGTTAGCAAGATTTTATGGTTTGGATTTATGATAATAATATGAGCGTAGATAAAGTAGTGTATGAAACTCTACATAATTAGGTATTAAAACACTCGTGTGATACTATTAAAAAACTCGCCTGCGGCTCGTTTTTTAACCTCACACTCGTGTTTTAATATCCCCCATTATGTAACCGTTACATAAAATACTATTTTATATTGTTCATGGTGAATTATTCAAAGCTTTATTCAAGACGTCACGTACCTGGCATAGGTCCACCCTTCGCGATGTCATGGACCTGCCGCGGGTTCAGGATGTACTGCAGTTTCCGCAGCACCCGTGAGCCCTGCCGCCCCCCGGACTTGGGGTTGATGAACACGAGCAACGGGCACGTGCCTTCGAGGGGGGTTATTTGGAAGGAGATGGGGGGAGCTCGGTGTTCCTTCTTATCTTCTTTCCTCTCTTCTGTCGCTATCGAGATCGGGAGGGAGATTGAGACGGGGATATTTTGCTGAAATTAAAAATAATTGGCAGATTAAGTACCTTTTCAGTTCATGGCTAAAAAGATATTAAAGCAATACCACAGAATACTAAATAATATTGGTACAGAAGGTCCACTCCGCACGCTGATTTAAAGAAATAGCGACTCTACTGGCGCTGACATAAAAAGTGCAATTCAGTTCGCAATAGCGCCTGGCCCCGCCCTCAAAATCGACACGCAACAAACGCAATGTTGTGGTCTCTTTCTATCGCCTAACTTTATATCTCTTACGACGGCTGACGTAGTCAAACGGCGCGTAAAATAGACCGTACAGAACTAGCGCGTACAACTCGGCCCGCGAGCGGCAAACATCTGAAATATTGAGGTCCGAAACCCTACTTGCAGCCGGGACGGTCACGACACGTGATAAGTGAGACTGGCCTGGCAATACTAGAAAGATTATCAGGATGATAATACCCAATAATAAACATAGTTTTAAAACTAAAAACACGCAAATCCCACGGGAACCGGAGCTTATGTGGCATTGATGGACTTAACTACGTATGCGTACGTACGCTTCGCCTGGGGCACACATTTAGAGGTTCGTCCATCAATACCTTTTTTGCTAATCGTGACAGTACTCTAGTTATAGAATCCCAGAATTCTCACATTAAATAGTGTATGCTAATGCTTCAAAATCAGACGATTTCATTCACTGGTCATCACATCATTGATTTCTTTCAAAAGTATTCACCAATAAAATTCGCTCGTTTAACACGCATCACTAATTCTTCACTCATCACTCAACACGCAACGGTTGTGAAGCTGATAGATATAGATAACTCGCATTCACTTGTCAACGCTTCACTCGTCACCTGCTCAGTGTTGTTCCGATGCGGCAAGGATCTTTGTCTGTCCAGCACCAGAGGGCGTATCGTGGTGGGCGGCAGGATGTGCACGGCGTGGCGACCCAGCGTGCACGCGCCGCCCGCACTCAACACGCAGCGGTTGTGAAGCTGATAGATATAGATAACTCGCATTCACTTGTCAACGCTTCACTCGTCACCTGCTCAGTGTTGTTCCGATGCGGCAAGGATCTTTGTCTGTCCAGCACCAGAGGGCGTATCGTGGTGGGCGGCAGGATGTGCACGGCGTGGCGACCCAGCGTGCACGCGCCGCCCGCACTCAACACGCAGCGGTTGTGAAGCTGATAGATATAGATAACTCGCATTCACTTGTCAACGCTTCACTCGTCACCTGCTCAGTGTTGTTCCGATGCGGCAAGGATCTTTGTCTGTCCAGCACCAGAGGGCGTATCGTGGTGGGCGGCAGGATGTGCACGGCGTGGCGACCCAGCGTGCACGCGCCGCCCGCACTCAACACGCAGCGGTTGTGAAGCTGATAGATATAGATAACTCGCATTCACTTGTCAACGCTTCACTCGTCACCTGCTCAGTGTTGTTCCGATGCGGCAAGGATCTTTGTCTGTCCAGCACCAGAGGGCGTATCGTGGTGGGCGGCAGGATGTGCACGGCGTGGCGACCCAGCGTGCACGCGCCGCCCGCACTCAACACGCAGCGGTTGTGAAGCTGATAGATATAGATAACTCGCATTCACTTGTCAACGCTTCACTCGTCACCTGCTCAGTGTTGTTCCGATGCGGCAAGGATCTTTGTCTGTCCAGCACCAGAGGGCGTATCGTGGTGGGCGGCAGGATGTGCACGGCGTGGCGACCCAGCGTGCACGCGCCGCCCGCACTCAACACGCAGCGGTTGTGAAGCTGATAGATATAGATAACTCGCATTCACTTGTCAACGCTTCACTCGTCACCTGCTCAGTGTTGTTCCGATGCGGCAAGGATCTTTGTCTGTCCAGCACCAGAGGGCGTATCGTGGTGGGCGGCAGGATGTGCACGGCGTGGCGACCCAGCGTGCACGCGCCGCCCGCACTCAACACGCAGCGGTTGTGAAGCTGATAGATATAGATAACTCGCATTCACTTGTCAACGCTTCACTCGTCACCTGCTCAGTGTTGTTCCGATGCGGCAAGGATCTTTGTCTGTCCAGCACCAGAGGGCGTATCGTGGTGGGCGGCAGGATGTGCACGGCGTGGCGACCCAGCGTGCACGCGCCGCCCGCACTCAACACGCAGCGGTTGTGAAGCTGATAGATATAGATAACTCGCATTCACTTGTCAACGCTTCACTCGTCACCTGCTCAGTGTTGTTCCGATGCGGCAAGGATCTTTGTCTGTCCAGCACCAGAGGGCGTATCGTGGTGGGCGGCAGGATGTGCACGGCGTGGCGACCCAGCGTGCACGCGCCGCCCGCACTCAACACGCAGCGGTTGTGAAGCTGATAGATATAGATAACTCGCATTCACTTGTCAACGCTTCACTCGTCACCTGCTCAGTGTTGTTCCGATGCGGCAAGGATCTTTGTCTGTCCAGCACCAGAGGGCGTATCGTGGTGGGCGGCAGGATGTGCACGGCGTGGCGACCCAGCGTGCACGCGCCGCCCGCACTCAACACGCAGCGGTTGTGAAGCTGATAGATATAGATAACTCGCATTCACTTGTCAACGCTTCACTCGTCACCTGCTCAGTGTTGTTCCGATGCGGCAAGGATCTTTGTCTGTCCAGCACCAGAGGGCGTATCGTGGTGGGCGGCAGGATGTGCACGGCGTGGCGACCCAGCGTGCACGCGCCGCCCGCACTCAACACGCAGCGGTTGTGAAGCTGATAGATATAGATAACTCGCATTCACTTGTCAACGCTTCACTCGTCACCTGCTCAGTGTTGTTCCGATGCGGCAAGGATCTTTGTCTGTCCAGCACCAGAGGGCGTATCGTGGTGGGCGGCAGGATGTGCACGGCGTGGCGACCCAGCGTGCACGCGCCGCCCGCACTCAACACGCAGCGGTTGTGAAGCTGATAGACATACCAATAAACAGTAAGTTAATGTTTAATATACAAAATTCTCGTGCCAATTTCAGTAACCAAATTCCTCCGAAACGGCACGACCGAGTGTTAAGAATTTTTTGGTTTACATTCGGCATAACTGTGGGCAGCTAGTGATTAACGCAAACTTGTTAGTTGAAAAAAGGATTTATAAGATGTTCTTACAGTGATATGACACCATCGGCAGTGCAGGCCCGTGATTCCATTGTAGCCTTTGATCTTTTTCCGACACCGCGCACACTTTCCATGGCAGTTTCCTGGAACAAGGAGGTGAGGTAGAAATCACCCAGCTATTCGAAAATCTCTCCGCTCCCCGCATTCTTTTACATTTATCGTTCGAAAGCGACGCAATAGCAATTTTAAAAAGGATGATTCAGACCCTTTGAAGAAGCAGAAGAAGGAGAAGATGGACTCTATCACATACCTTCAACCCAGTGGTGCGCAAGCGTGGCGGGCGCGCGCCGGGACTTGGAGTAGGTTGCAATGCACGACGCCGGCGCGCGTTGCACGCAGCGCTCGTGCACCGTGAACTTGCAAACTGTAAACGAATAAACACGTAAGAAACAAGTGATACAGTCTCGCTGTGTCGAGCTAAACTGAGCTCTACTCACATATGCAACAGAGCCCCTTCTTCCCTAGCCCGACGAGCATGTTCAGACACAGGTTGCAGTACGCCGGGCGACTGAAGTGCTTCAGTCTCCACGCGTGCTCGCCGTGTCATGCTAAACTGAGCTCTACTCACATATGCAACAGAGCCCCTTCTTCCCTAGCCCGACGAGCATGTTCAGACACAGGTTGCAGTACGCCGGATGGCTAAAGTGCTTCAGTCTCCACGCGTGCTCGCCGTGTCGAGCTAAACTGAGCTCTACTCACATATGCAACAGAGCCCCTTCTTCCCTAGCCCGACGAGCATGTTCAGACACAGGTTGCAGTACGCCGGATGGCTAAAGTGCTTCAGTCTCCACGCGTGCTCGCCGTGTCGAGCTAAACTGAGCTCTACTCACATATGCAACAGAGCCCCTTCTTCCCTAGCTCGACGAGCATGTTCAGACACAGGTCGCAGTACGCCGGGCGACTGAAGTGCTCCAGTCTCCACGCGTGCTCGCCGTGTCGAGCTAAACTGCGCTCTACTCACATATGCAACAGAGCCCCTTCTTCCCTAGCCCGACGAGCATGTTCAGACACAGGTTGCAGTACGCCGGGCGGCTGAAGTGCTTTAGTCTCTACGCGTGCTCGCCGTGTCGAGCTAAACTGAGCTCTACTCACATATGCAACAGAGCCCCTTCTTCCCTAGCCCGACGAGCATGTTCAGACACAGGTTGCAGTACGCCGGGCGGCTGAAGTGCTTCAGTCTCCACGCGTGCTCGCCGTCCTCTTTGACGTTGGTGTCAAGACCAAGGAGTACGAGCAAGGGTATTGTTGTCATGCTGTAAGTTTGTTTAAATTATTTCATTATTTATTAGATATATAATATACGTAACTTATAAAATATTATGGCTATTGAATTATCTGATTTAGGATTCTATAAAACTTGATTGAGATAAAGGTACATTTCTCCATCCTACGAATCACGGACAGCCCTCTGTGCAGAGCCTGCATGGAGGAGGACGAAACACCGGCATACGTGCTACTAAGGTGCACTGGAGTGTCGTCCCTAACGCGAGATCGTCAGCAACACTCCAAGATATCCTTTGCGACCTGGGAGGCCTCTTGGGATTCTGGAGTGAGCTCGGCTGGCTAGAGTGATCCGGCGAGGACCCGTATCGTTCCGAGGTCGCGCAACGGACGAATTATAGTCCAGTCATTTTAGACATTTGAAGTTACATTAAAACGGTTGCTCGTAGAAAAAAAAGTACTTATTAATAAATTTTTTGTAGATAATTTTACTTAGAGAGCTATGCTCGGGGTTTCTCTGCGTGATCAAATCAGAAATGAGGAGATCCGTAGACGAACCAGAGTCACCGAAATAGCTCAACGTATCGCGAAGCTGAAGTGGCAATGGGCGGGGCACATAGCTCGTAGAACCGACGGACGTTGGGGACCCAAAGTGCTGGAATGGCGACCCCGCACGGGAAAGCGCAGTGTTGGCAGACCTCCGACCAGGTGGAGCGACGACATTAAAAGAGTCGCGGGAAGGCGCTGGATACAAATGGCGCAGGACCGTGCGGGCTGGAAAGCATTGCAGGAGGCCTTTGTCCAGCAGTGGACGTCCGTCGGCTGAAACGAAGATAATTTTATGATCTACAATTTTTGTCTGAGATATTTTTATGATAAAACTTACTGTTTTTCTGAAAATCGCGAAAAACTCATTTTTTTGACCTTTGACCTTGAATAAAATTTTTTCCTTACAGGGGAAATATAGGGAACTTTCAAATTTTATATTTAATGATATTTTAAACAATCGTACCGATTTTCAGCTTGGTGGGAATTTATGTAACCTTACTCCTATTTTTTGGTCTAACTTGACCGGGCTATTATCGCCTACTCGCGGATACGTCCCGGTGAAAGAAAGAAAGAAGAAGCTTGACGGAGCCAGTACTCACCCCCCTCGCTTCCATTCGTCAAGTGAGACGGTGCCATCCGCATCGTAGTCTATCTCTACCATCATGTCTTGTAAAATCTGGAAACAAAAACACTTATTAACATTAGATTCAGAATGAAGAAGCCCCAATGCAGGCAAACATCGGTGCCATAAAGTCGTACAGGCCGTCAGTAGCGTACAGATGGAACATGACTGTCAAAAGGCTGCGCGACAAGCGCAGGCGACTGTCTCCAACCCCAAGTAGGTAATCGTCGACCGTCATCATCTGGTTGACATCCATCTCGTTGGAGTCCAAAACCTGGTGTCGTATAGATGGAACATGACTGTCAAAAGGCTGGGCACGGTACCGGTCTAAACTCCAACGTCTACAAAATCCACGTCAAGTACCTACTCGGCGACCGTCATCATCCGGTCAAAAATGCAGTCCATCTCATTGTGTCCAACGCCTGGTGTCATACAGATGGAACATGACTGTCAAAAGGCTGGGCACGGTACCGGTCTAAACTCTAACGTCTACAAAGTTCACGTCAAGTACTCGGCGACCGTCATCATCGGGTCAAAAATGCAGTTTATTTCGTTGTGTCCAACACCTGGTGTCGTACAGATGGAACATGACTGTCAAAAGGCTGGGCACGGTACCGGTCTGAGCTCCGACGTCTCCTACCCCAAGTACTCGGCGACCGTCATCATCGGGTTGACGATGAAGTCCATCTCGTTGTGTCCAACACCTGGTGTCGTACAGATGGAACATGACTGTCAAAAGGCTGGGCACGGTACCGGTCTAAACTCCAACGTCCACCACAAGTCTTTGGCAACCGTCGTTATCTGGTTGACGATGCAGTCCAT
The DNA here is from genome assembly GCA_036785405.1 of Coenonympha arcania. NCBI lineage: Eukaryota > Metazoa > Arthropoda > Insecta > Lepidoptera > Nymphalidae > Coenonympha > Coenonympha arcania. The sequence continues at coordinate 4,544,811 of CM072079.1, read as the reverse complement.
CTCGTTGGTGTCCAACACCTGGTGTTCTACAGATGGAGCTGACTGTCAAAAGGCTGGGCACGGTACCGGTCTGAGCTCCGACGTCTCCCACCCCAAGTACTCGGCGACCGTCATCATCTGGTTGACGATACAGTCCATCTCGTTGTGTCCAACACCTGGAGTCCTACAGATGGAACTTGACTGTCAAAAGGCTGGGCACGGTACCGGTCTGAGCTCCGACGTCTCCTACCCCAAGTACTCGGCCACCGTCATCATCTGGTTGACGATACAGTCCATCTCGTTGTGTCCAACACCTGGTGTCGTACAGATGGAACATGACTGTCAAAAGGCTGGGCACGGTACCGGTCTAAACTCCAACGTCCACCACAAGTCTTTGGCAACCGTCGTTATCTGGTTGACGATGCAGTCCATCTCGTTGGTGTCCAACACCTGGTGTTCTACAGATGGAGCTGACTGTCAAAAGGCTGGGCACGGTACCGGTCTGAGCTCCGACGTCTCCCACCCCAAGTACTCGGCGACCGTCATCATCGGGTTGACGATGAAGTCCATCTCGTTGTGTCCAACACCTGGAGTCCTACAGATGGAACTTGACAGTCAAAAGGCTGGGCATGGTACCGGTCTGAGCTCCGACGTCTCCCACCCCAAGTACTCGGCCACCGTCATCATCTGGTTGACGATGCAGTCCATCTCGTTGTGTCCAACGCCTGGTGTCGTACAGATGGAACATGACTGTCAAAAGGCTGGGCACGGTACCGGTCTGAGCTCCGACGTCTCCCACCCCAAGTACTCCGCGACCGTCATCATCTGGTTGACGATACAGTCCATCTCGTTGTGTCCAACACCTGGAGTCCTACAGATGGAACTTGACAGTCAAAAGGCTGGGCACGGTACCGGTCTGAGCTCCGACGTCTCCCACCCCAAGTACTCGGCTACCGTCATCATCTGGTTGACGATGCAGTCCATCTCGTTGTGTCCAACACCTGGAGTCCTACAGATGGAACTTGACAGTCAAAAGGCTGGGCACGGTACCGGTCTGAGCTCCGACGTCTCCCACCCCAAGTACTCGGCGACCGTCATCATCTGGTTGACGATGCAGTCCATCTCGTTGTGTCCAACGCCTGGTGTCGTACAGATGGAACATGACTGTCAAAAGGCTGGGCACGGTACCGGTCTGAGCTCCGACGTCTCCTACCCCAAATACTCGGCGACCGTCATCATCTGGTTGACGATGCTGTCCATCTCGTTGGGTCTTTGCCGGTTGTTAGGGCAATAGGGAAATTTCCCTCCAGGTAGGTGTTATGCCTGGGGACCGCTTGTGATCCGAGCGTGTGACGTCAGAACTTCTATATATAGTACGCTCGTCGAAAGCTCCGTCAGCGTGTGCTAGGTACTGGTTACGCCATCTATCGTCAGCTATCGAAGACCGCTACAGGTCCAACACCTGGTGTCGTACAGATAGAACATGACTATCAAAAGGCTGGGCACGGTACCGGTCTGAGCTCCGACGTCTCCCACCCCAAGTACTCCGCAACCGTCATCATCTGGTTGACGATGCAGTCCATCTCGTTGGTGTCCAACACTCCGTTGCCGTCGGTGTCGTACAAGCGGAACATAACTGTCAAGGAAAAAATGATCATATTTATAAATGGTACATGTCTAATGAATATTGTATTCATTCTCTTCGCATCTGATATGGGAATGTCTTGCTTTTGCTAAAAAATCGTATCCCTTTCACGTTTCTGATACGAAGAAACATCCTTTTAGTTTCCGTGTTCCCAGCGAAGTACCTGCGAAGTCAATTTGGGTACTTTCAAGAGATAGGCATTTTCTAGGCAAGCGCTTTAGACTCATTAAACATTAATTACTTATAACATTACTTTCCATCAGATATGACTGTAGTCAATCGCAAGTCAAAAAGAATTTTGGTGAACTTTGCAGCATTTATATGCTTAAATGGGGCACACAGCACCATGCTGAGTTGGGGCCTTTTTCCGGGTTGTGCCACATGTGACAGGCGGTGTCTGGTGCTTCCGTCACTTGGGCAATTATTGGTTTTTGTTGCCCGAGTGGGGTAAGCTTCAGGCATCGTTTTAGTACGTAAGGTGTATTGTTTTGTTGCATGTGGCATTTTCTGGAATAAAGTTTATCTTTATAAAGAATTTAATCTGGAATAAAGTTTAGTTTTTCTTCTTTCAATTGTTTACCACTTATGCAAGTGATCACTGTATCTTTGCTTGCTGTTCTATGCTAGAAACAGAACTCACATTCCAGCTTATCTTCAGGACGGCCGGCTTCTAGCAAGGAAAGGTAGCATACGATGTCTTTTAAAGAAACCCGCGCCGTGTGGACCTCTATCGTAGACGGACGCCGCATCAGGTGTTTGAAGTCTGAAATGAGAGAAAATATAAAATACAACAGTACAAATTATACTCCTTCCATTCATTTTTTTTTCTCTTTGACACATGAAATAGCGAGGGACCAGAAAGAGACTACTTTACCTTTATTTATTGCTGGTCCCTCGTTATTGCTATATCTGTTTAAAGTGTCAAAGAGAAAATAAGCGAATGGAAATAGTATAGTAACATTCCCATATTGCATATAGGTATTGTGCATTCGTGTATTAAAATTACTAGTCCGCCATTTTGTATATTCCGCCATTTTGTTTACAGATGCCATGTATTCAAGCTTAACGTGTATACAAAATTTCAGCTCAATCGGCTTAAAATAATATCTGCTTCAACAAACGTACGTAAATAAAAGCCTGCTATAAGAGAAACAAATCTGAGTAAGTTGGAATTGGATTAATGAAAATCTGGAGGTCTAGGCATTTTAACAGCGATTCGAGAACAAGGCACAGTGATCCTGAAGTCAATAGACTATGTAAGAAGTCCATAAAGGTACCTTCTATTTTTGTGGACTGGTTGACCCGCAAGGAGTTGCTGCTCTTCCTGCTGGAGTTGCGCGAAATCTGACTGTGGCTGGGGCTGTTCTCAAGGCGACCCAGGCACAGCTCGTGCGAGGAGTACGAAGGGTACATCGTCATCACGGAGAACATTGGATGTATAAAGGAAGTACCTTCTATTTTAGTGGACTGGTTGACCCGCAAGGAGTTGCTGCTCTTCCTGCTAGAGTTGCGCGAAATCTGACTGTGGCTGGGGCTGTTCTCAAGGCGACCCAGGCACAGATCGTGTGAGGAGTACGAAGGGTACATCATCACGGAGAACATTGGATGTATAAAGGAAGTACCTTCTATTTTAGTGCACTGGTTGACCCGCAAGGAGTTGCTGCTCTTCCTGCTAGAGTTGCGTGAAATCTGGCTGTGGCTGGGGCTATTCTCAAGGCAACCCAGGCACATCTCGTGTGAGGAGTACGAATTGTGCGTCGTCACGAAGAACATTGGGTGTATAAAGAAAGTACCTTCTATTTTAGTGGACTGGTTGACCCGCAAGGAGTTGCTGCTCTTCCTGCTAGAGTTGCGCGAAATCTGGCTGTGGCTGGCGCTGTTCTCCAGCCATTTCAGGCACAGCTCGTGCGAGGAGTATGAAGGGTGCATCATCACGGAGAACATTGGGTGTATAAATAAAGTACCTTCTATTTTAGTGGACTGGTTGACCCGCAAGGAGTTGCTGCTCTTCCTGCTAGAGTTGCGCGAAATCTGGCTGTGGCTGGCGCTGTTCTCCAGCCATTTCAGGCACAGCTCGTGCGAGGAGTATGAAGGGTGCATCATCACGGAGAACATTGGGTGTATAAATAAAGTACCTTCTATTTTAGTGGACTGGTTGACCCGCAAGGAGTTGCTGCTCTTTCTGCTAGAGTTGCGCGAAATCTGACTGTGGCTGGGGCTGTTCTCAGGGCGACCCAGGCACAGCTCGTGCGAGGAGTACGAAGGATGCGTCGTCACCGAGAACATTGGGTGGACGCTGCCTGTGACCAGAAAAAGACACTAAAACTGTTTTACAATTAACCGATTTTTAGCGACTATAAAGAAATTAAGGGCCATGTATATGGGTCTTTAATCTAAATTCAAAGTGGAAGGTAAAAGGCCACGCGAAAGGTCGCCCATGCGATGGAATGACCATGTTAAGGGTGCTGTTGGTGGCCCTTGCATGGCTGCACCAAGATTTTGACAAGTAGGGAAAAGTGACGTTTGCTGGTGAAGAGGATAACATCTGCCTCAAATAGTGTTTCCTAATAAGATGACCACGACCGCTCTGAAAAGAGCGAAACGACAAAGAAGGGGAATCTAAATTCGCTCCGAAGCAGAAATACGATTGATAAAAATTTTCTTGCTAGAAAGTTCTCCCAAAAGTTGCTCAAAACTCTCAAATTTTCTAATTTTTATCAGAAATTACAACGGATTTAATTGTAACTTTTGTTTCAATGTGTCGGTAATAGTAATATCCAAAAACGCTCAAAACGGGATTTTGATAACTGGCTTAGTTTTTTAATTATCAGGTGAAGGAAAACCAAAAGCACCAAACCCGTACCCAAAACCCGTATCAAGGACAATCTCGAGAGGAAATCTGCATTTTATTTTTATAGTAATTGCGAGCAAATGAGCAAGCGAATCACCTGATGTTAAGCGATCACCGCCACCCATGGACATTTGTAGCACCAGAGGAACTACAAATACCTTGCCGGCTCTTAAGGAGCTTGTTTAACCGCCTCTTGAATAGAACCATGTTATAGCTTTGAAAGAACACTGCTGCTGGTAGCTGGTTTCATAGTTTGCACTTGCGCGTAAAGAAGAATTTGGCATACTGGATGGTCGTGAATGGCCACCCATGCAGGTGGTAGGAATATTTTTACAGATACATGAAAAGCCTTTTAAGCCAAATAGGCCAGAATGATAGGCAATGGCGCTGCTTATACTAAGTGGAGAAACCATGCAGATTTTGGAACAAGCCAGGAAGTAGATAAGCTCACCAGTTCTACTCCTGGACCCTTTGTCACTGCCATCTACGGAGTCACCAGAACTCTTGCCAAGCTGCTGTAGACGCTCTGCCAGGCCGTGGATCTTGGAAGCCAGGCTGAGTTTACCCTGTAACAAAGAATTAAAGAACTGATTGATGATTACAAGGTTTACCTGGCACCAAAAGATAGACCAGCCAATCGAGTAACATTTCTATCAGGATATGCCATAATCCTCACTAACTCTTAAAACCCAATGGGACAGTAAAATTTCCGTTACGATTTCTCAAACAGAACGGTATACAAGCCCCAAGAACGCAATAGGTATAAATAGCGCCAAGTTCCAAAACACATGGTTGTTATGGTTGACGTTTCGGCTAAAAGGCATCCTTTGCTGGACATATTCCTCTGGAAGGAATCCAGCCTCAGAACCTCTTAATGTCATCAATCAAGAAGCCTAGCAAGCTAACTGCCTAAACTACGTTTCCCGTAGCATACCCGCACTTCAGACTTTGGGTCTCCATTCTCCAACGTCCATTGGTCCTACGAGCCCCTTCCAAACCTCCAGCTTTATGTGACAATAGTCTTAGTTAATGAGTACGTCTCAGAAACAGACGGACAAACGGACCAAGTGTAAGGGTGCCATTTATCTCCTAAATGTACTTAGTATTGTGACTATCAATCTTTTGACGCATGATTTCCATCCACCGCGTTCTGCCAGCTTATGCAATATCGACAGCGTAGAAAGTAAGGGGTGCCAGTTTCTTTCAGTCGGTCTGACCAGCTTAGAGAGCTTGCATTGTTTGTTTTGCCTGCCAGTTAAGGCGCATTACACCAGAAAAAGTCCACTATATCTTTCTTTAGTCTTTGGTCTTTGTGTTTGAATCGATTTTGTCTTCGTGCTTGGGTCAGTGTAGTCTACCTGGTGATCAGCATGGGCGGTGACCGCAGCGCAGGCGGTGGTGGAACTCGCAGCGGCCATCTCCCGGAGGGCTGGCCGCTTGTCCCTCCGCACGAACGAGAGGAAGAGGTGCCTGCGAGGAAGGAGTAAGTTCTTTATTTCACATAATCACATTAGTATTTTATATTAATACTGGAGGTAGCACTCTTCATGAGGAGTTCGTCCGGTAAGGTTGCAACGCGGTTTATAAGCCTATAGACGTCCACTGTTGGACATAGGCCTTTCCGAGAGCGCGCCACCACACACGGCCCTCCGCCTTCCTCATCCACCCGCTACCAGCGACCTTCTTTAGGTCTTCGGTCCAGCGGGCAGGAGGTCGTCCTACGCTGCGCTTACCGGTACGCGGTCTTCACTCCAGAACACGTCTGCCCCAACGGCCGTCGGTTCTGCGACAGATATGGCCCGCCCACTGCCACTTTAGCGTGAGATCTATCTACCGTGACAATAGACATATACACAGGACCCGGCGGGCCGCATGTCAAAATGTCGTCAGAGGTAACCAACCGCAGTATTGTCTATGGACCGCGGTTCACGCTACATATGTCTATTTATCCTACTTTCCGCCATATATTAGCGGGAATTTTGACAGATGCACAGAGGCACTACTTTTTTCTTGTATGAAGAACGTTGGTGCCAAAACAAACATTTTTGACACCAGAAAACTGGCAAAATTTTTTGCTCGCTTCTTATGTCTATTGACGCATTGCATCTGACTAAGCATGCGTATCACCTAACATCAGGTGTTAAAAAAAAGATTGGTAATGAGGTCGATGACCTTAGACCTACCTGGAGAGTTCCTCAGGCGTGGAGACCTCGAGGAATGTGTCCAGAAACCACCGGAAACCTTCATAGTCAATGTCCTGAAACAAAAATAGTAGTAGGTTAGTAGTTAGGTTTCATCACCAGAGATGATGAATCTCAGCTTGCGGACGTCCACTGTTGGACGTAGGCATTCCCAAACGCGCGCTACCACACCCTGTCCTCAGCCTTCCTCATCCAGCCGCTTCCCGCTACCCGCGCCATGTCGCTCCAACGAGCTGGAGGTCGCCCCACATTACGCTTACTTGTACCACAGAACACTAAATAGTACCAGAAGGTTCACTCCACCCGATAATTTAAAGAAATAGCGACTCTAGCGCTGACACAAAAAGTGCAATTCAGTTCGCAATAGCGCCTGGCCCCGCCCTAAAATCGACACGCAACAAACGCAATGTTGTGGTCTCTTTCTATCGCCTAACTTTATCTCTTACGACGTACTAGGGCTGGCGTACAGACGGCGCGTAAAATAGACCGTACAGAACTAGCGCGCGCAACTCAACCATCTGAAATATCGTGGTCCGGACCCGTACTTGTAGCCGGGACGGTCACGTGATAAGTGAGACTGGCCTGCTCTTGTACTTGGTCATGGAATACATAATAGTACACGGTATAAAAGGTTCACTCCGCAAGATGATTTAAACAAATAGCGACCCTAGCGCTGACACAAAGAAGTGCAATTCAATTCGGAATAGCGCCTGGCTCCGCCTCCGCTATGCACCAAAAGTTGTGTTCTCTTCTATCGCGTAACTTTATCTCTTTCGACGTACTAAGGTTGCGTTGTAATCGGGCGTACGCAGCGCGTAAAATAGACTGTACAAGAACTAACGCGTGCAACAATCTAGCCGGCGCACGGCGGCCGTCTGAAATCAGTACGTCGACACGGTTACTTGTAGCTTCTTGGATCACGTGATAAGTGAACATGGCCTGACTTGGTCTCCACTCCAGGACTTTCCGGCTACAACCGCCATCGCCCCTACGACAAGCGTGTCCTACCTACTGCCACTTCAGCTTGCTAATGGTTTGGGCTGTGTCGGTGACTTTGGTTCTCCTACGGATTTCCTAATTTCTGATTGTATCACGCAGGGAAACTCCTGACATAGCCCTCTCCATAGCATGGCTGAGCGACTTACGTTAGGTTTAGTTAGTTTTTTTTTGGAATGAACGACGAATCTTAGATGACCTGAGGCTAGACAAAGTAACAGTCGTTTAGCGTTGACGACAGTAGATTAAAATGTATGGACGAAACAAGTGACTGTAGAAAAACCACGTGACCGTATAGAGGTCACAATAGAGAAAACAAGCTTTTTTTGAAAATCGACTACGACAATTTGAACGCTCCCTGGCGTTCTCGCAGACCATGTAGATAACTTTTAGCGTACCTCGCATGACAATTGACAAGCGACAGTGAACAACGCTAAGCATAAAGTAGATTCTGCTTTTAGATTTTTCGTTCGGTCACGTGGTTTTTCTACAGTCACGTGGTTTGTCCATACATTTTTATCTACTGTCGTCTAGCCCGGCTGATGTCATGCGATATTTTAGGTTTTTTTTGTTGAAATATTTCATGTTCATCACACAAACATTTGCCAGTAGTGGGAATCGAACCCACGACCTCCGACGCAGACGGCAGGTTCGCTATCGCTACGCCAATCGATGGTCAACCTATGTCGAATAATTATTAATGTATGGAAAGAATTTTCCATTTACCTACTTTTCGTTTCGCCATTCGGTCGTCATTGATTTGCAAGATTTGATTACACACAAACATCTGGACAGGTGAAATTCATTAGAAGCTTATAAAATACCTACGTCAAGGCAAAATAATAAAACGACGTCAAATAACACCGCTCCCTGACATTGATGCTGTATTAATATGCGGAGTTCTTCAAAGCCCGGCGGTTGCTAGGCAACGGTTGCCATGACAACGGCGCCATCTTTGATTCGCAACAGATTGGTATAGTACGATTCACGAAAGATGACCACAAATGGCGGGTCTTTTCTTCATGTACACTCATGAAGAAAAGACTTAAGCCAAAATAATTACCATATATTAGTTAAATAAGACCATATATATTAGTTAAAATAAATGAGACCATAATATTAGTTAGATAAGTCCAAAGAGACCTAAAATAGGCCCGCCATTTGTGGTCATCTTTCGTGAATCGTACTATAGTCTTTGTTGACGACGCCTACTTATCGACAACTTTATTTTCAAATCTATTCAATATGCGATGAAAGATGTTTTGTATAATAAGTAATTTATAAGACTAGCTTTTGCTATCTGCTTTGTCCACGTGTATTTCAGTTTTTTACAAGTAATTTTTTAGGGTTCTGTACCTAAGGGTAAAAACGGTACCCTATTACTGAGACTTCGCCGACCGTTGGTCTGTCATCAGGCGGTAACTCTTGAACCGTGATAGTTACACACTTGAAATTTTGCGCAGATGATGTACTTCCGTTGCCGCTATAACAACATATACTAAAAAATAGAATTAAATAAAGATTAAAGGGGGCTCCCATACCACGTACCTACGTGATTTTTTGCTCGGTTTTCGTCGATGGTCCAGAACTCCCAATATTACTCTACTTGTATAGTAGGTAGTAGTAGTAGGGTATATAGAGTTCTGGCTTTTTTTTCTTTTTTTATCGACAAGAATTGCCAAACGCATACCCCTCCGTCAGGGGAAACGGAGCGGGGTTATGTGGGGCTTGCACCCACTAAAACCTATCCCTTGCCATGATGGTTCTCATTGGCGGGAGTACGGGATTCACTTGCGTATTCACCGCGCTCCCGCCAGGCCCCGACCCGTCGCTGCCCACGAGATCTTGATAATAAACTGGGCTAGAAACTTCGCAAGCGATCCTCCTCCTCCGGGGTAGGTGTAGACGTTTCGACACTGTGCCCTCTGCTGGGGCTCAGAGGGACACGCGAAGAAACGTCACCTATCCGCCGGGCCAAGCTATTAGCCGTCGGCTATTAACCGACGTTACCAGGGAGCACCGGCCCGTGCGCTACAGAGAGGCACCGTAGCACTCGGGCACTCGTGCAGGTTGCTTGGCCAGCCGCCCAGAGTTCTGGCTTGAGGGATCTCGCTAAGTTACATAGATAATAGCACGGAACTTTTCGTGCGCGAGTCCAACTCGCACTTGGCCAATTATTTTACACACTACAAGACCTCTCTGGCAGTGGCGCAGTGGCACTCTCGGATTTGAGTGGGAGGTCGCGGGTTCGATTCCCGCCAAGGGAGGTAGGCGATTTACGTAACGCGTAGGCTACATTTCGTGAAGTGAAATGTTTAAAAAGGTCATGGCATTTACGTAGGTACATAAGCAACCGATATTGAAACCAAAATTTTTGCGAATACCTACTGAAAAATTAATTTTACGATCGAGAATCGTGAAAGTAAATTTACTTTGCGCAATTAGATTGAAGGGTTGTATTTTCTATGTTGAAATACATTCAATTTTACATAGAAACCAATAGATATAAAGTTAGACTTTTTTAAAGAAACATAAAACGATTTTCAATTTTCTATCATTGCAATGACGTTGGGTCACTATCTTCTTCTACTATATAAAAATAAGTCGGGTTTTCCTCCCTGACGCTATAACTCCAGAACGCACGAATTGATTTCCACGATTTTGCATTCGTTGGACAGATCTCGGGCTCCGTGAAGTTTATAGCAAAGAAAATTCAGGAAAAATTTCAACAGAAAGGCGGGAAAATCTTTTTAGCGGGAAAGCCATCTGGTGGCGAAACGGAGTTCGCCGGGTTTGCTAGTTTCCTATAACTGTACTGAATTTCAAGGTCGATAACCTCAACAGGTACTGAAATAATCGTGTGACAGACGGACTGACGGAGAAAGGCTCACCATAAGGGTTAGATTTTTACCAAACTGGTATGGAACCCTAAAAAATAACTCACCACACACATTTTAGAAGATTTAAGTAAGTGAAAAGTTTCAGTTAAAATGAACTGCTCTAAGTATCTTATCTACTTTTTCCGTTGTTTGTTTGTGTTAGGCTGTGGTGTTAGGCGAAAGTTTTGGCGTGAACTTCTTAATAAATGACAGTTTATTGGAAACAGTATCGCCTTGGAATCTATTCGACTTAGTAGCAATTTTTTTTGTAAACAAAAGACTTTGTTTGTACCTAATTATAACATCTTATATTATATTTTAACCTACAATTTTGCAAAATAAATGAAGATGGCCGCCATTTTGAACTTTTTCGTCATTGGACCGAATTCTTTCAAAATCGAAATCTTGCCGTTGCAGTAAGCATAGATAAAGAATCTGTGGTCAAAATTAAAAAAAGTGGCTGCCATTTTCAACTTTTTTGTTATTGGACCGAATTCTTTCAAAAGTGTTGTAAACAACAACACTTACTACACGCAGTAGGTATCTAAGTATCCTTTATTTTATTTTCCCGTGTAAATAGTTTCTCCCTCGTAAAGCGAGACAATATAACAGTTAATGTGAACAAATGCCGTGGGCTGCGGACGCTAACATGTCTTTATGTACTTAGTACTGTACATAAGCATTATATTCAGGCTTAGCTACTATACTCGTAATGTTAGTTAACGGTGTAGACGGCTATTTAAGTGATTTTAGTGACCTGCAGTTTACAAAAACTATAAAGACAATTTCTTTCAAAGGATAACGACCACGGATGTATGGAATCGGATGTTTTCGAAAATGAATATCTATGCCCGTATTTTTTTTTCGTATTTTGATTTATTTAAACTAAAAAAATTAGAATACTCGATGTTTTTAGGTCAAAAATATGGACATTGAAACGCCAATAACTTTTAACTTTTAACAACTTTTTTCATGAGAGATAACGATAACATTTTCTCGACGGAAAGTTATCCCACAAGTTGCTCCAAAATGTCAGTTTTTCTAGTTTTTATCGGAAACTACAATGGATGTTACTGTAATTTTTATTTTAAAGTGTCGGTAATAATAATATCCAAAAACGCATAGAAACAGATTTTTGTTAACTGGCTTAGTTTTCCAGGAATTAGGTAAAAGGTCGTTACTCTGTTATATTCTTCCGGGGCGCTGCATGCCGCACCTACCAACCTATCCGTGAGAGTGAGAAAGACAAAAATAAATTCAATAAATCCCCTTAAACAAAGAGAATAGTAAACGAATCCTTTACTGGAGAGCCTTCTGTAAATTTTACACGGGTTTCTAAAAATACACACAGCCCATCCAGATTAATCGATAGGACGACACCGTTCGAGTTACTACTTTACAAAGCAACGAATAAGGTCTATATTCTATTGGTGTTCATTTGACATCATTTAAGATCAGTCAACAAGATTTTTTAAAGGATCTAGAAAGGCTGTATGGTACATTTCTTAAACGGCGAAGAAAGAAATAGGAGGTGCCTTTTAAAAGGTGTGTGAAGACTGAAAACACTCTGAGAAGACATAAAGCTGAAATAATTATGATTCATAGGAATTTATATAGGTATATTTTAAAGGAAAAATAAAATCAACTCTCTACCTAAAATACATTATTTTTAAGATATCTCGTGAGGAGATGGAAGCATATTTTTATCATTCCAAGAATCTTTGTCGTTAATAAATTCTTCAATGGTATTTAAATATATAATAATAACTAAATACATTTGTACATATGTAATGACATATAATAATGAAAAATTAAGTTAGTTTTGCGATTACCTAAGACGCGTACGAAGCGGTTTGGTTCCTCGTTCCTGATACGCACTGCAAAGGCCTGGATTACACTCCCAGGCAGTGACTTTCCTGCCACTTACAACCCGGGTGCCTTCAAATCAAGAGTGAATAGGCATCTTGTAGGCAAACGTGTTCCACCTTACACTGTATCATCACTTTCCATCAGGTGTGATCACAGTCAAGCGCTAGCCTATATAGTATAAAAAAAGATTTCTTAACATCCTTATCGTTATACATATGTATATCTTCTGTAGTAGAGAACCCTCGGTTCCGCACTAAAGAAGATCGGATTCGCACTTAGCTGTTTATATTATCAGATTTTAGATTTGTTTCTATCTTCTTTGAAGTTATTTGGTCGGGAGTAGGGACAGCGCACACGAAAATTGGCGGTATAAATAAACATTGGGAATGATTGCGAATAGTCCAACCTTTGACTTTGAGGGAGGTTCCGATCTCTGAATTTATTGATTCAATTATTATTTATAGGTATCGTTTTAGGTGTATATGGCGAAACGATAAAACAGACTGGGTAGCGATTCACAAAATGCAACAGTTGTGAAGTGAACAGTGAAATGAAATAAAACGTCATGGCTACTACTATACTAGATTCATCCCAAAACATTTTTCTGAGAACACTGAAAAATTAGTTTCACAACTATTGAGATACAATTGAATATACTTAGAAAATATTGGAATTGTGATTTGTGGAGGAGGAATTGTGAAATTAAAACATAGCGCGATAAAATCGAGCATTATGTTTTCTATGTTGAAGTTATTCAATTTTACACTCTACATAAATAGACGTAAAGTTAATTTTTCATTTCATTTCATGAGTCATTTCATTCAGTGTGTCAAAACCACCAAAACTGTACGTGAATCAATTAGCAGATAGATCAAAAGAATCTGCCTTCAGCGGAGAATAATATAATCTGTTGTCAGTGGTCAGAACATTATGATGAATCATCAGGATTCCTCACAGGTTTAAAAAATACGTATATGTGGTATTTGAGAGTGCTGACATAATTATTATGTGAAAACTAGAAAAAAAATTAAATATAGATGTCGGTTATGGTGACATGGGTGTTTGGCAACGTCGACGCGAGTTTAATAGGTTTTTCCTATTCCAAAAAGACCGATACGCCTAAAGAAGTTTTCACTTCACTGTAACGGTGACAGGGTGGATTTTCTTTTTGAAAAGGAAACGACACGAAAGTTGGTCATGTAATAAAATAGCATTTTCTACCCACTTAAAAAAAAATAATGATAGCTTTTCCGAGCGGGTGAAATAAAAAATAATTTTCCTGTCCATTGACTCGAGTCGAACCCAACACGATATTTCAGAAACTTCCAACAAAAACATTCTTATCCGTCGCGGGTGAACAAAAGTTTTGTTATTCCGTAGCGAAATTGTTTATTGTTTAAACTTTGTACGGACCCCGAGGGACGTGGGGGTGCAAAGTGACAAAGTTGTGAACGTCACTGAATGGTAGGTATTTCATTTGTCCAATGTCGCGGTCGCGCCGTGGGACGTATTATCGCGTTCAGGGGTATTTTGGGACCCGGGGATTGTTTGTGACAAATATTGTATTACCGAAGTTTGAAGTAAATTGCCAAAATGATATATGCTATTAATATTATTATTAAAAATGTAAGAGTTTGTACGTTCTCACACAAACCGAAATTGTTTATAATTTAAACTTTGTATGGACACTGAAAGGCTTGGGGACGCAAAGTGACACAGTTTGAACGTTTAGCGTCACTGAATGGTAGGTATTTCATTTGTCCAATGTCGCGGTCGCGCCGTGGGACGTATTATCGCATTCAGGGGTATTTTGGTACCCGGGGATTGTTTGTGACAAATATTGTATTACCGAAGTTTGAAGTAAATTGCCAAAATAATGTATTCTATTAATATTATAAATGTAAGAGTTTGTTTGTTGCTTAATCTCACTCAAACTGAAATTGTTTATTGTTTCAACTTTGTAAGGGCCCTGAGGGGCGTTGGGGTGCAAAGTGACAAAGTTGTGAACGTTTAGCGTCACTGAATGGCAGGTATTTCATTTGTCCAATGTCGCGGTCGCGCCCTGGGACGTATTATCGCATTCAGGGATATTTTGGGACCCGGGGATTGTTTGTGACAAATATTGTATTACCGAAGTTTGAAGTAAATTGCCAAAATAATGTATCCTATTAATATTATAAATGTAAGAGTTTGTATGTTGCTTAATCTCACTTAAAACTAAACTGTTTACTGTTTAAACTGGAGGGTCTCGGGGGTTCAAAGTGACAAAGTTGTGAACGTTTAGCGTCACTTTGGGACCCGGGGATTGTTTGTGACAAATATTGTATTACCAAAGTTTGAAGTAAAGTGCCAAAATAATGTATCCTTTTAATATTATAAATGTAAGTGTGTATGTTGCCTAATCTCACTCAAACCGAAATTGTTTATTGTTTAAACTTTGTAAGGACCCCGAGGGGCGTTGGGGTGCAAAGTGACAAAGTTGAAAACGTTTAGCGTCACTAAATGGTGGGGTATATCATTTGTCTAATGTCGCGGTCGCGCCGTGGGACGTATTATCACGTTGAGGGGTATTTTGGGACCCGGGGATTGTTTGTGACAAATATTGTATTACAGAAGTTTGAAGTAAATTGCCAAAATAATGTATCCTATTAAAATTATAAATGTAAGTGTGTATGTTGCTTCATCTCACTCAAACCAAAATGGTTTATTGTTTAAACTTTGTGCGGACCCCAGGGTTTCAGGGAAGCAAAGTGAAAAATTTGTGAACATTTAGCGTCATTGCATACATTTCATTTGTCCATTGTCGCGGTCGTGTGAACGTTAAGCGTCACTGAATGGTTGGGTATTTCATTTGTCCCTTGTCGCGGTCGTACCGTGGGACGTATTATCGCGTTCAGGGGTATTTTGGGACCCGGGGATTGTTTGTGACAAATATTGTTTCACCGAAGTTTGAAGTAAATTTCCAAAATAATGTATCCTATTAATATTATAAATTTAAGTGTGTATGTTGCTTCATCTCACTCAAACCGAAATGGTTTATTGTTTAAACTTTGTGAGGACCCCGAGGGGCGTTGGGGTGCAAAATGACAAAGTTGTGAACGTTTAGCGTCACTGAATGGTTGGGTATATCATTTGTCCATTGTCGCGGTCGCGCCGTGGGACGTATTATCACGTTGAGGGGTATTTTGGGACCCGGGGATTGTTTGTGACAAATATTGTATTACAGAAGTTTGAAGTAAATTGCCAAAATAATGTATCCTTTTAATATTACAAATGTAAGAGTTTGTTTGTTGCTTAATCTCACTCAAACGAAATTGTTTATTGTTTAAACTTTGCACGGATCCCGAGGGTCTCGGGGGTTCATAGTGACAAAGTTGTGAACGTTTAGCATCACTGAATGGTAGGTATTTCGTTTGTCCGTTGTCGCGATCGCACCCTGGGACCTTCAGGAATAGACATATACCCAGGACAGCGCGGACGGCGAGAAAAAAATTCGCTAGTTTATCGATAACAAAAATGCTTGTTTTACCACCAACAGTAAGGCCATGCTCAGCTCAAACCTATAGAATTTTGACAGGTAGCGCTACTGTTTTATTGTACGAAAAAGGTTTACGCAAATCGTTCGGATGCCCATATCCTGAGGTTTCTTATCGGTGCGTAATTAGGGGTACTTTGGGACCCGGGGATTGTCTGTGACAAATATTGTATTAGCGATGTTTGAAGTAAATATCCAAAATAATATATCCTAGTAACATTATAAATGTAAGAGTGTGTAACTGTGTATATGTGTGTTGCTTAATCTCACTCGAACCGAAATTGTATATTGTTTAAACTTTGTAAGGACCCCGAGGGGCGTTGGGGTGCAAAGTGACAAAGTTGTGAACGTTATGCGTCACTGAATGGTGGGGTATATCATTTGTCCATTGTCGTGGTCGCGCCAAGGGACGTATTATCGCGTTCAGGGGTATTTTGGGACCCGGGGATTGTTTGTGACAAATATTGTTTCACCGAAGTTTGAAGTAAATTGCCAAATATATCCTATAGATATTACAAATGTTAGAGTTTGTATGTGTGTTGCTAAATCCCACTCAAACCGAAATGGTTTATTGTTTAAACTTTGTACGGACCCCGAGGGGCGTAGGGGTGCAAAGTGACAAAGTTGTGAACGTTAAGCGTCACTGAATGGTGGGGTATATCATTTGTCCATTGTCGTGGTCGCGCCCTAGGACGTTTTATCACGTTCAGGGGTATTTTGGGACCCGGGAATTGTTTGTGACAAATATTGTATTACCGAAGTTTGAAGTAAATTGCCAAATTATATATCCTATATCTAGGATATGAAAATGAAAATGAAAATATTTATTTTCACATAGGCCTAAATAACAGGCTATTATGAAAAGTCAAAACTCTACCGCCAGGTTCGGAAAGCAGGTTTGCACCGAGAAGAACTGGCAAGAAACTCGGCACTTGCTCTTTTCAAAAATGTCATTGTACAAAAAATGGCTTTTCTTCATTGCCACAACGCGTTGAGATCGAATAGCATGTAAGTAGGGCATGCACCTGGGAATTCCCGGTTCTTAAAATCCCGGGAAATCCCGGGATTTTTAAGGTGTTAAAAGAACCGGTTCTTTTTCTTTAGAAGCATTAATTCCCGGTTCTCCCGGTTCTTTAAAAAATCCAATAATTATTACGTATTTTATCGAAAATTATTTTTTTGTTTGAAAGAGTATACCTACTAGATCGTTCAATAAGTCCCGAGACTAACCTGGAAATGGCGCATATATTAAAAACTCTTTTGATTTTTAAAAAGTACTGGCTATCAATACAAGAATGTGTCAAATTTTTAAAAATGGAACAATAAAATTATTGATTTTGAAACATTTAAGTGACGTGTAATTTCGATACAATGGAAAAAAACGAGTTTCGCGTGTTGATAAAACATTGTTTTTTAATGGGAAAAAATACCGTTGAAGCACAGCTATGGCTTATAAAATGTTATGCAGGATCAGCTCCCTCTAAAGCAACCATTTGTCGGTGGTATGCCGACTTCAAACGCGGTCGCATGGACACCAATGAAGGGGAACGCTCAGGTCGTCCAAATGAAGCAGTGACTCAACAAAATATTAACCAAGTCCTAAAAATCGTATTGGAAGATGGGAAGGTAAAAGTGCGAGAGATAGCCGAGATAGTGAAGATTTCAGCTGGTAGTATTTTCACTATTTTACATAAAAATTTGGCCATGAAAAAGCTTTTTTCTAAGTGGGTGCCGCGTTTGCTTACAACTGATCAAAAGGAACAACGTATCAATGATTCAGAGCGATGTTTGGCGCTGATGAATCATAATAAAAAGGATTTTTTACGTCGGTATGTAACAATGGATGAAACCTGGATACACCATTTCACTCCGGAATCCAATCGGCAGGCAGCGGAGTGGAGAGCGGCTGGTGAAAGCCGCCCGAAGTGTCCAAAGATTCAGAAATCGGCCGGTAAGGTTATGGCTTCTATATTTTGGGATGCGCATGAAATACTTTTCATCGACTACCTTGAAAAGGGGCAAAATATAAATAGTGACTATTACATGTGCTTATTGGAGCGATTGAAGTACGAAATTGCGGATAAACGGCCTCACATGAACAAAAAGACACTCAGAGACGACTGTGACATAGAGCGCGAGAGGCGGGCGCTTGCTGTCAGGTGCAACATGATAGCACGCAGATTCTTCCACTGCAACGAGCAGGTCAAGAAGACCCTGTTTCGAGCGTTCTGTCAAAATTTGTACACTTGCCATTTATGGTTTGGGTACACCAGACGCTCGTATAGTGCCATCAGGGTGCAGTACAATGATGCCTACCGCATCCTGATGAAATTGCCAAGATTTTGCAGTGCGTCGAACAAGTTCGCCTCGGCAAGAATGCCCGACTTTTTCGCAATAATACGTTCGCGTATAGCAACCTTTTGGGACCGAATTCGTTGCTCTCATAATGAGATCCTTCGTACAATGTGTGACCACTTGGATACCGCAATCTGTCGGCATTGGTTGACACAGCATCGCAGTGCGAATCGAAAATAAGCACATAATATTTCTAATTTATTTTATTTTTATTTTATTTATGTTAATATTCTCATATCATCATTAATGTTTTTATTTTTATTTAATATTTTCATGTAAATTGGTTAACTGGGTTCATTGCCTTTCAATAAAGAACATTTATTTATTTTTATTTATTATAAAAAGAAAGTGGTGTTTCACCAGGACAACGCGCCTTGTCACAAGTCCGTGAGAACGATGGCCAAAATTAACGAATTGGGCTTCGAATTGCTTCCTCATCCCCCTTATTCGCCAGACTTGGCCCCCAGCGATTACTGGCTGTTTGCAGACCTCAAAAAAATGCTTCAGGGTAAGAAATTTGACTCAAATAGTGAAGTTATCGCAGCAACGGAGGCTTATTTTGAAGCCAAAGATAAATCGTTTTACACACATGGGATATAGAAAAGCGTTGGAGGGACTGTATCGCTCTTGAAGGAGACTATGTTGATGAATAAAAATTAATTTTATAAAAAAGACCTTTTTTTTTTAGTACTTAGTCTCGGGACTTATTGAACCACGTGTACTTTCCAGGTGGTTTCATAGTCATCAAGTCAGGATCTGATGTTGGGATATTGGAGAAATCGAGGGAACTCTTCAAATTTTATAAGAACACTTGAATGTTTCGTACAATCATAGTCCTTCCTAACACCTACTCCATGTGCGAAGAAAAGACGATAATATTATTATAAAAAATCGCCTGACTTCAAATTTGTATACCAACATTAAAAATTATTTCACTCTTTGTAGTGGCATTTGAAGTCGGTTTTTTGGAAATAATTTTCTATTTATTTCATGTTTACTACATATCGTAATAGCCCCTTTTGTAGGAATATTAAAAATAATGCTTTTAATTAAAATTTTAAACTTTTTTACCAAGAACCGGGAAATCCCGGGTACCCGGTTCTGAGCTCGGTGCAGAACCGGGAATTCAAAATTAAGAACCGGAACCGGTTCTGCATGCCCTACATGTAAGCCACGCCACGAATTTCGCTATTTGGTATTTCTTTGATTGCCACAACGCTTCGAGCCATAACACGAATTTCGCTATGTGGATGTTTTACTGTGACCACATCGCGTTGTGAGCTATTTTTCCGCTCAATGAGCGTTTTTGATCTTTGAGCGTAACATATACATTATTTTGGAAAATCTGAGAATAGGTTAGAAGCTATTTTGCATGTATATGTGGAAAAACAACGTTTGACCGGTCCACAGACTTGTAGCTTTACCAGAAATCGACATATAAACCGTTTTTACCCTTAAGGACTCAATCCTCCCGCCTCCCAGCTACCACGTCCCGACCCCAGATCATTCATTAATTATTATTTTTCCTTTAATTTTTGTCATACTCTCTTCCTGTTTCAATGAACTTCGTCGTCGTCGTCGTTTCAGCCGATGGACGTCCACTGCTGGACATAGGCCTCCTGAAATGACCGCCAAACACCACGATCTTGCGCCGCCTACAGCCAGCGACTCCCCGCGACCCTCTTAATGTCGTCCGTCCACCTGGTGGGGGGTCGACCGACACTGCGCTTCTCGGTGCGTGGCCGCCATTCCAGCACCTTGGGTCCCCAACGTCCATCGGTCCTGCGAGCTATGTGCCCCGCCCATTGCCACTTCAGCTTTGCGACACGTTGAGCTATGTCGGTTACTTTGGTTCTTTTGCGGATCTCCTCATTTCTGATTCGATCGCGCAAAGACACTCCGAGCATAGCTCTCTCCATCGCTCGCTGAGTGACCCTGAGCCTTCTTATGAGGCCAATGAATTTCATCCTATTATTATATTTATTCACTTTTTACCTCAATAGATCATCTTATAATTCATCAAAGCCTAACTTACAGGTGTAGCGGTATTATGATTTATGATGTCATCCTTCTAGTTTTAAGATCATATTTAATCCGCCATTTTGAATTTTTTTTTTCTATCCGTCGAATAGACCTTCGGGTCCTGATCACTTCTTGTCAAGAAACCGTTCTTCCATCTTTTATACTTTGCGAGATATCGACAAAATTCGAACGGCGGCCATTTTGAATCCGCCATTTTGAAAATTTTTTCAGCTCACTGCCAATTGGATGACGTTTCGAATGACATTTGGTCGAGCACCCCCCACCTATCTTTGATACCCTGGTTGTGCTCTTCACCTGTCTCTGAAATCCTCAAACATCAGCTCTCTCCGTATTTTTGTTCCGAATGAATTTTTCCCTTATATACGAAATGAGCATTAAAAAAAATTTTTTTCATACAAAATTGTTCAGGAGAGGTGGTCAATGAGTCAGTCAGTCAATCAGTGAATCAGCACGAGTAGCTATATATATATTAATACAACTTATTAAAATAGTAAATAACCAGTGACATTGAATATTAAATGAATTAAACTACTATAATTCAGAAATAACAAAAAAATCTTGCATTTTATCCTGAAATAATACGTTTAATTTATCGAAAAATGCTAAAAATGACACTTTTCGGTTTATGGTTTTTGAATGAAAATCTAGGAAAATCGTGATTTTTTTAAACACTTTTTAGTAAATGTTATTAATTTTCTAAATAATATGTCATTGTTATAAGTTTGTGTTATGAAACCTGGCAAATATCTTGCATCTGCATAGAGCTTTCACCGCTAAGGTAATTCTGTACTAACGAACGAGAAGAACTGGCAGGATCGTCGGCTCACAAACTTCGATAAAATTGAAGTGTCGTAGATTGTTCATTGCTACAGCGTAGCGTCGCGCGTAGGTCGAAGTAATTAAAGCGTAGCATGGCGTAGCGCGTAGGGCTGACACTTTTGGAGGTTTATTAGATTTTATCCTGTCTGTCTTTGTGTGTGTGTCTGTCTGTGTGTGTCTTTCCTGCCACTTACAACCCGGGTGCCTTCAAATCAAGAGTGAATAGGCATCTTCTAGGCAAGCGCGTTCCACCTTAGACTGTATCATCACTTTCCATCAGGTGTGATCACAGTCAAGCGCTAACCTATATAGTATAAAAAAAAATTTAAGGCTTGAAGAGATGGCAACTGGCTCTTGATTATGATGTATAAGTCAAATTGTTTAAATAACTGATCATCGAATCCTTACAGAAAAATATGTAACGGAAAATAAGGGTTTAATGAACAATCGTTATTGACAAGAAAATGAATTTTCTCAAACCCTCTTTTTCCTGCAGCGGCAACAAAAATACATCATCTGTGTAAATTTCAAATGTCTAGCTATCACGGTTCGAGAGATACAGCCTGGTGCGTACGGACAGACGGACGGTGTTGTCTCAGGGTGCCGTTTTTGCCCTTTGAGTACGGAAACCTAAAAATGTCAGAAAGTGACAGTTGTTATCGATAAGTCACGTGTTTCTTGTCGATAGTTGCCAGCCCTAAAGTAATCCCCATTCGGGACGCCACAGTGTCGGCATCGATGGCTTTATACGCAAGGATTTTCCTGTTTAGGGTGACCAGGATTCTTTGAAAATACTTATTGTGTATTGATTGGTTAAGAGGATCGTCATCTGTAAGCTTTCATACAAGAAGCGTTTTCCTACCCATAAATGTCCGATTTTAAAATTTTTTAGAAATGTATCAGATACACCTACTGGTACAACTACTATGATCATACGTTTTACTTTTTAAAGAATATTGCTTATGTTTAAAGTTATTAGAGTATAAATATCCATATTTTTGTCGTGATAACGTTTAATAAATTGATGAACACCAGCAACGCACATGAAAAATAGTAACGTTCCGCGTAACGTTCCACCTGAGCCTGTGCGTGCAAGCGAGAGCGCGCAACAAGCGATAGAGAGGCATGATAAAACAAACGATAGAGAGGCCAATTAAGACGTAATCACGTAAACCGACTTTACAGACAACCAATTTTTTTTACCTTAAAACTTGCTCGAGTAGGCTCTATAGTTGCCTATATTTTCTTATCTACAAATAACACAGTAGATAAAAATGTATGGACAAAACAAGTGACTGAAGAAAAACCACGTGACCGTATAGAGGAAAACACGTTTTATTTTAAAATCGACTACGACAATTTGAACGCTCCCTGGCGTTGTAATTTTTCGAGTAATTCGCATGACAGTTGACAGCTGTTGCGTATATGAGTGGGGTCACCACTGTTGCGTATAGGAAGCGGAGATGAGTTAAACACGGACAACGTAATAACGTATATATTTGTGGCATAACTAACTTAACTATTTACACAGCTTATATACTATCTTAAAAGTATGCGTTTATACAATCAATCACGTAAGGCACGTATGTTCTTAGAATATGCTGATCCACACAACGTGATCCTGTGCTGTTTACACATATATAAAAATTATCAGACTGTCTGTAGATATGGAAAGTATTTTGGCTTTACCATAACGCCAAAGTACTTCCCCCTTTGAGAAAAAAATGACATATATTCAAGATAAATCTAAAATTACACATGCTCTTATAACTAGCGAGTTATTCTAAAGTATACAGCTACTTATCTCTAAGGGTCCTTAATTCGGTCATGCGCATGCCTCTAAACCCTATGTAAAGATTGTAAAGCTAATAATTAATAGTCAACTGTAACTGCTGTATGTAGAGGACGATGATGGTCTGATGGTGATGTGATAGTTTACCTTCTATACCAAGGCAAAACGGACAGGCGGACGCGATATGCGCCCCGAACGCGTAATTTTGGGTTGATCTAATCTCCCCTTATCTTTTTTTTTTTTTTTTTACGTAATACAGTAAAACAACATGCATAAAGTAGATTCTGCTTTCATTTGTTTTCATTCAGTCACGTGGTTTTTCTACAGTCACGTGGTTTGTCCATATATTTTTATCTACTGTCGTCAACGCTAAACGACTGTTACTTTGTCTAGCCCCGCTGATTAGTGACTCCGCTTTGCTCCGCTTCGGTGGAATCCGGGCCTAAGCTTCGTTATCTAGAACTTTACATATTTTAGCCGAACTCATTGCCACCCTACACTGCAAAGTTCAAACCCCACGCGGTTCGACTTTCAGTGGCCTTTCAAGCAATTGAGACGGATGACAATGGTCCAAGGTTCGATCCCCCTTTGGGCTATTATCGTAAATTAGGTGTAGGTATAATGACAATAAGTAATAATGTCTTTCGATCTGAATTTCGTAGTACAATAAATTATTATTTGCACGCCCAAGTTTTGTAATAAATTGGGTTTGCGTTTATGGTTTTCCTCCTTATGAGTTGTTTCAAAAGCACTTTTTAGGGTTTTTCGTACCCGAAGGGTAAAAAAGGAACCCTATTACGGAGACTTTGCTGTCCGTCCGTCCATCTGTCACTAGGCTGTATCTCTTGAACCGTGATAGCTACAGACTTGAAATTTTCACAGGTCATATTGTATTTCTTTTGGCGTTATAACAACAAATACTAAAAAATAGAATAGAATAAATATTTCTCCCATACCACAAACGTACCTAAATTGTTTGCTTGTTTTTGCTCGATATTGATGACGGTTATAGGTTCAAATATTTAAAGGACGCTTTAAATATTTACATAATTATTTACTAAGTTTTGGATTTTTAGAAATCCCACTGGAGCCGTGGTTTTTTTCGTGATAAAAAGTAGCCTACGTTCTTTCCCAAGCTCTAGTCTATCTATGTACCAAATTCATCAAGATTGGTTCAGTGGTTTAGGCGTGAAAGCGTAACAGACATATAGAAAGACAGAGTTACTTTCGCATTTATAATAATTAAGTAGGGATAGGGAATAGGGATTAGTAGGGATTGAATATTGTTTCAAAAAATGATTTAAATAAATCAATATTTTGATTTGACTATAAAAAAAGATTTATTTATTTATAAATTGCATCATGTAGGTATATGCTATAGGGTGCACATGAAACCCTGTCAGGGCACACCAATACAAATTTTGATCCCCTATCTCTACATCACAATTTTATACCTATACTAGCTGACCGGGCAAACTTCGTTTTGCCGTTTAGGGACATGACGTATAGATAACAACCCGCTCCCGGACCCAGAGATCACACCCTGAAAGTTTCACAACGATCGGTCCAGCCGTTTCGGAGGAGTTTGGATACAAAGAAAATGGAGAGAATTTTATATATTAGATTCAAAATCCTTATTGTCTGCAGATTCCGACGAATTGAGAACCTCCTCCTTTCTTTAAAGTCGGTTAAAAATATACCCTTCCTATTCGGAAGCTTACATAAACTACGGAATGAAACGGCATTATATGACGTCACATCTTCCATCTCTTTCCGTCATGACGTCATAGAAGTAGGCCGGAGTTATTTACATTCGCCCGTCCGTTCGAAGCAAATGCAACTTTAAACTCTATATGGTAAAGTTGAAAATCGAGGGTTTGCGGCTATAATTATGACGACACAGGAGCATGCCGGAAGATATCGATGTTTGTTCTTGCTATTTGCTTGATGGAAATTGCAACTTCATAATTTTGAATCGTATCACTGATAAGAAAACTCAGGATATGGGCAACCGAACGATTTATGCATACCTTTTTCGTACAAGAAAACAGTAGCGTCATCTGCCAAAATTCCGTAGGTGGCTGCTAAGAGAACTACAACATGGCCTTTATTTAAATAGAAATGATTTAATTGAATATGTTTTCTAATAATATACCTACTTACGTTAATTAATTTAAAAAAAACCGACTTCAACTCTCATCAAACTTTTTTTTTTACTCTACACAAGTTAGTACTTGACTGCGATCCCACCTGATGGTAAGTGATGATGCAGCCTAAGATGTTATCGTACTAACTTGGAAGGGTAAGTAAATTTACCCAACGGTTTCTACGAGCATCGCACTGGAACGCTAAATCGCTTGGCGGTGCGTCTACTACTGTTGAATACATCCTTTCCAATTAAAAATTTAAGACTTATATGGTTTTCTCATGGATACCCTTATCAGGACTAGACTAAATCGAAATGGGACCACACGGGAAGCGACAGCTTTCTAATAAAAAATGTAACATCAAAATCAATTCATCCATTCAAAAGTTATGAGGTAACAAACATAAAAAAAACCTTCATTCGAATTGAGAACCTTCCTTCTTTTTTGAATTAGGTTGATAAAAAATAGGTACGTAATAAGGGAGCCGTGCACCCTTGCTCGAAGAGTGGATAAAACTGTACAAGCAGATAAACATTTTATCCTCGTGGGGAAAATGTCCCCGATCCGTGCGTACTGTAGCATTTGTATTTTAGGATTCCAATTAAAAACAGGTGCAAAACAAACATCAAACTACGAACAGTTGAAAACAAATATTGCGATTGTCCATGCATTGTGTTGTTTGAACTCTGCAATTGAAGTACAGTTTGCATTGTCTATGTTTGTTCGTTGAAACTCATCCAGTGTTCCACTTTCAATCTTTGGCCTATAGAGTATACGCATGTATTGGCAACAATAAATATTTATTGAGTTTGTTGGTTGTTTAACTGCATTTTAATAGATGCAGGTTAAACTAGAAAGTATTGCGATTGTCTATGCATTGTGTTGTACAAACTCTCCAATTGATGTACCTACAGTTTGCATTGTCTGTGTTTGTTCATTTGTGTTCCACTTTGAATCTTTGATCTATAGGAATTGCCTATACTTACATGTATTGGGAACAATAAATATTTATTGAGTTCTTTGGTTGTTTCATTGCAATTTAATAGATTCAGCATAGATTTATAATAGGTCGTCGCTCGCGCTCCAACTAGATAGAGCCCAACCTAACAACGACAGCTCCGTGAGTTCGGCAACTTTTTCTTGTAGTGTGAGTGAGTAAATTTGAAATTTGTATGGTGTGTGGATGCTAGTGCATGCGTGAAAAATTGTGTAGCGACGGCTCGGGCTTGCAAATGGGCAAAATTTTTTTGCTGCACTTTTGAAGTTGAGGGTTCCCTCTTGGACCTCTATGACTTATTTTTTCCAGGATATTATACACATCGCAATCTAGCCCCAAAGTAAGCGATAGCTTGTGTTGTGGATACTAGGTCATTGATAAATATACTTAATATTTAACATATATAAATACAATATAATATGTACTTAATTGAAATTGAGTTCCTCCGGGTAGTTACCACCGTGGTGTCAGTTGTGACTTGTGCTACCGTGAAGCAGTCCTGTGTTGCTGTGTACAGGTTTGATACTGATCTACTGGTGGTAGGACTCTTCTCGCGGAGTTGGTCCGGGTAGGTACCACCGCGGTGTCAGTTGTTCTACCGTGAAGCAGTCATGTGTTGCTGTGTACAGGTTTGATACTGATCTACTGGTGGTAGGACTCTTCTCGCGGAGTTGGTCCGGGTAGGTACCACCGCGGTGTCAGTTGTTCTACCGTGAAGCAGTCATGTGTTGCTGTGTACAGGTTTGATATTGATCTACTGGTGGTAGGACTCTTCTCGCGGAGTTGGTCCGGGTAGGTACCACCGCGGTGTCAGTTGTTCTACCGTGAAGCAGTCATGTGTTGCTGTGTACAGGTTTGATACTGATCTACTGGTGGTAGGACTCTTCTCGCGGAGTTGGTCCGGGTAGGTACCATCGCGGTGTCAGTTGTTCTACCGTGAAGCAGTCATGTGTTGCTGTGTACAGGTTTGATACTGATCTACTGGTGGTAGGACTCTTCTCGCGGAGTTGGTCCGGGTAGGTACCACCGCGGTGTCAGTTGTTCTACCGTGAAGCAGTCATGTGTTGCTGTGTACAGGTTTGATACTGATCTACTGGTGGTAGGACTCTTCTCGCGGAGTTGGTCCGGGTAGGTACCACCGCGGTGTCAGTTGTTCTACCGTGAAGCAGTCATGTGTTGCTGTGTATAGGTTTGATACTGATCTACTGGTGGTAGGACTCTTCTCGCGGAGTTGGTCCGGGTAGGTACCACCGCGGTGTCAGTTGTTCTACCGTGAAGCAGTCATGTGTTGCTGTGTATAGGTTTGATACTGATCTTCTGGTGGTAGGACTCTTCTCGCGGAGTTGGTCCGGGTAGGTACCACCGCGATGTCAGTTGTTCTACCGTGAAGCAGTCATGTGTTGCTGTGTATAGGTTTGATACTGATCTACTGGTGGTAGGACTCTTCTCGCGGAGTTGGTCCGGGTAGGTACCACCGCGGTGTCAGTTGTTCTACCGTGAAGCAGTCATGTGTTGCTGTGTGCAGGTTTGATACTGATCTACTGGTGGTGGGACTCTTCTCGCGGAGTTGGTCCGGGTAGGTACCACCGCGGTGTCAGTTGTTCTACCGTGAAGCAGTCATGTGTTGCTGTGTACAGGTTTGAAACTGATCTACTGGTGGTAGGACTCTTCTCGCGGAGTTGGTCCGGGTAGGTACCATCGCGGTGTCAGTTGTTCTACCGTGAAGCAGTCATGTGTTGCTGTGTATAGGTTTGATACTGATCTACTGGTGGTAGGACTCTTCTCGCGGAGTTGGTCCGGGTAGGTACCACCGCGGTGTCAGTTGTTCTACCGTGAAGCAGTCATGTGTTGCTGTGTGCAGGTTTGATACTGATCTACTGGTGGTGGGACTCTTCTCGCGGAGTTGGTCCGGGTAGGTACCACCGCGGTGTCAGTTGTTCTACCGTGAAGCAGTCATGTGTTGCTGTGTACAGGTTTGATACTGATCTACTGGTGGTAGGACTCTTCTCGCGGAGTTGGTCCGGGTAGGTACCATCGCGGTGTCAGTTGTTCTACCGTGAAGCAGTCCTGTGTTGCTGTGTACAGGTTTGAAGCGCACTATACGACGACGTGATTACTGGACACAATGAGACCTGACAACTGATGTCTCAGGGTGATGAGCGCAGTGCAGTGCGTCGTATGATATTGCAATGCATAATTTCGGGACGCACTGCATGACATTGGCATGCATATCACTTAGCATCAGGTGAACGTCTCGTCTCATCATTCTTCATTATAAAAAAATTGGTTGTCTGTAAAGTCGGTTTACTGACGATAGTTGAACGTGACAACTCTCGCTTGCACTTCAAGCCTTACATGAAACGGTAACGCCGGATGAGTCATGTTTTTTTGTGCGTGCAGCCGGCTCTATCGATTTATAAGACGTTGTCACGTCAAAAAAATAACTCTCAGGTACACGGGTTCTCTCACCATATTTCGTTCAGAATTAAGTAATACAGGCATAAAAAATTCTACTCACTCCATCTGGATTTTGCTTCTTAACTTCTGCTAATTCTTTCAGAACATCTTCTAGTTTTCTTGTAGAATCTGCAAGAGAATAATAAACAAATAAATAAATCAGGACACTACACATATCGCAATCTAGCCCCAAAGTAAGAGATAGCTTGCGTTATTGATAAATACTAAATAACTATTAATATTATAAAGAGGTAACGTTTGTGAGTTTGTGACGTTGTAAGGAGTAATCTCTGGATCTACCGAACCGATTTTCAAAATTCTTTCACACAGGCTATAAGGAGTGTCACAGGCTATAATAATTTTCAAAATTAATTACGCATACGCATAAACTTGAATAATGTGATCCAAGTTGTAAAGAAAATTGCTTTCATCGAGTGTGCTGCGGAAACTATTGAAGAAGAACAAAACAATGTACTGCAATATTAAAGAACGTATCAAAATCTGAAAAAAGTCCGCGATAGCATATGCCTTTCTCCTACGGATAACTCATAACTGCTTTTACTGTTAAAAATTGTGGATTAAAATATATTAATTTTAGTGAAGCTTATATCAGGCCAGTCTCACTTATCACGTGACCGTCCCGGCTACAAGTAGGGGTCCGGACCTCAATATTTCAGATGGTTGCCGCTCGCGGGCCGAGTTGCACGCGCTAGTTCTGTACAGTCTATTTTACGCGCCGTCTGATTACGGCAGCCCTAGTACGTCGTAAGAGATAAAGTTAGGCGATAGAAAGAGACCACAACATTGCGTTTGTTGCGTGTCGATTTTGAGGGCGGGGCCAGGCGCTATTGCGAACTGAATTGCACTTTTTGTATCAGCGCTAGAGTCGCTATTTCTTTAAATCATCGTGCGGAGTAAGCCTTCTGTACTTGTACTATTTAGTGTTCTGTGCTTATGTGTATGATGGTATTAATTTATATCTTTATAAATATGTTTATTAGAAAGGAAATTTAATGTAGAATATTTGTGCCCTTTACTCTATACAGTTTAAACAAATATCTTAAAAGATTTAAAATATTTGAGGTACTTCCCCACCACTACATGACATGAAAACCAGCGCTCAGGTATAGTCTGAGCCTTCATGCTGAGACGCCATCATTTCTTTATAGGAATAGGGTTTTATGTTTATTTTGTCTGTTTAATTTTTTATTTTTTCTTTTAGTTTTACTTTTTAGGTTTTTTAGTTTTTTCTTTGTTTTTACGTCCTATGTACCTATTTCTATTCTTTTGAATAAATTTATTTTCTTTCTTTCTTTTTCTGACATCCCATGGTTATGCCACATAACCATGGGTTGTCATACAGTATATGTTTGCATGCCAATAATATGGTATGATATAGCGAGAACTTGTATTGTATTATGTACCATCATTGTAATAATATTATGTACCTATATCAGCAAATAAATAAATTGAAATTGAAATTAAAAATATATTCTGTTGTAAAATGCAGTCGACGTATGAAGCGTATCCGTAAATATCCATGGGTCGTCCACATACTCTAGTAAATTAATTTCTATCCCTCAGGTATTGCGTGCTGTCGTGGAAACGTATAGCGGTTAGATTATAACATAACTCCTTAGTTGGACAGATTAAATTGTTTTTCTATAATCCGCTCCTAGAAAAAAATCTGTATGGTCCAATATGCAGGAACACAGCCTACATGAAACACCACACACAATTCTTCCAACACTTTCGTTGCCGAACTCTACGATTTCGCCTTGTGAAGTCAACATCTCCTGAGGATGTCAAAGTGTTCGGACGATACGTGCGTCGAAGAAATTGTTGGAAGAATTGTGTGTGGTGTTTCATGTGGGCGGTGTTCCTGCATATTGTACCTATTATACAGATTCCTTTCAAGTAGCGAATTATAGCAAAACCATTTAATCTGTCCAGCAGGGCTAGACAAAGTAACAGTCGTTTAGCGTTCACGGCAGTAGATAAAAATGTATGGACAAACCACGTGATGAATGAAAATAAATGAAAGCAGAATCTACTTTATGCTTAGCGTTGTAACAGTCGTTTAGCGTTCACGACAGTAGATAAAAATGTATGGACAAACCACGTGACGAATGAAAATAAATGAAAGCAGAATCTACTTTATGCTTAGCGTTGTTCACTGTCGGCTGTCAATTGTCATGCGAAGTACGCTAAAGTTATCTACAACATCTGCGAGAATGCCAGGGAGCGTTCAAATTGTCGTAGTCGATTTTCTAAAAAAGCGTGTTATTTGCTCTATACGGTTTCGTGGTTTTTCTACAGTCACTTGTTTTGTCACTAAACACAATTACACATGTATCTACATTACTATATATATAGCTACTCGTGCTGATTCACTGACTGACTCACTGATTGATCACCTCTCCTGAACAATTTTGTATGAAAAATTTTTTTTTCAGTGACCATTTCGTATATAAGGGAAAAATTCATTCGGAGGAAAAATACGGAGAGAGCTGATGATTGAGGATTTCGAAGACGGGGGAAGAGCACGGCTAGGGTATCAAAGCTAGGTAGGGGGTGCTCGACCAAATGTCATTCGAAATGTCATCCAATTGGCAGTGAGCTGAAAAAAATTTCAAAATGGCGGATTCAAAATGGCCGCCAAACGAATTTCGTCGATATCTCTGAAATTATAAAAGATGGAAGAACGGTTTCTTTACAAGAAGTGATCAGGACTCGAAGGTATATTCCATGGACAGAAAAAAAAACAAAATGGCGGATTTTTTTTTTCCCATAGAAAATGTATGGCGAATGGTGAAGTGACTAAAAGTTGGAAGGCAAATAGGGGGGAAGACAGCACGCGGGCCACATGTGGCCCGCGCCCCCACGCACCCTACTAGTTAATATATATATAGCTGCTTGTGCTGATTCACTCACTCACTGACTGATTGATCACCTCTCCTGAACAATTTTGTATGAAAATTTTTTTTTTCAATAACCATTTCGTATAGAAGGGAAAAAATCATTAAGAACAAAAATATGGAGAGAGCTGATGATTGAGGATTCGAAGACGGATGAAGAGCACAGCCAAGGGTATAGCAGATAGGTGGGGGGGTGCTCGACCAAATGTCATTTGAAACGTCATCCAATTGGCAGTGAGCTGAAAAAAAATTCAAAATGGCGGATTCAAAATGGCCGCCAAACGAATTTTGCCAATATCTCAAAGAGTATAAAAGATGGAAGAACGGTTTCCTGACAAGAAGTGATCAGGACTCGAAGGTCTATTCGATGGATAGAAAAAAAAATCAAAATGGCGAAATTTATTTTTCCATAGAAAATGTATGGAGAATAATGAAGAGGAACATGCAGTATTTTGATGCGATTTTTTGGAGGACTACCAGAAAAAATGGAATGAGATGATGATTGGGGATTTCGAAGACGGGTGAAGAGCACAGCCAGGGTATCGAAGATAGGTAGGGGGTGCCCAAACAAAAAATACTCAGAACCCCATGCAATTTGCAATGAGCTGAAAAAAATTTAAAATGGTGGGTTCAAAATGGCCGCCATACGAATTTCGTCGATATCTCGGAAAGTATAAAAGATGGAAGAGTGGTTTCTTAGCAAGAGGTGATCAGGGTCTCAAAGTATAGGGAATGATTAAAAAAAATCAAAATGGCGGGATTTACTTTTCCATGGAAAATTGCCAGAGAAAAATGTCGGTATAAGTGATGATTTAGGATTTGAATGATGATTGAGGAGCAAGGTCATGGTTTTAAAGATAGTTAAGGGCTGTTCGAACAAAAATACCGCTGAACCTCATCCGATGAGGTTCAGCGGTATTTTTGTTTGAACAGCCCTTAACTATCTTTAAAACCATGACCGTGCTCCTAGGTAATTTTTTCAGCCCACTGCCAATCGGATTCCAATTGGCGATGGAGATGACGGCGATAGTTTTATGGGCGGGATGACTGCACGCGGGCCACATGTGGCCCGCGCACTCACGCGCCCTACTAGTTAATATATATATAGCTGCTTGTGCTGACTGACTGACTCATTGATCACCTCTCCTGAACAATTTTGTATGAAAAAATTTTTTTTGACGTATACTGTCATATAGAAGGAAAAAATTCATTAAGAACAAAAATATGGAGAGAGCTGATAATTGAGGATTTCGAAGACGGGTGAAGAGCACGCCAAGGGTATTGCAGATAGCTGGGGGGTGCTCGACCAAATGTCATTTGGAACGTCATCCAATTGGCAGAGAGCTCAAAAAAAATTCAAAATGGCGGATTCAAAATGGCCGCCATTTGAATTTCCTCGATATCTCGGAAAGTATAAAAGATGGAAGAACGGTTTCTTGACAAGAAGTGATCAGGATTTTAAGGTCTATTCGATAGAAAGAAAAAAATTCAAAATGGCGGAAAAAAATTTACCATAGAAAATGTATGCCGGATGTTGAAGTGACTAAAAGTTGGAAGGCAAATAGGGGGAAGACAGCACGCGGGCCACATGTGGCCCGCGCCTCCACGCAACCTACTAGTTACTATATATATAGCTACTCGTGTTGATTCACTGACTGACTCACTGATTGATCACCTCTCCTGAACAATTTTGTATGAAAAAATTTTTTTTCAATGACCGTTTCGTATACAAGGGAAAAATTCATTCGGAGGAAAAATACGGAGAGAGCTGATGATTGAGGATTTCGAAGACGGATGAAGAGCACAGCCAAGAGTATTGCAGATAGGTGGGGGGTGCTCGACCAAATATGTCATTTGAAACGTCATCCAATTGGCAGTGAGCTGAAAAAATTTTCAAAATGGCGGATTCAAAATGGCTGCCAAACGAATTTGGCCAATATCTCGAAGAGTATAAAAGATGGAAAAACGGTTTCTTGACAAGAGGTGATCAGGACCCGAAGGTCTATTCGACGGAAAGAAAAAAAATTCAAAATGGCGGAATTTATTTTTTTCATAGAAAATGTATGGGGAAGGTTGAAGAGACAGAAAATTGAGAACTATGCAAAGTTTTGATGGGGTTGTTTGGAGAACTCTCAGAAAAAAAGATGGGACAGGATGATGATTGATGTTTTGGAAAATGAATAAGGATCACGGGTATTATAGATATAAGTATAGGTGGGGACTGCTCATACAAAAAATACTCGGAACCACATCCAATTGGCAGTGAGCTGAAAAAAATTTAAAAATGGCGAAAACAAGATGGCCGCCATACAAACTTCATCTCGAAAAGTATAAAAGATGGAAGAGTGGTTTCTTGACAAGAGTTGATCAGAACCCGAAGGTCTACTCGATGAATGGAAAAAAATCAATATGGCGGAATTTATTTTTCATAGAAAATGAATGACTTGGGAACTATGACAAGACTTATGGAAAAACTTCTGACAAATGTGACATTAGGGAATACCACAGTTTTTTTATTTGGTTGCTGACATCGTTATTGCAATGAAATATATATTACTCATGAAATATTGATATAAATTAAATTTTTTATAATTAAAAACTGCTTCGTAATTCGGACGATTTAAACACAAAATTTCGAACATAGATCACGTCATATACTCGATTCAATGATTCAGCCAATCCGCTTGCACTGGAATCTCTATAGCGTAATAGTGGTGTTTAATTATTGGCTGATGAACGCTGGCTGGCTGGACTGTGACGTTACGACCGGCGACGGTTTTGAAATTTTATCGGAATATTTTTCACTTTTAAAAATTATTTTCTTCAATATTCAAAAACTTCTTCAAATTAAAAAAAATATATATTTCATTCAATATTTGAGTGATTATATAAAAAATGACTGATATGTTTAAATACCGATGAAGAGAACAAATAAATAAACTAATTTTATGCATAAAGCCTATGGTCAAATGTGCTTAACATAGATATGTTCTGTTCTGATCCATTCGTCCCTTTCGGGACAGGCAAAGGTCGGAGACCATACAGCCTATTCATTCGTGTGAATTTTCTTAACATAGATAGATAGATAGATAGATAAACACTTTATTGCACACCACAGAATAAAAATATAACAAAAAGTAGAAATAATGAAAACACAAACTTAGGAGTACAACTTGGCGGCCATACTTATCTGGCCAGGTGAGGGTGTCGCTGTTGACAATAATTGTGGTGGTGGTTTTTCGTACATAACTACTCATTGCTTTAGGTATTATTTATGAAGGTTGTAACAAGCGAAAATTATAAAATAACTTACTTTAAAAACAACAACACAGCAAACAATAAATCAAATGTGATGTTAGTTCCAATTTCTGCCACAGGTTCAGAAAAGTTTGTGGCACTGTAATTTCTACCACTTTCTACCGCTGTCTACCATGTTTTACGACTTCTTTAGAATCTAAATTGGCATTCATATAAAATAAAGATCAGTCACTCAATGAGAAAAAATAACAAATGGATAATAATATTACCGTAAATAATTTATTAATAGTTAATATACCGTAAATAATTTATTAATAGTTAATAACGTCCAATTCACTGGCCTGTGCCGGGAATTCAACTCAGGACCTTCTGCTCAAATCCGAGCACATCAGCGGCACCAGGGAATTTGTCAAGAATCTATGAAATCGGCAACCCTCACACGCAAACATACAATGGTGTTATTGTACTGACGGTTATGATATTATGTATGTTATATTATAATAATAAATACTTTACTGTCATATTAGATAGTATTATGGGGTTCGCACGCTTGATGTTACCAATTTAAACAATACTTACTAATAATATTATTGATATCTAAATCTACTCTCACTCATTCCGATTTAAAAAAAAAATTAAAAAAAAATCAGTCAATTATGATTTTAATCTGTGGTTTTCAATCTGTATTTTTAGCAGCGCTGAAGCGCTGTAAGGAATTGTACTGTTGTTTACCGTGAGGGATTAAGCATTAAAGCGACGATGATATTCCTTTTTTTAAATTCCAATGATAATTTTTGTTTT
This sequence comes from Coenonympha arcania, assembly GCA_036785405.1. Lineage (NCBI taxonomy): Eukaryota > Metazoa > Arthropoda > Insecta > Lepidoptera > Nymphalidae > Coenonympha > Coenonympha arcania. Next base: position 4,509,269 of record CM072079.1, on the reverse strand, counting down.
TTTTTGAATTCCGTAGGATGAAAAAAACAAAAGGCGGTAAAATTTTACTTTTTATCTTTCTTTGTGCGTTGTATTTCTACATCGTAGAATGTTCTAATTGCTAAACGTGATTAAAGAGATTTAAATCAGTTTTCAGGACTTATTGAGTTATAAATATATCTATCTATCTGTTATTATTTAGTATTAACTATTTATTTATGATTAATATTGATTTGTATAAATTAATATCAGAAATACGATACAGAACAGTTATTGTGTTAAAGTTGTTGTGAATTTTTCAGTGGGAAAATAACTTAAGCTTATTATATACTAGCAGATACCCGCGGCTTCGCCCGCGTAAATTTTAGTTTTCCCTATTCTCACGGGAACCATCGATTTTTCCGGAGTAAAAAGTAACCATTGTGTTAATTTAGAGCGAAATCTATCTTCATTTTAACTTTCAGCCAAAAATTTTCAATAGTTGCAGCGTGAATGAGTATTTCTCCCACTGGAACAGTGAAAAACAAATATTCACGCGGGAAAAATAACCATTGATTTTCCCGGGATAAAAAAATAGCCTTCTCTTTTCTAATTTTCAGCCAAATCAGTTCAGCAATTACGGCGTGAAGGAATATTTTTCCCGCGTGGATATCTGTTTTTCACTGTTCCCGAAGGAACCATGGATTTTTCCGGGATAAAAGGTAGCCTTAGTATTAATCCAGGATATAATCGATCTTTATTCCAAATCAGTTCAGTAATTACGGCATGAAGGCATATTATCTATCACTATTATCATGGAGACCATGAAATTTTCCGGGATGAAAAGTAGCCTATGTATTAATCCAGGATAAAATCTATCTCCTTTCCGAATTTCAGTCATATCCGGTCAGTAAGTGCAGCGTAAAGTAGTATTTTTCGCGCGTGAATATCAATTTTTCAGTTTTCCCGCGAAAACCATGGATTTTTCCGGAATGAAAAGTAGCCTTTTTATTAACCCAGGATATCATCTATCTCCATTCCGAATTTCAGCCAAACCGGTCTTGACTTGCGGCGTGAAGATTTTTTTCCGCGTGAAGTTTGGTTTTTAACTAATCCCACGGGAACCATGGATTTTCCCGGGATGAAAAGTAGCTTATGTGTTAACCCAAGATGCAATTTATCGCCATTCTAAATTTGAGCCAAATCGGTTCAGTAGTTGCGGCGTGAAGGAGTATCGAAGCTTGGTAAAATACGAACTTTGGAGCCCCGTTTCACCCCTTAAGGCGGGAATTTTGAAAAATCATTTCTTAGTGCACCCCTAGACCTCATAAGGAACCTGTGTGCCAAATTTGAAGTCTCTAGACCCAGCGGTTTGGGCTGTGCGTTGATATGTCAGTGAATCAGTCAGTCAGTATCTTCTTTTATATATTTAGATTAAATATTACAGTTACATTATTACTAACCCAAATACTCATTGTTTAACTAAAACACACAATGTAAATAGCGAAACAGTGATAAGTTCAAAACCTATTTAGGTACCCATTTTCACATTTGTAGCATTATAATCCCATATCCCATTTTTCAACTAAAACACACATTGTTAAAAGCGTACAGTGCTAAGTTCAGAATCTATATGGTGCCCATTTTCACATCTGTAGTGATCAGTAGGTAGTAGTAATATCAGATCTGTAGTATCATTAGCTTTTGCCCACCGCCCTGCCTGTGTCAAATTCGCTTTTAACATCCTGAGGGAAACATGAATTTCCCGTTCCCATTCAATATTCCAACCTTATACCTACTTTCAAAGAAATTTGCTTTAGCTATCTACCTATAGATGTAGCTATAGATTGCTGTAAAAATTTAGGTTTTTTGAATATCCCACGGGAACTATGGATTTTTTCGGGATAAAAAGTACCCTATTATTTAATCCGGACTTCTAACTTTACCTCTGCAAAATTTCAAAGCAATCGGTTCAGTAGTTACGGCGTGAAAGCGGAACAAACATACAAACAAACTCACTTTCCCATTTATAATATTAGTAAGGATACCTATTATAAATATAATAGGAGTTTATTATTGTGTATTCAATTATTTTGTGAGTGTTGTAGCTGATTTCGTGGTGAGTGACAAAATTTTATTATTGAGGTATGATGATGTCGTCTTCTATTCGCACCGTGCAAATTAGGGAGTCTTCTAACCTCGATGCACCAACTCGACCAGTTTTTTTATATAAAATTCCCGGTGATGGGAACTGCATGTTTTCAGCGCTGTCATTTCATATATACGGCCATATAAACCGATCTCAGGAAATACGAGCGCGTATAGTTAGAGGGATTGTATCAGATTGGGATAGGTATGGCATATATACGATGCGTCGTGACGGAAGCCCGTATGTGTCGGCTCATGATTATTGCAATGAAATGATGCAAAACGGAGTTTACGGCACTACCACCGAATTGACGATAGCAGGAGAAATATATACAGATTATAAGTTTAAATTGTACATACAAGGCGTTTATGCACAATCATTCGGCACAGGAACAATAGAAAAAATGATAGGTTTTACTGGGCATCTCACGAGCGGCCATTTTGATGTTTTAATTGAAAATAACGTTAATCAGTTCCCTTTATTACAAAGCAACTCTCATGAATGCCATTTGCTCTATAGTAACTCTTTTACAATGACTGGAGAAAACGAGAGCCATTCGCCTAGCGGTGGGCAAATTAACGAAAACAAATCTTTAACGTTTACGGAGTCACAGTCTTTTAGCTTAAATACGAATAGTAATTCATCGAGCAATGAATCACTAATGACAGTTAATAGAAGAGAATGTTTTTTGCCAAATACGAGTAGTAAGCAAATACTAATAAATGAGGGAGAATCTCCAACTTTCACAGAGTCGCAATCGCATTGTTTCAGTTTTAATAAGTCTGATAGTGCCTCATTAATTACAACTGCTAGCGAAGAACGTATCAACTCACTAACTATTACTGCAGATGATGAGTGCCACGCGCCCAGCGGTGCGCAAATCAATGAGACCAAATCTTTAACGTTCGAGTCACAGTCCTGTAATTTAATTCTTAATAGTTATTCGTTAAACAATGAATCATTTATAAGAAATGAACAATGTTTTTTTCCAAATAGTAAACAAGTACTCTCTAATATGGGTGAATCTCCAACTTTCACGGAATCGCAATCCTGTAGTATAATACATAACGTTCGTCCATGTAAAGTAGTATTAGAGCGATTGCCTGTTGAGAACCCACACCTGGCAGAACTACTTCTAAATAAAACAGATAAAAGACAAAGTTGCACACGTTCACGTGGTAGGCCAAAAAAACAAATAACTGCAGCTGAAAAAAAACGTAAGCATTTGGAGGCTGTTTTGTTTCATCAAAAACGCAAGCCACAATTGCACAGGAAAGCCGTGCAACGATATACAACAGCACACCCTGAAGTGAACCAAGATGCTGTGCAACGGTATAACGCTGCACATCCCGAAGTGCACCAAGAAGCCGTGCAACGGTATAACGCTGCACATCCCGAAGTGCACCAAGAGGCCGTGCAAGTATATACAGCTGCGCATCCTGAAGTAAATAGACAGGCTGCGTTAAGATACCAACACTTGCATCCTCAGGTTCATCGGGAATGTGTTAGAAGATATTCTGAAATACATCGAGACGAAATGCACCGAATCAGAAACATTCCTACAGAAATACGTGGGCTGGGTTTGAACGGTGCACTGCAAGGTAATGATTTAGATAAAATTAAGGCGATCCGTTTAAAACATTCTCTTCTGTGTCAAGAAACTTATAAATGTATTCACTGCGGTGCAAGACTTTTTTATGAAGAAAAGTCTCGCACAAAGTGGTGCTGTGGACAGGGAAAATATAACGTTGACCCACTTGGACCACTAGATGCCCAATTTTACTCAAACCAACATTTTTTAAAAAATGCTAGAGCATATAATAATCTGTTCAGTTTTTCAGCACTAGGTACAACTCACGGCTTTCAAAGACCTCCTGCGGGTCACGGTCCTAACTTAGTCAAAGTTCAAGGGCGCATTTACCATCGCGTCTTTGATTTGGCTTATAATAGAAGTACAAATAATACAGCATTATACATACACGATGGCCAAGAACATGAAAGATTAGCAAATCAACAAAATTTGTGTCCCAATATTACTAAGGAGATATACACATACTTAAAAAATAATAATCCCTTGATAAACGATTTACACTTATTAAATAATCACCCGAGTACAGAAGCTCGATTAATTTTTCAAAATACAAGTCGACGCACTCATGGACCGATACTTGGAGACAGACCGGTATCGACCGAGCTTGCAGGTTTAATTGAAATCTCTAACGAACATCACCCGCGAGCAGTAGTAATATGGAAGATTGGTCAAGCAAAACCACACACAGTACACTATTTACATCCCGCGTATGAAGCATTTCAATATCCTCTACTGTTTCCTACAGCTCCCGAAAGATATTCCCTTGATATTAAAGATAAAACAGGCAAAAAACTGAGCCAAGTAAAATACTATCGGTGCCAACTGCTATCTGAAGAGCGGTTTGCGATTTTACGGCGCCTGTCCCAGGAATATTTCATAGATATGTGGCTTCGAACCGAGGAAGAACGCTTACAGTATTTCAAAGGGATTCAAAACGAATTAAGAATTGCATCCCGAAGAGAAATCGACGAAACGATCGCAGGTGAAGGCATCCGACCTGGTAAAATATATTTACCGGCGAGTCTCACGAATAGCCCGCGCTATATGCAAATCAGGTACCATGATGCTATGGCTATTGTTGCACGGTTGGGAAAACCAAGCTATTTCCTCACCGTTACGTGTAACCCGAAATGGCCTGAAATAACTGAAAGTTTACATCCCGGCCAACAGCCAACAGATCGCCCTGATTTGTGTGTGAGAGTATTTCAACTGAAGTTGACAATACTGTTGCAAAAAATTAGATCTAAGGACTTCTTTGGTACCGTTGTATCGATTCTACATGTAATAGAATTTCAAAAACGGGGTTTACCCCACGCACATATTACATTCCGCGTAGAAGGAGGAGGACCCGTAGATAGTATGGATATTGATAAATTTATTCAAGCAACCATACCTCCGCCGGAACAGGAAAGACTGAGACAACTGGTTTTGCAACATATGGTGCACGGCCCATGTGGATTTGAAAGGTCACCTTGCTACGACAAAGCTACTAAGAAATGTTCAAAGCACTTTCCTAAAAGTTACACTGAAGTGACGTACACAGATGAACGAGGCGCAGTACACTACAAACGCCCAGCTGGTGACCAGCCGGTAATAAATGAACGTAATCAAACATCAGTCACTCACAGGTGGATTGTGCCATACAACCCGGCGATACTACTACTGATGGAATGTCATTGCAATTTGGAAATTGCATCCACCTCCAAAGTGGTGAAATACCTTTACAAGTACCTGCACAAAGGTCCCGATCATGCAAAAGCGAGTGTATCTGAAGAAGTTATCGACGAAATAGAACACTATGCTCAATATCGCTATGTGAGCGCCTCTGATGCAATGTGGCGTCTGTTGGAGTTTGACATCAGCTGTAGATACCCAACTGTCGTTGCACTACCGGTACATTTACCCGACGGAGACGCAATTATTTTCCGTACTGGGACCGAGGCGCAGGCATCAGAAAATTACATGTCCAAATTAAAAATTTACATGACGAGACCTTCAGATCCTGAGTTAGACGAATGTACTTACATAATGTTTTATGAAAGGTACAACGTCGAAACTCAAGTTCGGCCTAATGCTACAGTACAAGTGCTGGCTCATGAATCTGGAAAATACTTCATAACAAAAAGAGTAAGAGGCGAGATTGTAGCTCGGATAGTCTTTATATCTCCTACGCTCGGTGAACTTTATTTTCTGCGAATGTTGGTCATGCGTTATCCGTGCCGGAGCTACGAAGAACTGCGAACTGTCAATAATGTAATTTATGATACGTTTCAAAAAGCAGCATTCGAACGTGGTATTCTGAATGATAACCAAGAGTACGGATCAGCAATAGAAGAAGCAGCCGGCTTCAAAACCGGTAAAGGTTTGCGTCAGCTTTTCTTCGCACTTATTATGGACGGTGCCCCAGCCCTTCTGTTATGGGATAAATACCGTGACCATTTGTGACTATCATAGAGGCCGAGAATCAGAAATGGAAGCGGCTTTCGACCACGGCCTTCGAGACATTGAACAAATGCTTCGTGCTCATGGTCGCTCGCTGTCTGATTTCGGTTTGCCAGACGTAAGACATAGTATTACCGAGCTTGAACGAGAAACTGGAAGATGGGACGAAGAGGCGACTGCCATATTAAATAAATGGGAGTCGAAATTAAACTCGCAGCAACAGGCTATATATAATACAGTCATATTATTTACTGCAGACGATTGTGACGATACGCCCCCGATTTTTATCGATGGTCCCGCTGGAACCGGAAAAACAATCTTGCTGAACGTGATTGCTGCTAAAATTCGTTCTAGCGGACATATTGTACTGTGTACGGCTTCCACGGGCATAGCTGCTCTAAACCACGATGGAGGTGTCACAGCACATTCAATGTTTAAGCTTCCGTTAGACTTTGATGGTGGTAATGCAGTGTGGGGAATTTCAAATAATTCTCAAAGAGCAGCACTGATCAAAGCTGCACGACTGATCATTATCGATGAGGCACCAATGGCTCACAAGCATCTGTTTGAGACTATCGACCGTGGCCTCAAAGATCTAATGAAATGCAGTACTAGACCCTTTGGAGGCAAAGTTTTAGTATTTGCTGGTGATTTTAGACAAATACCACCGGTGATAACAGGAGCAGGAGAGCGTGACATATGTCGGGCTTCAATAAAAAGTTCTGAAATTTGGCACTACATTCAAGTATTCAAGCTAACTGAAAATCAGCGTGCAAAAGAAGACCCCAATTTCGCTAACTTTTTATTGAGTATTGGAGGAGGTGAAGCAGAAACGATCCAAAGGGATTTAATAATTTTAAAAAATATCAATTACGTCAATACTTTACAACAATTAATTAACGATATATATCCACAAGACGAAGTCTTTGATACAGAAAATATGCATACAAGGGCTATTCTTTCGGGAACGAATGAAAACATTGGAGCTATTAACCAAATAATACTAGAACTGATACCTGGACCTATTATTATGTGTTACAGTGCTGATACAACCAACCACCTGAATGAGAACTCAGCTGAACAGTTAGAAGGAAACATTTTAAATTCATTCACAGCACCCGGAGTGCCAGATCATGACTTGAAACTAAAAGTTGGTGCGATCGTATTACTTATTCGAAATATTAGTTTCACACACCGTTTAGTTAATGGTACTAAACTAATAATAGATCAAGTTTCAAAATTCACTCTCTTAGCACATCACCCAAATAGTAGTGAGCAAGTCGTCATACCTCGCATAACTTTTAAATTTCAAATAGGGCGAAACGGTGTAGAAATGATCCGCAAGCAGTTCCCCGTCAAATTGGCTTATGCTATGACGTTTAATAAATCCCAAGGGCAAACTCTTGATCGTGTAGGAGTAGACCTTAGAAGCGATGTATTTTCACATGGACAGTTGTACGTCGCTTTGGGCAGAGTACGACACAGTCGCGATTTAAGCGTCTTGGTACCGCAAGAAAGAGTTTACGGAAATTACGCTCTTACAAAAAATATAGTTTATAAATCATTACTATAAATAATATTATTTTGTCACTTTAGTAAAATCGTAATTAGACATTTTAGATGTTACAGTAAGGGTTCTTAGACATCTTAAATGCCTGAATTGTTAGATCTTCGCTTACTAAATACATATAAACTTAATAGTTGAATATGTAGATAACAATATCTTTTTAGCTTTATGGTGTTTTTCCTATTAATTTGATGACCTTCATAAGAGTATTTGTATTAAGTAATGTTTATATTATTTATTTATCTATCGTGGAGCAAGGTTGCAAAAATATTATAATACAATATTTTTGCAAAATAATTGCAATAGGTCTCATTACTCAGGCATGCAGAACATATTTTTATTTCAATTTGGTTTTAAATGTCTGAGAATGGGAGAACCACGTAAAAAAAAACGAGCTGAGGCTGTACCTCCTGGGTGGCTTGGAAACTGGCCTACTATACTTTTTATATTATAAAGTTAGTCAGATTTTCACAAATCACGCGGAAACCATGGATTTTCTGGGGTTTAGAAAGTAGCCTATGTATGATTAATAAATTTCAGCTAATTTTTTTCAGTAGTGTTGGCGTGATATATAATTGCGGCGTAAATAATATTATTAAGTGTGATGAATGCACGAAAAACTTTATAATATAAAATACAGTAATAGTAGGCCAGTTTTAGAGCCACAAAAGCTTATTTTTCTGTTTCAGATATTATTGTTTCTAAGTCTGTAAGAGTTTTTAAGAGTTCCTTCAGTGCTATGTAACGGGGGTCCCGGGGTAACTTGAAGAATATGACTTAATTTTTGAGACAATGTATTAATATGAAGCAAAACTATTACTTACCAAAAAGTTAAATCAAAGCGGAGACTTTTCTACGCGGTCCGCTTTAGCGGGCCGCGCATCCACGCGCCGTACTAGTTAATATATATATAGCTACTCGTGCTGATTGGGTCATTGATCACCTCTCCTGAACAATTTTGTATGAAAAATTTTTTTTTCAAGGATGATGTCGTATAGAGGGGAAAAATTCATGAAGAAGAAAAATACGGAGAGAGCTGATGATTGAGGATTTCGAAGACGGGTGAAGAGCACGACCAGGGTATCGAAGATAGGTGGGGGGTGCTCGACCAAATGTCATTTGAAACGTCATCCAATTGGCAGTGAGCTGAAAAAAATTTCAAAATGGCGGATTCAAAATGGCCGCCAAACGAATTTCGTCGATATCTCGGAAAGTATAAAAGACGAAAGAACGGTTTCCTGATAAGAAGTTATCAGGGCCCGAAGGTCTATTCGATGGACAGAAAAAAAAATCAAAATGGCGGAATTTTTTTTTTCCATAGAAAAATGTATGGCGAATTTTGAAGAGACGAAAAGTTGAAAGCTTTGCAAGTGTTTGATGTGGTTCTTCATAGAACTTCCAGAGAATAATATTAAGATTGTGATGATGATTGAGGGTTTCTAAGACGGTCGAGGAGTACGGGTAAGGCCCACTGTCCACGGAGGCGTAGCTTCATAGACGCTTCAAAATACGCCGTGCAGCTTAAGCAGCCCAGCGTACTGATCTCTATCCATGAGGCGTATTGCAAGCGTACATTCTCAATCATTTGTGAGAATGCAGTCGGACGACGAAGACGTTATTTTGGCTTATCACTACATTCGAAGTCGACGAAAACGACGATTATATTGGACCCATCCATATATAGAAAGAAATATCAACTGTAGATTGTTCATAGCGGCAAGAGAATTATTAGGAGATGACAGTGTATTTCACTCATTCTATAGAATGAGTAAAACAACTTATCAAAATTTACTTCAGATCGTAGGACCATTATTACAAAAACAGAATACCAATATGCGAGAATGTGTTAGCCCAGATGAAAGGATATTAATCACGTTGCGGTAAGTAAAACAATATTTTAATCAAAATGGTTTATATTTTCCATCCAAAATATCAATTTAAAAAAAATAACATGTATGTCGCATCCGTGAACTTTTATTGTATTGTAAAATCTTCCAAATCATTAATATTTTGTGAATAATTAATAGGGTTTAATGTGGTAATTTGTGTTTGTGAATAGTCAGAGAAAACTTGTGTGTCGTTAGAATAATTTATTGGAGAAGGTGTGGATGCTAGTGTTTGTGAACTGTGGGAGTTACCGGGAGAAATCGGCGAATAGTCTCTGAATTGGTTTATCTGTGGCTGGATAACTGAACACGTTGGTTTTTTAATTTCTTCCAAAAGCATCAACATTTTAATTCTAAATACACTCATTTGTTCATCTGTAAGACTTTGTATGTCGGGTAGCAAGCTCAGCAGAAACATTTTTCGTGGGTCATCTGTTTTATTTTCTTTTGTTTTTAACCAGTCTACAAAAGCTTTATCAGCTTCGTTGTTAACAGGTTTAATCCTTTTTTTTGGTTTTTGAAATGACGACCTCTCAACATGGGAATGATTTTCCGATTCAGTGTCTTCTGTAATATTCCTGTTAGGACCAACATATGCCTGTTCTTCGGGGCACGCAAGGGTCTCCTGATTTAGAGTTGATTGTTCAGGATTTGGTAAATTTCCTCTTTCATTCATGTGAATTACTGGTTTGACGTATGGTAATATAAACTGCATCTCATCATGTAAATAGTATTTTTTTTTTGTAGTTGCCGATCCACTAGCCTTCGGTTTTAAACTTCTAACAAAACCATTTCTAATATTTTTCCATTTTTCCTTACAATCGTTAACTGCAACAAACAGATTTTTATTATTTAATATAAATGAACAAATAACATATTTTTTTCAGGTATTTAGCTACAGGCTGTTCGTTTCGAGCATTGGGACTTTACTTTGCCCGAGGAGAATGTACCGTGTCGCGTGTGATATCAGAAACAACTAAAATAATATGGAATGCATTGAAGGATACATACATGCCTGTACCAACTACTGATGAATGGAAAGAAATTGCGAAAAGGTATTATGAACTTTGGAATCTACCCAATTGCTTGGGTTCGATCGACGGTAAGCATATCAGGATACAGAAATTTCCAAACACAGGATCAGCCAACTACAATTATAAAGGCTTTCACTCTATTATTTTGCTTGGATGCTGTGATGCAGATGGATATTTTACCAGCATAGAATGTGGATTTGCCGGACGGAATAGTGATGGTGGCGTGTTTCAAGTATCAGCCCTTGGGCATTGGTTGGAAAGGGAAGGTTTGAACATTCCAACTGAATCAACAGCATTGCCAAATGATGCCACAGGCAATCGTTTTCCTTATTACTTTGTGGGAGATAATGCATTCCCTTTAAGGAGAAATTTATTGAGACCCTATTCAGTAAGAAATCTGGATAATGTGAAAAGAATTTACAATTATAGGTTAAGTCGCGGACGAAAAAGTATTGAATGCACTTTTGGTATGTTGACACAAAAGTTTCAAGTACTACTGAAAGCTATATCATGTCGTAAATACTCAACAATAATTTCAATAATACAGTGCGTATGTATTTTGCATAATTACATACGAAGATATGATGGTGTGCAATACACAACGACTACAGACAGTTTCAATGTGTCCAATATTCGACATGCACCAATTTTGATACCAAACATGACATTTGTAAACACGCCTAACGGTTTACGTAATTATTTAGCAAATTACTTTTTGCAGCCTAATGTTGCTCTGCCATGGCAGTGGAATAATTGCATTTTTGAATAAATGTTATGTATTTTACTATAAAATAAATAAAAACGAATGCTCACCCGTCCATTGTATTTCTTTCGCCACCTCACTCCAAGCCTTTTCAGTTAAATCTTTTCTAGCATATTCAGCAAGATTATTGTTATACAAACACGGATATTTTTCTATTATCTGAACAAATTTGGCAGCCGTTCCCGCCATTTTTTACAATAAAAAACACGTGCGTTCACTCCATGTACGCCCCGGCGTATAACAGCAAGTACGGCAGGCGTCATGAAGCTTGCGTGCAGCGACGCGAGCGCGACGTTGCCGCTCCGTCGACAGAGTTACATTGTTTTGTATGTAAGCTGCAAGCAAGCGTACACCAAGCGTATAATGACGAATACGCGTCTATGAAGCTACGCCTCCGTGGACAGTGTGCCTAAGGTATTGCAGTTAGGTGGGGACTGCTCAAACAAAAAATACTCGGAACCTCATGCAATTGGCAGTGAGCTGAAAAAAATACAAAATGGCGGATTCAAGATGGCCGCCATACAAATGTCGTGTTGTTCTATCTTGGAAAGTATAAAAGATAAGAGAGTGGTTTCTTAGCAAAAGGTAATCAGGACCCGAAGGTGTTTTTGATCGGTAGAAAAAAAATCAAAATGGCAGAATTTATTTTTTCATAGAAAATTTATATATTAAAGAGACTACAATAATTATGCAAAGCGTTGATGCAGAGATGATGATCTAGGATTAGGTTGATGATTGAGGAGCACGGTCATGGTTTTAAAGATAGTTAAGTACTGTTTGAACAAAAAATACGCTGAACCTCATCCGATGAGGTTCAGCGTATTTTTTTGTTCGAACAGTACTTAACTATCTTTAAAACCATGACCGTGCTACTAGGTAATTTTTTCAGCCCACTGCCAATCGGATTCCAATTGGCGATGGAGATGACGGCGATACTTTTATGGGCGGGAAGACTGCACGCGGGCCACATGTGGCCCGCGCACTCACGCGCCCTACTAGTATTATATATAATGAGTAACGTAACCCCACTAAGTATTAGAGTAATCGAGAAAGGTTTTACCGAAATTGCTCCCAAGTGTACTACCCACATGTCAATTACGGTATATGCCTTCCGAAGGCGGCCTTTATTAGGTTACTTTTTACTCCCCGGGGAAATGGTATTACTGGTTTCACTCAAGGGGTATAGGAGTTTTAGTAAGTAATTTCATCAGTTCTAGCAATATATTCCATCGATGCCTTTTTAGGGTTCCGTACTCAAATGATCAAATGATAAAAACGGGGCCCTTATTACTAAGACTTCGCCGTCCGTCCGTCAGTCTGTCTGTCACTACGCTGTATCTCTTGAACCGTGATAGTTAGATACCTAGCTGAAATTTTCACAGATGATATATTTCTGCTGCCACTACAACAAAAAAATTGAATAAAATACTTATTTAAAGGTGCTCCCATACAATAAACGTATTTTTTTTTTGTTTGTTTTCGATATTGATAACGACAAATGGTAGACGCTTAAAATAAGCACAGAATATTAAGTTACATATTATTCAGTTAAAATAAAATAAAGGGGGCTCCCATAAAACAACGTGATATTTTGCTCGTTCTTGAAATTGGTGGGCAGAGAGGTGTTTTGGTTGGTCTTGATAGTACGGAACCCTGAGTGCGCGAGCCCGACTCGTGACCAATTTAACGATAATTTTCTTAAATTTTTGAATTTCGTTCGAAAAATGCCACATATGTATAGCAATCGACTTATACCCTGGACGGAGCGAACGGCGCGAACAATGTCGCCAGTTTATCGGTGCCAAAAATGCTTGTTTTGCCACCAACAGTAAGTCCATGCTGTAGTTCGCTCAGCAGCCACCCATAGTATATCTAGACAGTAGGCGCTACTGTTTGCTTGTACGAAAAAGGTTTAAGTAGGATGTACTTGAAATTGCATGTAAATTGATATTTTATGATAATTATTATTATAATTTTGACATTTTGATATAATTTTAGCTATAAGTAATAATGTAATTTCTATGGGGGCCATAATTGCCACAAATAAATAAAAATAAATTTAAAAAATTACTAAAATTGTTCAAAGAAGCTTGAAGAAAAATTGAATTGTAAATCGTTCGAATGCCCATGTCCGAGGTTTCTTAGCGGTGCATATACTTAGCTCATATAGCTCGGAGTCGCGGGCAAAAGCTTGTATAATTATTATAGTAATAAGTAGGAGTTAAAACTTACATGATGTCAGTTCTTGTAGCTGCTGGAATTCGGCTGGCGACAGCTTGTCCCACTGGAAACCGCTGCCCGGCGCGTTAGGCATCGTCTGTCGAAAATACCATGAATTTACACACTGAGTAATATCAATTAAATTAATTAATCATGTAGACGGTGGTTGTAAGTATAGGGTAATAATTATATCCATTATCTTTGGTTTTAAGCCATTTTTAACATAGCTGCTCAGCTTACAACACCGACGCAGGATATATGTACTTTGGTGAGTGTGCTCAGGCTCATAACCTTGTACCTCTTTCACCTTTCTACCATAGGACTGCAAGACGCCGAGAGCGGTGGCATCCTTATTTGGTTGACGTCCAACAAACTCGCACGAAACGTTTTTCTTCCACAGTTCTGATACGAACCGCTAAGGTGGGGAACGCCCTTCCAGCCTCCGTGTTTCCAGCCAAATACAATCTGGGTGCCTTCAAGAGAAGAGTGAATAGGCATTTTCTAGGCAAGCGCGCTCCAACCTAGACCTCATCATTGCTTTCCATCAGGCATGATTGTCGTCAAGCGCAAGCCTATCTTCAATTAAAAAAAATTTGGAGACCTGCAGTTTAAAAACTACAGAGAAAAGTTAGTACTTTAACAAGTCATGACGTATTTTGGGTCCCTCGTCTACAATTGCTGTGGAGCAGAAACACGATTGAATAAAATTTCTCAAATCTCCATTTTCCTAATTTTTATACGTAATTATACGTAACTACAATGGATGTATCTAATTGTAATTTTTGTATTAATGTGTCGGGTCGGTAATAATAATATCCAAAAACACTCAGAACGGATTTTTGATAACTGACTTATTTTTTTTAGTAATTAGGTAAAATGTCGTTTTTTCTTTATATTTTCCCGCAAAGCTGCCTGTCGCACCCACCAACGTAAGAGCGAGGAGGACAAAAATAAGAACTGTCTATGGCCACAGAACACTAAATAGTACAAGTACAGAAGGTCCACTCCGCACGATGATTTAAAGAAATAGCGACTCTAGCGCTGACACAAAAAGTGCAATTCAGTTCGCAATAGCGCCTGGCCCCGCCCTCAAAATCGACACGCAACAAACGCAATGTTGTGGTAGTGTTAGGCAGTAGAAATAGATTTCTATCGCCTAACTTTATCTCTTACGACGTACTAGGGCTGCCGTAGTCAGACGGCGCGTAATATAGACCGTACAGGAACTAGCGCGTGCAACTCGGTTCGCGAGCGGCAACCATCTGAAATATTGAGGTCCGGATCCCTACTTGTTGCCGGGACGGTCACGTGATAAGTGAGAATGGCCTGCTATGGCTTTAGTTTTTTTTTGTGTAATGGTTAGATTGACATGGCAACACAACGTCTAGCGGGTCAGATAGTTCAGCTATTTAATACGTTGATGTCACATCCTGTCCCCAATCACGTCTTTATGAGTCCGTAGTAAGCGATCACTTCCGGTCGATATCCTATAGCCTGCAGACTACATCATCGCAAGTCCTAATACATCACCGGTGAAGCGAGGCGGTGTTTGCACAGAGCGATATGAGCTATTAATATCTTCATATAGCTTGGCAAATACGTCTTGAAACCGAGTAGTACTAGTATGTATATGTATCTGTTAACTAGTACCCATAACACAAGCTGTCGCTTACTTTGGGGCTAGATTGCGATGCGTGTAAGTGATATTTATTTATATAGTTTGGCAATGAAGTATAGTTTGGAAATGAGGAGATCCGCAGGAGAACCAAAGTCACCGACATAGCCCGAGCCATTAGCAAGCTGAAGTGGCAGTGGGCAGGTCACGCTTATCGCAGGGGCGATGGCCGTTGGAGCCGCAAAGTCCTGGAGTGGAGACCGCGGTCCGCGTACGAGTAAGCGTAGTGTAGGACGACCCCCAGCTCGTTGGACTGATGATATGGCGCGGGTGGCGGGAAGCGGCTGGATGAGGAAGGCTGAGGACAGGGTGTGGTGGCGCGCGCTTGGGAAGGCCTATATCCAACAGTGGACGTCCGCAGGCTGAGATGATGATGATGATGATAGTTTGGCAAATGCGTCGAAAGAAGTATCAAATTAAATTAATGGGTAGGCAGTAGGTATGTACGACCAAATGCTATTCCAAACAAACAACTTTGTACCTTCAGGGATAAATGTAAGGCTCGGATCACACCTGTTGCTTCTCACTAGGGTTGCCAACAACATTCGGTGGTACAAATTTGTGATAAAAGAACTTTATAAACTTTATAAACATTATTATCTTTCATAAATAAAGGTTTCTTACAAACTATGGAACGCTAATAACTGTTGTAGTTAGAAACCACAGAGCACCTTAATAAAGAAACTGTGTTACCTACAGTTATTAGCGCCCTACTCCAGCCTAACCTAAACTTACAGCAAAATGATACAGTAACTACTAATAAATGTTAAAACAAAAGTAATGTTTGAGTGTATATGTGCGTGTGTGTGTGTGTGTGTGTGCGCGTGTGTGTGTATGTGTGTGTGTGTATGTGTGTGTGCGTGTGGGTGTGTGTGTGTATGTGTGTGTGTGTGTTAACCTGTAGGTATTATCCAGAGGTACATTAGAATAAAATATTATTTTAAATTTACAATGAGATCCTCAGTGTTACCGTATATAATATGAGCTACTTGGTAACTCGTTCCCTAATAAAGAAAGAATAATCCCTAACAGTATTATTATTAATGCGAAAGTAACACTGTCTGTCGGTCTATTACGCTTTCATGCCTAAGCCACTCAACCAATCATAATGAAATTTGTATATAAATAGACTAGAGCTTGGGAAAGGACATAAGCTACTTTTTGTCCCGAAAAATAAAAAGATTCAGACGAATTGAAAACCTCCTCCTTTTTTTTTGAAGTCGGTTAATAAAACGGTTCCCGTGGAATTTTGAATAATCCAAAAGTCGCTATAACTTACACACAAAAGGTAGATTATAGCAAATTCTTTGAAAGAAGGTTGATTTCATACCCACAAGTACATAAAACATCATTTATAAGGCAAAACAACGTTTGCAGTGTCAGCTCGTATTAAGTACACAAACCCACGAATTGTATAAACTCCCGTTTTATCATGGTTGGCAACCCTAACTTCCTTCTTTGTTACTTATTCATGCCGCGTTCACAGACCTCTGATAAAGGCTTATAAACGAGGTTTAGCGTCTGTGGATGTAAAGGAAAAGCCGAAAATTAAAGGAACAATATTATTATTATCTTTATGGGTTTAAGGAAAATCTAACTCTTTTGTTACTTATCCGTTTTATGGCCTTACATGCTCTCTTAGGAACTAGAAGGTTTTTACGAGATTTTATACAAGAAAAATACCAAATCGCTCTCGGCCTGTAGTTGTTTACATTAAAACTAAAAACTTTTGGTCTACGACTTTAAAAAAAATAATAAATCATGTGATTTCTGTAAAGTGTCATTACACTGTAACACCAGTCACAGCGGGAGTTCGCGTTATTATTATCTCGCTACAGACTCGGTCATAAATCATTCGAGTGTTTCGCTTTTGTTGTTCTGCAGTAATGCACAACTCAACAAAGAACAACAAAAGCGAAACACTCGAATAATTAATGACAGAGTCTGCAGCGAGATAATAACACTACTATAGTATTAATCTGAACAACTACAAGCCGAGAACGATTTAATGGTATTTTTTATATCAACCTGTATAGTCACCTGTCCCAATGTTTGTTTGTTTGTCTGTAATCAAAGCTTGCAAGTTCAATGTGATCCGCTTCCCGGTCACCGATTGAGCTGGAATTTTGCATGCATGTGTAAATCGGATGACAGTGCAAAATTATTATGAATGGAGCTGATCTGATGATGGAACCGGAAGGTGGCCATAAGAACTCGGTAGATAAACGACACAACCCCATCGAGTTTGGGCTCGTTTGATCTGTCTTGACGAGTACTGTGGTGCTAGATGGTAACCAGGGAGATGGTCTAGGCTTAGATACATTCTGTAAAATTAACACTTTTTTATTGACGATAGGCTTGCGCTTGACGACAATCATGCCTGATGAAAGCAATGAGGTCTAGGTTGGAGCGCACTTGCCTAGAAAATGCCTATTCACTCTTCTCTTGAAGGCACCCAGATTGTATTTGGCTGGAAACACGGAGGCTGGAAGTGCGAAAAACCTTAGCGGTTCGTATCAGAAACGTGGAAGAAAAACGTTTCGTGCGCGTTTGTTGGACTTGCAGTGATAATCATTGTTGACTATGGTTTGTAATACATTGCTGCTTTATTTATGGCGGTTGCCAATATTCTATCTATCTTCCATTCGCCCTACTAGAGATAACAATGTGACATAAGCTATGTCAAACAAGTTATGTCAAATTTATGTAAGGCAAACCATGGATAGATCCAATATTGGGAACCACCGTTAGTGAAACAAAAGCCTTAGTTGTTTTGCCATATAAATCTAATATATAAAATTGTAAACAAACTCCTCCGAAACGACTAGACCGATTTTTATGAAATTTTAAGCTATTGCATTGCATAGCTTCTATCGCGGGCCTTGAGCGTGGAGACCGAATCCAGAAATTCCGTAACGAAAATAACCTATCACTTTTTAGTTTTGCCATGTATCGATGAATAGCAAAACTTTTAATGACTTTTTGAAATATCACGCTTGTCTCTTTAGTTTAGCAACTCGTACTCTAGGTGGCATTGGTTGTATAATTATAATTGCATAATTTGATAAAAACAGCTATGCAATAGCTTTACCGCGGCAGTCTCCGAGTGCCACACGTCTTTTTTTGTCTTCAGTCGCTAGGTCTGAGAATAGGTCGTAAGCTGTTTTTTCATATCTCAATGGCAAAAACAACGTTAGCCCCGTCAGCTAGTTAAAGGATAAAAATACCAGGAAAATATAAAATGTAAAGAGGTAAAGGTAACACTAATGCCCTAGAGTGTAGATAGAGGCTTCGTATTAGCTATGCACCTCACAAAGTTAATTTGATATGCAATAACCTGAACTGAACGTTGTATGCATGCTAATATGCTCTGCATGAGCAGGTATAAAAAAGACCTTGGCTCTTACAGAATAGGTACATAGGTATTAGGTATACATATTTTGCAAAAATCTATATTTTATTATTATTAAGCTATTGCATAGCTTCTATCGCGGGCCTTGAGCGTGGTCCAGAAATTCCGTAACGAAAAAACCTAACACTTTTTAGTTTGCCATCTATCGATGAATAGCAGGACTTATAATGACTTTTTGAAATATCACGCTTGTCTTTTTCGTTCAGCAACGTGTCTCTCATCAGGAAAGGAGGAAAGTTTGTGTAGAAGAAAATTAAAAAAAATTGAAATATCTAAAAAACCTGTCAAGTGCGAGTCGGACTCGCGCACTGAGGGTTCCGTACTACAACCGGAGGAATAAAACCATAAAAACCACTTTTCTTATCGAACCGCAAAACTAACTTTGTTTTAGAGGTTTTATTGTTAATATCAAAAAAACTACTTATTAGATCTCGTTAAAACCAATTTTCGGTGGAAGTTTGCATGGTAATGTACATCATATATTTTTTTTAGTTTTATCATACTCTTATTTTAGAAGTTACAGGGGGGGGACACACATTTTACCACTTTGGAAGTGTCTCTCGCGCAAGCTATTCATTTTAGAAAAAAAATGATATTAGAAACCTTAGTATCATTTTTGAAGATCTATCCATAGATACCCCACACATATGGGTTTGATGAAAAAAAATTTTTGAGTTTCAGTTCTAAGTATGGGGCACCCCCAAAATTTATTACTATTTTTAAAATTTTGTGTGAAAACCTTAATGCGGTTCACAGAATACATCTACTTACCAAGTTTCAACAGTATAGCTCTTATAGTTTCGGAAAAAAGTGGCTGTGACATACGGACGGACAGACGGACAGACGGACAGACGGACAGACAGACATGATGAATTTATAAGGGTTCCGTTTTTTGCCATTCGGCTACGGAACCCTAAAAAGAAACACCATGATATTAGGTGGTACATCAAGGAACGGCAAGGCATCGTAAAGGCTTCCCATACATAGTCGACGTACCAAAGACGCGTACGAAGGCGGTTTGATTCCTCGTTCCTGATACGCACTGCAAAGGCCTGGAATACCCTCCCAGGCACTATCTTTCCTGCCACTTACAACCCGGGTGCCTTCAAATCAAGGGTGAATAGGCATCTGCTAGGCAAGCCCGTTACACCTTAGACTGTATCATCACTTTTCATCAGGTGTGATCACAGTCAAGCGCTGTATAGTATAAAAAACATTACGGTTGGTTAGTGTATCCCATCCATATCCTCCTTCCATAACTTCCGCCTGCACCAAATTGAATAGTTAGATTATTATGGCAAAGGATAATGAATGAACATGGATGCATGGAATCCTGTACGAAGCTGCATCTTCGTTTTATTTTTTAATAAATATATACGGGACATTTTACACATCGCAATCTAGCCCCAAAGTAAGCCATAGCTTGTGTTATGGGTACTAGATGACTGATAATTATACATACATACTAATATACATAAATATAATATATTGAAAAACAAAACACCCAGACACTGGAAACATTCAAGCTCATCACACAAACATTAACTAGTACTGGGAATCGAACCCACGACCTCCGACGCAGACGGCGGGTTCGCTACCGCTACGCTACGCCATTCGGTCCTCAACTCAACCATCGCACTTGCATCATCACTTACCATCAGGTGAGATCGCAGTCAAGTATACATTTCAAGGCACGTTTAAAGTGTACCGGATGGGTGCTATCTTTGTTGACAGTCGCGCAGGTCAGGGGTTATCGAGGAGCTTGACTTGACTTACGACGAATTGTTCATACGTGATATGAGTGAAGTAGCTTCATACGACACGATTCACGAAAATTGTTCGTGCTTGTGAAGCAGCTTCATACGACACGACAATCGCAAGGAAGCAAGTGTAAAGGGTATAGGTTCGACGACCGTATGGCGTAGTGGTAGCGAATCTGCGTCTCGTCGGAGGTCGTGGGTTCGATTCCCACAATTGGAAAATGTTTGTGTGATGAGTATGAAAGTTTTCCAGTGTCTGGGTATTTTTCAATGTACCTAATGTATTTATTTCACATAGGGCTTAGATATCTAGTTCTAGAATTTGTGCTAGTTGGTTGCTGATCTTTGTTCGTCGATCAAAGTAAAGAGAGGATGTACTGAATTTATTTTTGTCTTTCTCTCTCTTACGAAACAGAAAAACGACGTTTTACCTAATTACTTACAAAACAAGCCAGTAATCAAAAATCCATTTAGAGTGATTTTTGATATTAGTATTACCGACACATTAAAACAAAAAATACAATTACATCCATTTTAGTTTGCGATAAAAATTTGAATAATGGATTTTGGAGCAACTTTTGGGAAAGTTTCTATCGAGAAAATTTTATCCAATCGTGTTTCTGCTTCTCAGTGATTTTAGATTCAAGACCCAAAATAAATGACGTTTTTATTTTTAAAGTTTGTAGTCTTTATTTTTTTTAATTCATTGAAAATCGCTTATAGCCGTGTCAAGTCGATATCGTCGTCGAGTCGTTTAATGTTATTGACTCTTTTTTTTATCTAGAATTCTAGGATTTAAATCAAAACGATATTAATTTAAAGTTTTATAATATTGTAGTCATGTCATATTCAATACAACTTAACGAACAAACCGTCAAACATTTTTTTATAGATTTTAATAAAATTAATTTTTTTATTTATGAAAAAGTGGGAGTAAAGAGAGTCGTAAAAAAGAGACGTTTGAAAATAAAATGAATAACTTACTTAGCTGGAACTGAAAAAAGGCCTTGTCACTTGTAAATTATTCAAATTGTGATAAAGTGGAAAAAAAATATAGGTACGCTATTACTAAAAATATAACATACCTATATATATCTGTATTATAGTTAGTAGTAGTAGTAGTGGAGTTATATTTAATTTATGTACTGTGAACCTCGTTTTTGCTAGCATTTTCTGGAGCGGTATTGAGAACCTCGTTTTTGCAAGTATTTTTTGGAGATGTATTAAAATTATATACTGAACTGGTGGAGCTCGTTTTTGGAAATATTTTTTTGGAGTTATATTTTTTTTTATCACAAAAAAATTTAAATGTTTCGATTAATCAGTATACCGTGACTTTAGTGGAAACCCTCAAAAACTAAACCATTATTAATTTAGCTTTGAAGTAATTACAACTGTTGTGTGTTAACTTTTAAGACTTTTTGTAGTTATGTAAATATGAAGCCGCTGTTTCTTCTCACGTGTTTCATAATGTCGGTGGGTGGCCAAACCGACAGTAATCCGATCATAAGTCCCTTACTGAGCACTTTCCCCTGCCCGTACAACCCCGACATAGTGATCTACTTTGAACCCGGTCTGTCGTGGAAAGAGAGCAACAGATACTGGGTGTATGTCCGCACGGAGTTCCCGGGGTATTCCAAGATCACGATTATGTTCGATTCTGAAGTCAACACCACTTTCGTCGTTAAAAACGTAAGTATTTTAAACAGTATTTTTTTTTTTACTTTATAAAGTCCGCAAGACGCCGTGAGCGGTGGCATCCTTATGTGGTTGACGTCCAACAAACGCGCACAAAACGTTTTTCTTTCACGTTTCTTATACGAACCGCTAAGGTGTGGAATGCACTTCCAGCCTCCGTGTTTCCATCCAAATACAATCTGGGTGCCTTCAAGAGAAGAGTGAATAGGCATTTTCTAGGCAAGCGCGCTCCAACCTAGACCTCATCATTGCTTTCCATCAGGCATGATTGTCGTCAAGCGCAAGCCTATCTTCAATAATAAAAAAAAAAAAGTTGTGTACGTATGAAGCCGCTGTTTCTGCTCGCGTGTTTCATAATGTCGGTGGGTGGCCAAACCGACAGTAACCGATCATAAGTCCCTTACTGAGCACTTTCCCCTGCCCGTACAACACCGATATAGTGGTCTACTTTGAATCCGGTCTGTCGTGGAAGGTGGAAGGGTTCTGTAGGTACCTACCCAAAGGGTAAAAACGGGATCCTATTACGATGACTTCGCCGTCCTTCCGTCCATCCCTCCTTCGCCTGTCACCAGGCTGTATCTCATGAACTTCGTGATACTTGTTATAGCAACAACAGAAATACATCATCTGTGAAAATTTCAACTGTCTAACTATTACGGTTCAAGAGATGCAGCCTGGTGAGAGATGAACAGACGAACGGCGAAGCTTTAGTAATAGAGTTCAATTTAATCCTTTGAGTACGGAACTATAAGAAAATACTTGTCAAAAATGCCATGGAATCACCATAAAAGCATACAATAACTTAACCCAAATTGTTCCGCAGGCCAATGAATACTCGCGATTCTCTCCCGGGACTGGAAATACTCTAAATCTGCACTTCTTCAAGCCGGTCCGAGATATGGGCTTCTTCGTCAAGGGGACAGTGCCTGGAGTCACTCCAAATCTGATCAGCTTCTCCGTCGACGGCGTGGAGTACTGCGAAGAACCCGAAGTGGTGAGTGTTAGTTATAACTGACTTCACGGTCAAGGGAAAGCTATGCCTTATGTCACTCCTAAACTGATCAACTTCTCCATCGATGACGTGGATTAATATCCGGAAATAAGGTGGTTTGAGTGACTTATGACTCACTTCACGGTCAAGAGTACAGTTCCTGGAGATACTCCATATCTGATCAGCTTCTCAGAATGTGGTGAATGATGCACAAGTGACGCATTTCACGATCAAGGAAGATGTGCTTGAAATCACTCGCTATCTGATCAGCTTCTCCATAGATGGCGTGGATTACTGCTCGGACCCAAAAGTGGTGAGAGGCTTGTATCTGACTAGCTTCCCGGTGAAGGGAAAGCTGTGGTAAGTAGTATTAGTAACTCCATCCACGGTCATTATTTGCCTGATCAGCTTCAAGTCAGAAGTGATGAGTGACTTGTAACTGACCAGACTAGCTTCACGGTGAATGGAAAGCTGTGGTAAGTATTACTTCTCCGTCAACGGAGACTAACTCTATTCACGGTCATTCCCTACCCCATCAGCTTCAACTCAGAAGTGGTGAGTTATCTATTACCGACATTATGGAGAACATTCAGAAATGTAGGTTTCCTTAGATATTTCTGGTCCCACAAACTATACTAAGCCGTTGTTTCTATGTTTTCTATTCCTGAATTTAAGATGTGTTTATGCTTTCCAGAATTTTCTGGAACAGTACGCGTCTAGAACAGTAGAGAAGAACGAGATGTCGTGTGGCAGGCGCGTGGTGGACCAAACGCCGTTGATAGTGGGTGGCGAGGATACCAAGCCGGGCGACTGGCCATGGCACGCAGCGATATACCAACTAGACAGGGAAACGCTCGCCAATAAGTACGCCTGCGGAGGGACCCTCGTCTCCAGCTGCTTTGTACTTACAGGTAAAGTTCAGGAGTCGTTAAATTAGCAAAAACCCCAAATATCCCTTAACGGCATAAACGTTTTTAGTGACCCTCAGTGGGTTATGGCAGGCCAGTCTCACTTATCACGTGACTGTCCCGGCTACAAGTAGAGTTTCGGACTTCAATATTATGGTTGCCGCTCGCGGGCCGAGTTGTACACGCTAATTCTGTACGGTCTATTTTAAGCGCCGTCTGACTACGGCAGCCCTAGTACGTCGTAAGAGATAAAGTTAAAGTGATAGAAAAAGACCACAACATTGCGTTTGTTGCGTGTCGATTTTGAGGGCGGCGCGGCCAGGCGCTATTGCGAACTGAATTGCACTTTTTGTGTCAGCGCTAGAGTCGCTATTTTTTTAAATTATCGTGCGGAGTGGACCTTCTGTACCTACTATTTAGTATTCTGTGGTTATGGTTAGGTTGGTATGATACCCCAACTTAGGTTGGTATGGAATCATGTCAACAAAATACATACCATGCTAACCTGTGCAAAAATAATACAAAAATAGGATTTTTTCCTCCGTTTTCATAGTTAATAATCCAGTGCGAGTTGCTAACTAACAATACAGAATCAGCTCACAGGTTTATACTTTTAAATTTAAAGGGAATGTATTTTGGAATTGGAAGATTGGAAGATTTTTTTTCCTTTAAAAGTTCTCCCAAAAGTTGTTACAAAATAGCATTTTTGACTTTGACTGGGTGAATCGATTTTGATTATCCTTTTTTTATTAGAAAGCTGACGCTACCCGTGTGGTTCCATCTCAATTTAGCCCAGTTCTAATAATGTTATCCATGAGAAAACCATATAAGTCTTAAATCAGTAGTTTGATGTGAGTGGAAGACGGTTTTTTTGTTTAATTAACGTATATTATTTCAGCTGGCCATTGCGCCTCGTACCGGGGACAAAAGCTGCAGAAGGAGGTACTTGGCATCATCCTCGGAAAATATCAACTAAAGGGAGATGATGAGGAATCCATAGAAAAAGAGGTCAGCTTAGAAATTATCCTTTATTAACATAATATAGATCATAGAATACTGAGGATGACGGGTCGGCCGGCGCTAAAAAGTGTCCGAACCGAAAGTGAGATGAAACGCGAAAGGGGAGACAATCGCACTATAGCTAGTTGCAAGCAAAATTAGGCTGTATAATAATGGTTTAAGACATAAATTACAATATTTTAGTTTGCTTATAAAAATACACATTCCCTCGTTTTTATGTAGGTTTTTTCGGGACTTCTTTCATGAATTTTGTATTACACCCAGGGTCCTTAGATAGTAAGTTAATGTTTATTAACCTTATTTTTCGGTTGGATGTTCTATCGGAATAAAAAGTGGTTTGGCTCCACTTGCGGATAAGCAGACTTCGCACACCTTTCCATGTCCTCCCTCCCTATGAGTAAATTTCATAACGATCGGCCGAGCCGTTTCGGAAGAGTTTTATAAAAACTATCGAGAATTTTTATACCTATACTATTAGCTAGTAGCCCTGGAAACGTTGTTATACCATTAGGGACATAAAAAAATTTGCTTAGGTACGACCTACTCTCAGACCTACAGAACATACACAGAAAATCACATGACAATCGGTCAAGCCGTTTCGGAGGAGTTTGGTTACTAAAAATTGGCACGAGAATATTATATTATACTAGCTGAGCCGGCAAACGTTGTGTTACCATTAGGGATATAAAAAATAGATAACAACCTGCTCTTGGACCTACTGATCATACACAGAAAATTTCATAACAATCGGTCGAGCCGTTTCGGAGAGGTTTGATAACAAAAAGAAGAAGAAGAAGATTATCAGACCTCCCTGGCGCAATGGCGGCGCGCTCGGATTCGAATGGGAGGTCGCGGGTTCGATTCCCGCCACGGGCCACTTAGGAATTTTATAAATTCTAATTTGGCTCAGGTCTAGTCTGGTGGGAGGCTTAGGCCGTGGCTAGTTACCACCCTACCAGCAAAGACGCACCGCCAAGCGATTTAGCGTTCCGGTGCGATGCTGAGTAGAAACCGTTGGGGTAAATTTACTTACCTTCCAAGTTAGTACGATAACATCTTAGGCTGCATCATCACTTACCATCAGGTGAGATCGCAGTCAAGTACTAAGTTGAATAGAGTAAAAAAAGACAACTAAATTTAACAAAAAACCGGTACATTTTCAGGTCCTCGAAATAATCCTGCACCCGGATTTTGGGTACTCCCCGTCGCTGAGGCACGATATAGCTCTTCTCAAGCTAAACACGGAGGTGGTTTTCAATGAGTTCATCAGACCGGCCTGTTTGTTGCGACCAGAGGACGCGATGATGTTGTCAAGTGGAGAAATTGAAGGGACAGTAAGTTTTTTAGGGTTCCGTACCCAAAGCATAAAAACGGCAGCCTATTAGGTACTGAGACTTCGTTTTCCGTCCGTCCGTTTGTCACCAGGCTGTATCTCTTGAATCGTGATAGTAAGATAGGTGAAATTAACACAGATGATGTATTTCTGTTAGGGCTGATTTTTCAATCACCAGATAAACGTTAACTAAGGAATAAATATGACGTTTTGACAGGTTTCGTATGGCATATGTTTTAAATTCCTATAAATAAAAAAAAATGGTTGTCTGTAAAGTCGGTTTACGGACGATAGATTTACGTGATAACGTCATAATCATTATTTTATGTAATACAATTTGTTTTATCGTGCCTCTCTATCGCTTGTTGCGCGTTCTCGCTTGCACGCACAGGCTCAGGTGGAACGTTACGCGGAACGTTACTATTTTTCATGGGTGTTGCTGGTGTTCATCAATTTATAAGACGTCGTTATCACGTCAAAAACCTCATTATTGTATACAATTTCTTGAATATGTAGTATCAAAATTTTTTACATAATTTTTAAGATATCTCGTGAGGAGATGGAAATACATCCCCATCATTCCAAGAATTCTTGTCATTGAATAGTTCTTTAATAGTATAGTAACCCCGATTTACTATATGTTTTTTGACAGTGACTTTAAACCTGTGTAAAGGTAACTCCAAAACAGACTTCGGGATTTTGTTTTCAGATCGTCGGCTGGGGTTTCGATAAGAACGAAAGCCTGTCGAGGACCCTCAAACAGGCGAGCATGCCGATAGTCCCAGAGGCCACTTGCCTCAGGAGTCACCCATTCTTCTATGTTAAAGCCTTGAATGGTGACTTCACATTTTGCGCTGGAAAGAACGATGGTAGGTCATATACTGGTGATATAAATAATAATCCCCTTGCCGATATCGACTAATTTGGTTCCCCCGTCACCTTTCTACCATAGAACGGCAAGGCATCGTAAAGGCTTCCACCCATACATAGTTGACGTACCAACGACGCGTACGAAGCGGTTTGGTTCCTCGTTCCTGATACGCACTGCAAAGGCCTGGAATACACTCCCAGGAGGTGTCTTTCCTGCCAGTTACAACCCGGGTGCCTTCAAATCAAGAGTGAATAGGCATCTTCTAGGCAAGCGTGTTCCACCTTAGACTGTATCATCACTTTCCATCAGGTGTGATCACAGTCAAGCGCTAGCCTATACAGTATAAAAAAAAACAAACTACGGTGACTGAGTTCCTGAAGCAGTGTTTAAAGGGCTTCGTTGGTGCGCCCTAATGTGGCTTATGTACCCTATCTTTGCAGTGAAAGTGCGAGCGCAGTGCGGACAAGTTAGCGTATCGCCAATATAGTTGTATAAGTAATGACATTAGAGTGTGGCCTACTCTTGAGCTGGTCACGTTTATTGTCTAACTCATTTCTCCTGTTTTCTTCAAATTTGTGAGAGCTCTGTTGCACCAAGCGTCTCCACTCATTTCGTGTTTTGGCCAAGCTTTCCCAACTAGAGGGGTCTATCTTGCACGTCTTCATGTGTCTCTTCAGAACATCCTTGTATCTGAGGAACTGGCCACCTGGTTTCCGCTTGCCGTCCTGAAGTTCTGAGTAGAAAATGATTGGAATGAATGACTGGTGATATAATGAAATAGATACATTCCCTGGACAGCGCGGACGGCGCACAAAAATGTCTCCAGTTTATCGGTGCCAAAAGTGTCACCAACAATAAGGCCACGTAGCAGTAGTCTTGTCTGTTGGGCCGTAACCAAACAGGGGTACGGGCTTCGAGGCAAAACTTAAGAGGTGTCAAGGGACACCCGGATGGAACGAAGTATATCTGGCTTGCTTTCTATAAGAGAGAGAGAGAGACACAGAGAAACACAACAATAGCTTACTATAGCAATTATATATAACAATTTATCGTCTTGTAACATGTACATAAATATAATATATTGAAAAACACCCAGACACTGGAAAACATTCGTGCTCATCACACAAACATTTACCAATAGTGGGAATCGATCCCACGACCTCCGACGCAGACGGCAGGTTCGCTACCGCTACGCCATTCGGTCGGTTCGGTCGGCTTGGCCTACATCATAGCCACTGCTGGTGACAAAACAAGCATTTTCGGCACCGGGAAACTGGCGACATCTTTGCGCGCCGTCCGCTCTGTCCAGGGTATATGTCTATTGACAACAGCTTATTATTTAAAATTGATTTCATATTATATCTTTGATTTTAGGAAGATCTGCGTGTAACGGTGACAGCGGAGGCGCTTTTATGGTATGTTTGTGTCAAATTACACGTCATCAACCGCTTTGTATGTCCCACAGATGGGCACATCTAAATGGGAGGGATTTGCCCGTAGCTGTTTGTCTGTTTGTTTGTTTGTTTGTTTGTCTGTTTGTTTGTTTGTTTATTTGTTTGTTTGAATGTGCTAATCTCAGGAACTTCTGGCCCGAATTGAAAAATTATTTTTGCGTTGGATCCTCCATTAATCGGGAAAGGCTATATATCATCACGCTATGGGATATACCAATAGGAGTGGAGCATCGATGAAAACTGTTGTAAAAACGGGAGAAATTGTCCCTTTTGCGAACGATTTATAATTAAAACTAAACTAAGTGATGATAGGTCTTGTCTCTATTACAGGTGTTCATCCCAGACCCGATCCAGATTGGAGACAAGAAGGCGCTGGGCCGTTGGCACGTGAAGGGAATCGTGTCCAACGCAGTGGCTCGGACTGAAGTGAACACATGTGACCCACAACACTACGCGGTGTTCACTAATGTTGAGCCCTATATCCATTGGATAGACCAGTATTTAAAGGGTTAAGTTTGTTGGTTTGTTGGTTGGTTGGCTTGTTGTGTGGTTGGTTGGAGATCCCGTGTTCGAAACATTATCTAAGAGTATGTAGATTCCATAGAGAAGTATTTTTTTCGGATGCGATCCAGATTGGAGACAAGAAGGCGTTGGGCCGTTGGCACGTGAAGGGGATCGCGTCCAACGCAGTGGCTCGGACTGAAGTGAACACATGCGACCCAGAACACTACGTGGTGTTCACCAATGTTGAGCCCTATATCCATTGGATAGACCAGTATTTAAAGGGTTAAGTTAGTTGGTTTGTTGGTTAGTTAGCTTGTTGGTTGGTTGGTTTGTTGGTTGGTTGGAGATCCCGTGTTCGAAACATTATCTAAGAGTATGTAGATTCCATAGAGAAGTATTTTTTTCGGATGCGATCCAGATTGCAGACAAGAAGGCGTTGGACCGTTGGCATGTAAAGAGGGGATTGTGGCCAACGCAGTGGCTCGGACAGAAGTGAACGCATGTGACCCAGAACACTACGTGGTGTTCACTAATGTTGAGCCCTATATCCATTGGATAGACCAGTATTTAAAGGGTTAAGTTAGTTGGTTTGTTGGTTAGTTGGCTTGTTGGTTGGTTGGTTTGTTGGTTGGTTGGAGATCCCGTGTTCGAAACATTATCTAAGAGTATGTAGATTCCATAGAGAAGTATTTTTTTCGGATGCGATCCAGATTGCAGACAAGAAGGCGCTGAGCCGTTGGCACGCGAAGGGGATCGTGTCCAACGCAGTGGCTCGGACTGAAGTGAACACATGTGACCCAGAACACTACGTGGTGTTCACCGATGTTGAGCCCTATATCCATTGGATAGACCAGTATTTAAAGGGTTAAGTTTGTTGGTTTGTTGGTTGGTTGGCTCGTTGGCTGGTTGGTTTGTTGGTTGGTCGGTTGGACGGTTAGTTTGCTATGAGCAAGAGAACCCGTGTGTCCGAATAATTCCTACGACTATATGTCTGTTGGATAGAGAAGTATTTGTTGGTTTTAGTTAATTGGTTTGTTGGTTGGTTAGTCGATAAGCTAGCTCCAATACTGAATGCAGACCCAGACCTATTCAGGCAGAATACCTATTCCATTTTGTAGATTGTGTAGATATTTCTTAGTTTGTTGGTTATTGGTCGGTAGGCTAGGTCAGTAGTGCCACGGTAAAAGTAGAAGAAATTTATAAGATGTTCTCCATTGCCTATAGCGATTGGAAAGTGTTTTAGTTGGTGCGTTGGTTGGTTGGCTGGTTGGCTGCAACGTTAGGGTGTCAGCTCCAATACGGTGAAACGGGCGGTAAAATTTACGACCTCCCTGGCGCAGTGGCGGCGCGCTCGGATTCGAGTGGGAGGTCGCGGGTTCGATCCCCGCCACGAGCCACTTTGGAATTTTATAATTTCTAAATCGGCTCAGGTCTGGTCTGGTGTGAGGCTTCAGCTATGGCTAGTTACTACCCTACAAAGATGCACCGCCAAGCGATTTAGCGTTCCGGTGCGATGCTTGTAGAAACCGTTGGGGTAAATTTACTTACCCATTCAAATTAGTACGATAACATCTTAGGCTGCATCATTAATTACCATCAGGTGAGATCGCAGTCAAGTACTAACTTGTATAGAGTAAAAAAACATAACAGGCAGAGGAAACTCTTGTTATACGGAATTCTGCCTACAAATTGACTCGAAAGACAAGTATTTGTAGAGTTAAATTGCTTTACAGTTTGTTTGTTGAACTAATTGATTGGTCTGTATTCATCAATGTGAAGTGATTTGGTGATTGGATGTACAAGTATTTGCTTGGCAAGTAAAAAGGAAATTGTGTGTAATACATAAAAATATTACCGTCGATTGGAGAGACAAGTATTTTAAGCTTAAGTCTTGAAGAGATGGCAAACTGGCTCTGTTTATGATGTTTAGGTAAGTCAAATTGTTTAAATAACAGATCATCGAATCCTTTCTCAAACCAGAGGGTTTGAGAAAATGCATTGTTTTCAGAAATAAAACCCAAAAAGCTTCTAATTTTTTCATACTTTCAAATTTTCTGCAAAACGGGCAACGGCGCAAGGTTTTTAATGATTTCTTGCACACCGAAAAAGTACATATAAATTACAATAACTTTGATTGAGAGTTTTATTTTTAGGTCTTCTAACAATCGTGTAAAGTAATAATTTCCCCGAAATTTAAGTAAATCAGTGTGAACGCGGCTGCTCCGTCCCCATGTAAACTGTCATTCGGAGCCTTAGCCGTTTTCTGATAGGGTTTGTTGGTTGTACTAATTTGTCGATCGGTTTCTGAAGTGATTTGTGAGAAAAGAACTCATTTATAGGGTTGAGTTGGTTTGTCTGTTGGATTGTAGTTTGGTTGGCTGGTCAGATTTAGCCCCTTACCTATCTTGGCTGGTTGGTCTTACCTATCTACAGTTAACTTTTTAGACCAAATTTGTATATATTAGTTTTAAGCTAGACAAATAAAGATTTATAGAAATGTTTTTATTTCTTTGTAATGCTCCAACCTCGTTCGTAATACCTTACCTAATTGGGTAGTTGACTTAACTTTTTAACAAAGTAAAAAATAATAAAACGCACTAACAGATGTTATAATTAAAATCAAGTTGTCATTTAAATGTATTTTTTTTTCTGAACCCGTGACCGCACTAATCTTCCGCTCTACACACAAACATACTGTCTGTCTGTCAGTCCGCTCGTATACTCGCAAGACTCAGAGTGCTATTTGCGGGACTTTATGGAACTTATAGGAACAGGTCTGTCCATCTGTCCGTTTTTCTCAAGAATGGTATGGCTATAAGGTTTTTTATACTTACAAATGGTACTGGTCGCAATATCTCGCTGCACGCGGAGCAATAAAATTGAAAAACATGTCGCCTCGCTCTCTATCGATCTTACGTTGTTTACATCAAGCTGCCGGAAGCAGAGGTCAGCTTACTTGTCCATTTTATTGCAATGCGGGCAGCGAGACATTACAATCAGTGCAATAAGTTCTGTTGACTAATAAGAGAAACTTTCAATGTAGATTTTCGAAGATTTTTGTAGATTTTCTTCGTGATGGAATTTTCGTAACAGTAAAAACCTCGCAAAAACCCTTTTTGTTTCGCCTGGGCTATAGGCAATACCGTCTGAAAAGAGACTATGTTTAAAAAACTTGTCTAACAAACAATTCAATAGTGTTTGTTTGTGAGCCCGCGACCGCACTGATCTCCCGCTAGACACACAAACATGCTGTCTGTCTGTCAGTCCGCTCGTATACTCGCAAGTCTCGAGTATGAGTGCTTACATCTGGCGAGGATTGGCCGTTTTTTATCAGCTTAGGGTTTCGTACTTCAAATGAGAAAGCATACTGCGGAACCCTGGATAAGATAGTAGGCATAAGAATTAAAAGTTATTTTATATTTCAACAACATTTCAATTATTTTTTCAAAAAACTGACCTCAAATGCTACTACAAAAACCGGACAAGTGCGAGTCGGACTCGCGCACTGAGGGTTCCGTACCTACTACTACCGGAGGAATAAAATCATAAAAACCACTTTTCTTGAACCGCACGCATAACCAACTTGTTCAACATTAAACAACTTCACCGCGAGTTAAATACGTGCAACGCCATCTGTCGTCATGAAAGTTAAACAAAATATTAGACTTGTTGAATATCAATTCAACACGTATTAAAAAAAACTACTCACTAGATCTCGTTCAAACCAATTTTCGGTGGAAGTTTGCATGGTAATGTACATCATATATTTTTTTTAGTTTTATCATACTCTTATTTTAGAAGTTACAGGGGGGGGGGGACACACATTTTACCACTGTGGAAGTGTCTCTCGCGCAAGCTATTCATTTTAGAAAAAAAATAATATTAGAAACCTTAGTATCATTTTTGAAGACCTATCCATAGATACCCTACACATATGGGTTTGATGAAAAAAAAATTTTTGAGTTTCAGTTCTAAGTATGGGGCACCCCCAAAATTTATTACTTTTTTTTAAATTTTGTGTGAAAACCTTAATGCGGTTCACAGAATACATCTACTTACCAAGTTTCAACAGTATAGCTCTTATTGTTTTGGAAAAAAGTGGCTGTGACATACGGACGGACAGACGGACAGACAGACATGACGAATTTATAAGGGTTCCGTTTTTTGCCATTCGGCTACGGAACCCTAAAAAGTGAAATATTTTTAATGTACCTACTCCAAATTCGAAGTCAGGCGAGTATATAGGTATTATAATACCAAGAAGGATTAAGTAGGTATTTTAATTGTACGAAATATCGACATCTCCGATTTCTCCAGGATTCAAACATCAGACCTGCATCTGGGAAATATACCCTTTCAAACCAAAATAGTAGTTTATGTAACGGTTACATAATGGGGGGTATTAAAACACGAGTGTGAGTTTAAAAAACGAGCCGCAGGCGAGTTATTTAATAGTATCACACGAGTGTTTTAATACCTAATTATGTAGAGTTTCATACACTACTTTATCTACGCTCATATTATTATCTATCATAAATCCAAATCATAAAATCTTGCTAACGTTTGTCGTAAATCATTGCAACTACTAAGATGTCAGGTGGAGTGAAATTTTCTTTAGTAGGTTTCACTGCTAGACATTTTTCAGCGCAAAGTTTTGACTAAGTAACAAAAAAAATTAGCTGTCTGTAAAGTCGGTTTACGGACGATAGATTTACGAGATAACGTCATAATTGTAATCGTAGTCGTAATCGTAATCATAATCACAGGCCCAGGTGGAACGTTACGCGGAACGTTAGACATTGTGTTGTTGTCTATGGTCAATCATGGCTCATCCATACTCTCGGCAATGACTACCAACTATATGTTGTCTGTGGATTCACTTAAAAAAAGATTACATAAAAATATTACCCCAGATACAAATACTGGAATCCAGAGCCGTGTATCGTAATGGATATTAAACAACTTTCTTTAAATATTTCCATAGTAGAGCGATGTTATAATGAATAACTTTTTAATAATTATAGAAGTCTGTGAATAAAGTAGGTAATTATTTGACACATTTCGATTTCATAATTCGAACTTTAAGCAATGAGCGTAGATAAAAAGAATTTTCCAAATCGGTCCAGGTGTCTTCGAGTAATCTTGGGAAATGCATAAAAAATCCGATGAATTGAGATCCTCCTCCTTTTTTGAGATCGGTTATAAAACTGCAATACTATAGTCTATAGACACCTAAGAAAGAAAAGAAAGATGTTCATCCGAACGATTTACGTAAACCTTTTTCGTACAAGCAAACAGTAGCGCCATATGCCAAAATTCTATAGGTGGCTGCTGAACAAACTACTGCGTGGCCTTACTGTTGGTGGCAAAACAAGCATTTTCGGCACCGATAAAGTGGCGACATTTTTCTCGATCCGCCCTGTCCAGAGTTTATGCCTATTAGACATATAGACATCTATATATATAAAAGAATGAGGTATTTTGGTTGTTCCACGGATTCCGCCAAAACTATAGGTCGTAGAGATCTGAAATTTGGTACTTAGGTAGATATCAGGTCATGAATTCGTACTAAGACGGGGATTCCAGAAATTCCATGTTTAAGGGGTAAAAATCATACATTAAAGGGATTTCTCCATACAAAATTGTAATTTTTTTCGTTGTTCCAGGCATTCCAGAAAAACTAAAAGTCGTAGAGATCTGAAATTTGGTATCTAGGTAGATATTAGGTCATGAATTCGTACTAAGACGGGGATTCCAGAAATTCCATGTTTAAGGGGTAGAAATAGTACATTAAAGGGATTTCTCCATACAAAATTGAAATTTTTTCGTTGTTCCAGGCATTCCAGAAAAACTAAAAGTCGTAGAGATCTGAAATTTGGTATCTAGGTAGATATTAGGTCACGAATTCGTACTAAGACGGGGATTCCAGAAATTCCATGTTTAAGGGGTAAAAATCATACATTTAAGGGTATTTCCCATACAAAAGTAAAATTTTTTCGTTGTTCCAGGAATTCCCAAAAAACTAAAAGTCGTAGAGATCTCAAATTTGGTACCTAGGAAGATATTAGGTCATGAATTCGTACTAAGACGGGGATTCCAGAAATTCCATGTTTAAGGGGTAGAAATAGTACATTAAAGGGATTTCTCCATACAAAATTGTAATTTTTTTCGTTGTTCCAGGCATTCCAGAAAAACTAAAAGTCGTAGAGATCTGAAATTTGGTATCTAGGCAGATATTAGGTCACGAATTCGTACTAAGACGGGGATTCCAGAAATTCCATGTTTAAGGGGTAAAAATCATACATTTAAGGGTATTTCCCATACAAAAGTAAAATTTTTTCGTTGTTCCAGGAATTCCCAAAAAACTAAAAGTCGTAGAGATCTCAAATTTGGTACCTAGGAAGATATTAGGTCATGAATTCGTACTAAGACGGGGATTCCAGAAATTCCATGTTTAAGGGGTAGAAATAGTACATTAAAGGGATTTCTCCATACAAAATTGTAATTTTTTTCGTTGTTCCAGGCATTCCAGAAAAACTAAAAGTCGTAGAGATCTGAAATTTGGTATCTAGGTAGATATTAGGTCATGAATTCGTACTAAGACGGGGATTCCAGAAATTCCATGTTTAAGGGGTAGGAATAGTACATTAAAGGGATTTCTCCATACAAAATTGTAATTTTTTTTGTTGTTCCAGGAATTCCCGAAAAACTAAAAGTCGTAGAGATCTGAAATTTGGTACCTACATTGACATTAGGTCATGAATTCGTACTAAGACGGGGATTCCAGAAATTCAAATTGGAAGGGATAAAAATCCTACTTTTATGGGATTTTCCCATACAAAAGTGTAATTTTTGCGTTGTTCCAGGGATTCCAGCGAAATTAATAGTCGTAGAGATCTGAAATTTGGTACCTAGGTTGGTATTAGGTATATCATGAATTCGTATTCAGAAAGGGATTTTCGAGATTCAAATTTTGAGGAGGAAAAATTTTGAATTTTTTGGCCGCCATTTTGATCTTTTTTGTTACTGGGCCGATTGCTTTGAAAATCGATATTTGACTATGGCAGCAAGCATAGAGACGGAATTTGTGGTCAAAATTTAAAAAATAGGCCGCCATTTTGATCTTTTTTGTTACTGGGCCGATTGCTTTGAAAATCGATATTTGACTATAGCAGCAAGCATAGAGAAGGAATTTGTGGTCAATATTTAAAAAAGTGGCCACCATTTTGAACTTTTTAGTTACTGGGCCGATTGCTTTGAAAATCAATATTTGACTATGGCAGCAAGCATAGAGAAGGAATTTGTGGTCAAAATTTAAAAAAGTGGCCGCCATTTTGAACTTTTTTGTTACTGGGCCGATTGCTTTGAAAATCGATATTTGACTATGGCAGCAAGCATAGAGAAGGAATTTGTGGTCGAAATTTAAAAAAGTGGCCGCCATTTTGAACTTTTTTGTTACTGGGCCGATTGCTTTGAAAATCGGTATTTTACAGTGGCAGCAAGCATAGAGAAAGAGTTTGTGGTCAAAATTTAAAAAATAGGCCGCCATTTTGAACTTTTTTGTTACTGGGCCGATTGCTTTGAAAATGGATATTTGACTATGGCAGCAAGCATAGAGAAGGAATTTGTGGTCAAAATTTAAAAAAGTGGCCGCCATTTTGAACTTTTTGTTACTTGGCAGTTGGCTGATTGCTTTGAAAATCGATATTTGACTATGGCAGCAAGCATAGAGAAGGAATTTGTGGTCAAAATTTAAAAAAGTGGCCGCCATTTTGAACTTTTTTGTTACTGGGCCGATTGCTTTGAAAATCAATATTTGACTATGGTAGCAAGCATAGAGAAGGAATTTGTGGTCAAAATTTTAAAAAGTGGCCGCCATTTTGAACTTTTTTGTTACTGGGCCGATTGCTTTGAAAATCGATATTTGACTATGGCAGCAAGCATAGAGAAGGAATTTGTGGTCAAAATTTAAAAAAGTGGCCGCCATTTTGAACTTTTTTGTTACTGGGTAGATTGCTTTGAAGATCGATATTTGACTATGGCAGGAAGCATAGAGAAGGAATTTGTGGTCAAAATTTAAAAAAGTGGCCGCCATTTTGAACTTTTTTGTTACTGGGCCGATTGCTTTGAAAATCGATATTTGACTATGGCAGCAAGCATAGAGAAGGAATTTGTGGTCAAAATTTAAAAAAGTGTCCGCCATTTTGAAATTTTTTGTTAGTGGGTCGATTGCTTTGAAAATCGACATCTGATTATTTCACCAAGCATCGAGAAGGAATTTGTAGTCAAAATTAAAAAAATTGGCCGCCATTTTGAACTTTTTTGTTACTGGTCCGATTGCTTTGAAAATCGATATTTGACAATGGCAGCAAGCATAGAGAAATAATTTGTAGTCAACATTTTAAAAAGTGGCCGCCATTTTGAACTTTTTTGTTACTGGGCCGATTGTTTTCAAAATTGATATCTGATTATCGCAGCGAGCATAGAAAAGGATTTTTTGGTAAAAATTTAAAAGAATTGGCCACAATTTTGTACTTATATGTCTTACCATGGTAGCAAGCAACCACGGCCGGATGGTCCGAACGGACGGTGGAGTCTTAGTAAGAGCTTTTACCCTTTGGGTACGGAACCCTAAAAATGGCCACCATATTTAACTTTTTTGTGACGATCGAATTTTTCAAAATCAATATGTGACTATTACCAGGAAGCAAGAGAAAATTTTGTGGGCAAAATGGTGTGTAATGCAGGAATTTTGGAAATTAAACCACCATAGTTTAAGCATAACTCAGAAGTTAACGTGAGCGAAGCCGCGGGCGTTTGCTAGTTGATTATAAATATGTACCATAATGTAATTAATTTAGACAATACTAGAATGAAATCAATAAGTAATTATTAGGGTTGCATGACATAATATTATATTAGACATCTTATATTGTGTAACTTTGAATTTTTTGTGGTTTTGTTTTAATATGTATCTGATAACTATGATTAATTACTAGTAATTCTATTGACTTATATTGTTGTATGTGTAAACTGATTTTAATATTTGCATGCCTATAAATGGGCAAAGCACTGAGACATCAAGTACCGAATGTAATAACCCTGTACGTGTTTTATGCAAATAAATGATATGATTATGATGATATGATTAATACTATAGACGAGCTTTGCGTAACCCTAAAAACGATTACGTCATTAATGGCTTATCTAATCAAATTATCGAGCCGCGCCCTTTGGAGCCAAAAGTGCTCGTTCATCGTGGGAAAGGATGTGCGTATAATGCTTTCTTTTCGCAGCCCTACAAAGGATTTTTTAAGTACCGTAATCTATGTCATAATGATATTTTTCCATATAAAATGCTAATTTCCTTACCTAATAATAATTCATTTATTCGTGGCAACTATGGCCCCCAGAGAAATTACATTATTACTTATAGCTAAAATTATATCAAAATGTCAAAATTATACAAATTAAATTATTAAATTACTATTAATATTTTGTGATAATTATATTCGAGGTAGGTACCTCGTAATTTAGGTACACCAAGTACCTAAATTATCACAAAATATCAATTCACATGCAATTTCAAGTACATCCTATATAATAATGAGGAACTTATATAACTTTCATGTAAAAAATGCTCTAACAAATGAGACATTTGGTTTAAATAAGAGGACCGTCTAGCTGTAAGTTTTCATACAAAATGCGATAACGTTTTCCTACCCGTAAATGTAGTCTAATTTTCATAATTTTTAGAAATGTTGCAGATGCAATGAAGAAAGCTATGCTCGTACGTTTTAATTTTTAACAAATATTGCTTATCTTAAAAGTTAGTAGCGTCTAAATATCCATATTTTTGAGTCTAAGAACTTGCTCGAGTATTTTAATTTTTTTTTAATTAATATACTACTACCTGACCCGGCAAACGTTGTTTTGCCATATTAAAATTTCCCATTTAGGGACATAAAAAATAGATAACACTGAAAATTTCATAACGATCGGTCCAGCCGTTTCGGAGTAGTTTGGTAACAAAGAAAAGCAAGAGAATTTTATAGATACCTTTATTTACAATAAAACTTATCACTAGCTTATTCTAATTACTATACAAGTCTTGCCCGCGTGGAATGGTGGCAAGAATACTGGCTGCATTTCCGCGTTGAACAGCTAGGCTGATACGTTGCGCAAAAAATGAGCCAGCCCTTCTGTCACCAGTTGAGGTTATTAAACGCGGGGAAAGCTCTCGAATGAATTTTTTGGCACTATGACTCCATGGCCCCAGTGTCTCCACGGCAAACGGGACAAATATGTAAGTCTCTAATAGAGAGGCATATTTGCGACGCTTACCTGATTCAGCAGTTTCAGCTGCGGCTCCCGGCTTTGATTCTGTCTCCCTGATATGAATCGAAGCCAATGTGTCAACGCATGTTGCGTCCCACATCAGCGCCCGACCCCTATAGATACCTATATTAGATAATACTAAAAAAAGACGTACGAGTCTAGATTAAGGTGTACTGAATCTAATGACACCAAAATTGTCCAATTTGGTAAAGGTGGGGGTAAAAACGTAATCACCCAAAGCCATATTTCAAGAATAAAATGTAGGCCGAGCTCTGGACTTGCAACTCTCTCTATACGGGCATAGATATCATTTTTGAAAACACCTATTCGCGTTCCGCTAAGTCAGCATACCTACAATAGTAACTTATAGCACCAAAATTTCTGTCCAAACTAATTGAACGAACGGTATTCAATTAATCAAACTACTCAACCAATCAACTGAAATAGCTATT
This sequence comes from Coenonympha arcania, assembly GCA_036785405.1. Lineage (NCBI taxonomy): Eukaryota > Metazoa > Arthropoda > Insecta > Lepidoptera > Nymphalidae > Coenonympha > Coenonympha arcania. The sequence continues at coordinate 4,469,243 of CM072079.1, read as the reverse complement.
TCAAATTTTACAGACAACTTAATATTTTATTCGCACAGTAAACAGTTGCCAGAAATAACCCAGTGTATTGAACGAACGTTAAATTAGAACGTACAATAACATTAATATAGTCCGGGCAAGTCCGGGATTATTCTGTCCGGCCGTCAATACGATAATCCACTTCTGTTTCACGTCGAAACGAGAAATGCTTTATATTACGGGGCGTAATATATTACATAGTTATTTTATTATTTATTTATTTTATTTCGGCAAAAATTATGGGGCATATGGGAGGAATCAGTCTTCACACAAAAAGGCGTAAATACAACGTGTAAGGAAAAGTTGAAATAATATTGAATTTTGAAGGGTACATAAGTGTAGGTACTTGATAACGAATCACCCTGTAAAAATATTAAATAGAATAAGCATGTTTATTTTTCTACAATGTATGGAAAAATGGATATGCTTATTTTATTTTTCCATACATTATGCTTATTTCTATGGGTGGGTATTCTAGGGTGATTCCTTATCAAGTACGCTTTTTATTTATATTGTTTATATATAATATATATCTTATATTTTATCAATAGTAATATCTATTTTCAGTACCTACTCAGCATTTCCAAACTTTATTTTTCCCACATTCAAGGGCTCCTGGAAGAAATCTCTCCAGTAGAGATAAGCTGTCCTTTGTGCACGTCTTTTCTTTGTATAATTTTAAGTTAAGTTTAAGATAACTAAATTTATAAGTTCGATTTTTCACATCTTCGAAGTACACGTAGGTAGTGGTTGAGTTAAAATAAAAACTTTGTCTATATTAGAATTAATTTTAATTTCAACTCGATATTTACACGCGTTCCCGAGAAAAAGAGTCTTCTAAGTATGATCCTAATTTTCCTTTTTTTTATACTCTATTCGTTTATTTTCTTTTTGACACATGAAACAGATATAGCGCTCTCTGGTCTCTCGCTATTGCTATACCTACCCGTCTCATCTGTCAAACAGAAAATAAACAAATGGACGGAGTATAGTTCCGGTTTTTTCTTTTTGAGGTAGGTACGTGAGCAACAAACTATAGTAGTGTTACTATCTCGCTGCAGACTCGGTCATAAATCATTCGAGTGTTTAGTTTTTGTTGTTCTTTGTTGAGTTGTGGAGAGCATTACTGCAGAACAACAAAAGCGCAACACTCGAATGATTTATGACCGAGTCTGCAGCGAGATACCTACTAACAATACTTTATATGTTTGGATGTTGATGATAAATATTATATGGCGCCAATTTTCATAAATTATGTACTTACCTATTTAAATAGGTCGTGAAATACGTCTTTCTGTTTCTATAGAAGCAAAAAGGCCTTTCTCACTTCAGAGAGGGAAAGGAAGCATCGCGTATAAATCTCCCTAACTTTTACAAAGTAGATATTATATGAAATATGTTTTTGTACGGTGCCACAATATTTATTTTATTTATCGGCAACATCAAAGAGAAATATATTTTGTGTTGAATACATGAGTTTTATCATCATTAAGGGATAAGGGGTCGTTTGGGGTGTGTTTATTTTTATATTCTACCCTCAATCTACATTTTTACTGTCGATAAAATAAATTCGGAAGACATAACTTCTGCTAAACTGTTTTGTTGCAACGAAATCATCGCAACCCCTTTTTAGGGTTCCGTAGCCGAATGGCAAAAAACGGAACCCTTATAAATTCGTCATGTCTGTCTGTCCGTCTGTCCGTCTGTCCGTCTGTCCGTCCGTATGTCACAGCCACTTTTTTCCGAAACTATAAGAACTATACTGTTGAAACTTGGTAAGTAGATGTATTCTGTGAACCGCATTAAGGTTTTCACACAAAATTTTAAAAAAAGTAATACATTTTGGGGGTGCCCCATACTTAGAACTGAAACTCAAAATTTTTTTTCATCAAACCCATATTATGTGTGGGGTATCTATGGATAGGTCTTTAAAAATGATACTAAGGTTTCTAATATCATTTTTTTCTAAAATGAATAGCTTGCGCGAGAGACACTTCCAAAGTGGTAAAATATGTGTCCCCCCCCCTGTAACTTCTAAAATAAGAGTATGATAAAACTAAAAAAAATATATGATGTACATTACCATGCAAACTTCCACCGAAAATTGGTTTGAACGAGATCTAGTGAGTAGTTTTTTTAATACGTGTTGAATTGATATTCAACAAGTCTAATATTTTGTTTAACTTTGATGAAGACAGATGGAGTTGCACGTATTTAACTCGCGGTGAAGTTGTTAAATGTTGAATAAGTTGGTTATGCGGTTCAAGAAAAGTGGTTTTTATGGTTTTATTCCTCCGGTAGTAGTAGGTACGGAACCCTCAGTGCGCGAGTCCGACTCGCACTTGTCCGGTTATTTAGACTTCATCACAGACTAAAATTACTGCAAATAATTTCTTACCATAACTTTGTTTAATATCTTTTCTTATTGAATGAATTGAATGAATGCGGGATGGATGGAATGGCGACAGGTCTCAGGTGTCATATGCGATCCAGGAATGCCCCTTAATGTTAAGGGGAAAATTTATAAGACGGTCGTCAGACCTGTCGTGTTGTATGGATCAGAGTGTTGGGCGGTAAAAGGGACAGATGAAAGAAGAGTGCATGCGACCGAAATGCGAATGTCACTGTCTAAAACAATGAAGATTTTAGAGGAATTTACGGGAAAACTTTCCATTGAGAAAATTTCTTCCAATTGCGTTTCTGCTCCTGAGCGAATTCAGTTTAAAGACCCAAAACGCATGCCGTTTAAATTCGAAAGTTACTTTCCTTATGGTTTTTAACCTGCCACTAAACCGTTCAGCCCGTTACGGGGATTCATTGAATTTATTTTGTCTTTCTCACTCTCACGGATACGTTGGTAGGTGCGACATGCAACGTCGCGGAAGAATATAACAGAAAAACGACCTTTTACCTAATTACTCAAAAACTAAGCCAGTTATCAAAAATCGGTTCTCAGCGTTTTTGAATATTGTTATTACCGACACAATAAAACAAAAATTACAATTACATCCATTGTAGTTTCCGATAAAAAGTAGAAAAACTGAGATTTTGGACCAACTTTTGGAAGAACTTTCTATCGAGAAAATTTTATCCAATCGTGTTTCTGCTTCTTAGCGATTTTAGATTAAAGACCCAAAATACATAACGTGTAAATTTGAAAGTAATTGTCTTTATAGTTTTTGCATAAAACTTCATTAAAAATCGCTTAAATACGGCTTCTACACCGTTAACTATACGCCACCAACGTCATGATCAAAATGTCTTCCGCATCGCAGTTTCGCACGCCGAAATAGTTCTCAAATAAAAATTGTTATGTCGAAAACGATAAAAATACAACACAAAAATAGTTCACAGGTGCGGAGCGGACACTGTTGCAGTGTTTACGAGACGCGGCGAGCAGACAAACACAAACACACACACGATAGGCGTATGTAGCGCCGATGTAGTACTGACGACAAATAAATATTACGCTGTTATGATAAAAGTTATACTAGCTCAGCCGGCAAACGATATTTTGGTAAAATTATTGTGTAACCATAGATTTATCATTCCTCGCGCTCCGACTAGATAGAGCCCAACCTAAAAACGACAGCTCCGTGAGTGCGGCAACTTTTTGACGTGACAACGTCTTATAATTCGATAGAGCCGGCTGTACGCACGAAAAAACATGACTCATGCGGCGTTACCTCGCTCTGAGGCGTTCCATGTAAGGCTTGAAGTGCAAGCGAGAGCGCGGAACGAGCGACAAAGAAGCACAATCGTGACGTTGTCACGTTCAACTATCGTCAGTAAACCGACTTTTTTTGTAGTGTGAGTGTGTCAATTTGAAATTTGTATGGTGCGCGGATGCTAGTGTGCGTGAAAAATTGTGTAGTGATGGCTGGGTTTCCCAATTTGGGCAAAATAGCAAAAAAAATTTTTTGCCGCACTTTTGAAGTCGAGGGCACCCTCTTGGACTTGTCTATCTGTCACGATTCATGAGATACAGCCTGGTGATAGACGGACAGCGTACTCTTAGTAATAGGGTCCCGTTTTACCCATTGGGTACGACACTCTAATGGCTGCGTCATAATCAAAATGTCTTCCGCATAATAACACACGCCGAAATAGTTCTCAAATAAAAATTGTTATGTCGAAAATGATAAAAATACAGCACAAAAATAGTTCGCCGGTGCGGAGCGAACACTGTTGCAGTGTTTACGAAACGCGGCGAGCAGACAAACACACACACAATGAGCGTTTGTTGCGCTGATGTAGTACTGACGACAAATAAATATTACGCTGTTATGATAAAAGTTATACTAGCTCAGCCGGCAAACGATATTTTGGTAAAATTATTGTGTAACCATAGATTTATCATTCCTCGCGCTCCGACTAGATAGAGCCCAACCTAAAAACGACAGCTCCGTGAGTGCGGCAACTTTTTGACGTGACAACGTCTTATAATTCGATAGAGCCGGCTGTACGCACGAAAAAACATGACTCATGCGGCGTTACCTCGCTCTGAGGCGTTCCATGTAAGGCTTGAAGTGCAAGCGAGAGCGCGGAACGAGCGACAAAGAAGCACAATCGTGACGTTGTCACGTTCAACTATCGTCAGTAAACCGACTTTTTTTTGTAGTGTGAGTGTGTCAATTTGAAATTTGTATGGTGCGTGGATGCTAGTGTGCGTGAAAAATTGTGTAGTGACGGCTGGGTTTGCCAATTTGGGCAAAAAAGCAAAAAAATTTTTTGCCGCACTTTTGAAGTCGAGGGCACCCTCTTGGACCTCTTTGTGTCTAACTGTCACGATTCATGAGATACAGCCTGGTGATAGACGGACAGCGTACTCTTAGTAATAGGGTCCCGTTTTACCCATTGGGTACGACACTCTAATGGCTGCGTCATAATCAAAATGTCTTCCGCATAATAACACGATAATAACAGTTTCGCACGCCGAAATAGTTCTCAAATAAAAATTGTTATGTCGAAAACGATAAAAATACAGCACAAAAATAGTTCCCAGGTGCGGAGCGAACACTGTTGCAGTGTTTACGAGACGCGGCGAGCAGACAAACACACACACAATGAGCGTATGTTGCGCCGATGTAGTACCGACCACAAATAAATTATACCCCGTTATGATTTCTTACGAGTTGTACGAGTCTATGAAAGTCGTGTTAGTTACACTATTTATAACTCAAGAACGGCTTTACCGATATGGCTGAAAATTGGTGAGGAGGTAGCTTAGAGCCAGGAGGTTCGAGAGAAAAAAAATTATATGGCAAAACAACGTTTGCCAGGTCAGCTAGTTAGTAATAGTCTAAAAACAGTCAGGAAGCAAGTTCCCAAGCGAGAAATGCCACCACCACACACATGCAACGACACACACTCAAATCTCGACGCACGTTTCGCCTCGACACCGTTACATCCCCAGAAGAAGTGGATACTTGCTTTAGTATTTCGATCATCGTTGCGTAAACATCTATTGACTTTTGGGCAAAACCCATACATAGCCCATATAGCCAATAGCGCCTGGCCCCGCCCTCAAAATCGACACGCAACAAACGCAATGTTGTGGTCTCTTTCTATCGCCTAACTTTATCTCTTACGACGTACTAGGGCTGCCGTAGTCAGACGGCGCGTAAAATAGACCGTAAAGAACTAGCGTGTGCAACTCGTTCCGCGAGCGGCAACCATCTGAAATATTGAGGTCCGGACCCGTACTTGTAGCCGGGACGGCCACGTGATAAGTGAGACTGGCCTGCCCAGGTACTGTTTTCTCATTTCTTACAACTTGGGCGCATTCAAATCAAGAGTGAATAGGCATCTCCTAGGCAAGCGCGTTCCACCTTAGACTGTATCATCACTTTCCATCAGGTGTGATCACAGTCAAGCGCAAGCCTATATTGTTAAAACAAATTATAGTATTGAGGGCATTTATTACACGACTGCCCAAAAAAGGAGTGTAATGTTTTTAGGGTTCATGTATCAGTCGTTTCTTTATTCCTAGTACTTAGTATTGTTAGAATCCTTACATCATTCCGAGTAACATAGGCTATATTTTATTGGAAAAAGTCGTTTTACTAGAGAGCAGTCGTGTTTTTAAATTTTTTTATTATTTACTTGTTTTGTCATCAGTACTCGGGTATTCCTGTAACTCATAACCTTATTACGCCATTCACGTTACGCGCGTTCGAGAGAACGTTAAAAACAATGTGCAGCGGACATACATACATACATACAAACATACATAAATACATACATACAAAAAGTGTATACATATAAGAATAAATAAATGAATAGATATATATCAGGACATTAGAAACATCGCAATCTAGCCCCAAAGTAAGCATTAGCTTTAGTATAGGATCCCGATATACAACGAGCTTCACCGAGATGCTTATTTGATGAAACATATTTTATATTTAATTTAGTATATCAATAAGTATATTGCATATGGGTTGTCAAACAAATTTCAGTCCAGGATATGATTAATTAATAATTAAAAAAAAATTTTTTTTTCAACATTTCACCGGTTTGATTATTAGACAAATTCTATACCAATCGAAAGTCTAAAGCCCATAGAATATGAAAACGTTGGGTTGTTTATTCTTTTCCGGTCACAACTCTCGGGTAGCCAGGTATAATCAGGTGAATTGATTCAGCATTTTGCACCGGTCTGATTATTGAATTAAAATTAAATGAAAATAAAGATTATTTCATTCTGAACACGATGGTATAAAGCTGCCTGCGAAGAATCAGTCCAGAATTCCGGTTGTCGAATTTTGAAAAGTGAAATAAAGTCCATTGAAATGTTACATTTTTAGGCCTAACCTTGCGTTTTTTAGAGGACGCAATTTTTGATGTGTAGTGGGGGTCAGTGTAAAGCTAAAACCAAGTTTGTGGGGTTGCCACCCTTTTTTTTTTTTTTTTTTTTTTATCGACAGGAAATGCCTAACGCATACCCCTCCGTCAGGGGAAACGGAGGGGTTATGTGGGGCTTGCACCCACTAAAACCTGTCCCTTGCCACGACGGACCTCGTTGGCGGGAGTACGGGATTCACTTGCGTATTCACCGCGCTCCCGCCAGGCCCCGACCCGCCACCTGAGCGGCAGGTCCCGTCGCTGCTGCCGGCACGCTGAGCCGCCGGCTCCTCCTGGGAGGCGCATCCTGAACAGGGCGCGCCACCTCCTCGGCCTGTTGATGTAGTTCGGGTAACGGACGCCATAGCCCCTTACATCCGTCACCCGCAGGCCGGCGCACCCGGAAGCCGAAGAAAGGTGTTCGTCCTCCAGCAACCGGTGCGTCTCCTGCGAGAGGGATGTGCCACAGTAATTGTCCCTCTCGACGAGCGTTCCCGCCCACTTCGGTGATTTTTTTACGAGGTTGTCTTCCTCGTAGTGCCCCGAAGGGACTTGTGGGCGTTTCCGCCCCCGCCTGTAATTTTTTAATGAGGTTTTCTTCCTCCTCCGGGGTAGGTGTAGACGTTTCGACACTGTGCCCTCTGCTGGGGCCCAGAGGGACACGCGAAGAAACGTCACCTATCCACCGGGCCAAGCTATTCGCCGTCGGTTATTAACCGACGTTACCAGGGAGCACCGGCCCGTGCGCTACAGAGAGGCACCGTAGCACTCGGGCACTCGTGGAGGTTGCTTGGCGATAGACCTTGGTTGATTGACCCTTGTCCAGCACGGCCGCCATCTTGAAAATAAGGGTTGAAATGGTTTTTACGACATATCTTTTATTTTATTTTATTTTATTTATTTATTTATCATTAGGATAGCCAACAGTTGATACATTACATTTCATACAATAGATATTACAATTCACAAAATTTCATGGTAAATGCTCAACCTATTATAGGCCATCACAACTTGCGCTTTAATTATCATGATAATAATCAATATTGCAAAATTTGTGATTAAAAAAATTATAATAACAAAAAAAAAACAACTGATGACACATTATTAGTACGTACACGTATAATATACGTATAGTTAATAGTACTGAAAAATAGTACTCACTTCGGAGCGCTGTAAAACCTTAGCTATTGACTTAATGAAAAAATGTTGTGAATAAAAGTTGTTCCTCAAAAAACGATCTACAAAAATGGTCTGATATGATTTTTTCGTAAAATGATTCAAAAAAAGTTATATTAAAAAAAATCTCGAATTTCTGAACATTTTCACTTATAACTTTTTTATTTATAGTTACTGGACTAAAAGTTAGTGGATCAAAATTGTAGAGAATTTAATTTGTAACAAAAAATGTTAACAATTTTTTTTTATCAAACAAATAGTTTAAGAGATATATCGTAAAAACCATTTCAACCCCTATTTTCAAGATGGCGGCCGTGGTGGACAAGGGTGGCGACCCCACAAACTTGGTTTTAGCTTTACACTGACCCCCACTACACATCAAAAATTGCGTCCTCTAAAAAACGCAAGGTTAGGCCTAAAAAATGTAACATTTCAATGGACTATATTTCACTTTTCAAAATTCGACAACCGGAATTCTGGACTGATTTTTCGCAGGCAGCTTTATACCATCGTGTTCAGAATGAAATAATCTTTATTTTCATTTAATTTTAATTCAATAATCAGACCGGTGCAAAATGCTGAATCGATGCACCTGTTTATACCTGGCTACCCGAGAGTTGTGACCGGAAAAGAATAAACAACCCAACGTTTTCATATTCTATGGGCTTCAGACTTTCGATTGGTATAGAATTTGTCTAATAATCAAACCGGTGAAATGATGAAAAAAAATTTTTTTTTTTAATTATTAATTAATCATATCCTGGACTGAAATTTGTTTGACAACCCATATGCAATATACTTATTGATATACTAAATTACATATAAAATATGTTTCATCAAATAAGCATCTCGGTGAAGGTCGTTGTATATCGGGATCTTAGGCTACTTGTGTTATGGGTACTAGATAACTGATAAATATTATATACTAGCTGACCCGGCAAACGTTGTTTTGCCTTATTTGGGCTAATAAATTAAATAGACCAAAGAGGTCAGACCTTACACTACTGTAAATCTATGGAAAAACCTGAGGAAAACCTGACATATAATTGAACGTGAAAATAATTTGACAGCAATGAAATGTTTACTTAGCAACGCCATTAAATCAATTTACTAATTTTATTTTTATTTTGAAAATACTCGATACTTAATCCTAATTCTCCACATATAAGTCGTCGACTCGGATCGAGTATTTTTTTACGCTCTTTCATTTGATGTGCGATTCGTTTGATTCCACCATACAGCGGTACGACCTTAGGTATTTGTATGAGAAAATTAAAAGGGCAATCGTTCCTCTGCTTCGGAAATCAAATGTATCCTATAGCCGTTTCCAGGCTCTAAGCTACCTCCTCACCAATTTTCAGCCATATCGGTAAAGCCGTTCTTGAGTTATAAATAGTGTAACTAACACGACTTTCTTTTATATATATATATATATATAAATTATGTGTAGTGTATACATATTAATATACGTAAATATAATATATTGAGAAAAACACCCAGACGTTGCAGACTCACACAATCATTTACCAATAGTGGGAATCGAACCCACGACCTCCGACGCATAACTACGGCAGGTTCGCTACCGCTACGCCATTCGGTCGTCAAACTCAGGATATGGGCATCGATCGATTTACGTAAACCTTTTTCGTACAAGCAAACAGTAGCGCCCTCTGTCAAAATTATATAGGTGGCTGCTGAGTGAACTACAGCGTGGCCTTACTGTTAGTATTACTGGCACCGATAAGCTGGCAACATTTTTTCCCGCTCTATCCAGCGCCCTGCTGGATCGGCTAAAATTTATCAATCATAGAGCTGTATCAATGTCAAAACGTGATTTTCAAGTGCTGTGATTGGTCCAACTCCAAACCCCATGTTTTGACATTGATACAACTCTATAACGATTGATACTATAGTAGTAATATTATCTCGCTGCAGACTCGGTCATAAATCATTCGAGTGTTTCGCTTTTGTTGTTCTGCAGTAATGCACAACTCAACAAAGAACAACAAAAGCGAAACACTCGAATGATTTATGACCAAGTCTGCAGCGAGATAATAACACTACTATAGATGACAATTGGCATAAAGCGAATAAAAATATCCGTCTTTCTTTTCATTCACTCACTCATTCATTCTAGATAATGAGAGATTGTTCATTATTTAGAGGAATGCAATAAGACAACGTCTCGGGGTCACTGTCACGGATTCGTCGTATAATCATATAAATGATAATAAAGCCCGGAATGAGATATCTACGCAGACTTTTATGGGCGAAGGAAAGATATGAAATACCACGGCCGTTGGTACAAGTCATAAGAACATAACACTATGTAGGGTATAAGAAAACAGCTACTGATAAAATACACAAAAACCGCATTAAAATTGGCCAAGTGCGAGTCGGACTCGCACACGAACAGTTCTGTACCATTATCTGATTGATGATACTTTGCCGGTGTTGGTAGCAATAGGGAAATTTCCCTCGAGGCAGGTGTTGTGCCTGGGGACCGCTTGTGATCCGAGCGTGTGACGTCAGAACTTCTATATATAGCACGCTCGTCGAAAGCTCCGTCAGTGTGTGCTACTGGTTACGCCATCTATCGTCAGCTATCGAAGACCGCTACAATACCAACCAAACCAAAAACGAGCAAAAAACTCACGTTTGTTAGTTGTCACGTAATCAATATCTTTATTTGCGAATTTGGGTTAGTTACTTAAGGTCTTATTCATAGTGTTAGTATTCCCGAATTCAGCCTGGCATGCAATTAATATTAATAATTAGTATAATTTAAAAGAAAAAAAATTGATTACACGGTCACACACGGTACATTAGAAAAAAAATTAAATAAGGAATAACATAATTTTACAAAAATTTATCGATCTTTTAAAAATCTGTTACAATTTTTTTCAATAATCACTAGTTGAATATAATACTTTATCTTAAACATCTCATTAATATTTTTTATTGCGTTTTTTAGTATTGTTGTTATAGCTAATAGCGGCAATAGCAATACATATACAACAATAATCTGTGAACAGTTCAACTTCCTGTCACGGTTCAAGAGATACAGACAGACGGCGGAAGCTTAGTAATGTAGGGTCCTGTCTTAACTTTTGGTAACGGATATTTAGAAATTGTATTTTGATTGAGAGTTTTAATTAAATAAGGGATTTTTTTTAATTTTAATTACCTTTCGATCCGCCCAGTGTTTTGAGCTCTGCGTGGACAGATCATCAGTCAGTCAGTCAGTCAGTCAGTCTCTTATAGCCTGTACCACTCGTAAGCAAAGCCTTCGCAACGTCTTTTATCGCGGCAGAATCGGACAGTCTTGGAAAACACTTAGACGGATTTTGGTAGCATTTAGTGGTAATACTTCACATAGGTGGATTTAAAGGGGGCACAGGACCCCCCTCTCCCTCTTACCCCTTCATAGACCAGATTTTTTGTATCTTTGATGATTCTAATATCCTCTGATAAAAACAAAACATATATTTCAACTCTTTTCAAACTGACTTCAACTCTTGAAGTACATTCATTCCAATAAAAAAATAGTCATCCGTCCGTCCATCTGTCACCAACACTTGACATTTTCATAGATGATGTATTTCCATTGCCGCTACAACAACAAATACTAAAAATATTTAGAAATTAGAATGATATAGACATTCAAGGGGGTATGAGTCCCATACAACAAACGTGATCTTTTTTGCTCTCGTTTTTGGTCGTCAACCAGAAGTTAGAACACCCAATAAGTAATAGTTCTACTTATATAGTAGTAGGGACAACCCTCCACCACCCATGGCCCTATCAACCTCGCGGTTATGGGGGCCGAAACGCGGGAGGGCGCCCGTTCGGTACTTGGCCTTGGCGTGTTCCCGGGGCGCCTTCTTGACTCCCTACAAGTTGTTTCCTCTCGCTCCTTGTCCCTATGAACTCACTTTCCCCATTCTGGGGCAGGACGATACAAAATACGGACTCGCCGCGCCGTCGCTGTCCGCAGCATAAATTCTCTGTGTCACTCCCAACGACTTCTATGTACTACATAGAAGTCATTGGTCACTCCAAGCCGCTTCGCCTCTTATGCCACGCGTGCGCGAACTCCCGTAGCTTTCCGAAGTTGGCCGCCGAGCCCACGAGATCCTGATAATAAACTGGGCCAGAAACTTCGCGAACGATCCCGTCCAGCAGCAAGCTTAAGCTACTAATATTATATAGTAGTAGTAGGAGCCTAGGAGGGATTGAACCTTCCGGCTTCTGCATCATCTCGCTACGTTAAGACCATTCATGCGTTGAAATTATGCTTGAGTCAAAATTGTCAATTTTCGACGGAAGATAAGAGTGTTATGTGTTCAATTATTGATTAGATAATTGCTATCATATTATTTGGCATTTCATAATCTAGTTTTTGTCTCAAAAATATTTGAAAATATGTGTATAACTTTCTCATTAGAAAGTTTAAGATAAAGGCTTTTAAGATAAATTACTCACTTAGCGGTGGAAGCTCTATTTTGATGCAAGATATTTGCCATGTTTCATAATACAAACTTATAACAATGACATATTTAGAAAATTAATAACATTTACTAAAAAATGTCTCAAAAAAAACACGATTTTCCAATATTTTCATTCAAAAACATAAACCGAAAAGTGTCATTTTTAGCATTTTTCGATAAATTAAACGTATTGTTTTAGGATAAAATCCAAGATATTTTGTTATTTCTGAATTATAGTAATTTAATTCAATTAATATTCAATGTCACTGGTTATTTACTATTTTAATAAGTTGTATATTTATTTTACTATAATTTTTTTTGTTATACCATTTTCCGCGCAAAATTGCGTCTGCGGGAACGGAATTCTTTTTTTGTATGGAGCGACACGCGATTCACACCGTGCCGCATAAACGCTCTTAATACCTACAAAATATAAAAAAAACCAAATCGCTCTCGGCCTACATTAAAACTAACAACTTTTGTAGTACGACTTTTTTTTACTCGATATTTAGAGAAATATCAAATATTCAATACTTCACAGAGATACTCTACTTGTTCCTACTCTGTAATGTAACATCGGCAAGGGGCAACGGCGCGCGCGAAACCGCAACAGTGTAATGTCACTTTACAGAAATAACATTTTTTGTATGAAATAAATTAATAATGAATGTGAAAAGACGTAGCACAAAAGTTATTACTAACAACTACAGGCCGAGAGCGATTTTGTATTTTTTATATAACCCAGTAGGTATAGATAATGGTACGAAACCCTTTGTGCGCGAGACCGACTCACACTTGACCATTTTTTTTTAAGTCGCTTGAGAAAGAGCCATAGAGCCTTCACATAATAATCCCTCGTATAAATAAGGGTTTCGGTTTTTCAATTCGATGTGCGAAACCCTAAACGGAGCATGTTATGTGTTATCTTGTGTTTCACGCCTCATGAAGATGGATGGGGTGTTGAGTTAGCGACAAAAATCCAGTCTAGATTTCTCGACAGACTATTTCTAGACTCAGCCGTAATCGATGACATCGTGACCTTTTGAAGGGATTAACACAAAGTTCAAAAATACGGTATTTTACTTAGGGCTAATTTTTCAATCGCTAGATAAAATAATGTGAGGAATAAATTTGAAACATACGCCATACAAAATCCGTCAAAACGTCATATTCATTCCTTCCATACCAAAATGGTAAAAATGGAAGCCTTATGGTGAGACTTTCTCCGTCCGTCCTTATCCCTTTATTTCAAGTATTAAGGTCATGAAATTTGGAATAGGTAGTTGTTGCAGGTACCTAATACCTAATGGCCCAACGCCATTGCAATCACAATTATTTAAAAAACGTTTTTATTAACACGCTTTTATTAGCTTCACCTGTATGTTTGTATGTTTGTAACCGACTCCTTTGAGCTCGATTTGGTCCTACTTTGAACGATCAGATTTAATTCAAACTTTGCACACCCGTCAAAGACCGATGACAATGCAATAATTCGATTAAAATATCCAATTATCTTGATTAGATTCGCCAGGATTAATTAATTTCTTTCTGCATCCTTTGCAAGCGAGTAAGAGAGATAGAGCGTGTTTTTTTAGTTTTTTTAACTATTATTATTTTTATTTAATAAGGGGAAAAACTCAAAAAATGATATAACATGAAGTCGGTTAAAAGGGCGTTACTTGTGTTTGGGCGGTATTCTAAAACCGATTTTCCAGTTGTGGGAACCCACGACCTTCGACGCAGACGGCGAGCTCGCTACCGCTACGCCATTCGGTCGTCATTTATACCGAGAAACGCGGTGAGCAGGCAAAAAACTCAGCGAATTCATAAAATTAGCGCGATGAAATTAGATGTTTCTCTAAATACATATCTGCAAATGATATCACATACACACAGATAGCATAAATAAAAAAAAACGTAACCCCAACAGCTGTCTGGTTGAGCGCCAAAAAGTCTCCAGTTCCAAAAAATAGCGTAGAGTTCAATTACATGGAGTTTTTAATAAGCGATCGTAGATTTTACTTTTTTTTTTCTTGGAATTGGCGCAGACGAGCGTCGTTTTATTACGATTTTTACAGAACAAGCTATCATAAAAAAAAAATTACGACCTCCCTGGCGCAGTGGCGGCGCGCTCGGATTCGAGTCGCGGTCGCGGTCGCGGAGGTCGCGGGTTCGATTCCCGCCACGGGCCACTTTGGAATTTTATAATTTCTAAATTGGCTCAGGTCTGGTCTGGTGGGAGGCTTCAGCCGTGGCTGGTTACCACCCTACCAGCAAAGACGGACTTGGCGGGGGACCGTCCGAGCGCCAGCAGCAAAACGCATCGCTCTGCGGTCAAAAAATCCTTTCAGTGGGTTATTTTCTCTAAAGTGCCATGTGTTATACCTCAAAAGAAGCGCACTGACGACAACTATCTTCACTTGCAAAAATTTTCTGAATCTCTAACGATTCTCAGTGATTTTATCGGATATTTCTGGATTTGCCGGATTTTGACCGTTATGTGAAAATTTGGTTGGATATGTTACTGGACTCATCTAGACAATTTGCCGGGTGTGTGATGTGAAAACTAAGATAAGGACATATCGTGCATATAATTATCACGAAAATACAGGGGGTAAGGTCACTTTTCCCTTTCATTTCTGAAATTTTTAAAATTCCTATTTTTGTACGTGTTATATATCGTAACGCGCTTGATATAAAATCATCATATTATAGATATATGCTAGACATTTGTCTTAGTATATTGTCTCAAAAATTGAGGCTTCTATCATTTTTAATTTAAAAGCTAATCGACTTTTCGTGTTCAGAGGAACTTGTCAAAACTTATTAAAATTGGGGGTTTCCCCTTGGGGGGTTCCCATGGTCAGATTTCCTCCAAATTTGGTCCATAGTAATTTTTCTGCTATATATCGCTAATCCCGCTTTAAAAATTTTAATTTATGCCCGAACAAAAAAGGTCGAATTCAGTTTCGAACTACGTAATTGTAATTTCGGAACTATTTATTAACAATGGTTTTATTAATATTATTTTTTGTTTATCGATAATTATTAATAATATTCCTTTAATAAAAAACCGCACTTAAAATAAAAATAAAAACATTTATATTTACTTAATAACCGACCTACCTCATTAGCCGACCTCCCCTCCCCCTTACCCCCGACTCGCAGTTTTCGGACACTCATAGTTATAAAATGGATCCCATGAACATTCTGGACAAGGATGAGAGCCCTTCTCCCACATCGAGTGCAGTGAAGTGTATAGGGACGAAAGTGCCACGAGGTCCAGAACCGCGTGCCCCCCGTCAGTGCATACCGCCTGACCTTCCGGCGCGCGCGGCGGATGTCACTGATGTGAACTCACTCGCTAGAGTCATCGGCCTTCTGTGTACCTGCCTGATCAAGACAATGACCACGGGAAAAAGTGTCTCCGCCACCAATAAGCGACTAGTCGTCGCGTGCGCTTCCGAGGCAATGCAAGCGGTGGAAATACATAAGCGACTCTCTGTGGCGCCGGTGACGACTGCGACTGCGTCAGATGTTGCGGCGGACGTCGCGAATACGAGTCAAGTGACCCTGCCTGCCACGCCTCCCACAGCTCATCCTGACGTGCAGACTACTGCGAACGGCTCCGCCGCTCCGGACGAGGTCGCTGCAAATAGTGCTAATGCGGTAACCCCTGTCGCTGTCGTGGCGACTCTTGCGCCGGAGGCCATTGATGGCCTCAAGCGCGAGCTGGCGGCTTGCGTGCGCGACGAGTTCGGTAAAGTGAAGGCCGAACTGGCACGGGACGCGCGCAGGGCCGCCGCTCGCGACTTTTGCAAGACAACATCATCCACGCCGACCAGCTACGCCCGGGTAGCGGGCGGCCCGCCGTCGCGACATGCTGCCGCCGCTGCATCCTGTGGCGCTACTGCGCTCCCGGCGGCCCCTATGCCGACAACGTGCCCCGCCATCGTGGCTGATTCACTTATATCAGCGAAACCAGCACCGGCACCCAAGACCGGGAACGCCATCATCGTGTCTGCTAAGGGCCCGGTGAACAACAGACAGGAAGCGATCACCGCATGGAGGCAGGCCATATCATTCAAAACTTCGACCTATGCGCCAGCTAAAGTGATACCAATCTCGAACAACAAGCTCCGTATCGAGTTCTCCACCACCGGCCAGCGCGATGAAACCCTCGCGAGGCTCAAGGATTCTGGTAAGGTGAGCGCCGTAGCAGCCAAAAAATCCTGGCCTATGTTCATTTTAAAGGGCATTTCCAAAGATATTACGTCTGAGGAATTAATACATGTACTCAAAACACAAAACCCAGGAATAGGTGATCCTAGCTGTGACGGAGACATTCAGATCCGTTTTCTTAGACATAATAAAAACCCCACATTATACAACGCGGTGTTGTCTGCCGAGCCCACAGCCTGGAGGAAAGCAATTGAAATGGAACGCGTGAATATTGACCATCAGAAAGTCCGAGTGAACGAATTTACACCATTTCTACAGTGTCACACCTGCCTTCAGTTTGGTCACACCAGTAAAAACTGTGGTGAGAATGTGCCTTCCCCCTGTGCTTACTGCGCTAGCGCGACGCACAAGGAGGCTAGCTGTCCCGAGAGGGAGAGAAATGCCTTGCCTAAATGTTACAATTGTGTTAAAAGAAATACCAAGTTTAATACCTCGAGTGATGAGTCACACAAGGCCGACTCTCCCCTTTGCCCTGTCCTGCGTGCCATGAAAAAACGGGTTGAATCAAATATCGACTATGGATCGTAACTCTTTCAAAGTTATACAGTGTAACCTGGACAGGTCGAAGAACTGCCTCCAAGAATTTACCCGATTTTTTATGGCAAGCAGGCACTCCTTTGCCTTGGTCTCGGAACCATATGTAGGCTCCGGGAACGAGCTGAAAC